>CM065703.1:25002706-25010206 GCA_017654935.2 Phymorhynchus buccinoides
TGTTCCCTTTAATCCAAGGATATCGTGTTGTCGCTGTTATTCCCAGTGTTCCCTTTAATCCAAGGATATCGTGTTGTCGCTGTTATTCCCAGTGTTCCCTTTAATCCGAGGATATCGTGTTGTCGCTGTTATTCCCAGTGTTCCCTTTAATCCAAGGATATCGTGTTGTCGCTGTTATTCCCAGTGATAATGTTGACTTTCACGAAGGTCAAACTCTGTTTTTTTCCATGTTGTTCTATAATTGTCTCCTATGTTACATGCTTCGTGTTTGCCTTTGCAGGTGGTTTGTCTATATATTTATCGGTCGCTTTGTTTGTGAGTATGTCTATATGTTTGTCAGTCTGTAAAAACAAATCAACACAGAAACAAGCAAAAGCAGAGTTATCATTCAGTTATCATTCAGGAAGCAGGAAAGAAGTGTATTATCAGGATGAATAATTAGGAGGGAGGAGATGCTATTGTCCTTACCACTCCCCCAAAACCAACCAATCAAAGAACACCCCAACCAATTAACCAACTAACCAAGCAAACAAACATCTTTTTTTTTAAATAACGAGAAAAATGGTTTCCATATTTTAGAATGAAGAGTTTTACCTTTTGAAAAAAGTAACAACAGACAAACAAACAAACAAGCTGTTTTTTTCCAACAAACAAACAACAACAAGCAACAAGCAACAACAAGCAACAAGCAACAACATGTCAACAACAAGCAACAACAAGCAACAACAAAAGCAAACAACAAGCAGGAAACAAACAAGCAACAACAAGAAGCAACAACAACAAACAACAAACAACCCCAACAACAACAACTAACAAGCAAACAAACAAACAACAACAAGCAACAACAAGCAACAACAAGCAACAACAAAACAACAAGCAAACAACAAGCAACAACAACACAACAACAACAACAAGCAACAACAAGCAACAACAAACAAGCAACAACAAGCAACAACAACAAACAACAACAAGCAACAACAAGCAACAACAACAACAACAAGCAACAAAAACAACAAGCAACAACAACAACAAGCAACAACAAGCAACAACAAGCAACAAACAAACAACAACAAGCAACAACAAGCAACAACAAGCAACAACAAGCAAAGCAACAACAACAACAACAAGCAACAACAAGCAACAAGCAACAACAAGCAACAACAAGCAACAACAAGCAACAACAAGCAACAACAACAAGCAACAACAAAACAACAACAAAGCAACAACAAGCAACAACAAGCAACAACAAGCAACAACAAGCAACAACAAGCAACAACAAGCAACAACAAGCAACAACAAGCAGCAACAAGCAACAAACAAGCAACAACAAGCAACAACAAGCAACAACAAGCAACAACAAGCAACAAAAGCAACAACAGCAAACAAGCAACAACAACAACAACAACAAGCAACAACAAGCAACAACAAGCAACAACAAGCAACAACAAGCAACAACAAGCAACAACAAGCAACAACAAGCAACAACAAAGCAACAACAAGCAACAACAAGCAACAACAAGCAACAACAAGCAACAACAAGCAACAACAAGCAACAACAACAAGCAACAACAAGCAACAACAAACAACAACAAGCAACAACAGCAACAAATAAGCAACAAATAAGCAACAACAAGCAACAACAAGCAAAATAAGCAACAACAAGCAACAACAAGCAACAACAAGCAACAACAACAACAACAAGCAACAAACAAAGCAACAACAAGCAACAACAAGCAACAACAAGCAACAAGCAACAACAACAACAACAAACACAACAACAACAAACAACAACAAGCAACAACAAGCAACAACAAGCAACAACAAGCAACAACAAGCAACAACAAGCAACAACAACAACAACAACAAGCAACAACAACAACAACAACAACAACAACAACAAACAACAAGCAACAACAAAAACAACAACAAACAACAACAAACAACAACAAGCAACAACAAGCAACAACAAGCAACAAGCAACAACAAGCAACAACAAGCACAACAAGCAACAACAAGCAACAACAAGCAACAACAAGCAACAACAAGCAACAACAAGCAACAACAAGCAACAACAAGCAAATAAGCAACAACAAGCAACAACAAACAACAATAAGCAACAACAACACAGCAACAACAAGCAAAACAAGCAACAACAAGCAACAACAAGCAACAACAAGCAACAACAAGCAACAACAAGCAACAACAAGCAAACAAGCAACAACAAGCAACAACAAGCAACAACAAGCAACAACAAGCAACAACAAGCAACAACAACAACAAGCAACAAGCAACAACAAGCAACAAACAAGCAACAACAAAAGCAACAACAACAAACAACAAAGCAACAACAAGCAACAAGCAACAACAAGCAACAACAAGCAACAACAAGCAACAACAAGCAACAACAAGCAACAACAAGCAACAACAAACAACAACAAGCAACAATAAGCAACAACAAGCAACAACAAGCAACAACAACAACACACAAGCAACAACAAGCAAATAAGCAACAACAAGCAACAACAAACAACAATAAGCAACAACAAGCAACAACAAACAACAGCAACAACAACAAACAACAACAAGCAACAACAACAAACAAACAAGCAACAACAAGCAACAACAAGCAACAACAAGCAACAACAAGCAACAACAAGCAACAACAAGCAACAACAAGCAACAACAAGCAACAACAAGCAACAACAAACAAACAAGCAACAACAAGCAACAACAAACAAATAAGCAACAACAAGCAACAACAACAAATAAGCAACAACAAGCAACAACAACAACAACAAGCAACAACAAGCAACAACAAGCAACAACAAGCAACAACAAGCAACAACAACAACAACAAGCAACAACAAGCAACAACAAGCAACAACAAGCAACAACAAGCAACAACAAGCAACAACAAGCAACAACAAGCAACAACAAGCAAACAAGCAACAACAAGCAACAACAACAAGCAACAACAAGCAACAACAAGCAACAACAAGCAAAGCAACAACAAGCAACAACAAGCAACAACAAGCAAGCAACAACAAACAACAAGCAACAACAAGCAACAAAGCAACAACAAGCAACAACAAGCAACAACAAGCAACAACAAGCAACAACAAGCAACAAAGCAACACAAGCAACAACAAGCAACAACAAGCAACAACAAGCAAATAAGCAACAACAAGCAACAACAAGCAAAATAAGCAACAACAAGCAACAACAAGCAACAAACAAGCAACAACAAGCAACAACAAGCAACAACAAGCAACAACAAGCAACAACAAGCAACAACAAACAAATAAGCAACAACAAGCAACAACAAACAAATAAGCAACAACAAGCAACAACAAGCAACAACAAGCAACAACAAGCAACAACAAGCAACAACAAGCAACAACAAGCAACAACAAGCAACAATAAGCAAACGGTTAAAACAGTTGTTGGTCTTTGGAATTCCACAGAGAATGATTGCTGTTTCATTGACAGCTGTTGACCTAAGCAATAATGCCTACTGTCCATGACAAAAACAAACAGAAACACCAAAAGAAAAATCGACAAATATCTCCTTGTCTCCCCACGTCTCGCCATAGTTTTGAGTCCAAGCGCACCCAAACAGCCGAAACAGTTGTAAGTCTTTGGAATGACTCCGAACACGATTGATGCTTCAGTGGCAGCTGCTAAGCTACTGTCCATGGCAACACAAACAAACAAACAAGCAAACAAACAAACAAGCTACTAATATCTGCTTTTGATATTAACATGTCTCCATAAGTTGTTTTAAAATATGACTTTGTGGTCGGAGGCCTGACCTTGTTGTTGTAGTAAGCTGTTGGCTGGTTTACATACAGTACGCCACTACTGGCCACACGCACAGATCGATATAGATGGGGGATCGATGGCTTGATTGATTAGGGTCTGCAAGGGCTAGCTGGTCATCAGTTAGTGCCATCTATAATGGATGGAGTCCAAGTCACTGTCTGCTGTCTTCTGTCTTGTATGTCTGACTATCTTAACTGTCTTTCCTTTTGTACGGAAAATCATTACAAAAACCAATAGTTTGTGTATGTAAACTGTGTCTGTTTTTAACGACGCAATTGTAATGCTAGGTAACTGACGTCTATAGGAAACAGTATAAATACGTATTTTAATTATATTTTATACGTATCTCATTCTACATGTTTTAATCTTTATAATTTCACCACCACAGTCACCTTTTGACACCACAATGACATAAGATCTACGTTACCAAAAAGCATCAAATCAGGGGCTGTTGTCCAAAGTATTTTGGGAACGAAAGGAATGCCTTATTCTATGCATGTCACAGTAAAAAACAAATCCCCAAATTGCAGACGAAATCTGTTCTCTATCCAGGTAAAATCGATGGAAGTTTTTGGCTGAACGATTTAATAACAATAGATGGGTGTTTGGCAGTTTGGTCCATCATCACGACGATGAATAATTCATATGTGAAGCTCTAAATAATTATAACGGCATATATTCTGTCTTCGACATAACTATATTTGTTTTAGGCGCATTGAAGAAGTAAGCTGGTATGGCTTCAATGGTGTGTTTGAGCTGAATGCCAGATGGCTATGGCACAGAAGGCGGCTATTACACCTGCATAAGTAGTACATTGATTGATAGACTACTGAATTAGTGCTCAAAATACACTTCTTGTGTTGGTAGCATCCTACATGTATTTACCTTACAAACAACCAACCTAAAAACATGACAACAATATAAAACGATTTATGACATGACACCTCTATCATTGTACCATACCTCTAGACAGGGCTGGAAACGGCGAGCCATTCCGCTCTACTTATCGGATCCAGGGCCTGTATTCACACTGAGATAGCATGAGACTTAGCATCATGCTAACTTAGAAGCTCTTCCAAAAGTCCTATTAAATCCTATAGGACATTGGAAGAGCTTCTAAGTTAGCATCATGCTAAGTCTCATGCTATCTCAACGTGAATACAGGCCCAGGTTACGAAAATAGTAAAAAAGGATAACAAACACATACTAGTAATCAAAAATACATAAAAAGGCCATAAAATGGCCTATGTTATAGGCACATATGCACTGCGGAATGGACAACGGGTGCCCGCTCAAGTGTGTAAGATCTCACACCTAGACGCCAGTGAACAACACAAAAGCTGGCATGTCATAAATTGTAACAAGGAGTGAAAATCCGGTTTTCAGCGACATGTTCAGAAAACTGATCGCTTCTCAGCCTTTTGGCTAAGACAGTGATTCAGGAACATAAATTTTTGTTTATACCTGGTTGGTTTGTTCAGCCCGTCGTACATGGCGAAAGCCGATACACGACGTTAAACTGAACTTCCATCCAAAATCCGTTTAACGTCCTCCGGTCTGAAGCAGACACATATGGGACATTAGTAGATATAAAGATGGTGGGAAAGATCCTGGAGGCAATGCCAAGAGGCAGTGCAACACCAGGAAAGTCCCGATTTTTTAACAAAAAGGAAATATGTAGAAGGGTTTTATAGAAAAAAGGCAGGAGAATGGACCAGTAAGGGAGAAAGACAGAAGATGACAGAAAGCAGGGGGAAAAGGCAGGAGAATGGACCAGTAAGGGAGAAAGACAGAAGATGACAGAAAGCAGGGGGAAAAGGCAGGAGAATGGACCAGTAAGGGAGAAAGATAGAAGATGACAGAAAGCAGGGGGAAAAGGCAGGAGAATGGACCAGTAAGGGAGAAAGATAGAAGATGACAGAAAGCAAGGGGAAAAGGCAGGAGAATGGACCAGTAAGGGAGAAAGATAGAAGATGACAGAAAGCAGAAGGGGAAAAGGCAGGAGAATGGACCAGTAAGGGAGAAAGATAGAAGATGACAGAAAGCAAGGGGAAAAGGCAGGAGAATGGACCAGTAAGGGAGAAAGATAGTAGATGACAGAAAGCAGGGGGAAAAGGCAGGAGAATGGACCAGTAAGGGAGAAAGATAGAAGATGACAGAAAGCAGGGGGAAAAGGCAGGAGAATGGACCAGTAAGGGAGAAAGACAGAAGATGACAGAAAGCAAAGAAAAAGAAAGGGGAAAAGGCAGGAGAATGGACCAGTAAGGGAGAAAGACAGAAGATGACAGAAAGCAGGGGGAAAAGGCAGGAGAATGGACCAGTAAGGGAGAAAGATAGAAGATGACAGAAAGCAGGGGGAAAAGGCAGGAGAATGGACCAGTAAGGGAGAAAGACAGAAGATGACAGAAAGCAGGGGGAAAAGGCAGGAGAATGGACCAGTAAGGGAGAAAGATAGTAGATGACAGAAAGCAAAGGGGGGGAAAAGGCAGGAGAATGGACCAGTAAGGGAGAAAGACAGAAGATGACAGAAAGCAGGGGGAAAAGGCAGGAGAATGGACCAGTAAGGGAGAAAGATAGTAGATGACAGAAAGCAGGGGGAAAAGGCAGGAGAATGGACCAGTAAGGGAGAAAGATAGAAGATGACAGAAAGCAGGGGGAAAAGGCAGGAGAATGGACCAGTAAGGGAGAAAGACAGAAGATGACAGAAAGCAGGGGGAAAAGGCAGAGAATGGACCAGTAAGGGAGAAAGACAGAAGATGACAGAAAGCAAGGGGAAAAGGCAGGAGAATGGACCAGTAAGGGAGAAAGACAGAAGATGACAGAAAGCAGGGGGAAAAGGCAGGAGAATGGACCAGTA
The DNA here is from genome assembly GCA_017654935.2 of Phymorhynchus buccinoides. Classification (NCBI taxonomy): domain Eukaryota; kingdom Metazoa; phylum Mollusca; class Gastropoda; order Neogastropoda; family Raphitomidae; genus Phymorhynchus; species Phymorhynchus buccinoides. The sequence continues at coordinate 25,009,386 of CM065703.1, forward strand.
AGGGAGAAAGACAGAAGATGACAGAAAGCAGGGGGAAAAGGCAGGAGAATGGACCAGTAAGGGAGAAAGGTAGATGACAGAAAGCAGGGGGAAAAGGCAGGAGAATGGACCAGTAAGGGAGAAAGATAGAAGATGACAGAAAGATGAAGGGAAAAGGCAGGAGAATGGACCAGTAAGGGAGAAAGACAGAAGATGACAGAAAGCGAAGGGAAAAGGCAGGAGAATGGAGTAAGTAAGGGAGAAAGATAGAAGATGACAGAAAGCAGGGGGAAAAGGCAGGAGAATGGACCAGTAAGGGAGAAAGATAGAAGATGACAGAAAGCAGGGGGAAAAGGCAGGAGAATGGACCAGTAAGGGAGAAAGACAGAAGATGACAGAAAGCAGGGGGAAAAGGCAGGAGAATGGACCAGTAAGGGAGAAAGACAGAAGATGACAGAAAGCAGGGGGAAAAGGCAGGAGAATGGACCAGTAAGGGAGAAAGACAGAAGATGACAGAAAGCAGGGGGAAAAGGCAGGAGAATGGACCAGTAAGGGAGAAAGATAGAAGATGACAGAAAGCAGGGGGAAAAGGCAGGAGAATGGACCAGTAAGGGAGAAAGATAGAAGATGACAGAAAGCAGGGGGAAAAGGCAGGAGAATGGACCAGTAAGGAGAGAAAGAGCAGAAAAAGATGACACAGAAAAGCAGGGGGAAAAGGCAGGAGAATGGACCAGTAAGGGAGAAAGACAGAAGATGACAGAAAGCAGGGGGAAAAGGCAGGAGAATGGACCAGTAAGGGAGAAAAGGTAGATGACAGAAAGCAGGGGGAAAAGGCAGGAGAA
>CM065703.1:25015206-25017706 GCA_017654935.2 Phymorhynchus buccinoides
TCACCACAGCTCTAAACAAAGTCCAATAGGAGGCATTGCACTGGACATTGGTGTTCTTCTTTTCTTCTTCTTCGGTCACTCAGACAGTTTCCTGTCAATTATGAGCGCAGACGCGTCATGCTGCCGTTATGCGCCTAACTAAGAAATAGTTAGGCCCAGCAAGTCCGACTTCGGCTGGAGGAAATGTTTTTGAAAGTGTTTCATGAAAAAAGGCAGGAGAATGGACTGGTAAGGCAGAAAGATAGTAGATGACAGTAAGCAAAGGGAAAAAGGAGAGTCAAAGAGAGTGACAGAGTAGAGGAAGCTACAACACAGAACTTCCAGAAGGTGGGGAAACTATTTATACAAAAGCCCCCTGGTATCCGGGGGGGAGGGTCTTTGGTGTTCAACCTTGGGGATTATTAATTAGTCGCCCAATTGTTGACCGGCCCCCCCCCCCGGGGGCGGGGGGGCGGCACCTCTTTGGGGGGGGGGGGGGGGGGGGGGGGGGGGGGGATCTTGGTGTTCAACCTTGGGGATTAGTCGCCTTTTCCGGCCCTTCATCAAATAGCAATGCTACTCTCTCATGGTCCTCAACGCCAATTCTAAACAAACTTCAGACCAGCTGTCCAGAATAGCAGGTGCCTTCTCTGCTGTCTGCAGGCCATTGTGTGTCATGACTCACCGATAAACAAACCTCAGACCAGCTGTCCAGAATAGCTGCTGACTTCTCTGCTGTCTGCAGGCCATTGTGTGTCATGACTCACCGATAAACAAACTTCAGACCAGCTGTCCAGAATAGCTGCTGACTTCTCTGCTGTCTGCAGGCCATTGTGTGTCATGACACACCGATAAACACACTTCAGACCAGCTGTCCAGAATAGCAGGTGCCTTCTCTGCTGTCTGCGGGTCATTGTGTGTCATGACTCACCGATAAAGAAACTTCAGACCAGCTGTCCAGAACAGCAGCTGACTTCTCTGCTGTCTGCAGGCCATTGTGTGTTATGACTCACCGATAAAGAAACTTCAGACCAGCTGTCCAGAATAGCTGCTGACTTCTCTGCTGTCTGCAGGCCATTGTGTGTCATGACTCACCGATAAACACACTTCAGACCAGCTGTCCAGAATAGCAGGTGCCTTCTCTGCTGTCTGCGGGTCATTGTGTGTCATGACTCACCGATAAAGAAACTTCAGACCAGCTGTCCAGAACAGCAGGTGCCTTCTCTGCTGTCTGCAGGCCATTGTGTGTCATGACTCACCGATAAAGAAACTTCAGACCAGCTGTCCAGAACAGCAGCTGACTTCTCTGCTGTCTGCAGGCCATTGTCTGTCATGACTCACCGATAAACACAAGTGCTGGGAAATGTACTTCGGGGTTAACTCTTTTACTTCAGTTCATTTCATTCTGTTTTATCTCTTTACGCTACATGCAGGAGTGTAGAATGTTGTTATAATACGGTTGAGTGACCACACAAACACAAACACACGTATGCGTGCTGCGGAGGAAATAGATAGACTGTATAATTTCCTATAGTTATAGGGCTGTTTCAAACATGAAAAGGCCACATTCTCTCTTTGAAAAAAAGAAGATCTTAACACTACACAACCCTAAGAGATATGCACATTTTCAATGATTCTTAAAAAAAGTAATACTTTGAAAAGCTACAAAAGCAATTATCGTGGGGTGAAGATAATAGTAAGAATAAATAACACCGCAAAGCACATTTTTCTTTACGTCTCGCCCATATGTGTAAAGTAAAAATAAATAAATAAACAAATAGACACAGAGATAGATGGATAAATAAATAGATAGATCGATAAATAAATAAATAAATGAACAATAAACGAACAAAAACAAACTATAGTTGTAAAATAAATTCATCCAGTAATAAATAATTCAATAATCCATAATTACAACACATCACCGCGTTGTTTATTTCTTTCACAGGAACGCCACACGACCACGGATATATAATAATAAAAAATATATTATCAAACAAATAGATAAACAAATACATAAACAAAATAGATACAAATTATTCATTTATTGATTCATTCATTGATTTATTAAAAGCAAAAAAACATTCAAATAAATAAATAAGCCATATTATACACACATCACCATGTCATCTAATTATTTCACAATCAACCACAAATAAAACATTGTAAATATGATTTATGATATCAAAATAGAATAAAGATGTAATCCTTCATAAATCAATCAATAAATAAACCATTGTTACAACACAGCACCAATTTCTTTTTTGCAGGAACGCCTCACGATCACGGCGCGCTCTTCAACAAGATGGTGGAGGAGGGACGTTTAGTGCAGGACTTCCGTTTCCGGGGCTACGCGAGCTCCAATATGGAGTCTCCCCGACATCCGGTGACAGTGTCCATATTTGATGACGACAAGCCTCCTGAGCCCGACACCGTGAAAGTGTGGGCTAGGGGAGGGGGGTATAGACCACCTCCAGGTGTGTGTGTGTGTGTGTGTGTGTGTGTGTGTGTGTGTGTGTGT
>CM065703.1:25022706-25035206 GCA_017654935.2 Phymorhynchus buccinoides
TAATGTCTGTTTCGTCATCAGTCGGTTTGTATGTAAATAATAATTTTTGTACACACAGAAACTGAAACAACGGATGTCGATGATAATTGACACGTCGGGACAGGTTTTGTCTGAGAGGACATTCAAAAGTATCTTTAATTTTCTATGATATCGGGGGGGGAGAGAGAGAGAGAGAGAGAGAGAGAGAGAGAGAGAGAGAGAGAGAGAGAGAGAGAGAGAGAGAGAGAGAGAGAGAGAGAGAGAGAGAGAGAGAGAGAGAGAGAGAGAGAGAGAGAGAGAGAGAGAGAGAGAGAGAGAGAGAGAGAGAGAGAGAGAGTTGTATGCTTGAAGTTGTTGTTTTGTTTTACGCCTTTAGCCTATAACATTATGCAGATATAAAATAATGAGGATAAGAGAGAGGATATACAGTAGTGAAATCAACAAGGGGAAGGAACTTCTCGTAATTAACTCCCTTTTTACCAAAATTATTTATGGCATCGATTCGCCTAGCAAAGTGAAAGTAGTTGCCCCAACAAAACAGACCCAAGTTCATCCTCTTGAAACACACACACACACACACACACACACACACACACACACACACACACACACACACACACACACATTGAAAGTAGAGCGTGTTGACAGTTTGCAAGTTTTCTGCCGGTGTCTAAGAAACTCATATTTAACCATACAATTCAAACCTTTAGCCTTAGACGGCTCCATTTCGAGAAAACTCACTATTGCTCTAATCTGAATCATTTCACTTCATTCATCATACCCCTGAGTATTACCCTGATTTTCTTTGCTTGGATTTGGGCCGGAGGCCAGTTACATTTCGTCGTGCGTATTGTGTATGTTTTTGACTGTGATAATATGCCTTCTTCATTAAAACCTTTGAGTCATGAGTCTATATCTCTGATCTTAACCCACGAACAAGCCAGTCAACCAACTAGCAAACGCATAAACATCAGCATAAAACCTAACCCTTTGGCTGGAGGTAATGACCCGTTTCAGTGATTGGGATCCTACCAACTCAGAGAACAAAACTAACCTCGTAATCCGAACACATCACACCTCCAACAGGGAGATTAAAAAAAAGAAGAGAAACATAGAAAGAAAGGAAAGAGAGGAAGGAAATACATGAAAAAGAAAGAAGGAAGACAGGAAGAGAAGAAAGAAAGACCGACAAAAAAGAGAAAAATATATATTGCAAAAAATAATAACAGTCTAGAAAGCAAGAACAAGAAAGAAAGAAAGAAAGAGAGTATGACAGAAAAGAAGATAGAAATACAGAAAGGAAGACGGACAGGCAGACAGAAAGAAAAGAAATGAAGACAAACAGAAAGTGAAAAAAGGAAAGGAAGGAGGAGAGGAAGGAAGAAAGAATGACGGACAGAAAGAACAAAAAAGGAAGGAAGGAAGGAAGAATGGTAAAAGAAGGAAGCAAATAGAGACAGAAAGAAAGACACACAGAGACGGATGCACAGTGGACGCGCTCGTGTGTGTGTGTGTGTGTGTGTGCGTGTGTGTGTGCGTGTGCGTGTGCGTGTGTGTGTGTGTGTGTGTGTGTGTGTGCAAAATAGATCTCAGATGAAACAACAGCAAAGCTTGTTACTTCCCTCATCCTATCTCGTCTTGACTACTGTAATGCTCTTCTTTCTGCCCTGTCAGTCTCTTCTCTATCTTGTCTCCAGCGTATTCAGCTGCTCGTCTTCTCCTCAGGAAGAAAACGTTTGATCATGTTAGCCCTCTTCTCCGTTCTTTGCATTGGGTACATGTCGCAGACAGAATTGAGTACCCTTTGCTATAAAATATATCCATCAAGCTGCTCCATCTTACCTCTGTGACAATATTTCCATTTATACGCACGATCCTCTATCTCTCCAGATCCCTAGGTATAAGCTTTCAACTGTCGGTCGGCGCTCTTTTGTTGTTTCAGGACCGACCTCCTGGAACAAACTTCCTCTCTCACACCGTCAGCGACCGACCCTCGCTGATTTCAAATCAAACCTCAAAACCCACCTGCTTCCCCGTCATTGAAGCTCATTTCTCTTTGCCTCCTCTTTCTTGCCTTTAGGTCTATTTCTTAAACGAGCGTGCGCTCACGTGTGTGTGTGTGTGTGTATGTGTGTGTGTGTGTGTGTGTGTGTATGCGTGCGCGTGCGTGCGCGTGTACGTGCGTGTGCGTGTGTGTGTGTGTGTGTGTGCGTGCGCGCGTGTGTGCGTGCGTGCGTGTGTGTGTGTAGGTCTCCAGAGTCAGTGCAAATGCCGCCTAGTTCGTGGGTCATAGTCTTTCACAAAATGCTACCATATGCCACGAGTTGTGACTACTGCAGAAAATAATGTATTGTAAAGCTCTCATTTTAGTTTTAGCCCCAACTTCAGGCTAATGTCATCCAATAGTGTGAAAATCCATTTGACTTAGCCTTAGTAAAACATGCATTACTGTGTTCTGTCCCACGTCTGATGCCTGTCATGTTCAGGGCAGTAGCGTGTGATCGTGTGTTAGCACCTTTAGAAAGAACAGTTTGTTTGGGTTTGAAGATCGAACAACAACAACATGTCAGGAAATAGATTGGGAGGAGGTAGGGTAGGTTGGGTTGCGGGAGATGGGAGAAGGAGGTTGTTTGGGGTGGAGGGTTGGGAGGGGGAGGGGGCGCTCTGACAATTAAGCTTACTAAGCCTTGCAGGTAACAGGATATCGTCTCAGCACAACACGTTGTTGCCGAAGAGAGAGAGAGAGAGAGAGAGAGAGAGAGAGAGAGAGAGAGAGAGAGAGAGAGAGAGAGAGAGAGAGAGAGAGAGAGAGAGAGAGGGAGATGGGGGCTGGAATGATTGGTGTAGGGTGGGTGGGGGATACATCTGGTGTGGGTAATCTTTTAAACTGTAGCCTGGTAGGGCCTACACCCGCGGTAAGTACGGTAGTAGAACAGCCGTGAAGGGAACGATCTTATCAGGCCTAAGCTATTTGCTACCCCCCATTTGTTAGCCATTATATTTACCAAGTTCGTCCCCACCCCCCTCTTAACCTTACATCAACCTCTTCTGTCTTTCTCTTCTCTGGATATAAGGCAATTCTTATTTGTGACTGTCTGTCTGTCTGTCAGTCTGTCTGTCTGTTTGTTTGTCTGTTGCATGGTCTGTTTGTTTGTCAGTCTGTCTGTTTGTTTGTTGGTCTGTCTGTCTGTCTTCTGACAGTCTGTATATCTGGGGACAGCGTCACTCAAATGCTACGTTAATGAACGGATATTAACGGAAGTTTGTGTAGAGCTTAAGTCTTTCCGGAAAGACATTCTGTTGTTTTACGTAGGGTTCTTAAACCTTTTTCTTCATTGTTCAGATTCTTAGTTGGCAGTAACGTTCATACCACATTAGTCGAATTAGTAGTTTATCTGGATTATGCTATAAAAAATAAAATAAAATAAAAATACAAAATTATTAATAATAATAATAATAATAATAATAATATAATAATAATAATATAATAATAATAATGATGATGATGATGATGATGATGATGATGATGATGATAATAATAATAATAATAATAATAATAATAATAATAATAATAATAAAGACGTTTACAGAGCGCACATTCTATGCGAGCTACTAATGGCGCTTAACAAAACTAAAATCACTCCACATGCAAGATTACATCATACATATTGAACATGCTCAGACGCGCTCGCATTCCCACCGTCACCCCCACGCAAACACATACTCATAGGTATACAAACATGCACACGCATATATACACAAACGCATCCTTCCCTCCCTACACACACACACGCTCACATCAACGCACACACTGAAACGCACACAAACACACACGCACACACGCATGTACATGCACACTTATGCGCATGCACACACACATACACACACACACACACACACACACACACACACACACACACACACACACACACACACACACACACACACACACACACACACACGACGCAGGATTAACAAAAACATTAACAACAGTTATTCATAACTTATTTTTTTAGTTAGCAGGATTGCTCTTAGCATAATGACGGATCATCATGATGATTAATAACACAACAGTGTAAGCCTGGAGGACAAGGTCCCTCTCAAATAAGGACTTGGTGCGCGCGCACCCTCCTAATGATGACGTCCGATTAATTGTAAGCTTTAATATATGATTTACTGCAATAAGTTCTTACCGTTCACGAATTTTGATTAAAATCAGTTCACGTCATCATGCTAACAATATGTTTTTTTTATTTTTTTTATTTTTTTATCTTTAATATTCGTAATAATGCAGACCTGCATTATGTCTTATCCCAAACGGTGTGTGTGTGATTGCGTGTGTGTAGGTGAGTGCGTGCGCGTGTGTGTGTGTGTGAGTGAGAAGGCGCGAGAGAGAGTGGAGGGTGTGTTTTGTTGTTGTGTGTTTTAGGGGGGGAGACAGCGCGGGGTGAGGGAGGGGGGGAGGGGAAGGGGATGGAGAGAAAGTGGAGGGGCTGGGGGTATATGTTCCCCGCATGTATTCAATTTTAATGTTTTCTAATGATATCTTGTTCTTACGATGTCAAAGTTCTTTTTTTTATTTATTTTTTTATCTTGTATGTCTCCTTTTTCTTCTTTCTTAAACCTGTTGGTCTTTATGTCTGTAATGGCGCCTGGAAACAAATAATTATACCGACATACATCAAAGAAGTAAAACGATGACAACCCCTTGCTTTAGTGATTGATGTTTTAAAAAAGTAAAAAAATAAATATTATGTGTGCATTCCGACATGTGACACAAAATGTTTGACCTGATAAAGAGGCCCATTCCTGTAGAACTAAAGGGAGGACATAAACATTAGACCACAGGATTCGTAATTACTTGACTTTCAAAGTTAAAAACTTGGGTACAGACGATGTTTGTGATTTCATTGAATGTTGTGGAGGAAGTAGGGGAAGACGGGGTAAAAAGCGCATGGGCGGGTAAGAAGTCCACCCCAATTATCTCATGAAATGAAGCAAAGCTCAGTCTCATTTTGCCCATGAGACGAGCGTTAATGTCTAGCATTCGTCTCATGGGCAAATTTGACTGACATTTTCTTTATTTCATGAGATAATTGGGGTGGGCTTCTTACCCGCCCATGCGCTTTTTACCCCGTCTTCCCCTATGGCAAGCTTCGGGGTACCAACTTACGTGGGAAATTGGGGGCATTTGCACTGCGTAAGTGCTGCAGCCGATGGGATTGGTGTGCCTTTGGGGACCTTTCCAAATGCAAGCTCTCGTCCTCAAATCCCTTTGACCGAGAGAGTGGGGATATACCCTGGGCAAGGTTTCTCCGCTGTAAACCAATTTTCAGCTCAGCCGGCTTGGAATAGCAGCTACCCCCTCTGCTGTTTGGCAGTCATAGTCGGAAACGACAGACAGGCATACGATATAGATTGCACATGGGAGGGAAAACGCACGACATAATTGCATTTTTGTTGGGGAAGGAGGGGGGTGGGGAGAGAGAAGAGGAGGGTGGGGTTGGGGTGGGGGTGAAGAGTAATGATGCTAAGCGGGGTGGCTAGGCGCGTGCCTGAGGCCGGAGGCTTCTGCCGCCATTGTTTGGGGAGATTGGTGTGTTTCGATGTGTGTGTGGCTGGGCGCTAGGAGACGCGGGAGGTGAGCAGACGATCGGTGTGCATTGCCTGACACAAGGAGGCAGACGATACTGTGGGTGAAAGCCGTTTGTTGTCGATATTGTTGTCAACGGTGTTGCTATTGGTCCGACTCAACGATGCCGTCTTCTTTATCGAGTAAGTAATATGTTCTGTGTTCGTTTCTTTGAGAAAAAAAAGCTCGTCCAAAGTTTTCAATAAGATTCTTTTTATAATTTTGCTTTTTATTAAGTAGGTGTAATGTAATCTCTACTTATTCATGTTTTGAAAACAAATTTGGTCCGTGTAGTGTCTTTTAAAGGTAAAGATGTGCCACCCCCCTGCATTTCTCGGTTAATTCCATTTTTTTGTTTTTGCCTTTCTTACCAAACATAAAGCTGTATTTTATGAACTTTTTCAGCTAATTATCTTTTTGGAATACTAACCCTAACCCTAACCCCCGACTATAAGACGGAAAAACGCAATGTACCACGACTGTGACAAATGCCGCGGTGTACTGCAGTAGGCCTACATAGGGGTGGGGGTGGGGGGGTGGGGGGGGGGTTGTCCTATTAGATAATGGCCTTTATCATGACTGCAATTAATTATTGAACAAAGCTAATTAGCTGAAAATGTTCATAAAATACATAACAGCTTCATGTTTGGTAAGAAAGGCAAAAACGGAAAAATGGAATTAACCGATAAATGTAGGGGGGGCACTTCTTGACCTATACCCAAATTTTGTATTTGTTTTACTGTGGGATTTAAAAAAAATTATTACAGTTTTTCTTTGCCGTGCGTGGCCACAATCAACACTGATTATTTTTACCAGCTAACATAGTACATAGTCAGTAATCATTCTTACAAAATCTGTTCTGTGGTCCAAAGAAAGTAAACCATGTAACTGTATAAAACACACACACAAAACCCCCCAAAGAGAAACATATAAAAAGCATCGAAGTCACATTTTCTTGAAATGTACTATTCAAAAAAAGTTAAGGACCACTTGCTTCGAACATTTCAGATACTGTTTTGAGTGACATTTATATACTTTCTGATGTTGTAATATTACAGCCCAAAGTCAGAATTCTTATGCAATGTAAAGATATCATGCGCAACATTACAAACGCGCCGATGGGAGACCGTTTAATATGGTACATTAACCCCTTGACTGCCAGAGATTGGGCAAATCATGCCATGAAAATGGCAACTGATAGAGCCAATCTAGCAAAATGGTCTGGGGATATAACTCTCTTGACTGTGTTAGAGCAAAAGCCAGCATGTCAGGGTTATTCCTTTTCATCTGATGACGTCATCAGTGATGTCATCACGTCAAGGGGTTTTAAATGACCCAATGTGATGCATTTGCGCATTGTACCGATAACATTTAAAACATAGTTACTGTAGTGTTCACACATGACCAATGATTAAAACTGCAACTGAATTTGTGTTCTCACCCTTGTCATTTGCGCATAATATAAATCCAAAGATTTAGCCCCCCAAACGCGCAATTTGCCCTTTGGCCTCTCAGAGGCCAATGATGACGTCACAGAGATTATAAATGTAATGGAAGACATTACTATCATTATACTCAACAGCTAAGAAATGTTTCAGGTAAATTAATGAGGCAGTTCCTTAGGCAGAAGCAGTTACGTCTTGCATCACTAGAGTGGGGATAAACCGCCATATTGGATAGTCACGTGATGTCTGACTGGCTTCCATGAAGCTACTAGTATGTCTGAAGACCCTCAGCATATTTGCACAGTTATTTGCCAGCGAACCTTTGAAGAATGATACTGTGAACATCTTCCATATTTTTGTAAACTACCTCATTGACTTTGTCATTAGGTCTGGCCATATGACCTAATTGCTCTTTTCCCATGGTTTCCCATCGTGACAAATGAGCAATTCATGTTTTTGGACAAGTGTGTTACTGGTCACGTGACCAAGCCTAATGACAAAGTCAATTGGGGTAGTTTACAAAAAATTGGAGAATGTTTACAGTATCATTCTTGAAAGGATCGTTGGCAAGTCAAAGTCAAGTCAGAGTCAAAGTCAAAAATACTTTATTATCACGTTAGGTGAAATTACAGCGTGGTCTCGTACAAGCACAATACAATCAAAGAAACACATTTGCATGCGTGAAAAATGGAAACAAAACTAAGGAAAAATTAATGACAAATCATGCTTCGCAAAACATTTTGAACATAGTTAGGGTCGATAGAAGCGACTATCAAAACATTAAAAACTGCCCTGTTTCCCACCATTTCTATTATCGCATTCATTTGTTCACCCCCACCCTACCCCAAACCCCCACCCTCTCTTAATCACCCCAAGCTTTCACATATTTTTGGTCCCTTCCCCTTCCCAACATTTCATGCGCCCCCCTCTTCTCTCTCTCTCTCTCTCTCTCTCTCTCTCTCTCTCTCTCTCTCTCTCTCTCTCTCTCTCTCTCTCTCTCTCTCTCTCTCTCTCTCTCTCTCTCACGCACACACATACACACACAGACATAGAAACATACGGACAGACAGGCACACACACACGCACGCACGCACGCACGTACGCACACACGCACGTACGCACGCACGCACGCTCACACACATAGACACACACATACGCACACACACACTACTGTACAGATTGGCCAAATATACCTCTAGGCCTAAGCTAATACATAATTCCTCATTATTTGGTCTTAGCAGAGGTCTTGTTCAGAAGTTCGACTGACTTAGGGACAAAACTAGCGGAATTTCTAATTGTTCTACAACGAACAGATGGCAATAGTTCATAGCAATGCGATAGAACATGACTTTGATCATTAGCGATCTCCCTGGCTTTTTGAACTACACGTTTTTCATACAACAAATACAAGCTTTCTTGTTTTCTACCCACGATCTTGCTACCAACATTCACAATCTTATTCAAAACACCCTTGGGTTTTACATGCAAGCCACCGTACCAACACATGAACGAAAATGTTATAATAGATTCAAGAAAACAACGATAAAAGCTTTGGAGAAGATCTGTGCTAACATTGAAAGATCTGAGCTTTCTCAGGCAGTACATCCTTGTCTGGCATTTCTTGGAAACATGATCAACATGACAACTAAAAGTAAACGTATTGTCTATGATTGTTCCCAGATACTTGTATTCATCTACCCTTTCGACTGTCAAACCTTTGATTGTGAGATCTGGCATTGGTACCGGGGATTTCCTAAAGTCGACTACCATTTCTTTTGTTATTGTTACGTTGAGGTCAAGATAGTTTTTCTCACACCAGGACACAAACTTTTCAACCTGCTCAATGTAAGTACTGTCTGAGTTATAAAGGTCAGCTAAAGCTGTATCATCAGAGTATTTAATGACAGGGGCAGAATCTGTTCCTTTACAGTCATTTGTGTAAATGGTGAAGAGAACAGGAGATAAGACAGTGCCTTGGGGACAGCCGGTGGATACAAACAATGTGGAGGACAAAGCGTTTTGAAATCTCACAGTCTGTGTGCGTTTAAGTAGGAAATCTATAATCCATAAGACTAGTCTATTGTTGACACTCATGTTTAGTAGTTTCTTTGCTAAAAGATGGGGTTGTATGGTGTTAAAAGCAGACGGGAAGTCAATGAAGAGAATTCTGACAAAAGAATTTCGGTTTTCTAGATGAGTGTATGCATTATGTAGAAGAGTGAGTGTGGCATCATCTGTGGATCTGTTCTGCTTGTATGCAAATTGAAGCGGGTCAAGATGCTCTGTTGCGGTCTGGAGAAGACGTTGTAAAACGATTTTTTCAAAACATTTCATAACAATTGATGTGAGTGCGACAGGACGATAGTCATTGAGGCACGATGGACTGCGTTTTGGGGGGACTAGGCATATTGTAGAGGCCTTCCACTGAGCAGGAATTGTACACACTCTAAGAGATCACTCTAAGTAAGTGTACAAACATGTTAGTGGTCTTCATACCTTCATGGAAGCCAATCAGAAATCACGTGACTTTTCAATATGGCGGTTTAGCTCCACTTCAGTGATGCAAGATGTAACTGCTTCTGCCTAAGGAACTGCCCCATTAATTCACCTGGAACATTTTTAGCGATTGAGTATAATGACTATAATGTATTTCATTACATTTCTATTTTTTGTGACGTCATCATTGGCCTCTGAGAGGCCAAAGGGTAAATTGCGCGTTTTTGGCTAAGTCTTTGGATTTCGTTTATGAGCAAATAACAAGGGTGAGAACACAAATTCAGTTGTAGTTTTATTCATTGGTCATGTGTGAACACTGCTATGCTTTAAATTGTATCGGCACAGTGCACAAATGCATCCCATTGGATAGTTTAAGGTACCGTCTTAAATGGTCTCTCATCGGCGCATTTGTAATGTTGTGCAGGATATTGTTGCTTTGCATAAGAGTTCTGACTTTGGGCTATAATATTACAACATCAGAAAGTATATAAATGTCACTCAAAACAGTATATGAAATTTTCGAAGCAAGTGGTCCTTAACTTTATTTGAATAGTATATTAAAAAAAGAAAAAGAACAAACCATTTGCACGTTAAAATCTTTGTAGCTGATTTTTAAAGCTACGAGGGTCGTTCATTAAAGTTTGTCCTTGGGTCCATAACTGAACAGGAACAAAGGACTTCACAGACTTCAAATATCTGCATTCTTATGAAGAACACATTTCTTCGTTGTATGCGCAGGTACAGTTTTCTGCGCCTATTCAAGTGCATAGCTTCTTTGAGGCAAGGGTCCGAGTTCTGATTTTGTTGTGACTAATTTAATTCCATTTAATGATAATTTGTTTCTGTTAAAAAGGTTATAATTTGTCAAAGCAAGAATGATTACGAACTCCAATGTGATACACTGTCATTTTATAATCTAGATATAGCAATTAGAATAATATCACAAACAATAATAAAAGAAACAATGATTTGTAGTTAGACCATCAGAACTGAAGTCCTGTTAACTGCCTCTTCTTTCGTATCACAGGCTTGTATTTCACAACCTAACTTTATCACGTTTTCTGAACATTTTAAAATACCACATGTTTACATCACCGTTGCATTTATAGTAAGAAAAAGACTTTTTGCTTGAAAGGCTGAATAATAAATAAGCAAAGAATATTTAAAGGCAGTAAAAATAAGATTTTGCTTTTTCCTGAAAGTACTGACATCGATTCCAACTGGCATTGATGTTGATGTCCGATTCACTTCAAGAAATGTGGCGTATTATTCAGTGCACGTTGAACAGACCCAGTCAATTAAGCCGGTGATGTGGAAGTTGCTTCTTTTCATTTGTTATTCTCTTTGAATTGGATTTAAAGAAAATCAGTACTGCTTAGTCTTGGCTTCCTTTTGTTTTCATTAGCCTAACTGTTCTTCTGTCTTTGTTTTGAAAGACTCGCACATACGCGGACAAATACTCACACACACACACACACACACACACACACACACACACACACACACACACACACACACACACACACACACACACACACACACACACACTCACACGCACGCACGCACTCACATGCACGCACACACGCGCACATGCACACACGCACGTACACACACACACGCACGCACGCACGCACGCACGCACACACACACACACACACACACACACGCACGCGCACGCACGCACACACACACACACACACACACACGCACGCACACACACGCGCACACGCACACACACACGCGCACGCACGCACGCGCGCGCGCGCGCACGCACGCGCACGCACACACACACACACGCACGCACACGCACACACACACACACACACACACACACACACACACACGCGCGCGCGCGCGCGCGCGCGCGCGCGCGCGCACACACACAACCAGCAATAAAATAACTATATCATTAACATCGGTTTGAAAAAGTGTCTTTCAATAAACGAATAAACGCTCTTTAAATACACGTTGAACCAACAGAGTTTATTCCTAGTCTTTTTTATTACTGCTTATTCGTTCTCTTTGAAGTGTTCCGCACAGTTTAATAATGGCTTGTATCATGGTTCACAGCTACCAATGGTAGGGGTCACCAGTACAATGAGAGCTGCATAATAAAGGGCTTTCAACAGTAATGGAAAAATCATGGTACAGCTTATAAAGGCTTTTGTAGAAGACTAGGCCTATGACCAAAAACGTAGAATGGTATTTCCCAGAATCTTTGCTATGACTCTCAAACTAGGGGGCATTTGCACACTGTCTCTTACTAGTCTTGGAATTTGTTGGCCTTTGGGGACCTTCCTTAACGCCAGGAGTGCTCAAATCATTTAGACCAAGACAGTGGGGATGTACCCTAGGCAACGCATCTCCATTAAATAAATTCTAACTCAGCCAACCAGAATAGTAGCTGCCCCCTCTGCTATCTGGTAGTCATAATCGGAAACGACAGACTAGCATGCATAACAACTGATGTGTTCTCTTTATGCTTGATGTAGGCTTACTTCACAGCACAATCAAAAGGGACAACTACCTACCATTATACCTGTAGTCAATAAATCATAGCTTCTCGCCCATCCTGTCTCTTTGTCTCTCTCCTTCTCCCCCCCCCCCTCTCTCTCTCTCTCTCTCTCTCTCTCTCTCTCTCTCTCTCTCTCTCTCTCTCTCTCTCTCTCTCTCTCTCTCTCTCTCTCTCTCTCTCTCTCTCTCTCTCTCTCTCTCTCTGTCTCTCTCTCTCTCTCTCTCTCTCTCTCATCACTGCATCGCTTCTCACCTTTGTCCCTCCATCTTTCTTTGTGTCTCTCTTTGTCTGTCTCTGTGTTTCTGTCTAGACCTTTGTCTTTCCGTCACTCTGTCTCTGTTATGCCATCTGTCTGTTTTTTCTGCATTCCAATGTCTCTGTGTCTCTGTCTCTGTTATACCATATGTCTGTTTTTTCTGCATTCCAATGTCTC
>CM065703.1:25045206-25087706 GCA_017654935.2 Phymorhynchus buccinoides
GAAGCTGACATGATGACACACAGAATGATGGGTAAGAGGCTTTATGTCCCTGCCATGCGCTGTGTATCTGGGGACCAGCAACACACACCAAAAGCCAGCAGTGAGCTACAAATTATCTCCCTAAACTTTAGTACTGGGGTTTAGTGGATGAAATCCAAGGGAGATTATTTTATTTCAATAGGGCAATGGTCAACCTATGGCGATATTATTCACGCCAGAGGGCAGTCAATGCACTAGGGGCTTATCACGCGATTTTCTTACTTGGGCGTAGTGAGAGAGTGATGGTAGGACCACTCACTGTTTCTCTCTCTTTCTTTATCCCTAACTAATAATATAGAGAGGATTAGCCCCACACGAGCGTCATGCCCTCTGGCGTGAGAAAAATCGCACTAAGTCTCTCATTGCCACGAGTGTTCGTTCACTATACCAGACTACTAATTTGCCCGAGCTCGTTCTGCCCGAGTTACGCTGACCTTTCTAATTCAACTCTCTAAATTCAACTCAGTGAAATTCAAGGTCGCCGGCACGTGGCAAATGCCCTATTGTTATGAATTATGAAATATGTATTTCCATGTGCGCTTTTGTTTTAATCTGAGTAATTAGCATGGACCGGTTAGCACCGTTTATGTGGCTCTGCCATCTAGTTATTGTTTGTGATGAAAATAAATAGGTTCACACCAACTGCAAGGGACATAGCCAGAGCGCCTCTTTGGCTATAGTCATTGAACTTTTTATTTCAACACTGTGGTTTGGTGTTTATTACTCCACTTAAATCGTATGATGCAGAGACCCAGGCAGGTTTGGTGTTATTGGTATTGATCCACCTAACTCGTGTGATGCAGGGAGCGGGACAGGTTTGGTGTTATTGGTATTGATCCACCTAACTCGTGTGATGCAGGGACCCAGGCAGGTTTGGTATTATTGGTATTGATCCACCTAATCGTGTGATGCAGGGACCCAGGCAGGTTTGGTATTATTGGTATTGATCCACCTAACTCGTGTGATGCAGGGACCCAGGCAGGTTTGGTATTATTGGTATTGATCCACCTAACTCGTGTGATACAGGGACCCAGGCAGGTTTGGTATTATTGATATTGATCCACCTAACTCGTGTGATGCAGGGACCCAGGCAGGTTTGGTATTAGTATTGATCCACCTAACTCGTGTGATGCAGGGACCCAGGCAGGTTTGGTATTATTGGTATTGATCCACCTAACTCGTGTGATACAGGGACCCAGGCAGGTTTGGTATTATTGGTATTGATCCACCTAACTCGTGTGATGCAGGGACCCAGGCAGGTTTGGTATTATTGGTATTGATCCACCTAACTCGTGTGATGCAGGGACCCAGGCAGGTTTGGTATTATTGGTATTGATCCACCTAACTCGTGTGATACAGGGACCCAGGCAGGTTTGGTATTATTGGTATTGATCCACCTAACTCGTGTGATGCAGGGACCCAGGCAGGTTTGGTATTATTGGTATTGATCCACCTAACTCGTGTGATGCAGGGACCCAGGCAGGTTTGGTATTATTGATATTGATCCACCTAACTCGTGTGATGCAGGGACCCAGGCAGGTGTGGTATTATTGATATTGATCCACCTAACGTGTGATGCAGGGATCCTGCCAGGTTTGGTATTATTGGTATTGATCCACCTAATCGTGTGCAGGGAGCGGGACAGGTTTGGTGTTATTGGTATTGATCCACCTAACTCGTGTGATGCAGGGACCCTGGCAGGTTTGGTATTATTGGTATTGATCCACCTAACTCGTGTGATGCAGGGACCCAGGCAGATTTGGTATTATTGGTATTAATCCACGTAAATCGTATGATACAGGGACCCAGGCAGGTTTGGTGTTATTGGTATTGATCCACCTAATCGTGTGATGCAGGGACCCAGGCAGGTTTGGTATTATTGGTATTGATCCACCTAACTCGTGTGATACAGGGACCCAGGCAGGTTTGGTGTTATTGGTATTGATCCACCTAACTCGTGTGATGCAGGGAGCGGGACAGGTTTGGTATTATTGGTATTGATCCACCTAACTCGTGTGATACAGGGACCCAGGCAGGTTTGGTATTATTGGTATTGATCCACCTAACTCGTGTGATACAGGGACCCAGGCAGGTTTGGTATTATTGGTATTGATCCACCTAACTCGTGTGATGCAGGGACCCAGACAGGTTTGGTGTTATTAGTATTGATCCACCTAACTCGTGTGATGCAGGGACCCTGGCAGGTTTGGTGTTATTAGTATTGATCCACCTAACTCGTGTGATGCAGGGACCCTGGCAGGTTTGGTGTTATTAGTATTGATCCACCTAACTCGTGTGATGCAGGGAGCCGGGCAGGTTTGGTATTATTGGTATTAATCCACCTAACTCGTGTGATACAGGGCCCCGGACAGGAGCCGTGGGTCTCAGCCAGATGCCCAGAGCCTGAGGCTGGAGATCATGCAGGACCTGCAGAGAAACAGGGAGAGAAAGGTCAGCTACAGGACAAGATAGTCACAACACATTGAGGACCACCTTGTATTTTTGTTGTTTTCTATGTGTGTTACTTTTCATGATCATGTAACCTCTGTAACATTTTGCTTCTCGTGAGTCCACATGCGCCTGGGTTCACCCCCCCCCCTTCCTCAAGTTCCCAGCTTTTGTTCCAGTATTTCCGTTTCTTCTTGAAAACAACTCTAACCTAATCCTTAACCAATCACGTACTTGAGCAAAACAAAATGTTGCTTCTTAGAGAAACATTTTCAATGAGAAAAATTGGTCTGCGATAGCAAAACTATTTTGCCCCAAATGTGCGTATAAACACACACACACACACACACACACACACACACACACACACACACACACACACACACACACACACACACACACACACACACACACACACACACACACACACACACACACACACACACACACACACACGCGCGCGCGCGCGCGCCCCCCCCCCCCCCCCCAAATATATACGCATACGCGTTTATTTGTTTTCAGTATCAATATCAAGAATAATACTAAATTGGTATTGACATTGGTATTTTGTATTGACATTGATATTACTTTGGTGTTACTTTTATAGTCACAGAGACTCGTCCAGATAACTGAACAATATATGTTTTGTTTGATCAAGATGTGTTAATGTTCTTTTGGAGGGGGTGGCTGGGGTAGATGGGTAAAGTGTGTCATTGGCACTCAATCAGACTGCAGCCAAAAGGTGCCTTCTTGTGGAATGGTTTCAAAGCGATAAAACACATCATTACAAGTTTATGACTAAAGCAAGCAATCGCTTTATATAGTGTTATTATATAATTTTAATAGCAGAATTGTATTGTTTAGAAACCTATTGTTCAGAAATAGACACGTGATTCAATTTATGTTGTTTTTACAGCAAATTGATTTTTGCGTTTTATTCTTTTGTGTGCAGAGTAACAGCCCACAGCGACAAGGTGAGAGAGAGAGAAAGGGACAGACAGAGACAGAGAGAGAGAGACAGAGACAGACAGACAGACCATCAGAGAGCACATGCGCATATATTTGTGGTGTGTGCGTTTGCGTGCGTGCGTGTGTGTGTCTGTGTATGTTTATACGCACATGTGTATGGTAAATTGATAACAATGTTTAACTTTCATAAGATATATTTTTACAATTGTTAAACAATACCTTGTCAGAAGAGACTGACTGAAGTTCCTCTCTCTCTCTCTCTCTCTCTCTCTCTCTCTCTCTCTCTCTCTCTCTCTCTCTCTCTCTCTCTCTCTCTCTCTCCCTCCCCCTCTCTCTCTCACACACTCTCTCTCTCCGCCCTCCACCCCCCCTGTTTTCTGTTGTGCAGAACAAGGGCGAAGAAGTCAGGGTCCCTACCAACCTTCATTTGCGGTAAGAATGCAACACACGACACTTGGCCTCTAGAGGACACACACCTGCTCTCTAGGCCGCCTAGGGTACCTCATCCGCCTACTACCTCAGCAGTTTGGACAGCGGTTGTGTTCCTTTTTAGGCCTGGTACACAGTACATCCGGATTTTCTGCCGGAAAATAATCAATAAGTAAAAGAAGGAAGGAAAAAAATATACGGATTAGGGAAAATACGGACACGTCGGCGTATTTTCTTCTGCTTGCTTTTACTTAATTACTGATTGCGCATGGATTTCCGCGCGGAACATCCGTGTGTATGTGTACACGGCCTTAGGGTGGAGAGTTCTCAGCATAATATGTAAATTTGAGCAGCATACGACTCTTCTAAATTTGCTAATAGGTTATTAGGGTGAAAGTCATTCACAGCCATTCCACCGCAGCTCTTTGCTTCCCGCACTAAGCCTTTCTGTTGTGAAGTCTCTGTCGGTGTTAACCAGCCGCGAGCGAAAGTTGGTTAATGCTTTCAGAGCAGTCTGTTTGTTCCTATGTGTCTATCTATCTATGTGTCTGTGTGTCTATCTATGCTTACACAATACCGTTTGAACAGAGGCACCTAGGAGGCTCACATTTTGCATGCGGAGAAGTATTTAGGGTATCTAGGCCAAGTTCGAAAATGAAGGTCATTGGTCAAAGGTCAAGGTCACTGCAATTTGTGCTGAAAATACTGCCGCGCGAGATCCTCCTATGGCGCAGGGGTACTGTAAAGTGCAGGTGTAGACTGTTTGTTCGGACTTTCGTTTCAGGGGTGTTTGTTTGTTTGTTCCTGCAAGGTCACTGGACCCGAAAATGGTGCCACGCGGCTGGTTGATCTGGCGTTTTCGCGCTCTAGTTTCTGGATGTTTTATCCTCTCCAAGCCTCAGTGTTGCAGTTTGTTTTGCATGAAGTATGCACGTCACCAGACAGAAGAGGGCACAAGGTGGCACAATCACCGAATATCACTATCACTATATATGATTGTCCAATTTAGTTGAGACAAACAGGTTGTGAACTATTTCACTCAACTGAAAGTAAAATGCAATGTGCTTTTGTTGAGTAAACGTTCAGTGCGTGAAATGGACAGTCTGTTTGATAGAAACTTGGTGCTGCTGTCACCATTTCATCCACTGTCTGCTTCATACAATATCTGCTGTTCGTTTCTGTTTGAACTCAGTTGTATTTTGCCTGTTCCATGTTGATAGCAAGACGGTTTCATTATTTCGTTCCTCTGTTTTCTATTTTCTGAAATGTTCTGTTGTTCAGGTATACTCATTGGCATTAATTCTGCTAAAACTGAATTAATAACTTTGAAGATTGAGGATGTAAAGCGACGGAAGTGGCAAATGTTTGCGTATGATTATTTCCAGGGGCCCGAGATCAATAAATATGATATATTAAATTATGACATAAATTAACAGATAGTTTGATTGCTTATTATGTCTGAACTGTGTATTTGTAGAATGCATGCCTCTGACTATAATGTATTTATCTATACTGTTTCAATCAATCAATGTGTTTATTGTCATTAGAAAGAAATATTTGGTGCAACGATGCAATTACAAATAAACTAAACTATTTGACTATGCACTGTTTCACTGCAGAGCACTCCGGCTCAGAACGACCATGACCTTCAGATGACCGGTGAAGGTGAAAGGTCAATGTCAATGAGAGGGGACAGCCGAGGAATGCCCGTGACCAATACCAATGTCCTGAAAAATGACAGCTTTGAAGGTGCTCTGTGTGTGTGTGTGTGTGCGTGTGCGTGTGCGTGTGCGTGTGCGTGTGCGTGTGTGTGTGTCTTTCATTTAACGTCTATCCTCTTCTCGTGATATTAGACGGGAATGTGTGTGTGTGTGTGTGTGTGTGCGTGCGTGCGGTTGCATGCATGCATGTGTGTACGCGTGTCATTACGAAAGCATGCAAAACAGTTCATGAAAAAGATATACTTGTGATAACAGTAATAATTCAACACTGACTAAATGAATCAGCTGCACAATATGTTGCTCTATTACTTACGTGTTTTCTTCCAGGGGCGAGCAGTCCTGTTGGCCTTTCAAACGGCCATGACCTTCAGTCGAGTCGCGGAGGTGACACTTCACCCACTAGAGAGAGCAGGAAAAAAGCTGTGGCCGAAATCCTGAAAAATAAGTTCGATAAACTTGAAGGTATGTGTGTGTGTATATGTATGCGACAGTGTTTCTCAGGTGGTGGTGGTGGTGATGATAGTTGGGAGCGCGCACGCTTTGTATGTGTGTGCGTGTGCGTGTACGTGCGTGCGTACGCATGCTTTTCATTCATCTGAGCGTGTTTGTGTCTGTCTGGGTTTTTTTTTCTGCATACACATCTCTTTCTCTGTTTGTCTGTCTGTCTGTCTGTCTGTCTGTCTATCTTCGTTTTCACCTGTCTCTTTCTTTCTATCTCTTCCTCTGTCTGTGTGTGTGTCTGTGTGTCACTTTCTTTATGTGTATGTATGTGTAATTTGTGTGTGTCAGTGTGTGTGTATGTGTGCACGCGTGTGGGTGAATGTGTGTGTGTGTGCGTGTGCGTGTGCGTGCGTGCGTGCGTGCGTGCGTGCGTGCGTGCGTGTGTGTGTGTGTGTGTGTGTGTGTGTGTGTGTGTGTGTGTGTGTGTGTGTGTGTGTGTGCAAGGGACTGTCTCTTAATTGAGGTATGAATATTGCACAAGGCTTGCGTGTTAAATGATTCCCCATGACTGTGCGTCTGTTGAAGAGCGAAAGAAAATTACCAGAAGGGAAAATAGAAGGGAGAAATAAAAAGAACAGATTTGGAGAGAAAGTAGGCTACGAAAGATTCACCACACACACACACATACACCCTTGCGCAGCCAGACAGACCGACAGGCACACACACACACACACACACACACACACACACACACGCACACGCTCACACGCTCACACGCTCACACATACAGAGAGAGAGAGAGAGAGAGAGAGAGAGAGAGAGAGAGAGAGAGAGAGAGAGAGAGAGAGACCACGCACACGCTCACACATACACATACACACAGAGAGAGAGAGAGAGAGAGAGAGAGAGAGAGAGAGAGACTTGAGACTTGAATTGTTTAATGAGGTAAGCTTACATGCATGGGATAACATACACAACATAACGACACAAGCATGAACCACATGTCAGAAATGCATCGCGATTGGTAACCATATCGCGGAAATGGAACAGTTCGTTATCAAATTAATACCAATGTGAGTTTATGTCGCGTCACATTGAACCACGATGGGATGAGAGAGAGAGAGAGAGAGAGAGAGAGAGAGAGAGAGAGAGAGAGAGAGAGAGAGAGAGAGAGAGAGAGAGAGATTAACAACAAGATTGATAGTGTGTGTGAACAAGGTGTTTTTTTGACATCTTCTAACTTTGTAAAAAAAATGATTGTAGCTATGACGCAATTGTTATGCCGTTCATGACAAATTGTTTTCGGATTTATGAGGATTACGTGCGTTTGAATAAAAAAAATAGTTCGTTACATAAGTGGCATTTATGATATTAAAAAACACCCAACAGCACATCCAACTTATTCATGAATCCATAAACTAATGATCAAACTGATTAATGTCTGAAATGAGCGAAAGTATGAGAGAATGAGCAAGCAAACAAACAAACACAAAGAGAGGCAAAGAAAGAAGCGTACCTTTTGTTTGTTTTGTTTTCCAACAGATCAGAGTTACCAAGGACAGAACGGCCATGACCTTCAAAACAGTCGTTGGGCGGAAAGGTCACCCAGAAGAGAGGTTCAAGTTCAAGCACACTCGGTCACTGAAGGTTTGTATGACATGTCGGTGACATACAATCTTTTGTTTTCGACCTGAAGGTTGGAAAGACATGTCAAGGATGCATTGTCTGAAGGTTGGAAAGACATGTCAAGGATGCATTGTCTGAAGGTTGGAAAGACATGTCAAGGATGCATTGTCTGAAGGTTGGAAAGACATGTCAAGGATGCATTGTCTGAAGGTTGGAAAGACATGTCAAGGATGCATTGTCTGAAGGTTGGAAAGACATGTCAAGGATGCATTGTCTGAAGGTTGGAAAGACATGTCAAGGATGCATTGTCTTTTACTTTTCTTTCGCTCTGTCATCTTGTGGCCGTTGCTTCCACATCGCTCATCTAGAGTCCCAACTCACAGCCACACCCCAGTTTATCAGTCCGCGGAATCCAAAACCAGCGGTCCAAGGGGAGCAATCTTGGTCGTCAAGAGGCAACCACCAGCGGAGACACTGCACTGCTGCTGAGTCAATTCGGTGGAGATCAGTGGAGCCTGTTGAGTTAACATACGCAGTACACCACCTACTAAGCCCCCTATTGACGACAATGGTCTTAGTAGCCGAGCTAGTGTGAAGGCTCAACCATGTCCGTCCACCCAAAGCTCCCGAGAACATACTGATCCCCATGACTTTGATCAGAACGCACCAAGGGCACAGTATTGGCAATTAAAGCTGGGCAAGGTACGATGCATTATTTTCTTTTTATAGATTTCAAGTATCTTTCTGCCACGCCATCTTCGAAGACAGTTTGTGAAATACAGCTGACCAGTCCGTTTTTGATTAAATTATCCATGTCAATTGTGTATCAATTTATAAGCATATCACATTTAATATTTGTTAACTTTATACTCGAGCATCGGTTTGCTCAATGGGCTTATCGGCTTAAAAGCTATAACCTATCATTTCATGTCACATGATTTCATTACCCTCTCTCCCTGTGTTTGTCAGGAGGTGGACGGAGCCAGAACCGGAGTCCGGGGCGGTACATGGGCAGGCTTCCCGAGGACCCCGGGGGAGACCTGTTCAGCAACAGACGGCCCGGGGGAGGGGCGCCCAATGTGGACCAACACGGCAACCATAGGACCAGCGTCTTCGGAAACTTTGATAAGGTGCACAACTCCTTTCAGGGCCGTGCCTGCCTTTTGACACTAAAATAATGGTTACTTTGCTCAGCTCTGATGGGAGTTATTTTCCTTTATTTGAAGTATTCTTGGGGCAGTGGATGGATGCCTTGTGCGTCCATACGGGGAGCTGGACGATCCCGCTCCCTCCACGAGTCTCTCCCCGTGGGGATACCCGGGGGTGGGTGGGTGTCTTTCAGTTCAAATAGTTCCCTCGCCTTCTGGAAGCTCTGTGCTAGCAACTTCCACTAATCTGTCACTCTCTTTGATTCTGCCTTTTCCTCTTTTTACTATAATCTAACATTTTCCACTTATTGGCCCATTCTCCTGCCTTTTTCCTCAAATATTTTCCACTTATTGGCCCATTCTCCTGCCTTTTTCCTCAAATATCTTCCACTTATTGGCCCATTCTCCTGCCTTTTTCCTCAAATATCTTCCACTTATTGGCCCATTCTCCTGCCTTTTTCCTCAAATATTTTCCACTTATTGGCCCATTCTCCTGCCTTTTTCCTCAAATATCTTCCACTTATTGGCCCATTCTCCTGGCCTTTTTCCTCAAATATCTTCCAAATAAAGTTCTTCTTTGAGCTCCTCCGAAAATGGAATGTGTCGGCTGAATGCAGCGCGGAGGCCAGTGAAAACCGGACACATACGTACCTCACCCATTATGGCCATATGGCCTGGGAACACACTATTTATTTATTTGATTTACGAAAGTTGACAACTTCTTTCAGGGCCTCCTGTCTTTAATTTGACGCTACATGGTAAATGGTCACTGTTTTTATTTGGTGGAGTTCTTTCCTTTTGTTTGGAGAGTTACCTCTGTTGTCTTGTTGGTCCGCTGTATCGTGTGACCAGAGAGAAATGGTAAGGGTCCACCATTGTTTTTATGCCACAGCTTAGTCTGTCTGTTTTTTGTTTTTGTTTGTTTGTTGTTTGTGGGTGTTTAGGCTGTTGCTGTTTTTGTTTTGTTTAGTTTTATGAGAAAAATAGTAGCCTAATCAAGGTTGTCTTCCAAAACTGCCCATCTGCCTTCTTGTATTCCTTGTGAGATAGGCACATGTAAAGCAGGCAATCCTTCAATTATTATACTGCCACGCATTTGTTGTAGGTGTTAGGTTTGAAAAAACAAAATTGATTATTATTTGTTTGCATAACTGAAGGCTTGATACTCACCATAATGAAAGTTATTACAGTTCATGCTTGCTACCGCCTTGATAATCAAGTCAACGATATTCAATGTAAGCAGCAGAATAGGGCCTACTGTGTTTTGTTGGTTTGTTTTAGGGTTGGTGGTTTTTTCTTAGGGTTTATTTGGGCTATTTTATTTAGAGTTGTTAACGTTTGCAGATACACTTGAGTTTTATTGAGTTGTTTAGATGAACATAAATAAATGCCATAAATGCAGTGAAAGCGAATGTTCTGGATTTTGATTTTGTTTCTGAAATAAAACTATGCTCAGGTATTGAAATAATTGTCTGCTAGACGAGACTTTGAACTGGAAATGACGACACAGACCTTGAATGTGAATTAAAATCGCATGATGCCAATGCCAATACGTTCATGTCGGGCGCATGAACTGTGTCAAACTCTACCTTTCATTGATTTCCACTGCCAGACTCTGTATGCTTTAAAATGGCTGCAAAAATCAAAAGACTGAACTCCAACAATCACAAACACTCTGAGAACAAGAAGAACGATGGTGGTGCCCCACTCAATTCGAACTACTTCTTGAGTTGACGTCAGAGCTCTTTCCTTCTACATCACAAGCATTGTACATCGTAAGTCTAACATGTTTTCGAATACACCCCGAGTTGAAATTCGATGAACGAGACGGCATCAAAAGGCCCTCTTCCAACAAAACATTCAATTGCGGCTTCAGGTGACTTGGAGACGAAAAAGACACAGCTAAAAAAGGGCGAGAGAATCGTATTCTTCAAACTGCAGTAGTCAACAAAAGCGTATTCTCCATGAGAGCCGATTTGAAACTATTTTTCAGCAAAACGAGCCCGGATTTATCCTTTAAATCTTAATCCTATTGCTTATCCACGACGACAACAACGATGACGATGATGATAAAGGTGATGGTGATGATGGAGATATCGACGACGATGAGGAAGAGGATGACAACAACGGTAATGATGATACTGATGGCGACGACGACGACGATGACGACGACGACAATAATGATGATGTTGACGATGATGATGATGATGATGACGATTTGGTGGGCAGAAAAGGGAAATCAGCAACATGGAGAAAGCTATGCTGTCCCGGAAGGCTCTTCGAGATAATCAAGGTAAAGGCACAGAGACACTTTGCTAAGCATTTGTTTATATTCCTCCATAGTCTATTGTATGTTTGCTCAATTCTTCTTAGGCCTATGTCTTTTTTCTTATATCTGTATTTTTTAGTCCATACCTTCTATGTCTATTCTTCCTCCTCCTCCTCCTCCTCCTCCTCCTTCTCCCCCTCCTCCTCCTCCCCCCCCTCCTCCTCATTCTTCTTCTCTGTCTTTCTATATATTTTTCTCTGTGTGTCTCTCTGTCTCCGTATCTCTCTCTCTCTCTCTCTCTCTCTCTCTCTCTCTCTCTCTCTCTCTCTCTCTCTCTCTCTCTCTCTCTCTCTCTCTCTCTCTCTCTCTCTCTCTCTCTCTCTCTCTCTCTCTCTCTCTCTCTCTCTCTCTCTCTCTCTCTCTCTCTCTCTCTCTCTCTCTCTCTCTCTCTCTCTCTCTCTCTCTCTCTCTCTCTCTCTCTCTCTCTCTCTCTCTCTCTCTCTCTCTCTCTCTCTCTCTCTCTCTCTCTCTCTCTCTCTCTCTCTCTCTCTCTCTCTCTCTCTCTCTCTCTCTCTCTCTCTCTCTCTCTCTCTCTCTCTCTCTCTCTCTCTCTCTCTCTCTCTCTCTCGATGATCTCGGAAGATCCCCCCTACTCTCTAATCTCTCTCTCTGATCTCTCTCTCTCTCTCTCTCTCTCTGATCCCCAACGACTCTCTGACTCTCTCTCTCTCTCTCTCTCTCTCTCTCTCTCTCTCTCTCTCTCTCTCTCTCTGATCTCTCTCTCTCTCTCTAATCTCTCTCTCTGATCTCTCTCTCTCTCTCTCTCTCTAATCTCTCTCTCTCTCTCTCTCTCTCTCTGATCTGTTTATTCACTGGTCTTTTTGTTGCTGCTTCATGTTTACAATGACGACGACAAGGACGATGACGATGATGATGCGGAAGATGGTGATTACTATTGTAATAATGATGATGATGATGATGGGCCAAAGATAATAGTAATTGCTGCTGCTGCTGATGATGATGATGCCCAAGGCGATGACAAACGACAAAAATGACGGCGATGACTGCGATGATGATGATGAAACTACATGCACTGATTATGATTGTAATAAAGATGATGATGTTGATTATGATTGTAATGATAATGATTCTAATGATGATGACGATTATGATGTTCAATATCATTGTAATGACGATGATTCTGATGATGATGACGATTATGATAGTTAATAATAATGATTCCAACGATGATGACAATGATTGTTGCAGTGGCGTTAATGCAAGAGCAGAAGGACAGACGGAATGAGGACAACCAATACAGGAAGAAACCAGTAAGTGCTGTGGGAAAGAAGACAAAATAACGAATGGGGTTAAAACCGGTTGCCACTCACTTCGGCCCATTTTTATGTCGGCCCAACGCAATAGTCATTTTGGGCCAAAGTAATAGTAATTTCTGTCCAAGGCAATAGTCATTTCTGCCCAAGGCAATAGTCATTTCTGCCCAAGGCAATAGTCATTTCTGCCCAAGGCGATTGTAATTTCTGCCCAAGGCAATAGTCATTTCTGCCCAAGGCGATAGTCATTGCTGCCCAAGGCAATAGTCATTTTTGCCCATTGACTTTTGCCGTGGGCCGAAATGACACCAAAACAGCATGGGCTGAATCCGAGGGGTATATGCTGGAAGATGTTATCCCAAACGAAATAAAGAAGATTGATAATACCTTCTGGCAAATGCATACACGCATGTGTGTGTGTGTGTGTGTGTGTGTGTGTGTGTGTGTGTGTGTGTGTGTGTGTGTGTGTGTGTGTGTGTGTATTTGTTTTGGCTGAGCTAATGAAGACATTGAAAGCATCCTAACACTCTTCAAACTATGTCTGTGTGTGTGTGTATGCGCGCGCGCGTGTGTGCGGGTGTGTCTGTGCACACAGGACACAAGTCTGGTTGAACTGATGAAGAAATCGGAGGTGGGCAAGCCTCGAACGGATCCTAGCACAGGGACCATCGCCAACCACCATTTACCACGATCGGACGTCTCTAAAGCAGTGAGCACGTTGTGTTTGTATATGTCACGGTAGACCCAGCGATCTGGAAGAATCGGCGATTCTACCAGTAGAAAGACCGATCGTAGTTTCTACTGGTAGAAAGTCCGATCGGAGTTTCTACCTGTAGAATCTGTGATTCTTCTCGTAAAAACTTTGATCGTACTTTCTACCGGTAGAAACTCCGATCGGTCTTTCTACTGGTAGAATCGCCGATTCTACTGGTAGAAACTACGATCGAACTTTCTACCGGTATAAACTACGATTTATGACAATGTTTTTATGAGAAGAATCGGCGATTCTTCTGGTAGAAACTCCGATCGGACTTCATGATTAGAAACTACGATTTATGACAATCGCTGTTTCGCACAGATGTTAACATTGTTCACGAGATTTGAAAAGCAATAAATCGCTGGTGAAAATCTCGTGTTAGTGGTGCATTATCAATTGCTCACGATGTTCAACAATGTTCACGAGAATTGAGATTAACATCAGTGTGAGTTCAGTCGGTGTGGGATAACATTTATCAAACAGTTGGATCCCTTCCTAACTTCAGCAAAGACACAGCTATTTGCGAAAATGGATGGTCAAGAGCAGAAAGACAAATTTTACGAACTTTATGACAAACATGTCGCAGCGCTTGCAGAGAAGAACCGCGATGCGTACAGTATTAATCAAGAGAGATACCAGAAAATTCTCTCAGCTCTCAGTTTGGAGAAAGGCGAACGTTGCGAGTTCGGACATCATTTTAAAGCTGTACCTCCATCGAACATGGAGGGATAATTACATATGTTTTGTTGAAGGTGGTCCTTTTGTCTGACTTATTTATTTATTTTGTTTTAACCTTCATGTATGCCGTTGGACAATGATATTTTATTATTAGTGTGTGATGTCTTTCATGCCGGTGGTTCATTGTGTGATTATGTGATATGAATGCATGCGTCTCGCATCAGTATAATTATCTTCCTAGTGCATTTTTATAACTTGGCCGAATAAATCTGTTCTCTGTTATCCGTTTCACTGACTGTATTTCTGCATTGCTGTTTTTGTATTTTTGTGTACTAGTATTCATATTACGACAGAATTCACGTATAGTGAGTTAGCGAAATCGCTGCCTAAGCCTTTTTCCATTGTACCAACAAAAATCGCCGACTCTACCAGAAGAAAGCCCGATCGTCAATTCTACCGGTAGAATCGCCGATTTTACCGGTAGAATCACCGATTCTACTGGTAGAAAGTCCGATCGGAGTTTCTACCAGTAGAATCGGCGATTCTACCAGTAGAAAGTCCGATCGGAGTTTCTACCGGTAGAAAGTCCGATCAATGTTTTTACGAGAAGAATCGGCGATTCTACTGGTAGAAACTCCGATCGGACTTTCTACCGGTAGAAACTCCGATCGGTTTTTTCGACGATTCTACCAGATCGCTGGTTCTACCGTGACATATGCATGCATAGAGAGAGAGAGAGAGAGAGAGAGAGAGAGAGAGAGGAGGGAGGGAGGGAGGGAGGGAGGGAGGGAGGGAGGGAGGGAGGGAGGGAGGGAGGGAGGGAGGGAGAGAGAGAGAGAGAGAGAGAGAGAGAGAGAGAGAGAGAGAGAACGAATGAATGAACGAACGAAATTTTGTTTAATCAGGATTTTGAGATAAGCATACAGGTGGGTTTTTTTTTACACTCAGCCCTGAGGCCAAGCAAAGGTAATATATTTTTTTTAAAATACTACAAAGAGAGAGCGAGAGGAGAGAGAGAGAGAGAGAGAGAGAGAGAGAGAGAGAGAGAGAGAGAGAGAGAGAGAGAGAGAGACTAGACTGAAGAAGACTGAACAAACTTTATTACAGAAGGATTGAGATTTCAGGCCAAGTCTATTCTTCCAATTTTCCTTGTTATGAAAACGAGAGAGAGAGAGAGAGAGAGAGAGAGAGAGAGAGAGAGAGAGAGAGAGAGAGAGAGAGAGAGAGAGAGAGAGAGTGAAAGAGAGAGAGAGAGAGAGAGAGAGAGAGAGAGAGAGAGAGAGAGAGAGAGAGAGAGAGAGAGAGAGAGAGAGAGAGAGAGAGAGAGAGAGAGAGAGAGAGAGAGAGGGAGAGAGAGAGAGAGAGAGAGAGAGAGAGAGAGAGAGAGAGAGAGAGAGAGAGAGATGGTCTGAACGCGGAGTCTTTCGGAAGAGACAATAAACCGAGGTTACGTGTGCCCGTGCACTTAGCACACGTTAAGCCCAGTGGCAACGAAAAAGTTGTCATTTGGTCAAAATTTACCCCCCCCCCCCCCTCATTCTTTCTTCATCAGTTACACATACAAATCGCATGCAAAAAAAACCAAAATGGGTGGCGCGCCTCTGGCTGCGACGCGCTCTCCAGGTGGGAGCAACCCGAATTTCACAGAGACGCCTTTGTGGCTATGAAGTACCAAATACCAAATATTTGTGCTGGCAATTGTCATTGTTGTTTTTATTAGTGTGTAGGATTAAAGCTGAAGACATTGCAAACGGATGTTGATGCCGCTCTGTGGAGGGTAAAGACAACGGCAGCAGCAACTCCATATAACATGCAGTGCCTTAGTTTTACTGAACTTTTCATGTTACTAATTTTCCTTTATTTGTTGCGATGTATGCTATTCACTCTGTGTAGGCCTATTTTCATATATATTTTTAAATACTACAAAGAGAGAGCGAGGGGAGAGAGAGAGAGAGAGAGAGAGAGAGAGGAGAGAGAGAGAGAGAGAGAGAGAGAGATTAGACTGAAGAATCCTTAGCGGGGGTTTGCGATTTGTCGGTGCTTTCTAGTTACGATGGTATCATCCCTCGTTGTGCCAATGTTGCATTGTGTTAATTGCTTCCTAGCTGGAGAGTATCAAGGGGAAAATGTTGCATTGTGTTAATTGCTTCCCAGCTGGAGAGTATCAAGGGGAAAATGTTGCATTGTGTTAATTGCTTCCTAGCTGGAGAGTATCAAGGGGAAAACGTTGCATTGTGTTAATTGCTTCCTAGCTGGAGAGTATCAAGGGGAAAATGTTGCATTGTGTTAATTGCTTCCTAGCTGGAGAGTATCAAGGGGAAAACGTTACATTGTGTTAATTGCGATTAGCTGGAGAGTATCAAGGGGAAAACGTTACATTGTGTTAATTGCTTCCCAGCTGGAGAGTATCAAGGGGAAAACGTTACATTGTGTTAATTGCTTCCCAGCTGGAGAGTATCAAGGGGAAAACGTTACATTGTGTTAATTGCTTCCCAGCTGGAGAGTATCAAGGGGAAAACGTTACATTGTGTTAATTGCTTCCTAGCTGGAGAGTATCAAGGGGAAAACGCAGCATTGTGTTAATTGCTTCCCAGCTGGAGAGTATCAAGGGGAAAACGTTACATTGTGTTAATTGCTTTGTAGCTGGAGAGTATCAAGGGGAAAACGTTACGGCCGTTTGGAAATGAAGACGAGGTGAGAGGGTTAATTGAGGCTTTCCACTAAAGCCGATTACGATGAGCCTTCATGAAGATAAAGACAGCAAGTACTAGTGCATGGATGCTTCTCGTCAGTCTATGTGCCTCCGGTCACGATGAGCCTTCATGAAGATGTAGACAGCAAGTACTAGTGCATGGATGCTTCTCGTCAGTCTATGTGCCTCCGGTCACGATGAGCCTTCAGGAAGATGTAGACAGCAAGTACTAGTGCATGGATGCTTCTCGTCAGTCTATGTGCCTCCGGTCACGATTAGCCTTCAGGAAGATGTAGACAGCAAGTACTAGTGCATGGATGCTTCTCGTCAGTCTGTGTGCCTTCAGTCAGCTGTGTTTTCTATATGTTTGTTTAATTCATTGGCTTCTTACACTGCCTGCCTGAATGTCAGGTTTACAAACCATTGAGCAGCAGCCTCCTCTGTTCACCTCCTCCCCATGTTGTTGTCCCAACCAAAGCTTGTCACTGCCCATGTCGTCATTCTTTTGCTTTGTACTTTGCTTCAATGAGAGACACACCAATCCCTTTAGCTAGAACTGTCCTTCAGCGTGAGGGGCCATTGCCTCTCTCACCTCCACAACAGGGGTGCTGCCCCTCTACCCAGCCTGGGACTAGGATGCCTGGCAGCCCCGGGAGCCCTGCTTGTCAGATTGTACAGGAGTTTGTAGAAGCACCCATGCATGTACGCCCTAGATTAATGCTCAGAATTTACAGAAAAAAAGATCACTGCTCAGCAGATCATCAAGATTAGCAAGAGAACAGATCGCTGCTTTGCTGTACTTTACTCTGTGCATAGCAGAGATCATGACTACATAGCGTGGTGAGATGTAACGTGGTGACAGCCCAGACATGGCCTTTGTTGTCGACGGGGCTATATTTTTAATCTTAATCTTAAATTATGCAGACAGCAACTACATTTGGGATAGGAGGCGATCTCCAGAGTTATCGTTCTTTGCGTTTCCCTATTGTTTGTCCAGAGTTACTTTTTTGAAGTAGCATGGGACAACCGGATATTCGGTGTAGGAACAGGGTTGAACTAAAAGGTGTATGGCAGCATCTGGTCAGACACACAGCCTCATTATAAACTGATCGTAAAGAAATTGGATCGTGGCTTGGCCATGTAAGCAGCAGCGAACTATTTTCAGACAGCTGATGAAAACTCACTCAACTTGTGACTGTATTCATAGTAGACAGCGCTGTGCAGTAAGGCTGTAGCCTATATACGACATCGGTAGAACAGCAGATGCAATGCAATGGAGTCTGTCATTTCCGACTATGACTGCCAGGTAGCAGAGGAGACAGATGCTATTCTCGATAGCAGAGCTAGAATGTGTGGATTGTGGAGACACCTTGCCAAACTAACCCCCAGCTATTTTGGCCAAAATGATGTGAGGACATCTGGCATTGGGAAGGTCCCCAAAGGCCAACCAATTCCTTTGGCTGCATCAGCACTAAAAGACAGTGCAAATGGCCCCTACAATTACAATTGTAATCTTCCTCAAAAGACTATTCTGTACCGTTACTGCCCATTACTGTAGAAAGTTATGTATTGTGCAGCAGCTCTCAGTGTAGTATTGGTCCCTACTCTAGGCTAATGTTCACCAATGATAAAAATGTGTAGGACCGAGACGATGCAATAGAACACAGCTAAAGCACACAAGCAGCGGATCACATTTTGACTTAAACACAGCGAGTCACGGCTTTACACTTGAGCTTTGTTCTTCAAATATTTTATATCTTATTCACTCAACAGATGTCGATAGTGTTCACGCTTAAAAGCTCAATTGCTTAGCTCATAACTTATTTGATCACAGACACAACTCAGATTATCAGTTTTCAAGTTTTCTACCACGTTATTACCCAGCGATAATGACGTTTTCTAAACAACGAAGTTCCGTGGTTTAAAGACCCACTGACCCAGCAAAATTAAGTCCCTTGATTTTTTTCTGGCCAGGTGTGACCCACATATAATTTTTTTCAAATTCAAAACGAGGCTACTCTTCAAAGTGATGTTTCGTTTTGAATTTGTATGGAAGCCACACCTGCCAAAATAAGATTTCTTAACAGCGACGAGAGGGAAAACACGTGAAAACGCTGATTTTCACACGTGACGTGGTGGGTCTTTAAATCACAGCATCATAATTACCACAACATTCAGAATATATGGAAAAAGATCCTTACTGTTTGGTGGGTGTGTTTTTTCCCCGATTGTTTATGTATTACATTAATATATAAAACATATTTGAAAATGAAGATAGCGCTTCATTACTCTGCTCAGCAGTCCGTCACTATTATTGTCTGTGCACTGTTTTCTTTAAGATAGGGCTTTATATCAGTTTTCTTGTTGCCCTATCTAATGATCATTGTTGGATTTCCTTTGTGAGTTTCAGAAATAAAATGCTATTTAAACCAAAAAGATCCGAAAGAAGGTAGTACTGTATCAAGTTGTGATTGATGTTGACTGCATTATAAAACTAAACACCAAAGTGTATTGCATTTGACTGTATAATTGGTCCCTTATTCTCACACTATGTGTATCCAGTCAAGCATTGCTCAAGCACGAATCACGTTTTCCTTTCCTTATTGATGAAACGTTCTCAGGGTAAAATCTAATTCAGTATACTTTGGTTATAACAAATGACAAAAAAACCCAGTTATTTATGTTGGATGCTGAAAGGAAACCTTTTTCTTTCCTTCTTGTCTGTTAGTTGGTTAATTAGTTGTGACGTTTGGCGGAGACACTTTCCTTCTTGTCTGTTAGTTGGTTAATTAGTTGTGACGTTTGGCGGAGACACTTTCCTTCTTGTCTGTTAGTTGGTTAATTAGTTGTGACGTTTGGCGGAGACACTTTCCTTCTTGTCTGTTAGTTGGTTAATTAGTTGTGACGTTTGGCGGAGACATTGTTTGTTAAAAAAAAGTTCATTTTTTTGTTTTGCATTGTCTGGTAGTCCTACACAAACAAGCTCTGCACGCTGTTCTATGTGCATGTTTGTGTGTTTTTGAAATAGCATGTCCCATTCTTAATTAGGCCTAACTATATAATATACCGTGCACTTGGAGCGATACAGATTGCTTAAAAATGGGTTGTTTTCAAATTGTTTTAATTGAAAACAAATCGTGTATACAAGAAAATATGAATCTAATGTTTTCTATGAAATCATGAGTGATACATGAAGTCTATAGATATTTAATGCACACCACTCTATAGATATTTCATGCGTTTCTCTGCGTTTGTGCGCGTTAATATGTAGATGAGTGCGTGCATCTGTCTGCTGCTGGGTTCACGTACTTTGCTGCATACTTGTGTGTTCTTTTCGTTATTCATTCATTCATTCATTTACTTATGTAGTCATTAATTCCTTGGCATGGGTTGTTTTCCATGCAAAAATTTAAAAAAAAAATTGGGTGGCGCGCCTCTGGCTGCGACGCGCTCTCCAGGTGGGAGCAACCCGAATTTCACAGAGACGCCTCTGTGACTATAAAGTACCTAATACCTAATAATACCTAATACATGTATGTGCTTTAATGGAGAGTTATCCACCATTGTTTACTTGATTATCGTCTGTCCAAGCCCCACCATGGACTCATTTATTTATTTTATTCATATTTATTCCATTGTTTAGTGTGTGTGTGTGTGTGTGTGTGCGTGTGCGCGCGTGTGCGTGTGTGTGCGTGCGTGCGTGTGTGTGTGTGTGTGTGTGTGTGTGTGTGATATATCTTACTGCATGTGATTCTTCATTTCTTGATTGTATGTTGGCCTGTTTTTAAGTGCAGCTTAGGTGCTTTAAGAGCATTGAAGTGTCTATATTATGTGTGTTTCTGTCTGTGAGCTTTTAATGCACACGAACTTTCATGTCTTGATTTTATGTTGGTTGGTTTTGGTATTTTAAAGGGTATTTAAGCGTTGTTTTATCTTCTCATTCATCATTTCTGTTGTAAAGCGCAAAGAGCTCAATTTTCTATTGTGAAGTGTTGCGCTATATAAGAATGTCTTTATTGTTATTATTATCATTATAATAATTATCATTACTATTATTATTGTTATTATTATTATTAATTCATTCATTCATTCACCTATTTATTTATTTATTTATTTATTTGTGTATTTCTTTATTTTATTGCGTAGAAAATGAACTACCAGCCCCGGGACAGAGAATCCACCGAGCAATACCGCATTTGCCTCCAGCAGCAGGTGGACGAGAAACAACGGTGCCAGCAAGAGGAAAGGCACAGGCAGCAGGTCGAAGCCGGACAGGTGTGTGTGTGGAGGGGGGGGGGGGGGGGAGGGAGGGAATAGAGGGATGGGTGGTAGAG
This sequence comes from Phymorhynchus buccinoides, assembly GCA_017654935.2. Classification (NCBI taxonomy): domain Eukaryota; kingdom Metazoa; phylum Mollusca; class Gastropoda; order Neogastropoda; family Raphitomidae; genus Phymorhynchus; species Phymorhynchus buccinoides. The sequence goes on from CM065703.1 coordinate 25,066,092, forward strand.
ACAACGGTGCCAGCAAGATGAAAGGCACAGGCAGCAGGTCGAAGCCGGACAGGTGTGTGTGTGTGTGTGTGTGTGGGGGGTGACAGGGAGGGAATAGAGGGATGGGTGAGTAGAGACAACGGTGCCAGCAAGATGAAAGGCACAGGCAGCAGGTCGAAGCCGGACAGGTGTGTGTGTGTGTGGGGGGGGGGGTGACAGGGAGGGAATAGAGGGATGGGTGAGTAGAGACAACGGTGCCAGCAAGATGAAAGGCACAGGCAGCAGGTCGAAGCCGGACAGGTGTGTGTGTGTGTGTGTGTGTGGGGGGGGTGACAGGGAGGGAATAGAGGGATGGGTGAGTAGAGACAACGGTGCCAGCAAGATGAAAGGCACAGGCAGCAGGTCGAAGCCGGACAGGTGTGTGTGTGTGTGTGTGGGGGGTGACAGGGAGGGAATAGAGGGATGGGTGGTAGAGACAACGGTGCCAGCAAGATGAAAGGCACAGGCAGCAGGTCGAAGCCGGACAGGTGTGTGTGTGTGTGTGGGGGGGGGTGACAGGGAGGGAATAGAGGGATGGGTGGTAGAGACAACGGTGCCAGCAAGATGAAAGGCACAGGCAGCAGGTCGAAGCCGGACAGGTGTGTGTGTGTGTGTGTGTGGGGTGTGGGGGGGGGGTGACAGGGAGGGAATAGAGGGATGGGTGAGTAGAGACAACGGTGCCAGCAAGATGAAAGGCACAGGCAGCAGGTCGAAGCCGGACAGTGTGTGTGTGTGTGTGGGGGGGGGGGGAGTGCAATGTGCTTTGTTGAGGGGGGCTAAGAAACTTCGAACTGCGAAATGTTTGGTTTAAACATAATTAATGTATTCTTAAACAATCATGTCACACAGCAGCATCAGCACGAAGGTCGCAGAGCACAACAAGCTGAGAGCTCGTACCAGGTGCTCAAGACATTTAAGTTACATAGTATTGGCCGCAACATGTAAGATAAGTACACTGGAATTATGAAAGAGAAGTCAAAGAAAGAAAGAAAAGCATAACAACATGATGGACACTAGGCAAAGTGGAATAATAAAGGAAACTGATAGACATAGCTACGAACGACCAAAGAAGCAAACAAACAGATAAATAAAATGTACAGAACTATGATAAGAAGGGGCGAAATGATGTTAGTTAAACAGATACCAAACACATTACGCTTCAGCATCCAGACCAACAAATCATTGTGAAAGCCTTTCATTTCAGCCAGGACAGCAGCAGAAGCAGTGCTCGTTTTATGTGTAGCAAGTGGAGGCAACGAGCTCCACAGTGTTCCACCTGAATACGGACAGAGACAGACCAGCATACTTACCCCTTTCAACTGGAAAAACAAAAACGCTTGGGATTACATTTTACAGTACTGTTTACAGCAAAATAATTCTGCTTTGTGGAACAAGGGAGGCAAATCTTTTAGTCAACCGCTCGTTTATCACAAATGAGCTCCCTTGAATGCCTGTCTCAGTTTGGTCTCCTTTATTGGCGAGCCGCAACAGCGGCGAGCCACTTATTAGTTTTGGGTAGTTCTTTGCACGTGGGCGATGGTCCATGGAGGGTCACGTGACTTTTGCTCGTGGCATCAGAGTTGTCTTCTCTTTGCATTAGAGTTGTCTTCTCTTTGCATTGAGCGTGCGATGACACCAAAAAGGTTCTAGTGGATGACACCCGCGTTCTTGCTTCCCCCCACCCCCTCCCTCCACCGCACTAGAGTTCGTGTCGTCTGCTTAAACGTGCATGTCGACATTCGTAAATTATTATGTAGCATACGAATAGCATGCAAAAGATTTGCAGAATGTTGAAAGCCAAACGATTGTACATTAAAGTTGTTTAATACACTTCTGCAAAGAGGATTATGAAGAAAATACGTTTGTGTTGTTCTTATTCTAGAAACCTGCGTTGACGAGGCGTGAATTGTATGATGATAAAACTCTCGACAGGGCCTCATCTTCATTTTAGCTTTAGCTAAATCACAACAAGTGCATTGTCAAATCAGATAAATACAAACTGCATTCATCAAGATAATAACAAAAACAATAATAAAAGGACTGCACACTTAATTAATATTTTTATTCCTTGCCTTTTTTAAGGGAAAAACCTTTACAGGGCCTCAAAACAAGGGCGAAATGTGCTATCATGTCAATTGGATTTCATTTAGCAGACGATTTTCTCTTTGGAGGAAACATACTGTGAAGCAAAGCTGTTCCTTTTGCTATTACTCGGATATTAGAAACAAAACTTTGTCTTTCTATATTGCTTAGCATTGTAAATTCATCAAACACTTTCTTTTGAAGAAATGCATGTACAGGATTTTACATTCTTCCATCCTCACGTTCATTTATCAATTGACTATTCCTTGCCCCCTCCCCCTTATTCGTTGAGCATGCCACGCATACCCTTGAGAGCCTCATGAATTAGCCTATAGTAGGCCTACCTCGATGCTAGCAACTGACCAAAACCGTGAGTGCTGTGACTCTCTGTGCTGTGATGTTAGCAGACAGACGGACACAGTCACTTGGCGGTCAAAGATGAGCATGAACCATAACATGTACAATAACAGTGTTGTTGTGACTCAGCTATTGGATCCTTAGTTTGCATTGCTTGAAATATATTTATGTATTTTTCATCTGGATCTTTTTTTTCTATTAAAAAATATCAAAACCGGTCGTTGTCCAGTTAGCTACTCTCTCTCTCTCTCTCTCTCTCTCTCTCTCTCTCTCTCTCTCTCTCTCTCTCTCTCTCTCTCTCTCTCTCTCTCTCTCTCTCTCTCTCTCTCTCTCTCTCTCTCTCTCTCTCTCTCTCTCTCTCTCTCTCTCTCTGTATGTCTGTTGTTCTGTTTGTCTTTGTTTAATTTTTTTCTCTCTCTGTCACTGCCTTACTCTTTTAATTGTCTTCCTCACACACTATCTCTTTTAGTCTCTGCATTTGTCTCTGTCACTCTCTGCCTCTCTCTCTCTGCGCTCTAGGCCTTACAACTCTATGGGGTTTTCTAGTCTCCTGCAATGCGTGTGTGCGTGCGTAGCAGTCTTGCTTCCACGATGCTTTCTGCTTCCACTTCCCCAACGCACTGCAGTTCGTGTCGTCTGCTAAAGCTTATATTTTTGTGTCGACATTGCTAAATTATTATGTACCATACGGATAGCATGCAATTGATTTGCAAAATTTTGAAAGCCAAACGATTTGACATTAAAGTTGTCTATTACACTTCTCAAAGAGAATGATGTTTAATGACAACAATGCTCGGCTGATCTTAACCCTACCCTGTTCGTCTTTACGACTTTCGATCTTAAAGTCTGTTTTTTTTCCAGTTTCATGACAATAACTCTAGGCTGATCCTAACCCTAAACTCTGAGTGGTTTTTATTCTCGATCTCAAAATCTCTTTCAGTTTCATGACAATAACTCTGCTTTCTAGGCTGATCTCGCCCTATCATATTCATTTTTACAGCACTCGATCTCAAAGTCTGGTTCTTTTCAATTTCATGACAACCCTAGGCTGGTCCTATCCCTATCCTCTTCGTGTTTACGACTATTGATTTCGAAGTCTGGTTTCTTTCAGTTTCATGACAACAGCCCCTGGCTGATCCTAGCCATATCCTAATAATTTTTTTATGACTCTCCATCACAAAGTCTGGTTCTTTTCAGTTTCACAACAACCCTAGGCTGATTCTAACCCTATCCTCTTCATGTTAATGCTCTCGATCTCAAAGTCTGGTTTCTGTCAACCCTAGGCTGATCATAACCCTATCCTCTTAATGTTAATGCACTCGATCTCAAAGTCTGGTTTCTGTCAGTTTCATGACAACATCCCTAGGCTGATCCTAACCATCTCATCTTCATGATTGCGACTCTCGATCTTAAAGTCTGGTTCTTTTCAGTTTCATGACAACCCTAAGCTGATCCTAACCCTATCCCATACATGTTTATGATTCTCGATATCAAAGTCTGGTTCGTTTCAGTTCAATGACAACAACCCTAGGCTGATCCTAACCCTATCCTCTTCGTGTTTACGACTCTCAACGTCAAAGTCTGGTTTCTTTCAGTTTTATGACAATAACCGGCCCTAGGCTGACCGATTATCCTCTTTGTGTTTACGACTCAATCTCGGCAAAGTCTGGTTCTTTTCAGTTTCACGACAACAACCCTAGGCTGGTCTCTTCCTGTTTTCGACTCTCTATCTAAAAAATCAAAGTCTTCTTTCTTTCAGCTTCACAACAACAACCATAGGCTGATCCTAACCCTGTTCTCTTCATGTTTACGACTATCAATGTCAAAGTCTGATTCTTTTTAGTTTCACAACTCTAAGTTGATCCTAACCCTATCCTCTTAGCCTATCCTTATCCTCTTCGTGTTTACTACTCTCGATCTCAAAGTCTGGTTTATTTCAGTTTCATGACAATAACTTTAGGCTGATTCTAACCCTATCATTTTTTTGTGTTTTCGACTCGATCTCAAAGTCTGGTTCTTCCTTGATTGGTTGCCTCCTGATGGCCTAACAAAGATTCCCTCCCCTGGGACTGCTGGTCTTAAATTCTGCGCCTCAAAACATAGCGACAGTTATATGGGGCTAAAAAATCATAAAATACTAGTTCATTACTTAACTGGCTTTAAGATACCAGTTAAGAAGTTAACTGTCTTTTCTTATTCCAGTTAAGTAGTTAACTGATATAATCAACTTCTGCTTCCAGCTAAAGAAAAGTCAGTTAACTGTTAAGTGGCATTTTGTCAGAAAAAACAACTCCTTAAGTGTTTTGTTTTTTTAACACGAAAGTTATGACCCTTTTCAATAGCACCCTTTAGTCACAATGTTAGGATTGTTTAACAAAAATGTTATTGCTATTTCAATAGCACTCTTTGCTGAATGAACAATTTTATGGCCCGTTCTAGTGATCTCTTTTGATACAACGGTTTAAGGGGAAGCAACCTCAGATTGAAGACGCACACAAGCTTGTTACTGGTGTATTTTATGCACATATTTTGCAAAACAATTACAAGGTGTTTTAAACTTTCTATTGCTGCTAGTTCAATTTGATGCAGTTCTTATTGTTTGTTCATGAAAACACAATCTTTCTATTTATAACAGTCACTCGCATTGCTTTATTTGTTAATTTATGAATGTGTGACGTGAGTGCTGTCATATTAAAAAATAAAGGCTGAGGGTTTTTTTATTTGTAAATTGAAATGCCAACGTATCGTAAATTTGAGTTTTACGTCCTCTCGACCTGGGAAGGCACATATGGGACATTTGTTTTGGTTAGTTGGAAAGAATAAATATAAGACAAACACGAAACAGAACAATACAATACAAGGACATAGACAGCACATGAAAAAAGCTGAAAGGATTTGAAATGCCAACATTGTCTTGGCTCGCCTTTATAGTTGACCTTGGGTCAACTGAATTTCTTGCTACGTTTGTTAACCTCCGCAAAGATGTACCTCATGTTTGCAATCCTCAATCTCAAAGTCTGCGTCTTTCTGTTATGAAAATAATCCTAGGCTGATCCTATCCCTATCCCTTTTCCAAAATGGCAAAATGTTGCTTCTTAGTGAACATTTTCAATGTGAATATTTGAGGAGGTGTGTGTGTGTGTGTGTGTGTGTGTGTGTGTGTGACTAAAATACATATTTGCCGTCTGCTTTTATCTGCTTTTGTGTGTGTGAACAAAATTATCCAGAGTCGTCATTAGTCTTTAATTTTTAAAAAATCTATAATAATAAAAATCCAATCCAATCACACTTAATTGTATACAAGTACGTCTGGATTGCCACGTAGACGATTAATTGTCATGACACTCTCGTTCCATTTGTTGTTCATATTAAAGATACGGTATATCAATGTCTTATTGGTGTTGTGGTGACGTTGCATTGCAGCGGACACCCTCGTTACATGTTTTGTTCATATTAAATATACGGTATATCAATGTCTTATTGGTGTTGTGGTGACGTTGCATTGCAGCGGACACCCTCCTTCCATGTTTTGTTCATATTAAAGATACGGTATATCAATGTCTTATTGGTGTTGTGGTGACATTGCATTGCAGCGGACACCGTCGTTACATGTTTTGTTCATATTAAAGATACGGTATATCACTGTCTTATTGGTGTTGTGGTGACGTTGCAGCACTACACTGCAGCGGACACCGTCGTTACATGTTTTGTTCATATTAAAGATACGGTATATCACTGTCTTATTGGTGTTGTGGTGACGTTGCAGCACTACATTGCAGCGGACACCGTCGTTACATGTTTTGTTCATATTAAAGATACGGTATATCACTGTCTTATTGGTGTTGTGGTGACGTTTACATGCAGCGGACACCGTCGTTACATGTTTTGTTCATATTAAAGATACGGTATATCAATGTCTTATTGGTGTTGTGGTGACGTTGCAGCACTACATTGCAGCGGACACGTTACATGTTTTGTTCATATTAAAGATACGGTATATCACTGTCTTATTGGTTTGTGGTGACATACATTGCAGCGGACACCCTCGTTACATGTTTTGTTCATATATACGGTATATCACTGTCTTATTGGTGTTGTGGTGACGTTGCAGCACTACATTGCAGCGGACACCGTCGTTACATGTTTTGTTCATATTAATACGGTATATACTGTCTTATTGGTGTTGTGGTGACGTTGCAGCATACATTGCAGCGGACACCCTCGTTACATGTTTTGTTCATATTAAAGATACGGTATATCACTGCCTGATTGGTGTTGTGGTGACGTTGCAGCACTACATTGCAGCGGACACCGTCGTTACATGTTTTGTTCATATTAAAGATACGGTATATCACTGTCTTATTGGTGTTGTGGTGACGTTGCAGCACTACATTGCAGCGGACACCGTCGTTACATGTTTTGTTCATATTAAAGATACGGTATATCACTGCCTGATTGGTGTTGTGGTGACGTTGCAGCACTACATTGCAGCGGACAAGCAGTGGGGGCAGAGGGGAGTGGGAGCCCCCAGGAATGAAAACCGGAGGATGAAGCTGAACCTGGAGGACAACCAAGTCAACGGCTACGGAAACGCTTGGGTCAGCTACTGTTCCACTTCTTCTTCTGGCTTCTTAGGTCGACCCACACGCCCGTACGACTGTCCAACTGTGCCAACGTCTGTGAGGCGTGATTCTGATGAAATTAGGCCGAATGTTTCCGTTCGCTACATTCTTGTAGACCCCAAAGTACACGTACGAGTCTCATGAAATGTCTGATACAAAAATAGATATTTCATCAGATTCGTATATGGGGTGAGCGGGGGGTGGGGGTAGGGTGGGGTGGGGGGGTGGGGGGGGGGGGGGGGGGGGGGGGGGTGTACACATATCGAAAATGGTAGGATTTCATCAGATTCATTTATAAACAGTGGTATGTCACGAGAAGCATGCCTCACAAATGTTACAGTTGGATAGTCGTACGACTGCAGTTGCACGTGTAGGTCGGCCCCTTTAAGGTCCCTGCCACGCGCTGGGTGCTATCATATATTGCATGCATTGGTGCGCATGCAGCCTACAAGTTGTTTTGTTAGAATTGAGACCGTGGATAATTATGTAACTTGAACAAATTTTGCAAAAATATCAACGGGGTTTCTGATTGATAAGATGTTTCATTAAAACTGTGAATGCGGATGTGTAACATTATAAATTGTGATTGTGCATAAGAAAAGCAGACATAAGTCGCTCAGAATGTTTTTGAGCAAATGCACACAAAAAAGGTCAACAATCCTGTTTAGGGCATAATTATTCCACCCTATCCAAAACAAAAAAGACAATTCTGAATTATATGTTTTCTCTCACTCTTCTCGAAAAACTAGCACGCTCAAACACTATCACGTGACTTTTTTCTTCACGTTTTTGTAAGTCTCGCGAATCTAAGAAACAATATAACGCGAGGTTTATGTATATCTTGTAATTGGCCCATTAAGTTGTTTTTTCTAAAATGATATCAGACAAGAGCTTGTGATATTTATTTCACTAAACGTGTTTAAATTCGTTTCTTAGTCTCCATTTGTTATAAATGTTCTGCGCGCACAGGACGCTCTCTTATAAAATCAAGAGATTTGATTTGATGAATCATTAATTAAAAGGCAACTGTCCGTCCGTCCGTCCGTGTGAAACACAGAACGGGCCTTATAACTCCGCCGTTTTTCGACCGAATCGCTTCAAATTAGCCATCAGCCCTAACGTGGCAACGGCAACCAAGGCGGCCGTGTCATTTGCGCGGTTTGGCAAATGCGCGAAATGCGTATCCACCGGCCTCTCGGCGCCCATATCTCCGGTATGTCTGGACGGATTGCCTTCCAATTTGGAAGGTAGATGACCGGGGACAGTGACTATCTGTGTGCCAAACTGGAAGCGAATCAAATTATAAACGCGTGCGATATTTGCCGCTTCACTTTCCACAAACCGCGGCGAAACGAGACCCGACATTGACTCGAAATTTGGAACGTGCATGACCAGGGTTAGTGACTATCTTGGTGAAAATGTACTACAGCATCCATTCATAAACGCGCGCGACATGAGTCAATTTACATTTGCACGGACCCGGCATTTCAAGCCGTCCACAACAAACAGTTTACACAGAAATAACTCAGTACTGCGCGCGCGCAGGCAAGAAAAGGGTTGGAGAGCGGAGATTACTTTAGCCAGGTACAATATCCCGCTATTCACCGAGTGAGAGCGGAGATTACTTTAGCGAGGAACGGGGTGGAGTGGGATGAGAGAAGAAGATGGAAGGAGGGAGAGAGACAAAAGTAATAATATGATATTTCGCGGACCCAGCGAAACCGGTACTCAGCGTTACCGGTACTTGGCGTTACCGGTACTAGGCGTTGCGCTATGACATGAGTGAGGTGATATATTTCTTAATGATTCGGTCATTTCTATTTCAGGGATTTCGCAGGACCAACGCTCCCTTTGCCACGGGGTCCACGTACAGTCCATGAAAACAACAACACAACGAGAGACGGCGCACACAGGAATTATAACGCTCAGCAATTGGTTAAACGTTTGAGGACAACGATTGGTTGACTGAAGAAAGTGACTGGACAGGCACCTAAGCTCTCTGAAACACGTCACTGAAATATACGAATGCGTCACAGAAATATACAAATACGTCACTGACAATAGGTCACTGGTCGTTACTGCCTGAAAAAATATGCGTTACTGTGACACCACTCTGTATTGTCTGCAATGTTTGTTCGCAAGTTACCTCTTTGTCATTAGCAATATTATCATGTAATTCAGTTGTTTTTTGTCATATGATTTGTTATTGTTTCCAGTTTCAACAAGATGCATACTTCATTGTCATGCAATCTACACAATACATCTGCAATCTACGTCAGTATTTGCTCTCTCTCTCTCTCTCTCTCTCTCTCTCTCTCTCTCTCTCTCTCCATAATGTTGAAATTTAAGTTATTTTACGCAATCTTCCGTAAATATGTTGAGCCACCTACTGTTGCATTTTTAACAAATTCTGAACTGCACGGAAGATTTATGTGCAGTGCTCACGGTGTTAGTTTTCTTGTGTGTGTGATAATTATGCAATTGCATGCACGTTTCTGGCATGAACTGTGATAAATTCAAGTAGCCATCTAGTGCGAAAATGCAATGTAAAATAATACTGGTATAAGATAGATCGTTTCACAAATATGTAGAGGCAGTGGAGGGGTTGGGGGGCTCAAACAGTTCTCCTTTTACTCATCATTGTTTTTCTTTTATGTTTTTGTATGACTTAAAATGTACGTGTTTGTTGCTTTCGTCGCTGTTTTTTTCTTTTCTTTTTCTTCCGAGATCAGAGTTTGGCTGTTTTTCTACTTCCCGTGAGAAGGAGCAGAATTGGGGAATCTTTCCTAATATTTATTTTTATTTTTATTTTTTAAATCGTATACCCAATAGTCATGGACATGGTTTATGCATGCATTATTCTAGTGGGCCTAGCAAAATTAAACTCACATTCTTGTCTTGTTTCTTCCCAGTAGGCCCCTGGATCTAGGTCTTTGGTCGCGCAGTCAGGCTTGGCTAGGCTCCGTTGCTCGTGCCGTGTGTTGGCTGCAGGCAAAGTTGTTCGCTTGATGGTGGTGATCTGTAGGCATTGGCCTATGGCTGCTTACTAGGGCCTATAGGCTACCATGCGGGCTCGTTCAGTTGAGTGGGGGCACGCAGGATAGTGGTGGGTTGGTTGTGTAGGCTAGCCTATTGGGTTGCCCTAGTGGGTTGGCATCATTGGCTGATCGTAGGTGGAATCTTGGCGCTGTCTTGTGGTTGAAGGCGTAGATTTACAGCTTGCTACATTCTCTCTCTCATGCCATGCAAATTTTGAATATTAGATTCCCCTCGTTTTCTCATCATCTCTCGATTTATTTGGGTTTCCTCTTTTTTGTTCTGTTTTTATTTTGAACACAATCATGCAAAAAGTACGTTTCCATGCATTAGGTCAAATATATGCTAATACTAAACTTTTCATCTACAAACTCAATCCATCTTAAATCTCTCTCTCTCTCTCTCTCTCTCTCTCTCTCTCTCTCTCTCTCTCTCTCTCTCTCTCTCTCTCTCTCTCTCTCTCTCTCTCTCTCTCTCTCTCTCTCTGTTATAATATTGCTGTTTGTTTGTCTATTATTTTTAATTTTTATTTATTTTTATTTTTTTTCAATTTTGCTTGCTTATTATTTATTTGTTTGAGGACCTGATGAAAAGAAGTGTTGTTTTGCTTATTCAGTTTATCCTCATTAAACATTTCAAGTTTCTCTCTCTCTCTCTCTCTCTCTCTCTCTCTCTCTCTCTCTCTCTCTCTCTCTCTCTCTCTCTCTCTCTCTCTGTCTCTCTCTCTCTCTGTGTTGGTAGGTTAACTAATGACTAGATATTCGTCGTGCTCGGGTTCTCTCTCTTCGTCTCGCTATGTTGCTAATACTGGTGAGATAGGCTTCGCACGTGTGTCGTGCGCTAGTTCACGTGTGTGTATGGGGGTGGGGGCTGTTTTAAAGGTAGTCTGGTTTAGGCCTATTCAGAAGTTGAGGCCTTTTCTTCTAAAATTAAGTTCTTTTTCTAGTAAAAGAGTAGGTTGATATCTATCTCCATACCTATATTTACTTATGCACATTTTTGCCACTATTATTACAAAATTAATAATTGTTTTGTCCCTATTAGACACACTGTTGTCGCTGAAACCTAGGAGGGCGACTGGCATTGTTATTCTGATTGAGTGCCCTGTTCTGGACTGAATTTCTTTTTCTACCAGCTCCCAGATGGGGTTTATCTTAGGGCAGTGGAAGAAGAAGTGTTCGATAAAGTCTATTTGATCTGTCTGGCAAACGTTACATTTGTTGGAGCTATTATTCAGGCCCAATTTATTGAGAAGAATGTTTGTTAGATATATGTTGTGTAGAATTTTCCATTGCAGTACTCTCAGTCTAGTTTCTTTGGTGCAGTCAAAGGTGGCGGTCCAATGATGCTTCGTTATCTCTATGCCCAATTTCCTCTTCCAAAAGTTGATTGCGCAGGGTTGTGAATCTGTTGCTATAATCTTTCGGAAATCCTTGCATTTCAGAGTTTGGAGCGGGCGACCGATTAATGTAATGTTGAGAGGGTTGACATCGTTGTTTTCATACAGTCGAAGTCTGTTTCTCGTTTCTGCTGAACGGAAAGCACATCTAATGGCATTGTATTCTAAAATCCTGTGTGCAGCTCCTCCTACTTTTTCTTGAATTTGGTCGAATGACAAAACCTGACCTGTCTCGTCGATAATGTCCTGAATAGTGTACATCTTGCTATGAATCCAGTCTTTCATAATCAGACACTGGCCTTGATATTGAAAGTTTTGGTTATGCCACAAAGCTGAATTTAGATATAGGTTCTGGTCGTCGTTGAGGTTTGCTTTGTGTCGTACAGTTGCCCAGGATTGCAGGACCCGCTGCCAAAAGGGATCTTGTTGTTTCAAAACTTGACTAATACGCTTTGGTGAAAAGTTTGTACTGAATATATCCAAGTCTTTTCCTATTTTTGTAGAATATAGGCTGGGTATAGTTTCCAACCACTGGCCGAGTTTTCATTGAGCAGTTTTGGGATCCATGTCAGTAATAGGGCTTCTTGGAGCTCTTTTATGTCTATCATGCCAAGTCCACCATTTTGGATTTGTTGGGTAACTACACTTCTTTTTACTTTTTCAAGGCCTTTTTATTGTTGTATTTCTTTTTCCATATAAATTTGAACAGGTCTTTATTAATTTCTTTCAATATTTCTTCTGGAATACCAACTGATTGCATAACATATGTAAACTGGGAAATGAGTAGTGATTTAACAACAATAATTTTCCCCCGTATATGCTCAAATTTCTCCGTGACGATTGTTATATTTTCCTTCTCATATTGTCTATTTTGGTGGACCAGTTATTGTCGATGTTACCTGCTCTCATATCACTTCTAAAGTGTATTCCCAGGATTTTCAGTAGCTTTACCCATTTTAAACCAAAGTACTTGTTTTCATTGTGCTTTTCTCTTCCAAGCCACATAGCTTCTGGTTTCTGTTTATTTATTTGCAGTCCTGAAATCCTGTCAAAGCTTTGGAAGACTTTGAGAGCAGCTGCTAGATCTTCTTTATCTTTTAGGAATAGAGTAGTGTCATCCGCAAACTGTTGAATTTTGATTGCTTTTTGCCTTTCATCGTCGTTACTTATAGAAGGAATAGTAATGCCTTTTATTTCTGGACTGTCTCTAATTTTTATGGCACATATTTCTGCAGCTAAAATGAATAACAGAGGGGACAAGGGACATCCTTGGCGAATACCTCTTTCTACCTCGAATGGTTCAGATATCCAGCCATAGTGATTGATTGAGCTTTTGGATTGGGCTAGAATGGTCTTTATCCATCGTTGAAAGTTGCGACCAAAACCATAGTGCTTCAATGTATCATTTATAAACGACTTTGAGATCGTATCGAAGGCTTTTGTAAAGTCTATTCCAACCATAACACCAGGTAGATTTTCAACATCCAAAAAGTTTATTGTATCGTCTATGGTACAAATAATTGTTGCTATATTACGTCCTTTCATAAAACCACACTGGTCTTTTGATATTAGTTTTTCTAACACTAACTTAAGTCTGCTTGCAAAACATTTTGCTAAAATTTTGTAGTCTGTGTTGAGTAGAGTGATTGGGCGCCAATGGGTTAACTGGTCCCTAGGAAGATTTTTTCCTTTATGTATCAAAATAATTGTGCCTTTCTGCTGTGTCTCAGAAACGCGGCCTGTTTCAAATGAGTAGAGAAATGAGTGAATTACCATTGATTTTAATCGACGCCAGAAAAATTTGTAAAATTCGGTAGTGAGGCCATCACATCCAGGTGCTGATCCGTTTTTGAGCTGCCTCAGGGCCTCTGTTATTTCAGATTCAGTCATCTGCTCTTCACATGTTTGCGAATCATCTTCATCTAACATTGGGATTGAAGAGTTAGGTCCCTGGAAGTCTGTAATGTAGGTCTCACTTAACTCATGATCTTCCTGTTCTTTTCTGTATAATTGTGTATAGAAGCGGGCCTGCTCGTTACGAACACTTGATTGGTCTGTGACAAATCCTCTGTCAGTTTGTAAACGTGTAATTGTATTAATTGATGAATTTATTTTCTCTAAGCTAAAAAAGTAGGCCGTGTTTTTTTCACCCTCTTCTATGAACTTGATTCGGGATCTTGTCTGGGCCCCATGTGCCTTAGAAAGCGCCTGCAGTTCTAGTTCAGTTTTAAGTTTCATCATTTCTGTTTGGAGGGCGTGGTTACCAGCGTTTTCTGCTAATTGACTCTCAATGACCGTCAGCTTTCTGTGAAGATCTTTCAGCTTGTCTCGTTTTGGGCGTTGTTTGTTTTGGCAATATGATATTGAGTGTTCTCTGATTTTTACTTTGCAGAGTTCCCACTTGTCGTGGGGACTTAGATCGATATATGCTTGGTCAAAGTTAGTTATAACAGTATTTAATTGATCTACATATGATTGGTCTTTTAGCAGGCTGTTATTGAATTTCCAGTATGATGGCCCTTTCTGGTAATTGTGGAAAGCGAAGGTTATTGCCACAGGTCTATGGTCGGAATGTGGAAAGGAGACTATCTGGCTTTGTTCCACATAAGGCAGTAGATTGTTTGATGTAAGAATATAGTCAATGCGTCTTGCTATGAAGGGGTAATTACCACTCCATGTGTATTGTTTTTCTGTGGGGTGCAGGATTCTCCAGCTGTCGTAAAGGTCTAGGTGTGAGGCCAACTGGGTGAAAGCCTCTACTTCTCTGTCATTGTGGTTTTCCCCTGAAATTATGTCAGCTTCATTACACATGACTGTGTTAAAGTCACTACACAAAATAAGTGAAGAGTCGGGTTCAGTGTGGGTGCTGAGAGTGTTCCTGATTTCTGTGAAAAAGTTTATCTTATCAGTTACGGACTGTGGTGCATATATGTTGGCGATGAAGATTGATTTATTGCCTGAGCATATTTTGATTAGTAAAATGCGATCGCCTTTAAAAACACACTGTGTCTGTTCCGCTTTTTGTTTGGAGATTAAAAACACTTGGCCTAAGCTGTGATTGGTGCCAAGTGAGTAAAACAGTTTTCCTCCCCAGTGTAGCTGTTATTGTTGTTGTTTGTTGTGTTCAAATAAAGACAGGAAGAAAGTGCTGTTAAACCACTGTACATCAAAAACCCATTTGCAACCGCAGTCAATTTCTGTTCTCTTATAAATATGCATGCCACATTCACATCTGATAAATCGCAAAAACAAGCATTTCCTGTGAAGACATTATGCACAGCTTCTGGCCATGAAACAATAGACTCGTAAGAGATCCATCACGCAACAGCATTATGCATGGAAACTCCCCTCCTCTCTCCCTCTCTCTCTCTCCCTCTCTCTCTCTCTCTCTCATTCTCTCTCTCTCTCTCATTATATATATATATATATATATATCTCATTCTCTCTCTCCCTCTCTCTCTCTCTCTCTCTCTCTCTCTCTCTCTCTCTCTCTCTCTCTCTCTCTCTCTCTCTCTCTCTCTCTCTCTCTCTCTCTCTCTCTCTCTCTCTCTCTCTCTCTCTCTCTCTCTCTCTAACATTCGCTGAGTATTGAGTGCATTCTTGTAAGGAGAAAAACAAGTGTAAAGACTGCCTGCTATCAGCCTCTTCTATCGACAGCTCTTGAAACTGACAAGCACAGTAAACGTTTAAAGAGGATCCAAAGGTGTTTTTGGATGCTTGGAGTGTCAAAAGTGATCTTATGTTTGGTGTTATGAGTGCGTATTAGACATTCAAAACGGGGATTAGCATGTAAATAATAGGCTAAACTCCCAAAATGATTGGCTGTTTAGCCTAATTTGATACTAATCCCCGTTTTGAATGTCTAATGCGCACTGATGACTACAGCACCTGGGCTGCAAACTTAATGAGTGGATAAGGTAGAAATAAAACAAATATATATCGCGTCACTAACAACCTCTCTGTTACATAATTCAGTCCAAGAAAACGTGGAGAAAGGAGGGATTGGAAGGGATAGTGGGGGTTTCCATACAAAAATATTGTCAGGCAAGACATAATTTAATAACCTGGCCCTATGGTCATGAGTGCGTCTTAGACATTCAAAACGGGGATTAGTATGTAAGTTAGGCTAAGCAGCCAATCGTTTGGGGAGTTTAGTCTAATTTACATGCTATCCTCCGTGTTGACTGTCTGATTCGTACTCATGACTACAGTGCCTGCTGTTAGAACGACGGCGAAGAGTGGCCACGGCTTGACCTGGTATTGCAGTATCTCCAGGATCGGCCCACTCTGTATGTTCCAAGACCTCCGCCCCAGAACAGCTTGTCTTTAATTAAGGACAGAGGCCATGAAGGCGTCGAACTTTCTATTCTACTACAGAATTAGACATATTCGCTCATCAGGCTGAAAGCAAGTATTCGCTCACTTATCTTTGCAAGCTTTCTAGTAACCGCAAGGAAATGGATTTGTTTTGTGTTTCCCCCGGGGGGTCTTTTGTATAAATAGTTCCCCCACCTTCTGGAAGTTCTGTGCTTGTGACTTCCTCTAATCTGTCACTCTCTTTGACTCTGCCTTTTCCCTTTGCTTACTGTCATCTTAGTGATCTACTATCGTTTTGTCTTGCCGGTCCATTCTCCTGCATGTTTTCACGAAACTCTTTCAAAAGATTTCCACCAGCCGAAGTCGGACTTGCTGGGCCTAACTATTTCTTAGTTAGGCGCGAAACAGCAGCATGACGCATCTGCGCTCATAATTGATAGGAAACTGTCTGAGCGATCGAATAAGAAGAAGAGTTTTGTGTTTTGTTTGTCTTAGCACAGCCGTTTAGCCAGCCACAATGTGATCACCGTGTCCCTCCAGGACCGTAGGGGTGAGCCACAAGCCTCCGTTCAAACTGCCCAGCCCACTCTCAGGACATTCCCTGAGAACATGTTGATTTAGCAGTCTTCACCATTAATACTATCCTCTCTACTCCCCACCCTGACTTTGTTTGTTTATTTGACCTTATTCTGGTGTGGAGAAGATTGCGTTATTGTTGTTTGTTGTTTTCTTTCTAAAGAAAACCCAACATCCCTGATTAGTCATTGTCATAGTAGTATGACAGGTATGCACTCTTTTTCAGTGGTGTCTTCTTCTTCTCTAGTTTGGCTGGTGGAGATTTAGGTGTTTGTTTTTGCTGTTGTTTTTTGTGGGTGGGGTGGGGGGAGGGACGGTTGTTTATTATGTATATGTTTGAATGAGGCTGTTACTTTTCCTCCTGCTCTCTCTCTCTCTCTCTCTCTCTCTCTCTCTCTCTCTCTCTCTCTCTCTCTCTCTCTCTCTCTCTCTCTCTCTCTCTCTCTCTCTCTCTCTCTCTCTCTCTCTCTCTAAAAGCCATATTTTGTGCTTATTTAGTTATCCTCAATAAACATTCGAGTTTCGAGTTTATCTCTGTCTATGTGCCCCCCCCCCCCCTCCCCTCCTCTCTCTCTCCAATGTGGAAAAGTTTTACTTCTAGCAAAGCCTTCTGTTAAAAGGATCAGAGAATGAACTGTGTGGAGAGGCGTGTTCTTCAACATTCCTTGTGCTCATAGGGTTTTGGTTTGTCTGTTTGTGATGTAACACTGGTTCTGTGATGAGCAATGCAAACGATAATGTCATTGAAATGTCACTGAGAGTTCGCTTTTTTGTATTCCAATATGTTTTGCCATGTGTTGCTGCCACAGTTTAGACGATAGGCCTACTGATGCTTTTCTAAGGGGGTGAGCAGAAGGGTGGAGAGGGGTCGGTGAATGGGTGATGTGTTGTTACACAAGAACAAAGACAGATATATTTTGAACATTGATGTGGGCTATGTAGTGTGTTAAATATCAATATGGAATGCCGGGTTTGATATTGAAAGTAATAGTAAGGGTAGTTAGTAGATTTTTTTAAGTAATATTATTATCCTTGTTCTTTGCTGTTTCGGCCTACCCACGAGAGTTTTAGTTCCTTCCACTTACACTGATGTCGAGTTACTCAACTTCCTTTGATCTCTCTTCCTAGCTCTCTCTTTCTATGTTGTCCCCTCTGTCTCCCCTCTGTCTCCCTCTCTTTGTCTCTCGTTCTATATATCCTTGTCTCTGTCTCCCTCTCTTTGTCTCTCGTTCTATATATCATTGTCTCTGTCTCCCCTTTGTCTCCCTCTCTTTGTCTCTCGTTCTATATATTCTTGTCTCTGTCTCCTCTCTGTCTCCCTCTCTTTGTCTCTCGTTCTATATATCCTTGTCTCTGTCTCCCCTTTGTCTCCCTCTCTTTGTCTCTCGTTCTATATATTCTTGTCTCTGTCTCCCCTTTGTCTCCCTCTCTTTGTCTCTCGTTCTACATATCCTTGTCTCTGTCTCCCCTTTGTCTCCCTCTCTGTCTCTCGTTCTATATATCCTTGTCTCTGTCTCCCCTTTGTCTCCCTCTCTTTGTCTCTCGTTCTACATATCCTTGTCTCTGTCTCCCCTTTGGCTCCCTCTCTTTGTCTCTTGTTCTACATATCCTTGTCTCTGTCTCCCCTTTGTCTCCCTCTCTTTGTCTCTCGTTCTATATATCCTTGTCTCTGTCTCCCCTTTGTCTCCCTCTCTTTGTCTCTCGTTCTATATATCCTTGTCTCTGTCTCCCCTTTGTCTCCCTCTCTTTGTCTCTCGTTCTATATATCCTTGTCTCTGTCTCCCCTTTGTCTCCCTCTCTTTGTCTCTCGTTCTACATATCCTTGTCTTTGTCTCCCCTTTGGCTCCCTCTCTTTGTCTCTCGTTCTACATATCCTTGTCTCTGTCTCCCCTTTGTCTCCCTCTCTTTGTCTCTCGTTCTACATATCCTTGTCTCTGTCTCCCCTTTGTCTCCCTCTCTTTGTCTCTCGTTCTACATATCCTTGTCTCTGTCTCCCTCTCTTTGTCTCTCGTTCTACATATCCTTGTCTGTGTCTCCCCTTTGTCTCCCTCTCTTTGTCTCTCGTTCTATATATCCTTGTCTCTGTCTCCCCTTTGTCTCCCTCTCTTTGTCTCTCGTTCTATATATCCTTGTCTCTGTCTCCCCTTTGTCTCCCTCTCTTTGTCTCTCGTCCTACATATCCTTGTCTCTGTCTCCCCTTTGTCTCCCTCTCTTTGTCTCTCGTTCTATATATCCTTGTCTCTGTCTCCCTCTCTTTGTCTCCCTCTCTTTGTCTCCCTCTCTTTGTCTCTCGTTCTATATATCCTTGTCTCTGTCTCCCTCTCTTTGTCTCCCTCTCTTTGTCTCTCGTTCTATATATCCTTGTCTCTGTCTCCCCTTTGTCTCCCTCTCTTTGTCTCTCGTCCTACATATCCTTGTCTCTGTCTCCCCTTTGTCTCCCTCTCTTTGTCTCTCGTTCTATATATCCTTGTCTCTGTCTCCCTCTCTTTGTCTCCCTCTCTTTGTCTCTCGTTCTATATATCCTTGTCTCTGTCTCCCCTTTGTCTCCCTCTCTTTGTCTCTCGTTCTACATATCCTTGTCTCTGTCTCCCCTTTGTCTCCCTCTCTTTGTCTCTCGTTCTACATATCCTTGTCTCTGTCTCCCTCTCTTTGTCTCTCGTTCTACATATCCTTGATGTGTCTCCCCTTTGTCTCCCTCTCTTTGTCTCTCGTTCTATATATCCTTGTCTCTGTCTCCCCTTTGTCTCCCTCTCTTTGTCTCTCGTTCTATATATCCTTGTCTCTGTCTCCCCTTTGTCTCCCTCTCTTTGTCTCTCGTCCTACATATCCTTGTCTCTGTCTCCCCTTTGTCTCCTTCTCTTTGTCTCTCGTTCTATATATCCTTGTCTCTGTCTCCCTCTCTTTGTCTCCCTCTCTTTGTCTCCCTCTCTTTGTCTCTCGTTCTATATATCTCTTGTCTCTTTGTCTCCCTCTCTTTGTCTCTCGTTCTATATATCCTTGTCTCTGTCTCCCCTTTGTCTCCCTCTCTTTGTCTCTCGTCCTACATATCCTTGTCTCTGTCTCCCCTTTGTCTCCCTCTCTTTGTCTCTCGTTCTATATATCCTTGTCTCTGTCTCCCTCTCTTTGTCTCCCTCTCTTTGTCTCTCGTTCTATATATCCTTGTCTCTGTCTCCCCTTTGTCTCCCTCTCTTTGTCTCTCGTCCTACATATCCTTGTCTCTGTCTCCCCTTTGTCTCCCTCTCTTTGTCTCTCGTCCTACATATCCTTGTCTCTGTCTCCCCTTTGTCTCCCTCTCTTTGTCTCTCGTCCTACATATCCTTGTCTCTGTCTCCCCTTTGTCTCCCTCTCTTTGTCTCTCGTCCTACATATCCTTGTCTCTGTCTCCCCTTTGTCTCCCTCTCTTTGTCTCTCGTTCTATATATCCTTGTCTCTGTCTCCCTCTCTTTGTCTCCCTCTCTTTGTCTCTCGTTCTATATATCCTTGTCTCTGTCTCCCTCTCTTTGTCTCCCTCTCTTTGTCTCTCGTTCTACATATCCTTGTCTCTGTCTCCCCTTTGTCTCCCTCTCTTTGTCTCTCGTTCTATATATCCTTGTCTCTGTCTCCCTCTCTTTGTCTCCCTCTCTTTGTCTCTCGTTCTATATATCCTTGTCTCTGTCTCCCCTTTGTCTCCCTCTCTTTGTCTCTCGTTCTACATATCCTTGTCTCTGTCTCCCCTTTGTCTCCCTCTCTTTGTCTCTCGTTCTATATATCCTTGTCTCTGTCTCCCTCTCTTTGTCTCTCGTTCTACATATCCCTGCCTCTGTCTCCCCTTTGTCTCCCTCTCTTTGTCTCTCGTCCTACATATCCTTGTCTCTGTCTCCCCTTTGTCTCCCTCTCTTTGTCTCTCGTTCTATATATCCCTGCCTCTGTCTCCCCTTTGTCTCCCTCTCTTTGTCTCTCGTTCTATATATCCCTGCCTCTGTCTCCCCTTTGTCTCCCTCTCTTTGTCTCTCGTCCTACATATCCTTGTCTCTGTCTCCCCTTTGTCTCCCTCTCTTTGTCTCTCGTTCTATATATCCCTGCCTCTGTCTCCCCTTTGTCTCCCTCTCTTTGTCTCTCGTCCTACATATCCTTGTCTCTGTCTCCCCTTTGTCTCCCTCTCTTTGTCTCTCGTTCTATATATCCCTGCCTCTGTCTCCCCTTTGTCTCCCTCTCTTTGTCTCTCGTCCTACATATCCTTGTCTCTGTCTCCCCTTTGTCTCCCTCTCTTTGTCTCTCGTTCTATATATCCTTGTCTCTGTCTCCCCTTTGTCTCCCTCTCTTTGTCTCTCGTCCTACATATCCTTGTCTCTGTCTCCCCTTTGTCTCCCTCTCTTTGTCTCTCGTTCTATATATCCCTGCCTCTGTCTCCCCTTTGTCTCCCTCTCTTTGTCTCTCGTTCTACATATCCTTGCCTCTGTCTCCTTTACTCCCCCCGTCCTCTCTCCTTTATTTGCAAACAATATACTTTACTGGAATTAGTACGCTTCGTCCATAACTATGCACATAGACTAATAACGCAAAAGTATTATGTAGAATTCATCTCGCACGTTAAATGTGCTGTACATGTCCCTTTGCTGTCATGCGGGCATAACTATCATTGTACCAAATACACAGAATTATTGTGTTGTTGTACCAGTCCAGCGATTGACAAATGTCATTATGTTTTCTGTCCACAAATGGCTGTTTCACGTGGATTATGCTTTCTGAAATTAAACGTTATCACTTCCACAAATATATTAACTCTGATCATGTTCTTCTTCTTCTTTCCTTGAGAGCGTGTCACCTGTCAACAGCGTATTTTGCAGTTACTGTGTGTAAAATTACGGAACGTGACGTGTGTGTGTTTGTGTGCGTGTATGTGTGTGTGTGTGCGTGCTCGCGTGCGCGCACGAATGTCTGCGAGAGAGAGAGAGAGAGAGAGAGAGAGAGAGAGAGAGAGAGAGAGAGAGTATATAATGTGAGTGTAAGCATATGTGCAAACGTACTCGTATATATGCACGTGCGCGCACGTGTGTGTGCAAGTGTTTGTGTGTGTGAGAGTGTGTCTCCTTCCCTCTCTCTGTCTCTTTTACACACACACACACACACACACACACACACACACACACACACACACACACACACACACACACACACACACGAACACACACACACACACACACACACACACACACGAACACACACACA
>CM065703.1:25097706-25112706 GCA_017654935.2 Phymorhynchus buccinoides
ATGCCGTTATAAATGTTCTTTGTTGTATGTTTATCGTTCACAGCTAAACTTAAGTCGTTCGTTTCATTATACACCTCATTATGATTGTGTTGCCTTTGCATGAACTGGTTCAGTACAGCGGGCACCTCACTATTACGGACAGTTTTGACCAGTCTGTTGGGTGGTCGGTTCATTGAGGTTCGACTGTATATTGTGCATGACAACACAGCTTGTTTCCACAGCTGTTTTGTGCTGTATCAGTGCTTGTTCTAGTTCTATTCGTTTTGCGTGCAAGTACCCGCCAGCTGTGATATCAGGGTAGCAGTGAAATGTGCCAATGCAACTGGTGCATTCCTTGACTAAAAGGTTGTGGAATGCTGCTGGCATGGAGAGAGAGAGAGACACAGAGAGAGAGGGGGGGGGGGGGGGGGAGAGAGAGAGAGAGAGAGAGAGAGAGAGAGAGACAGACAGACAGACAGACAGACAGACAGAGACAGACAGACAGAGACAAACAGACAGATAGACAGACAGATAGACAGACAGATAGACAGACAGACAGAGACAGACACACACACACAGAGAGAGAGAGAGAGAGAGAGAGAGAGAGAGAGAGAGAGAGAGAGAGAGAGAGAGAGAGAGAGAGAGAGAGAGAGAGAGAGAGAGAGAGAGAGAGACTCAAACTCAAACTCAAACTCTAAAATGTTTTAATGTCAGACCTCTGGCCTATAACATTGAGGGTGCGCATATACACACATAATGTAATAAATGAAAACAGGACAAATGTGAATATTTTTTCACTTAGCACTAGCATGTTATCCAAATAAAATTTCATAATGCATAAGTTCATGTACCAACTGACATAAGTTCATCTCTTTTTTTGAACGCATAAAATATAAACATGGCAACATCTCTAGTTATGAATGTATTTTCATTGGCAAGAAGGCTTTTTAATTCAATGGGATAGTTGTTTCTAAATTGGTTATGTTTGAAAATATACTTGTCTCTTAGCTCTTTATAGGTAGTGCAATGAATCAAGAAGTGCAACTCGTTTTCTATTTGATCGCAGAATGGACAGGTTTTGGGGATGTTATTGTCGAAGCGTTTGTTATTTGTCAAATCATTTACGCCCAGTCGAAACTGAGCGAAACAAGCCTTGAACTTCTTAATTGTTAGTTGAGTAAGGAAGTGTTCAGGTTGTAGAAGAAGTTTGAACGTACGATAAGTAAGGAAACGGTCACTAGAACTCAATTTACTGTTCCAGTCTATCATCCGTTGCCTGAATATGCTAATGAATGTTTTTATATTTACAACCCCTCCCGCTAACCACACCTCTGAAAATCCATATCTGTCTAAGCAATGTTTAATACTTTGAGCCCAGTTTGTGTTGGTTCGATTACTGTCTGTCAGTTTGTTAGCGCTTGAGATGTAGGCTTGTTTGGGGATTCTGTTTAAAGCCATGTCTTGTAATAAAAACCAGTAACGCAATGCCCTTATCGTGCTGTCTATATATAATGTATAGCGGCCTAGCTCTCCATAAACCATCGTGTTGGGTGTTTTAACGCTTACATTTAATAACTTCTTGCAGGCAAATAATTGTACTGATTCGATTACTTTATACTGAGTCATACCCCAAATTTCCGCTGCGTACAGAAGCATAGGTTTTACCTGGGCGTCAAACAATCTAAAAAATACAGTCGTGTCCCTATTTCCTAAGCTCCACATAGTTTTCATTAGTTCTAAAACTCTACACCTAGCTCTTCTCGCATACTCCTCTAGTGCAGTTACGTATGACAACCTTGTTGTTAGCGTGAAACCTAAGTACTTGTAGCTATTTACTACTTCAATTTGTATCCCTTTATAAAACCAGTTTTCATTTTTGCTGAGATGCCCACCCTTTCTAAAAAACATTACATTAGTTTTGTTCAAATTTACTTTAAGACCTAGTTTATCCGAAGCTTTTTGAAGATTATTAATTTGATTTTGTAGCCCAGATGGAGTGTAGGATAACAAGGCAATGTCGTCAGCAAATAACAATAAGAAAATGTCCCTTAGTCCAGGCCAATACTGATAACCATGTTTACCTTTTATGTTTACCTCCTCTGCTACCTCAGAAATAAGCAATGACAAAATTAGGGGAGACAACAAACAACCTTGCTTAAGGCCTCCGGGGCAATCAAAGAAATCCGAGATGTCCGACCCCCATTGAACGCATGATTGAACGGAGCTATACATTGACTGAAGCATTTTGAGCATTTTTGTTGATGTTTTGACTTTTCTAAGTACATTCCAAAGGCTATCTCTATTTACGGTGTCAAAGGCTTTCATATAATCGATAAAAGCGACATAAAAGTTTCCTTTTCGTTTATCATTCATACTATTGCTTATCGTTGTTATTAAAGCGAAGATGTGGTCGATAGTGGAGTAAGATTTCCGAAAGCCAGCTTGTTCTTCGCATATTGTATCTTCTCGTTCAGCCCAACTATAGAGACGATTGTTAAGTATAGAGGTGAATATTTTACTAGTGCAGCTTAATAAAGAAATCCCACGGTAGTTTTCTGGGTTATTTACATCACCTTTCTTTACCAAGAGGACAATAATTGATCGTGTCCAGGCTATGGGGTAATAACCGTTATTATATATTTTATTAAACAATTTAACTAAGAAGGGGGTAATCTGGTTTATTGACGCTTTAAAAAATTCGTTAGAAACTTCATCTAGGCCTGAAGATTTACCTGATTTTAATTTTCTAATGTCTTTTCTAACCTCTTCTTCTGATATGGGTTCGTCTAACTCTGGTATGTGAACGGGATCATCATCGTTTGTGGGCGTGTCTACATTGTTGATATTATGTAGGTCGGTGTCATTGTTAATTATGTCTGTTTGTCCTAAGATGTTTTCAAAGTGTCTTTGCCAAGAAGTGATTGGAATAGGGGCGATGTTTCTGGGCCTGTTTCTTGCTTTACGAACGGTTGACCCAAATTTAGAGCTATCTCCCTTGCTGTCTAAAAGAGCATCTCGTATAGTTGTGTAAGCCGACCTTTTTTCGTCTAACGTTTTGCTATATTTCCCCCTCTTTTCACGGTAGGCTCGTCTGTCGGGTTCTTTCTTTGTACGGGCAGCGCGGTTAAGTGTGAAGTGCAATTGTAGTGCACGCGAACTACAACCGCACTTGCGCTCCAAGTCACAAGTGTACTATCCGGGACCGAAAATATTGGTCGGATTTATGGACGAAAAAAGGGATCAATGCATTCTTAAAATCCCCTACAGAGACAGCACTTTTTCCCTTTTTGATGGTAAAGATACTGTTTTTGTCAAAACAACGTGGGGAAACCCAGTATGTGTGTGTGTGTGTGTGTGTGTGTGTGTGTGTGTGTGTGTGTGTAAGAGCAAGAGAGAAATGAATGAGAGACATACGGAATGTGAGAGACAGACAGGCAGAAACAGAGACAGAGAACAAGAAACAAGGGACAATGAAGTTTTCATTTATGTAGGCTACTGGCCCTATGAAATCTTGGCTTACAAAATGAAAGTCAAATCAAACCAAAATGATTTGAACAAGAAAAAGACACCCCAAATTCACATTTCTGCTCTCTCCTGTTGTAAATGATTATCAATGATTATCAATGTTTTGTTTTAGGTTAGCCAATTACATTATGTTTTGTAAGAGTGTGTAATGGATGTTATTTATGACTAAATCTCACGGGTAAAGACATATATCCTTTGTCCTTGACAAAAAGGAATAAACCTCGAACATTGTTATCACCAAACCCACGCTGAACAGGGACAGGGGCAGACACGTCTTGCCAGCAGTCTACAACTCCCTTAAGCCGGCGACAGACTATGTGACTGCCTTATGTGACTCGATCAGGTCGTGACGTTTCACCTCATTTGCATACCATCCTTCTCGATCAGTCTGACTCAGTCGGGTCCAGTCGGGTGACAGGGCCGAATAGGGCGGGTTCTAAATTTCACTGATCGAGTCAGATCGAGTCAGATGGCTTGTGACCTCTTCTGTGCGGGATCCACGTCACGACCTGATCGAGTCATATGAGGCAGTCGCATAGTCTGTCGCCGGCTTAGTCAGTCACACGTCGTGAGTTCATCTCACCGGCGTGTTGACTGAACTCCAAGTCTCCACCTTCAGTGTGCAAGCGCTGAGGAAGAAGCCAGGCGGACGCTTGGCGAAAGCTACGAGTGAGTAGAAACTGTATGGGTTGAGAGAATAAATTTACATTTTCTTCATTATAATTTTATCTTGCTTGTTTCTGTCTTTTTTAGTGTGAATGTTTTATATATATGTATATATAAAGAACACTGAACACTGAACACTGTATATATATAAAGAGAGAGAGAGAGAGAGAGAGAGAGAGAGAGAGAGAGAGAGAGAGAGAGAGAGAGAGAGAGAGAGAGGTGGATGAGGAGACAGACAGAGATAGACACACAGAAGCCCTTGAGACACAGAAACACTGAAACGGAACCGGACGGACAGAGCCTGAATAAAAGAACGAGAGAGAACGAACGAACGAACGAATCTTTTTTTTAATAAAGAATAAGACAAGAATAAGCACAGTACATGCTTGTTTTCATCTTGCCAACAACAATTAAAAAAATATGTAGGCCTATAAGAAAATGAGAAATGAAAAAGAAACAAAACAAAAAACATTAATCTGTATAGTTTTACATGCACAGCCCAGAATATGTGAATATTAGTCATCAACAACCGCGTACACACACACACACACACACACACACACACACACACAGACGCGTGCGCGCGCTCGCTCGCCCGCACGTACGCACACATACACACAGACGCGCGCGCGCGCTCGCCCGCCCGCACATACGCACACATACGCACGCACACACGCACGCACGCACACGCACGCACGCACGCACACACACACACACACACACGCACACGCACGCACACGCACGCACACACACACACACACACACACACACACACACACACACACACACACACACAGAGAGAGGCATGCAGGCGCATGAAACGTCCGCACGATCAATCTATCCTTCATAACTATTCGAACTGCCCATATAATAGGAAGGGAAAGTGCCAGGTTTAAATCTCTCAAAGGCTTCACCAAACAACAGTAGACAAAGGCGAGAAAGATAACGAAAGAAGTGTGTGTACGGGGGCGGGTGTGTGTGTGTGTGTGGTCGAGATGGGGGTGAGTCCGGACAGATAATAAGGGGAGAAGAAGAGGCCTACATTGTGTGGTTGTCTCCCCCGTATTGAGCTCAAAAGATACAGAGCTTCATTGTGGTGCTGGTTGTTGGGTAGGTACATAGGGTATGTTGAGAAGCCCGAGAAACGCAAATAAGTATATCAAAATCAGCTGTACATTTTCTTAGTCAAAGCGTTTCGCTGGAGCGTTCTCTCTCTCTTTCAGTTGTGTGCTTCGGGGCAACGGTAAATGCACGCAAACTGTTTTGCAAAGAGAGATAACCGCTATATTTGGGGTAAGTGGTGACCATCGATTCTGTTCTTGAATGATGATAATACACATCATCTTGACATTGACAGAGTTGTGAAAAACAACAACAAGAAAACGATCGCACAGATAGTTGTAATTGACAATTAAAAAAGAACAGACTCCTCGTGGTCATTCGCAAACCCATAATTGCTTGTCGTATATAACCTTCGACGGATGTTTTGTAAAGTTTTAAGCCGTCTCAGAAAAAAAGCCTTATATAGCCAGAAATAGGAAGCTTACGGTTTGCACAGATTGTTATATGCGAGGACTCTTGGGGCGTAAGACCCATGCAACCCAGCCCAAGTTTTGTCGAAATGAATCAGTCAAATTGTTAGTGCAACCCGGACCAAGCTCTAAGCACTTTTACATTAATTACTCCATATTATAACACAGAACAAATCGTAAAGTTAAAGTTATAGTAATTGAGTTTGTTTCTTAGGTTCACAAACACATTACATTGGACACCCAAAAAAGTTTTATTAAAGCAAACTGTATATAATGTACATAAGAGGAAAGTTTAATGGTGTGTTTGTTTTTTCTTCTTCAATTTTTGATCGTTTATATTATAATGGGAGGGAGTACCCACAGACTATTGCAGATAAAGCCTTAATTATTGATACCCGCAGGGACCGATCTTCAAAGTATGCATAAAGTGGAGATCTAATAAAAAAAATGGAGATAAGTTAAATTGAACAAACATTCGATTTGCGGGTTTTTTCTTCTTCAGAATATTGATATAGCTTAAAGAAAAGACAAGCTACATCAGAGTCACAGATAGAGTGTAATTAAATTTAAAAAAATTAAAACCCCAAAAATAACTGAATGTGCGTTTCTTTGGTTGTTCAGTATTGTTAGTGCAGCAACATGAGAACTAAGAGAGGCTACCTCAGGGCCACCGTAGTAAATTACTAAAAGTAACACACACACACACAAATCATTGTGCGTTTCTTTGGTTGTTGAGTATTGTTAGTGCAGCAACATGAGAACTAAGAGAAGCTACCTCAGGGCCACCGTAGTAAATTACTAAAAGTAACACACACACACACACAAATCATTGTGCGTTTCTTTGGTTGTTGAGTATTGTTAGTGCAGCGACATGAGAACTAAGAGAAGCTACCTCAGGGCCACCGTAGTAAATTACTAAAAGTAAATTACTAAAAGTAACACACACACACACAAATCATTGTGCGTTTCTTTGGTTGTTGAGTATTGTTAGTGCAGCGACATGAGAACTAAGAGAAGCTACCTCAGAGCCACCGTAGTAAATTACTAAAAGTAACACACACACACACAAATCATTGTGCGTTTCTTTGGTTGTTCAGTATTGTTAGTGCAGCAACATGAGAACTAAGAGAAGCTACCTCAGAGCCACCGTAGTAAATTACTAAAAGTAACACACACACACACAAATCATTGTGCGTTTCTTTGGTTGTTCAGTATTGTTAGTGCAGCAACATGAGAACTAAGAGAAGCTACCTCAGAGCCACCGTAGTAAATTACTAAAAGTAACACACACACACACAAATCATTGTGCGTTTCTTTGGTTGTTCAGTATTGTTAGTGCAGCAACATGAGAACTAAGAGAAGCTACCTCAGGGCCACCGTAGTAAATTACTAAAAGTAACACACACACACACAAATCATTGTGCGTTTCTTTGGTTGTTGAGTATTGTTAGTGCAGCGAAAGGAAAGGAAAAGATGGGCTACCCCAGGGCCACCGTCGTAAGAAAAACAACAACTCAACTTGTGTTTCTTTGGTTGTTCGGTGTAGATACTGACGTAGCAAAACAAAAACACTCTACTCGCGTGTAGAGTGGCACAGTGGTAACGCGTTCGCTTCGTGTCAAGTAAACCCGAGTTCGAACCTGGGTACAGGGGATTTTTTCCTCTCATTCTGCACTAGGCCTTAACGGTCTGAACGTGGAGTCTTTCGGATGAGACGATAAACCGAGGTTCCGTGCGCCCATGCACTTAGCATACGTTAAACCCAGTGGCAACAAAAAAGTTGTCATTTGGTCAACCCCCCCCCCCCCCCCCTCCCTCATCAGTGACAAAAATCGCATGCAAAAAACAAAAAACAAAACAAATTGGGTGGCGTGCCTCTGGCTGCGACGCGCTCTCCAGGTGGGAGCAACCCGAATTTCACAGAGACGCCTCTGTGACTATAAAGTACCAAATAATAATACCTAATAATAAAAAGATGGGCTACTTCAGGGTCACCGCTTAAAGGTAGGGGCTGCCTTGACAAAAAGTTTTGGTTTACAGCTGTGATATCCCTCCGAGGGGGTACCGGGGGTCTTTTGCATAAATAGTTCCCCCACCTCCTGGAAGTTCTGTGCTCGTAACTTCCTCTAATCTGTCACTCTCTTTGACTCTGCCTTTTCCCCTTTGCTTGCTGTCATCTACTATCTTTTTGCCTTTCCGGTCCATTCTCCTGCCTTTTTTCAAGAAACACTTTAAAAAAGATTTCCTCCAGCCGAAGTCGGACTTGCTGGGCCTAATTATTTCTTGCTTAGGCGCATAACGGCAGCATGACACATCTGCGCTCATAATTGACAGGAAACTGTCTGAGCGATCGAAGAATAAGAAGAAGAAGACTATTCCCCACTTCTTTTGTATCGTCCGTGTGTGGCTGTGTTTTGCTTTGGCTTTGGCTTTTCACCTATTTACACCCTCACCCACACCCCATACCCCTTCTTTTTCTTCTTCCATCCTTCTCCTCCTCTTCATTCTTCCTCTTCGTCGTCGTCGTCCTCTTCATTCTTCTTCTTCGTCGTCGTCGTCCTCTTCATTCTTCTTCTTCGTCGTCGTCGTCCTCTTCATTCTTCTTCTTCGTCGTCGTCGTCCTCTTCATTCTTCTTCTTCGTCGTCGTCGTCCTCTTCATTCTTCTTCTTCGTCGTCGTCGTCCTCTTCATTCTTCTTCTTCGTCGTCGTCGTCCTCTTCATTCTTCTTCTTCGTCGTCGTCGTCCTCTTCATTCTTCTTCTTCGTCGTCGTCGTCCTCTTCATTCTTCTTCTTCGTCGTCGTCGTCCTCTTCATTGTTCTTCTTCGTCGTCGTCGTCCTCTTCATTCTTCTTCTTCGTCGTCGTCGTCCTCTTCATTCTTATTCTTCGTCGTCGTCGTCCTCTTCATTCTTCTTCTTCGTCGTCGTCGTCCTCTTCATTCTTCCTCTTCGTCGTCGTCGTCCTCTTCATTCTTCTTCTTCGTCGTCGTCGTCCTCTTCATTCTTCTTCTTCTTCGTTGTCGTCCTCTTCTTCGTCTCCTCCTCTTTCTCATTCTTTCTTCTTCTTCTTCTTCTTCTTCTTCTTCTTCTTCTTCTTCTTCATCTTGTTCTTCTTCTTCTTCTTCTTCTTCTTCTTCTTCTTCTTCTTCTTATTCTTCTTCCCCTCCTCCTCATTCTTTTTTTCTTCTCCTGCTCCTCCTGTGTGTGTGTGTGTGTGTGTGTGTGTGTGTGTGTGTGTGTGTGTGTGTGTGTGTGTGTGTGTGTGTAGGTGTAGGTGTGTGTGTGTGTGTGTGTGTGTGTGTGTGTGTGTGTGTGTGTGTGTGTATTTGTGGTGGAAGTGCGGATGGGTGTGGGAGTGTATAGTATATAGAGTAGTGTCAAGTGCGTTGCAGTTTATTATAGATATTATATTCATAATAGAATTGTTTTCCCTTTGTTCTTTCATCTTTTGACGTCGCACTCACTGATGAATGTGCACGTACGGTTATTATTTCCTTATGACTATGCATAGGTCCATGTACAAAACAAGCGCGGATTCGCAATCGTTTGTGGCACGCGACTATTTCAACTACAAACAAGGGCATCGCCGAGCGGCAGAATTCTTAAATATAATTTGAAAGAGAAATGTTGCGCATTTACATTATGCTCTTCACACACACAATTTTGTTATCAAACACTTTCACTCCACAAGACTGCAGCCCAGCGGTCTATTTTGACCGCTCCAATCATTACATACACTGAGTCGCCTCCCCTGGCTTTTCAATAATTTTAATCTGTAAACCAGAATGTTATCTCTGCACCATTTCGTAACTTTTTATATCTTTGGGAAAACATTTAAAACTATTTATCCTACTTATACTCAACGAAAGAAGCACCGCATACTCGTCGTGTCTGTTGCAGTGTCTGTATTACGTATGTTTATTATTTTGTACGCTTTAAAATGAAGATTCATGTGCTCTGTTCAGTATACAATTCTTTCCATACCTAAGGATTGTGGATATGACAACTGAAATGTTAGTTTATGCCCAAGTATGTTTTTTCTTTCTGTACTTTTCTTTCTCTTTTACAATATGTGCGACAATTTTGGACCGACCGACAGACCAACAGACCGACAAAGTGAGTTATAGGTTTGTGGCTTGTGCCACAAGCAAAAAAAGAGCGAGAGCGAGGGGAGGGTGTAAGAGAGCGAGAGAGAGAGAGAGAGAGCTGGCATTGAACGCCCTAACAACACATGGTCCAATCTGTCGCCAAGAAACTTTTTTTTTTAAACAAAAATACTCTGCACTAAATCCATCAGTCCCTGGACTTTTATTCTTCTTCATCTGTTTTAATGCATCACTAGCCTCTTCTAATGTAATATATCCTTCTAACTCTTTAGCTTCATTATCATCCAGCTTAGTAATGTGTTGTACCAAGTCTTGTATTTCACAATCTTCATTATTCACTTTAAAAAATATTTTTATATATAGGAGAATATAGGGAATCGTTCTTCTTCTTCGTTTGCCCGTATATTTGTTGTTTCTATCTCTCTGTCTCTGTCTGTCTGTTTGTCTGTCTGCGTTTGTCTGTCTGTCTGTCTGTGTTTCTCTGTCAGTCTGTGTTACTCTGTCTGTCTGTGTTTCTCTGTGTCTGTCTGTCTGTCAGTCTGTGTTTCTCTGTCTGTGTTTCTTTGTCTGTCTGTGTTTCTCTGTCTGTCTGTGTTTCTCTGTCTGTCTGTCTGTCTGTGTTTCACTGTCTGTCTGTGTGCTTCTCTGTCTGTGCTTCTCTGTCTGTCTGTGTTTCTCTGTCTGTCTGTCTGTCTGTGTTTCTCTGTCTGTCTGTCTGTCTGTCTGTGTTTCTCTGTCTGTCTGTGTTTCACTGTCTGTCTGTCTGTGTTTCTCTGTCTGTCTGTCTGTGTTCTTTGTCTGTCTGTGTTTGTCTGTCTGTCTGTGTTTCTTTGTCTGTCTGTGTTTCTCTGTCTGTCTGTCTGTGTTTCTCTGTCTGTCTGTGTTTCACTGTCTGTCTGTCTGTGTTTCTCTGTCTGTTTCTCTGTCTGTCTATCTGTGTTTCTCTGTCTGTCTGTCTGTGTTTCTTTGTCTGTCTGTGTTTGTCTGTCTGTCTGTCTGTCTGTGTTTCACTGTCTGTCTGTCTGTGTTTCTCTGTCTGTCTGTCTGTGTTTCACTGTCTGTCTGTCTGTGTTTCTCTGTCTGTCTGTCTGTGTTTCACTGTCTGTCTGTCTGTGTTTCTCTGTCTGTCTGTCTGTGTTTCACTGTCTGTCTGTCTGTGTTTCTCTGTCTGTCTGTCTGTGTTTCTCTGTCTGTCTGTCTGTCTGTGTTTCTCTCTGTCTGTCTGTCTGTGTTTCTCTGTCTGTGTTTCTCTGTCTGTCTGTCTGTGTTTCACTGTCTGTCTGTCTGTGTTTCTCTGTCTGTGTTTCTCTGTCTGTCTGCCTGTGTTTCACTGTCTGTCTGTCTGTGTTTCTCTGTCTGTGTTTCTCTGTCTGTCTGTCTGTGTTTCACTGTCTGTCTGTCTGTGTTTCTCTGTCTGTGTTTCTCTGTCTGTCTGTCTGTGTTTCTCTGTCTGTGTTTCACTGTCTGTCTGTCTGTGTTTCTCTGTCTGTCTGTCTGTGTTTCTCTGTCTGTGTTTCACTGTCTGTCTGTCTGTGTTTCACTGTCTGTCTGTGTTTCTCTGTCTGTCTGTCTGTGTTTCTCTGTCTGTGTTTCACTGTCTGTCTGTCTGTAATTCTATGTATGTCTGTCTGTGTTTCTTTGTCTGTCTGTTTGTGTTTTTCTGTCTGTCTGTCTGTCTGTCTGTCTGTTTCTCTGTCTGCCTACCTGTCTGTTAGTTAGTTCTTTAGTTTTACGTCTGTTCACCGGTAAGTGATATTAGACGACAACAGAACATTATGTGTGCGTAATTAAGCCTACAGTAGATACCTATTGTGGTGATAGTATGTGTGAGTGCGTGAATGGTAGTGTTGTTTATGTGTGTTTTCCCATCACATCTATTCATACAAATGTAAATGAGTGTATGTAAAAATTACATTAGCAGATATATGGTATAATGTTGTGGTATAATTTGTTCATAATTATATTCCACGTCGGTGTGTGTGCCACAGGCATTCAATATTGGATCCACTGCCAACTCTTTAGCCACTGACTTTCCAGCTCTTTACATGTTGGGTTCAGGGAGTAGCTACACTACAAGGTTTACTTGCATCCCTTTAATTAGAGGATCACCTCAGTGGTCGGCTCTTTCCCACATGTATTAAATTTTTCAAATCGCAATTTCCGCATTTTAATCACTCATCTATTTTACCCAAAATGTTCTTCATTTTTCTTTTCACCTTGTGCTGGTTTGCTTAAATTGTGGACTTTTCGGCCTAGTGCAGCGAAGACACCATTCTTTTATTAGAAATGTCTTCCTGTTGGGGTTGATCCACAAGACAGTGTTTGTTAGCAGATATACATACTGACGAGAATGACATAATTCGAAAGAGATCTCTCTATGTACCATGCTCATACACTATCTGTCCCCCATTGGGACAAAAAGTAAACCAGCACAATCTTTTACTTTTATTTTGTTCTTTTCACAGCACAGAGCTACCTTCAAAAAGTATACACAGTTAGTGGTGTTTGTGGCTTCTTTGATCAAATTAGCAGATATATAACAAACAAATTTAAATAAGACAAGTCCTAACATACAGTAGAAGTTCAAACTGACTTATGTAACAAGAAGAGTTAACACTTGTCTTAATTTCTAAATGGATAATAACAAAAAGATAATAACACAATATAAGCCAAAAATTAATTAGTGTACTCGTTTTAGTTCAATCTGCTGCACATGTGGAAGAACATTTTCCATTTTAAACTTGTTTTTTAATGGATAATAGATTAGGTTTTTGAATTGAATTGAAAAATGCCAACAGGGCTTATACGCAGGA
The DNA here is from genome assembly GCA_017654935.2 of Phymorhynchus buccinoides. Lineage (NCBI taxonomy): Eukaryota > Metazoa > Mollusca > Gastropoda > Neogastropoda > Raphitomidae > Phymorhynchus > Phymorhynchus buccinoides. Next base: position 25,110,327 of record CM065703.1, read on the forward strand.
GTTCTGAAAAACTGTAGGGAGATTAACGTCGTTTAAGATTTGGTTAATGGATTTTGATGGTTCAGCAAATCACCTACAGATTTGTTCTTTGATTCTAGGACAATATAGGAGCACATCATATATAGGTATTTGATTTCCACATACACATTTAACGTCTTTACAAAATTTTGTTTTCAAAACATTTAGACATCAAAGATACGATGTCTTGAACTTGTATCCTTGAGCTGCTGTTTTAAAATTAAGTTAGAATTCATTGTACTTGAGCCGTTTATAGAATAGTTTGAATATTGACTGTCTGGAGTCATTAACATGCTGTCAAAATTATCTTTGGATAATATTTCAATATGTTTATAATATTCATGCAGATCTAAATTCACATTAAGTTGAATCGTTCCCTCTGAATTACGTGCTGCATTTCTAGCTGCTCGATCAACCAATTCATTTGAGTATATACCACAATGGGAGGGTACCCAATCAAAAGTTACAGTGATGTCTTTACTCAATAATTGATGAACTAAAAGTTGATTTATTACATCATTTCAAGGCGTATGTTAACATTTTGACCTTTGATAGCTTGTAATGCAGAATTTTCGAATCTACACAAAGTAATATTTTGCAAGCATTTATAGGTAATGCCATCAAAATAGCAAACAATTCTGCAGTAAAAATGGAATAATATTTACCTATATGATATCGTTTCTGTATTTTAATGAGGGTATTACAAATGCTGCTCCTGTATTTCCATTCTCAAGAACAGACCCATCTGTGTATATTTTAATGTATAACAGCTTCCCATATGTAAATTAACTAAGTTTTTTATGTTTGGAGATTGACTTTTGTTAAAATCTGTATGATCAATATCAAAAGCAGGTTTAATTTGTTCCAAAGGCGGTACTGGAGAAAAAGATGGCCTAGCTGCAATTTCGTTGCTTTTTAATTCTTTACAATAAAATAATATCTGAGACAAAGGAATTAATTGGTTGTAAAGAGTGAATTGTTTTAGCTATTTTAACAAAATGATGTTCAGCATCTAACTTAACTTCTTCTTTACAAAATGTGTCATATGCAGAAGATTTTAATACAAATTTTGCGGCAGAAATGTTTCTATATACATTGAGAGGTAGAACGCCTGCTTATTTATATGATCCTAGATTAGAAGCATGAGTTGGTACCCCAAGTGCCAAGCTTTACAATTATGCTTTGTAGTTTGTTTAACAAATATTTTGGAGCACTAAAGAAAATTTCCTGAGCATAAATTAATCGAGAATGTACACGAGAATTAGCAAGATATCGAAGCGCTTTTGTATCTTGACCCCAACGCTGTTTACTTATAATTTTGAGAACATTTAAAGCCTTTCTTGCTTTGTTTAATATGTGATCTATATATTGATTCCTAGTAAGTTGTGATGAAAGGAGATCACCCAGAAACTTCACACTCTGCGTATAATTGATGACAATGGATGGTAAAAAGTGTTTCTGGGTTGCATCCCGAATTAAAAAGTACTATATAGTATATGTTTTTTTCTAATGGTAAAGTTATAAAATTTTCTGTCATAAATGTATTTATTTTATCTAATTCACGTTCATATTTTGTGTGTGTATAGTTCAAGGATCTAAGTGGAGTTTTACGCTTCATTGTTACCTTCATCCACATGCAGATATCGTCTGCGTACTGAGCTAAGACTGTGTCTTTAGATAGATTATTTGGTAGATCTGCTATCAATATATTAAACAAGATAGGTGAAATGACAGAACCTTGTGGAAGACCCATCTGAAGTTCTCTGGGTTTTGAAGATGTACTTCCAACTCTTACTTGTATAAATCTATCTGATAAGAAATTTTCTATATAGCTATGCCTGTAATATTGTGATTGTGAAGGTTTTTTTGTAATAATTGATAGTGCCATATTTGGTCGTAAACCTTTTCACATAAAAAAATGTTTCAAAAATATTTTTTCGCCTAGCAAACTGTTGCATAATTTGTGTCGTGAGTTTTACTAGGTGTCCTGTAGTAGATCTGCCTTTCCGGAAAGCTGCTTGATTATTAGGTGTGAATTAAACAGACATGAATATTTAATACGATTTGTTCCCATAAGTTTGCATCCATGAGACGTCAAAGAGATGTGTCTGTGTTTCTCTGTCTGTGTTTCTCTGTCTGTGTTTCTCTGTCTGTCTGCCTGCCTGTGTTTCTCTGTCTGCCTGTCTGTGTTTCTATGTCTGTCTGTCTGTGTTTCTCTGTCTGCCTGTCTGTGTTTCTCTGTCTGCCTGCCTGTGTTTCTCTATCTGCCTGTCTGTGTTTCTCTGTCTGTCTGTCTGTGTTTCTCTGTCTGTGTTTCTCTGTCTGTGTTTCTCTGTCTGCCTGTCTGTGTTTCTCTGTCTGT
>CM065703.1:25117706-25125206 GCA_017654935.2 Phymorhynchus buccinoides
GCGACTATGATTATAATGAGGAGGAGGAGGACAATGACGACGACGACGATGATGATGATGATGATGATGCTAAAGATGATAATGACGATAACAACGACGACAACAACGATGATGACGACAACGACGATGACAATGATGATGGTATTGTTGTTTCTTCTTTGATAAAGCAAGCATGATCATGATCTTTACAAATCACTTGGCTTTGTGTGCTTATTTTCTAGCAGTTGTTTAGTAGCAAGAAAACAAATTTCGCAAAACCCGACTTTTTGGTTTGTGATTAAATGATAAAAAGCACTATGCGCAGTCTCCAAGATTGATGATGACGTTTTTGTGTCCAAATATAATATCACCATTACAGGACTTTCATTATTTAATGGTGCCTAAAGTTTCAGGGTTTTTTACGTTCTGTTAGTCTCTGTCTGTGAGCAATGGTGTTTTCCCTATATTTATTTTGATGAATTGTTTTTTAAAATGACGCTTTAACTTGAAGACCAGTCATTTTATTGTCTCTTGCTCATCTGATCTCTTCTCCCTCCTCCTTTCTTTCGTTCTTCCGTATTCCTCCTCGAACATCTCTTCCTTCTCTTCTTTGATGTCGTTGTTGTTGGTCTTCTTCTTCTTCTTCTTCTTCTTCTTCTTCTTCTTATTATTATTATTCTGCTTCTTCCTCCTCATCATCTTCTTCTTCTTATTATTATTATTATTATTATTATTATTATTATTATTATTATTATTATTATTATTCTGCTTCTTCCTCCTCATCTTCTTCTTCTTATTATTATTATTATTATTATTATTATATTATTATTATTATTATTATTATTGCTTCTTCTTCCTCATCTTCTTCTTCTTCTTCTTCTTCTTCTTCTTCTTCTTCTTCTTCTTCTTCTATTGTCTTAATGTGAACAAAATTAATGTATTTTGTGTTGTGTGGTTTTATGTAGTAAACAAAAAAACCCACAAAAACAACAACAGCACTAACAAACAAACATCGAGTGTGGTGGCGTACACTTGTACGATTTGACCGAAACATGTACTGTCGCGGTAACACCTGTTTTGTGTTGTATTAGCGTGTTCTTGTAGTGTTGGTTTGCCTTAGAAGTGAATATTAATATCACACATACAAAACACTGACTTGGCACACTCACGCTATAAACGTACACTTCCGCACACGCGCGCACACAATACGTGCACGCTTGCACTCGTACACACATATACAACCACACACAGAAAGAGAGAGAGAGAGAGAGAGAGAGAGAGAGAGAGAGAGAGAGAGAGAGAGAGAGAGAGAGAGAGAGAGAGAGAGACAGAGAGAGACACAGACAGACAGAGAGAGAGAGAGAGAGACAGACAGAGAGAGACAGAGACAGACAGAGAGACAGACAGAGACAGAGACAGACAGAGAGACATAGACAAAAACAAACATTTCATTTACTGGGGAACAGGTGGGCTCCCGAAAATTGTAGACTGCAGCTTTCCTTTCATGTTTAGACTATAACTATGTTAGACAGGTTTTCTATTCTCAATTATAATTATACTGATCGTATCACTGATAAAGGTTTACTACCAATTAATTAATATTGGTGAAATGAAGCGGTTATTGGAATCACTTTCAAACCACAGTGGTATACGAGTAACATTTCACCGAGCGCCTTTCGATGCTGCGTTCAAGCTTAGCCGTAACAGCTGCAACGTCAAAATACAATGTCAACGAACAGAAAGTGTACAGATCTTACGAAAATGATTTGTCAACAAGAAAGGGAGTGGGTGCGGTGGGGTGGGGTGGGGGGCTTAAGAAATAATATGTGCGCAGGTGGTTAGTTTAGTATAGGTACGCATGTTACATGTAGGTCTATGAAAATCTATGAGAATCGTCTTCATGAATTAGGCCTATTCGTTGATCTCATTAGGCAAGATGTGAACCTCGGGATTTAAACATAGTGTAGAAGGCCTACGTACAAGTTGCGATGGTTATTATAACTTTACCTAGTCCTTTTAATCAACAAAAGCCACAACATTGAAAACATGGCTGACGACGACGACGACGACGACGATGATGTGAGAAAATGAGATTGCATAAATGTGTGTGAGACTGCGGATTGCGTGTGTGGAATAGTTTTTGTTTACACATGTGATGATGTGTGCGTATAAATCGAGCTAAGTCAAAATTATCTTTTACTGAGTATGAAAGGAACAGCACCAAAATCTTGTTTGCATCCAATCCTCAATGTGAGTGTACACAACGCGTGCGTATGTCTGTATTTACGTAAGAGCTAATTTTGTGAAATTGCCTGTTTCATGAAACGAGCAAAACCGTTGCATGTTTCATGAAATGAGCAAAAATGGTCTGCTTTGTTTCATGAAACAGACAAAAGAAAATTTGAGTCTGTTCTTCGAATGCAAGTTTGCTGGTTTGATGAAACAGGCAACCAATCGCAACGTGTCTGTCTTTGTCTCTATGGATAGATAGACAAAGACAGAGGCGGGATATCATGTATGTATGTAGCCCTCTCTCTCTCTCTCTCTCTCTCTCTCTCTCTCTCTCTCTCTCTCTCTCTCTCTCTCTCTCTCTCTCTCTCTCTCTCTCTCTCTCTCTCTCTCTCTCTCTCTCTCTCTCTCTCTCTCTCTCTCTCTCTCTCTCTCTCTCTCTCTCTCTCTCTCTCTCTCTCTCTCTCTCTCTCTCTCTCTACCGTAATCATTTTACATGTCGTTCTTTTGTCAGATATTTTTTGTTTAATATTAAATGTAAAATATGACTGTTCGCATTCGTAATGACGTTTATAAATTCTTGTAGCCTATCCTCCCCCCCCCCCCCCTCTCCCCCCTCTTTTAAACTTGTATGTTTGCTTGTTTGCTTATCATATTCTAGTTGTTAGCTGCTAGGTCACTGTCTTCGCTGCTTGTTTACTGTAATGCCTTGCATCATTCGGTGTGGCCATATCTGTTGCCTGATCAGTGTTTTGTCTTCGTCTTGTTTACGTCCCAAGGACAGATGGGAAGAATAGGCTTGGCCTAAAATCTCAATCCTTGAGTAATAAAGTCTCTCTCTCTCTCTCTCTCTCTCTCTCTCTCTCTCTCTCTCTCTCTCTCTCTCTCTCTCTCTCTCTCTCTCTCTCTCTCTCTCTCTCTCTCTCTCTCTCTCTCTCTCTCTCTCTCTCTCTCTCTCTCTCTCTCTCTCTCTCTCTCTCTCTCCCCGAGAAAGCGGTGGGGCTGGGAGAGGTGGTTGAGGGGTTGGGCGTGGGGGCGGGGGACAGAGACATTATCTCACGTTGCGATTAGTTGCCTGTTTCATGAAACAAGCAAACTTGCATTCGAAGGTCAGACTCTCAAATTTTCTTTTGCCTGTTTCATGAAACAAGCAGTACCATATTTGCTCATTTCATGAAACAGGCAACGGTTTTGCTCGTTTCATGAAACAGACAAAATGACTGCCTGTTTCATGAAACAGGCAACATTTTGCTCGTTTCATGAAATAGGCAATTTCACATATTTAGCGTAACACATCCACCAACGTGCCTGCTTACGAATATCGGCGTTTCTTTTCAAACCCTGTGCTTGTATCTATGTGCTTGTTGTTCTTTGAATTATAAGTGTCTCATTTCCGCTAAATATTGATTACAATGCTAGGGGAAGACGGGGTAAAAAGCGCATGGGCGGGTAAGAAGCCCACCCCAATTATCTCATGAAATGAAGCAAATTTCAGTCTCATTGTGCCCATGAGTCGAGCGTTAATGTCTAGCATTCGTCTCATGGGCAAATTTGACTGAAATTGTCTTTATTTCATGAGATAATTGGGGTGGGCTTCTTACCTGCCCATGCGCGTTTTACCCCGTCTTCCCCTAATATTTGTAAACACAACAAGAAGAACATTTACGGAAAGGGTTGTAAACGAAGCCCACTCTCTGTGGAAAGCACGTTTATATGGCTTGAATGTGCTTCTTTCTCATTACCACAGACCCAGTCCACTGACCAACACGGACCCCTGAAACCCTACCCTTCATCTCTAGGATCCCTTTCGAAGATCCAACCCACCTCACTTTACAAGATCCATAAACACCAAGAACACTAACTCCTGACGAACTATCCAACATCAGTTCTCTCCCATAATAATGGGGCGTGGTGTGACCTTGCCCTTCCTGCTCTGGGCGACCTTGACCTATGGCGTCTCTTTCCGCTCCTGTGCTGATGACGTCACCACTACCTGGCTCAAACGGGTGGATGATGAGGTCAAAGGGGTAGCGCACCAAATGACGTCAGAGCTTTGGGATTTCTACACTGACGTCACAGAGGCCACTAGGAAGACAGCTGTGAGTTTGGGTTTCTTTGTTTTGTTTGTTTTATTTCTACAGAATGGTTTCATTTAATTCTATTATTTTCTTCACTGACCGTCCTTTTTGTAACATTTGGTATCTCTTCTATCTATATATGTCTCTCTGTCTGTCTCTCTCTCAATTTCCCTTATCTCTGTCTGTCTGTTTTTTGTCTCTTTGTTTCACTGTCTGTCTGTTTGTATGTCTCTCTGTTTCACTGTCTGTCTGTCTGTTTTTGCCTCTTTGTTTCACTGTCTGTCTGTCTGTATGTCTCTTTGTTTCACTGTCTGTCTGTCTGTCTGTCTGTCTCTTTGTTTCACTGTCTGTCTGTCTGTCTGTCTCTATGTTTGGCTTCCTGTCGCAGACAGAATTGAGTATAAATTAAACACACTTTGCTATAAATCTATTCATAAAGCTGCTCCATCTTACCTCTGTGACAATATTTCCATCTATACGCCAGCTCGCACTTTACGTTCAGTTTCTGACCCTCTTTCTCTCCAGATCCCTAGGTATAAGCTTTCAACTGTTGGTCGGCGCTCTTTTGCTGTCTCAGGACCGACATCCTGGAACAAACTTCCGCTCTCCCTCCGTCAGCGACCGACTCTCTCTGCTTTCAAAGCTAACCTCAAAACCCACCTGTTCCCCCGTCATTAAAGCTCCTCTCTCTTTATCTTCTCTCTCTTGCCATTAGGTCTGTTTCTGCTAGATTCCATTTATGTTATCTGTGTGTGTTCGCGTTGTATTGCGTTTGTGTTTGAATGCGCTTTGAATGCTAACGTGTGTGTGCGCTTTGATTTGATTTATATCAAGATTCAGCGCCGTATAAATACTGTATGTTGTTGTTGTTGTTATGTTTCACTGTCTGTCTGTCTGTATGTCTCTATGTTTCTTTCTGTTCTCATCTCTCTCTCTCTCTCTCTCTCTCTCTCTCTCTCTCTCTCTCTCTCTCTCTCTCTCTCTCTCTCTCTCTCTCTCTCTCTCTCTCTCTCTCCCAACAGGACAAAGGGTATAGCAATTGGGTTTCAGATATAAAGAGAATACTGTTTGTAAATGGGTTTGTGTTTGTTTGGGTTCTTCAAGAAATAGGACATGAAACAGTATTCGTCTAGTTGACTGTTTCCAACAACAATGGCACTCTCATATAACTGACAGCGGAAAATATACTTGGTATAATTCCTTTAAAGATTTATTCCAACCTGAAAAATATTTGAATTTAGTGACACACAGATGGCACCGGGCTTATTTAGTTAGATTTAGAATAAGAGTGTTAGGTTTTTACGCCAACAAAAGATGGTATGATAATAATGTTCCAGTTAATGCAACATGTCCTCTCTGCAAAGAAGGTATTGAAAATGAAGTCCATTTTTTATTTGTTTGTAAAGAATATAGTTCACTACGTTTAAAGTTTAATTTCTTCAGTAAATATACTGTAAATAGTAACCTAGAAAACCTCTTTAATAATGAAGAAACTGTACAATCTATTGCTAAATATATTGCTGAAGCTTACAGTCATAGAAAAAAAATGCTTCACTCAGTAGCAAATACATAAATTATGATATAAGAAAGAAAAAAAAGAAGAAAAAAATCAAATGGATATATACTGAATTTTGATGAATCATTTTATGTGACATTATGTACTTATCACTTGGCTATCTGCATATGTGTCGCTTTTGGCTGATTAATCCACAATTGTATGCGTGCTATGCCATTCTATTTATCATATGTGAATGTACCCGTAATCTTACTTGCCTTGAGTAGCTACTAGCAGGTATATTATAATGTTTACACTACTGTTATACATTTCTCTTTACTTGTCAATCAGTTGTTTCTATGTTATTACTATTTGCATTTTTGGTTGATTGAAGAAGCGTATGCATCAAGCGTTAGTTCAAGTTATCTCGTTACTGTTTATTATGTTTGAAAAATGTTGTGTTGGTTTATTTCATACATTGCCGTAATCGAGTGTTACGATTTGTCGGTTGGTTGTGCGTGCGTGCGTGCGTGCGTGCGTGCGTGCGTGCGTGCGTGCGTGTGCGTGCGTGCGTGCGTGCACGCGCGCGCGCGCTAGAGTGTATGTGTCATGATTTACTTCGAATAATATTGCAACTGATTATTTTGATTTGTCGGTTGGTTGTATGTTTATATGTATCTGAATTTACTTTCGATTTTGCAATAGCTATGCTTTGGTTACCACCTTATTACAATTTCATATTATAGTTTACTTGTCTATAGGGAATAGGCATTATTATCTAAGTTGTTACTGAATGTGTTCCTTAATGCGAAAAGGGTATCGTAACTTTCCGTTGTTTTGTCGCCATTAATTTAGAAGTACTTTCAGCACCAATGCACTTCCTTGGCAGAAGAGCTATGTAAGCTATTGCCAATACAATATTTGCGTTTGCGTTTGCGTTCTCTCTCTCTCTCTCTCTGTCTCTCTCTCTCTGTCTCTCTGTCTCTCTGTCTCTGTCTCTCTCTCTCTCTCTCTCTCTCTCTCTCTCTCTCTCTCTCTCTCTCTCTCTCTCTCTCTCTCTCTCTCTCTCTCTCTCTCTTTGTCTTACTTTTCTTTCTTTCTCCCCCCTCTCTCTCTTTCTCTCTCTCTGTCTCTGTCTCTCTCTGTCTCTGTCTGTCTCTGTCTGTCTCTCTCTCTGTCTCTATATCTTTGTCTCTCTGTCTCTGTCTGTCTGTTTGTCGGTCTGTCTGTCTCTCAGTTGTCTCTGTCTCTCTCTGTCTCTTTCTCTCTCTCTCTCTCTCTCTCTCTCTCTCTCTCTCTCTCTCTCTCAGGGCTGGGTGTAAAAAAGTATGTATACTTATCTCATTACCCTGTATAAATAAAATTTCGTTCGTTCGTTCTCTCTCTCTCTCTCCCCCCCCCCCCCCCCCCCCCCCCCCCTCATCTCGGTATTTGTAATTTACACAGCTTACCAAAAGACTTCATCCCTTCTTAGTATCATAAGCATCCGTATTACTTGCAGCGTTCCGTATTACTTGCAGCTAAAAATAGTTCAGTAATGATGAATCTAAAAAAAAAAAATGATGAATCTACCCTGTTTGTGTGTCTGTCCGTCTGTCTGTCTTTTCTGTCTCTCTATGTCTCATACCGAGTGGCTGTGTGTTAGTATGTGTGCCTCTCTCTCTCTCTCTCTCTCTCTCTCTCTCTCTCTCTCTCTCTCTCTCTCTCTCTCTCTCTCTC
>CM065703.1:25137706-25160206 GCA_017654935.2 Phymorhynchus buccinoides
TAAACAACAACAACAACAGCATCAACATTGAAGTCTCACCACGTAATGAATGTGGTGATTGGTGGACAGGGTCACGAGCTGTCTTAACGTCAGCGAAGGGAGCATGCGCAGTGCCGTAGATTTGGTGGGTCACGTGATGTGGCAGAGAGCCCAGTCTGCTCTTCCCTACATTCTACAGGAGACCTCCCCTGAAGAGCAAGACTGTGCGTATCAAACATAAATGAATTGGAAAATGGACCACACACATACAGACATATACAACACGCACGCACGCACAAACGCACACGCACACGCACACACACACACACACACACACACACGCACAAGCACACGCACACGCACACACACACACACACACACACACACACACACACACACACGTACGCACTCACAAACGCACGCACGCACACACACACACATAGGGGAAGACGGGGTAAAAAGCGCATGGGCGGGTAAGAAGCCCACCCCAATTATCTCATGAAATAAAGAAAATTTCAGTCAAATTTGCCCATGAGACGAATGCTAGACATTAACGCTCGTCTCATGGGCAAAATGAGACTGAAATTTGCTTCATTTCATGAGATAATTGGGGTGGGCTTCTTACCCGCCCATGCGCTTTTTACCCCGTCTTCCCCTACACACACACACACTCACGAGCGCGCACGCTTGTACACACCACACACATGCATTATTGTTGTTGATGTTGTTTTAGCCATTGTTCCACTGTGTCAATGTCATGCAGGACAAAGTACCATCGTATTTCTCTTGATGCTTTCTCTTGTAATTTATTTTAACGAATTATTATCAATTAATGATAATATGATGTTAAAATTCTAGGATTTTGTTTACCACTATGTCAATATCAGGACAATTAGGGTAAGCCTACCAAATAATTCTATTTTGCTTTATCGGGTGTGATTTCTCCGCCTTTTTCTTAAAAAAATATAATATGAAAATTAAAATCGATTCATATGACTTTTGCTTGCTGTTACTGTTCTTGTTGGGTTGTAGATGTGTCGTCTGCTCTGAGTGGAGCGTTGACCCTGGCGTTCCTGAGTCCTGCTAACCAGAGAAAGATGGGACTGCTGCAGGCTTCCGCCATTAGTAATGCCGCAGGTACACTTACAAACTGTAGTGTTGATTATGATAATAGTGATGCTGCTGCTGCTGCTGCTGCTGATGATGATGATGATGACTATAATGATGATGACAACGACGACGAAGATGATGATACTTAAGCACTGTGTAGGTCTACGAGATAGGATTATGTGAATGTGTGAGAAAAAATAATAATATGCACACAGCCACATGATAATAATAATGATAATAATAATAACATTAATAATAATAATAATAATAATAATAATGGGCATTTATAGCGCTCAAATCTTAAATAAGCCCTAAGCGCTTTCAATAAAAAATACATTATTAATAAATTAATAAACCATCAATAGAAACACATGAACGTCAAAAATATGTTAAACACAAGCACATACACACACGCGCGCGCGCGCACGCACGCACACACACAATCAATGCAAACACACACAAACGCGCGCGCGCACACCCACGACCGCACGCACGCACACACACACACGCGCGCGCGCGCACGCGCACACGCACACGCACACAAATACACGTGCATGGAAGGGACAAAGTATTTTGAAAGGAAATGAAGCAGACTATGATTTGAAGAGAGTAGTTTTGAGAGAAGACTTAAATGAAGAAAGGTAGTTGGCAGAACGGAGAGGTAAAGGAAGTCTATTCCAAGTGGCAGGAGCCTGAAAAGAGAAAGAACGTTCGCTAAGGGTTCTGGTGCGGCAACGTGGGATCCTTAAGTAATAATGATACTTAAACACTGTGTACGATACAGAACTATGTAAATGTATATGAGGAAAAAGAACAAGAAATATATCAATACTCGCATACATCAATAAACGCGTAAAATATATAGCAGTGGTGGATGAGTAGTTACATACATAAGTCAATGTACTTATGCATGAATGCAAATTGTTCATAGAATCAATCAATGGATAAATACTGAACAATGATTTAAAGCTAAAACAATATATCACACAATAATTATAAAAGTATACCCCCTGTGTTAGTATGATATTATTACATAAGTGTACATGTGCATCACATACACGTTTCTTTTTTTCTTTTCTTTTTTTAATTAACAGAAGATGAGATCAACTTTCTAATGGAAGTGGCTCTCGACCAGTTACCTCCCTTGATGAGGTATCACGTGATGTCTCGGTGGCAGACGACAGTTGTGGGAGGAGGCGCGACAACCCAAACATGGAACGACGACTGGTGGAAACTGAGGCATGTTGCTGAAGTTAGATACCGAAAGATGAAGGAAACCTAAATGCAGTTAATATCAATGTTTAAGAATTTGCTAAGCCTTGGGATACATGCAAAGGAAATGTAGCAGTTTTGCTAGAATACTCTAGACTAGACTAGTTGAGGAAGGAAGGGTAGCTAACTGCATCTTTACTGAAAAGGATTAACTTGCGTTGTAATAGCAGTGTTTACAGTTTAGAAAACACAAGGCTTACAAGCTACATACAACGCATGGCCTGTTGTGATTTTATGTAAGAAAAAAGAATACACGAGTCTACATATAGGGGAAGACGGGGTAAAAAGCGCATGGGCGGGTAAGAAGCCCACCCCAATTATCTCATGAAATGAAGCAAATTTCAGTCTCATTTTGCCCATGAGACGAGCGTTAATGTCTAGCATTCGTCTCATGGGCAAATTTGACTGAAATTTTCTTTATTTCATGAGATAATTGGGGTGGGCTTCTTACCCGCCCATGCGCTTTTTACCCCGTCTTCCCCATTTGTTGAGTTAAATATATAAGATTATATTATTGGTTATCAAATGTATATTAATTTATTTATACAGTTAGGTTGATTACGATTGATTGTGAGCATCAGTTTGATTGTAAGCATAATGCATAAAAACAACAACATACACACACACTCGCACACAATTAACGAGAGCAAATTAATAAGATGAAAGGGTAAGACTTACATTTCTTCTAGGCCTAGTTTGTTTTAATTATCTTTAAAATGTTGGTGTAATGTGTTTATAGTAACTACCTCTGGACGAGAGATAATGGGTTTCTTTCCGTTGTTGGTTGATCTGTTTCATACTAGTCGGTCTATTAGTAATTATTTAAGTCTATCAGCCACACACACACCCAACTCACATACACAAATGAGCGCTCGCGCGCAGAGTGAGAGAGGGTAGGCCTATTTGTTAAATAATATGGAGGTTACTAGTTGTTTGTAAAAAAAACGTTGAAAATGTAGGATTACTTTGAACCTGGATTATAATGCTAAAATAGAAAATGTGTTTTGTTTATCATTTTGGGTGAAGGTGCTACTCTGCTGGACTTTAAAAGGAAATGTAAATGTTTTCAACAAAACATGTACATGCAAAGTTTGGGTCTGGTATTTGAAGATAAAATCCTTTCAATTTTGTAATCAATCGATGCCTTCTTCTTCTTCTTCTTCTTCTTCTTCTTCTTCTTCTTTTTCTTCTTCTTCTTCTTCTTAATGTTTTCTTCCTCTTCTCTTTCTTCCTGCTCCTTCTCCATCTTCTTCATATTCTTTTCTTTTTTACATGATATTCATGACCATCTTGTTTTTAACGTTGTTGTTGTTGTTGATATTTTACAGGTGTGCAGTGGAAGGTGTGTCGCCACCTCTAGCTCGCAGTGATACTGACTTTGACGCCCTTTCCTCAACTGACGTGCTTCTAGATGTTCCTGGTGGCAAGTGAGTGTGAGAGCGAGAGAGAGCGAGAGAGAGAGGGAGAGAGAGAGAGAGAGAGTGAGAGAGAGAGAGAGAATGAATTAATGAATTTTATTATAGAGGGTAATAGAATAAGCAATGACATGCTTTTTGACATCCAACATGTAAAAGTAGAAATGAAAAGGAATATGAGCACTGACAAAGCAGTATAAAGCATGCAAAATACAACTCTATATCGTAACACAACAATAACAAAATCAAACCTAACAAGTGGATCGCCGAGCGGCAGATAAGTTCCCGAGCGGTGAATTTGGGCACATAACAGAAGCATGACGCATCTGTGCTCCAGTGACAAGAAATTGATCAATTGCCAAACAAACTTAATAAATAATAAATGTGACAAAAATGTGTGGTTACAGATTGTCATATCGACATACTATAACCGTTGTGACCTTGACCTAGATCTTTCTTGTACTAAATATTCAGAATTGCCGTAAGCATATGCATCTGCACACCAAACTTGAACATTGTAAGTCCAACGATGTGAAATATATGGCCTCAAGAAGAATTGTAGGTTTTCAAGATCAAACTTCAAGGTCAAGGTCAGCATGGTTATTATTTTTGTATGGGACCTTTCGCGTACCGTGATGCATCACCACAGTACAGTAAATTTGAAGCGATTCCATGCAACAGATCTCGAGATACAGCTCGCACGCGCGCACGCGTGCATGGGCGCACAGACAAATGCGTGATTATAGTTGTATTGCCCTTTCATCAGACAATGTTGTGGGGAAAAAACCGGCATTGAAATACGTGCAAAAGTTCTTGAGATATTAGTGATTAAGTGTTTTGGGGTTTGAACTCCTTAATCAACATCACCTTAACCTTGAAATAAAACTAAAGCAATCAGTCGATAGGTAATACAAAAATGATCCTCTAAAACTTGTGTACTAAAAGTGATTAAACTAGACTGAACTTTTCAAGAAAACGCGGCCGGACGTACGCACGCACGCACGCACGCACGCACGGACGGACGGACGGACGGATGAAACAAAAACAATACTCCCCGAAGCTTTGCTCGGGAACTAATATTATGTTATTATTTTATGCTCATTTGTACATTTGCAACATGCAAAGATTATGAAGTAAGCACATACATACGAAAAAATAAAATCCAATCCTACTTTTCATACTCATCCTTAACATGCACAAATTGAGAAATGCACAAACACATGACAAAAACAATCCTAATCCTACTTTACATACTCATCTTCAAAATGTACTTATTTGAAAGGAAACTCATACACGTAATAAAGTCAAACCTAGTTCTACTTTACCTACGTATCTTAACATGCACAATGTTACATGTAAATACAATGTCATGTACACATGGCAACATCAAACCTATACATACATTACGTTATTCATCTTTAGCATGCACAAATTAAGAGGTAATGTTTATGTGTCTATAAACAGAAGCATGTAAGCAAGCTGTTTCCCTCCCATAAGTTAAAGGCCCATACGCTTCTCGTAAATAACGTGCAGAATGATGCAAAATCGATCTGGATTGTAAACTCTGACATTATTCAAAGTCACAGACAAGCATAAAACTGAACGCAATCATACTGTTTGCTCAAAGTTAGCAAAAATGCGCTGACCTTTTTTCTTCTGTGTACTCTGCTATCTTGAAATCTCGTCTAGGGGTAATTAGCTCAAATGACGCAGCTAAGGGTAGTCAGTAGGCCTAGTTTAGTAGTAGTCCAGGCGAAATTGAGCTTGACCTTCTTTTGTGATGTATATTAGTGTCGATCTAACATGATTTGAGGGTGCTGAATCTAAATCCGTTGGAGGCCAAGTTGTAAATGTTGGGCATTTTGAGCTATGACGAAATATTCAAAATGGCCACTATGGGACTCTAAAGAACTGTTAAAACATGCACTTACCGTAATTATGCTTTTATTTGTAAGAAAACTAGAATAGTTTGCTGAAATGATTCAAACTATGTGAACTATATCCTATTTGTGTAGTTATTAGCCCCCAACCCCTCTGCGGAGAGGGCTATCACGATTTTGTGTCCTTTCATTTGCCTGGCAATTATCTTAAGAACAATGTCAGAGGATCACTTCAAATTTGTGTGCTACTATTTTAATGAAGCTGATGAGCCCCTCAGTATACCTTATTGACCTTGACCTTTGACCTTGAGTATGTGATTTTAATGTATCAACTATACTTTTTCAACTTTTGCACCCTGCTGTGGTAAAATAAGCTATGTGTTTGTTTTTTCCTAAGCTAACGTGTATAGAGAATATTGAATTCCTGATACCTATTTTTATTAAACCTTTAATCTTAAATGCTTGACCTTGGATTTGCATTGCATATTTTAACTTTTTGTCGTTATATGTTTTAAATCTTGGCAGTAATGGTCTCATAATTGGTGCATTAACCAATTTATAGGTGGGTAAAAGTGCCGACGTGCAATGGAATGTCGGCCATTTTACCCACCTATAAAATAAAAAGAAATATCGACACTGATCGCCGTGTTGTTCTGCTTGGCGCCTAGCAACAAAGGCCAAGCGTCAAGATGAAGGCTAGAGATGTCATTGGTACTTAGGTTAGCATCTAGATATGTTTAACCATTGGCTCATGTACCAATTATGAGACAGTTACTGCAATGATTTAAAATATATTAAAGCAAAAAGTTGAAATATTCCATGCAAATTCAAGGTAAAGCATTTCAGATGAATGGCTTAGGCATAAAATAGGCATCAGTAATTCAACATCTTCTATAAACCTTAGCTTAGAAACATTTTACAACAGCTGTGCAAAGGTTGAAAAAGTATAGTTGATACAATAAAATCACATACTCAAGGTCAAAGGTCAAAGTCAACAAGGCATACTGAGGGGCATATCAGCTTCATTAAAATAATAACACACAAATTCGAAGTGATCCTGTGACATGGTTCTTAAAATAAATGAAAGGGCACAAACGATCGCGATAGCCCTCTCCACAGTGGCGGGGCCTAAGAAGTACTAAAATAGGATATAATTCCCATAGTTTGAATCATTTCAGCAAATTATACTATTTTTCTTACCAAAACAAGCATTAGATACCAAACAATTACGTTACGTGCACGCTTTTACAGTTCTCTAGAGACCTATGGCGGCCATTTTGAATATTACGTCATAACTCAAAATATCCAACATTTAAAACTTGGCCTTTAACGGATCTGGATTCAGCACCCTCAAATCATGTTAGATCAACATAGAAACCTAATATATATCACAAAACAAGGTAAACTTTATAATTTCGCCTGGACTAGAACAAGAAGAGAGGAACTTGAAGGTGTACAACTTGGCGTAATACGTATCCTCTGACAGCGTTACGTCATAAGCTTTGGTCTGAAAGTATCCCAACAAGTTCTATTATTAAAAACGGGCCACAAACAGGCAAAATAATTTCTCCTCAAATAGTTCAACACCAGTCACAGGTGCCGTATTGATTTCCCCTAATCTACGTCACGCCAAATGGATTATCGCACAAATCCCATTTTTGGTGAGATTCAATGGCAGCTAGCAAATCTGCACCAGGAGACAGATTTTTGCGAAATAAAAGTGTGTGCGCTCACTTTATTTGACAAATGTGACATAAAAGGTATGTTACATAGATACAGTTTGTATACTGTGTCTATGTGTAGTAGGAAATAATGCTGAAACGTTTTCCAGAACGTTTTTAGGTCCGAATGGAGATGACTATGGTCCTTTACGGAAAGGAATCGATTACCGGACTTTTCCCACCCAGGCTTTTCCCACCCCGAAAATTTCCCACCCTAAGACTTTTCCCAACCAGACTTTCCCCACCCTAGGTCTGTTCCTACCCAGACATTTTACACCTACACCCAGACATTTTACACTTACACCCAGACATTTTACACCCAATCATATACACATCTAAGGAATCTGAATTATCTCCCTGGTGCAGATTGTTCCAGACGACGGTGGCCAGTTTCCAGGTCCTGAAGGCTCTGTGTGGACAGGCCAACCACAGGGGGGCACTGTCAGACTGCGACCTCCGTGGGCACTCCGCTGTGGGGACCTTGATCAGGTGTGTGCTTTCTTGCTGGACTCATGCCGGATTTTTGCTCAAAGGTCATAGCCGTTTAGGCGTTAAAGACTCACCAGACCACGTGTCAAAATCACGGGTTCCAAGCGGTTTCCTTCTTATAGCTGGTAAGTAATTTTCTTTTGACCAGGTTTGACTCCCATACAAATGCCCCCAATTTAAAAACGAAACAATTTTTTAAAGAGCAGTCTCAATTTGAAGTTGGGGTCATTTGTATGTGGGTCACAACTACCCAGAAAAACCAAAGGACTTAATCGTGGTGCGTCAGTGTGTCTTTAATCAAGTGGCGTTTATCACTGGTTCACATTAGCCTGTATAGGGGCCAGCAGTAAATGAGAGCTGTACAATAGACGATTTTCAACAGCATTGGAATTTCATGGTACAGTTTAGTCATTCGTGGACAAATATTACTCTCAAACTTGGACGATTTTGCCCTGGCTGTAGTGCTACAGTCAAAGGGATTAGTTGGCCTTTGGCGACCTTCCAAAATGCCATCTGTCCTCGAATCTTTTTGGCTGAGAGCGGGGTTGTACCCTGGGCAAGGCGTCTCCACTGTAAACAAATTTTAGTCCAGTCCGCTGGAATAGCAGCTGCCCCCTCTGCTATCTAGCTGTCTAAGTCAGAAGCGACACATGCATCCACAAAGGACTATTACCATTACTTTATATTAGCCCGAAGTTGAAGCCAACGGTAGAGAAACTTAAAGCTTGATAAAATAACGTTTTACAGTAGTAGGCCAAGTAGTAGTAATAGTAGTAGTAGAAGTAGTAGTAATAGTAGTAGTAGAAGTAGTAGTAGTAGTGGTAGTAGTAGTAGTAGTAGAAGTAGTAGTAATAGTAGTAGTAGTAGTAGTAGTGGTAGTAGTAGTAGTAGTGGTAGTAGTAGTAGTAGTAGCAGCAACAGCAGCAGAAGCAGTAGCAGTAGTAGGCCTAATAATAGTAGTAGCAACAACAACAGCAGTAGTAGTAATAGTATTAGTAGCAGCAGCAGCAACAATAGTTGTAGTAGTAGTAGTAGCAGTAGTACAAGTAGTTGTTGTAGTAGTAGTAGGGGTGATAGTAGTAGTAGCAGTAGTAGCAGCAGCAGTAGTAGTAGTAGCAGCAGTAATAGTAGTAGTTGGTGTAGGAGTGATAGTGGTAATAGTAGCAGTAATATTGATAGTTGTAGTAGTAGTAGGAGTGATAGTAGTTGTTGTTGTAGTAGTAGTAGTAGTAGTAGTAGTAGTTGTAGTAGTTGTTGTTGTAGTAGTAGCAGTAGAAGTGGCAGCAGCAGCAGCAGCAGAACCACAAGCATTAGTAGTACTGTTTACATTAATTGTTGTTGTTGCTCTTCTTCTTCTGTCCCCCATCCTCTTCCACCTCCTCCTTCTCCTCTTGCTCCTCTTGCTTCTTTTTCTTCTTCTTCTTTTTCTTTCTCAAAACATGGATGTCAAACAACAAGCTTAAACTAAACGATGACAAGACTGAAGCACTTAGAGTGCTTCCCCCATCTGTTGACTCTAGCTCTCTGCCCTCCACCATTGCCCTTGGAGATTCCAACATCCATTTTTCTGAACATATTCGCAACCTTGGTGCTTTCTTGGATGAAGACCTTTCCATGCAACATCATATCACTAAGATCTGCCAGGCTGCATACATCGAACTCAGGCGAATCAGCTCTATACGCCCCTTTCTCACGACCGAGGCAACCAAAACGCTAGTCAGTTCATACATTTTGTCTAGATTAGATTACTGCAACTCCCTTCTACTTGGTTGCCCACAGGCACTTCTCAAACCCTTACAACAACTTCAAAACTCTGCTGCTATAATGGTCTTCAAAGCCAAGCGTCTTCAACACACATCACCTCTACTTAAAGAGTTACATTGGCTACCCGTTCAACAAAGAATAAACTACAAAGCTGCCTGTCTCTGCTATCATATATCGGGAACAGCACCGCAATACCTCTCTGAGCTTCTTGAAATTTACGTTCCATCTCGATCTCTCCGCTCAGCAAATGACAATAGGATCTTTCGAATACAAACATTTAAACGTGATAGGCACGGTGGTAGAGCTTTTACATCATCAGCAGTCAAACTCTGGAATTCATTGCCTTCTGCTGTCAGACATAGTCAATCTTTAGCATCGTTCAAAACAAACCTGAAAACCCATCTGTTCCGGCAGTCTTTCCAATAACACCCCCATCTCCATGTGCACGTGTGCGTGTGATTGTGCGATGTGTTGTTGTTCTTCAGTTTAACGTCCTTCCACTAAAAGTGATTCAGACAATATATTGTAGTTTGATGTTGGTGTGGTGAGTGTGAGTGGGTGTGTCTGTAAATGTGTGTAAGCATTAGAGTAAGTGATAGGATAGTGATGCAGACCTAATCATACCCCCCCCCCCCCCCCACCCCAAAAAAAACACAAAAAAAAAAAAAAACAAATGACATTTAAAGAATATAACCGAACAATGAACAATGTTAAAGATACATACTAAGTGAACTACTTAATAAACATTTACAAACTGAATCAAGAACAGAATAATTGTTTAGAATACTGGGTAGAGACAATGGCGTCGATCCATCAATAAAACCATCAATACCCAAATTCTTGAAAAGTTCTCTTGCTAATGGACACTGAATCAGTAAATGACTGACACTCAAGGATTCACCACACATGCATTTAACATTAATACAGTATTTTGTTTTAAATGAATTCAAACGTAGTCTATGGATTAGACTTTCAATCTCCCTGGACGAGAAAGTAACACGTTTGTGTAATATTATCTCATTGTCTCTAACATTAGATTGAATACAGTTATTATAATATTGAACGTCTGAGTTCATCAATTCAGTTTTGACATTTTCATGAGAAGTTTTGTTTATAATTGAGAAACATTCTGTCAGATCTAAAGGAACATTAATTGATACTGCGTCGTCACGATTTTGAGCTGCATTTTTTGCAGCTTGGTCTACCCGTTCATTTCCTGATATTCCGCAATGAGAAGGCACCCAACAAAAAGTAATGGTGATGCCTTTCAAGGAAAGAATGTGTATTATATATTTAATTTCAATTATCATGTCAAGTCGGATACATGAATTGGGAGACATAATAGCATACATTGCTGCTTTAGAATCAACACATATTAAGATGTGTCTGTTATTTATAGGAAAACTTAAAAGGAAATGTGTGATGTGTGTGTGTGTGCGTGTGCGTGTGTGTGTGTGTGCGTGTGCGTGCGTGCGTGCGTGTGTGTGTGCGTGTGTGCGTGCGTGTGTGTGTGTGTGTGTGTGTGTGTGTGTGTGTGTGTGTGTGTGTGTGTGATTGTGCGATGTATGTCCGCATGTTTGTATGTATGTAATTTGTGTGCGTGTATGTGTATGTATGTAATTTGTGAGCGTGTGCGCGAATGTGAGTGTGCGTGCGCCCACGGCCGCACTTCCAAGCAGGTGTGTGTGTGTGAGTGTGTTGTGTGTGTTCTGTGTGGGTATATCTGCTTGCATGTGTATGAGTGTATGCGTGCGCAGGAGAGATTGTGTTCACTAGAGGGGGGGGGGGGGGGGGGGAGGAGAATGTGTGTGAGTATGTGTCTGTGAGTGTGAGTACACGTGAGTGCTTTGTGTATGTGAGTGCGCGTGTGTGTGTATGTGTGTGCGTGCGTGTGCGCGTGCTTTGTACAAGTGTATGCTTGAGTAAGTTTGTGTGCGTTTCAGTGAGAATGTGTTTTCTGTGTGTTTGATGAAATGTGCGTGGGTATGTGTCTGTATGTCTGTGTGCAAGAACGCGTTCACGCTCGTGCGTGCACGTACGTGCGTGTGTGTCTGTTTTGCGTGTGTGTCTGTTTTGCGTGTGTGTGCGTGTGTGAGTGTTTCAATACTGATTGTAAAGCGCTTTGTGCTCGATGAAAAGCGCTATATAAATATCCGTTTATTATTATTATTATTATTCTCCTCCTCCTTTTTCTTCTTCGTCTTAATATTTATCTTCAATATTTTTCGCAGGGACGTTATAAATCAAGGAAAACGGCTGTCCCCGACAGAAAAACTTCAACGCCTAACGGGCAGCGAAACGCTGTCCTTGAGCGCCATGAAAGAGTACTTCCAGCCGCTGACCACTTGGCTGACCAGTCATAATAACCAGGCCGATACACCGGACACTCCGTGGGCTTCCGCGTGTCCCGATCCGGACACGGGTAGAGTTACTGATCCGGCAGCCGTGGAGGAGTTTTTGGCGAGGTACGACAGCGTGAGACAGAAGAGTCTGGAAAAAGAAGTGACCCTGGACTGGAACTATCTGACCAACATCACTAAGGAAAACGAACAGTTGACCGTGAGTTTGAGTTGTGTGTTGGGAGGGGAAGGGGGGGGGGGGAGGAGGAAGGAGGAGGGTGTATGTGTGTGCATGTATGTGTGTGTGTCTGTCTCTCTCTCTCTCTCTCTCTCTCTCTCTCTCTCTCTCTCTCTCTCTCTCTCTCTCTCTCTCTCTCTCTCTCTCTCTCTCTCTCTCTCTCTCTCTCTCTCTCTCTCTCTCTCTCTCTCTCTCTCTCTCTCTCTCTCTCTCTCTCTCTCTCTTTGCTTTTGTTACAAGTGTGTGTTTACTTTTTAATATGTTCATGCTAAAAATGAATAATGGAATGTAGGAATAGGTTTCATGTTGCCATTTTAAATTGTGCATGCTAAGATGAGTAGGTAAAGTAATACTATGTTTGACTTGTTATATGCATGGGTTTCTTCAAATAAGTACATTTTAATGATGAAGTATGATTGAGGTATTTTTTTATTTTTTATGTTTGTGCACTTCTCTATTTTGAATGTTTAAAGATGAGTGTGAAAAGTAGGATTGGGTTTTATTTTCCCGTGTGTATGCGCTTACTTCACACATTTTGAATGTTAATAATTAGCATAGTTAATAATAATAGGTTTGATTTTGTTATTGATGTGTTACAATATAGGGATGTTTTTTTTTGCATGCTTTATATTACTTTGTATGTGTTTATTTTCGTTTTCCATTTTCTACTTTTATATATGTATTTTGTCCAGAGGGCTGGATGTAAAAAAAAGCATGTTATTGCTTACTCTATTACCCTCTATAAATAAAATTCAATCAATCAATCAATCAATCTCTCTCTCTCTCTCTCTTTCTCTCTCTCTCTCATACTGTGTATTGTCGATATAAATAACCAGTCATCCCACATCTCTCTCTCTCTCTCTCTCTCTCTCTCTCTCTCTCTCTCTCTCTCTCTCTCTCTCTCTCTCTCTCTCTCTCTCTCTCTCTCTCTCTCTCTCTCTCTCTCTCTCCTCTCTCTCTCTCTCTCTCTCTCTCTCTCTCTCTCTCTCTCTCTCTCTCTCTCTCTCTCTCTCTCTCTCTCTCTCTCTCTCTCTCTCTCTCTCTCTCTCTCTTCTCTCTCTCTCTCTCTCTCTCTCTCTCTCTCTCTCTCTCTCTCTCTCTCTCTCTCTCTCTCTCTCTCTCTCTCTCTCTCTCTCTCTCTCTCTTCTCTCTCTCTCTCTCTCTCTCTCTCTCTCTCTCTCTCTCTCTCTCTCTCTCCTCTCTCTCTCTCTCTCTCTCTCTCTCTCTCGCTCGCTCTCTCTCTCTCTCTCTCTCTCTCTCTCTCTCTCTCTCTCTCTCTCTCTCTCTCTCTCTCTCTCTCTCTCTCTCTCTCTCTCTCTCTCTCTCTCTCTCTCTCTCTCTCTCTCTCTGCGAGTGTATACTCAAATGGCTTTTACCAATGGTTGATATTGTCCTGTACGAGTGGTAGGGGCCCATAATACATGAGAGCCGTACACTAAATGATTGTGTACAGTGATGGGAATCACGGCACAGCTTAGTGCTTTGTGGAAGACCACCACTCTCGACTCATCTGCACTGAACCTTAGTGCTGCAGCCAAAGGGGACTGGGTGGCCTTTGGGGACCTTCCACAACCCCAACCCGTTTCTCAAATCCTTTTGGTCGAGAGGGCAGGGATGTAGGCAAAGCTTCTACATTATAAACAAATCTTAACCCAGCTGCCCAGAATAGCAGCTGTCCCCCTCTGCCACCTTGGCGGTCATAGTCGGAAACGATATACTGGCCTCCACCTAAATTCCTTCCTCAGTCACACAAAAATCGTGAAAAAATAATAATTATTGGGTGGCGCGCCTCTGGCTGCGACGCGCTCTCCAGGTGGGAGCAACCCAAATTTCACAGAGACGCCTCTGTGACTATAAAGTACCTATACCTATACCTAAACACCCCATTGGTGTGTCTTAATCGCTTCAGGTCAACTACAGGGTCGAGTGATCCGCTTTCTCAAAACAGCTGGCCAAGGAGGCTTCGAACATCGAGAGGTCGGCACACGCTAGCAGGTGTATGTTACGCTGTATAAACACCCCTTTTGTGTTAATTTCCCATCTCCCCAGATCAGCCACAGGATCGAGTCGTCCGCTTTGTCCAAAGACCTGGCCAGGCAGGCGGCCATGTTTGATATCGACCACGTGACCAACCTCACCCAGAGGCGCATGCTGAACATGATCGCCAGCATCGGCACTGCGGCCCTCAAAGGCCAGAGTAAAGTGAAACGGGTGCGTTCTAGGGGAAAGAAAAGCTAACAACTTGATGTTCATGTATGTGCGAGCGCACGCGCGCGCGCGCGCGCGCGCGCGCGCGCGCGCGTGTGTGTGTGTGTGTGTGTGTGTGTGTGTGTGTGTGTGTGTGTGTGTGTGTGTGAGAGAGAGAGAGAGAGAGAGAGAGAGAGAGAGAGAGAGAGAGAGAGAGAGAGAGAGAGAGAGAGAGAGGGAAGGTGGGTATTTTTTTTAATGTGTGCGCATTTGTTCGTGTGTGTGTGGATGGATGGGGGTGGTGGTGTTTGTGCGTATGTGTGCGCATGTTTTGCACGTATGCATGCGTGCATGGTCGCCTTAACCCTTTCACCGCCAGCCATATTTCAGCAAAAAATGTCCATTAGTTTACCTGGGTAGAGAACAAAATCCATTTGCAGTCTTGGGGATTCTTCTGTGACATATAAAATAAAGTCTATCCTTACTTCCCAAAACCAAGACAATAGGGTCTTTGGATAATAGACCCCAATTTGATGCCTTTTAGTAACATAGGTGTTAAATCACTGTAGTGCTAAAATGCGACTTTGGCGGTGAAAGGGTTAAGGTGTAAGGACAGGTAATACACTATATTCCAATCGAGGGCATAGCACCGCTCCATCCTCCTCTCTCTCTCATTATCATAAAGATTTAAATATTTGGATACAATTTATGTGATGTGATGTCTTGTGCAGTCAGTTGTCTGTTAGTTTTAAAATAATACATGAAAAGAAATCCAGAAAGCCAAACCACCAATCCCTGGACATGTTGGGAAAGAAATGGCGCTTCCTCAGGCACTGCTTGTATGTGCGAGTGCACGTGTGTGTGTGTGTGTGTGTGTGTGTGTGTGTGTGAGAGAGAGAGGGAGGGTGGTCCTGTTTCTTGTTTTTCCGTTTGTTGTTTTTGTGGTGGTGTTGTTTCTAGCGGCTCAGGGTGGATTGCTTCTGTCTGTTTCAGTATAACGAAGTGCTGAACAAGATGGCTGAGATCTACAACACGGCGGAAGTCTGCCTGTCTGAGGACCTCTGTGTGCCTTACAACCCAGGTTAGGTCCCTGTCTGTCAGTCTGACTGCGAACAACTTTCTAGAGGATCAGTGCTAAAAAAAAACCGCCCCTTAGTTTTGTTGTTCTTGTTTTTTTACGTTTATTTTCTTTGAAGAAACGAAGATGACTGCTGGGTTCAGTAAAATTCACAACAAATTAAAACAGTCGAATTTGAAACCCAAAATAAAAGATTTAATAACCCAAAAAACACCACAAATCACGTTTCGGGCTCAAAAAAGGTTTCTTTCTTTCTTTTTTCCCCAAATATTATGCATCAAACCTAGCCTACCTATGGCTATGACCTTTCTCTCTCGGTATTATGTGTTCCAGATATCAAACGGCTGATGGCGTCCAGCAGAAACCAGAGCGAGCTGTCCAGGGTGTGGAAGCTGTGGAGGGATGCCACGGGGAGGAAGATAAAACCTCTGTTCGAAGAGTACGTGCAGCTGGGCAACGAAGGGGTGCAGGAACTGGGTGAGCGCTGCCCTGGATAGACAAGATGATTGAGAGAGTGTGGGTGTCCCTTGGGCAAAGCACTCTTTTTTTTACTTTGAACAAACTCCACCCCTGTTTTCCGGAATAGCAGTTGCCTTCTCTGCTGTATGGAGGACTTAGTCGGGCCGGACACCACTGGTAAGCACTGAAATGAGATTGAGGTTACCCGTGGTTGTCTGTACCACTTTAAATTTAAAGCTTTGGTTTCCAATTTTGTTCGCTCTCTGTGTTGGCCTTTTTGTTTATATCTCTGTATTTTTTTTCCCCCCCCCCCCCCCCCCCCCCCCCCCCCCCCCCCCCCCCCCTTCTCTCTCTCATCATGTTGTGTGTTGTGTGTTTTTTTTATTAAAGAAAATTTCAAATTTCAACCATGCTTGTACAAACGCATGCTCATACAAATACGACGCATGCGCTAACGGACACACACACAATATTCTGTTATCTCTGCCTTCCGTTTTAGAAATTCTCTCCTTGAGCTCAACCTCGCAAACTGACCATGTACCAGCCTGTGGATTCCAGAAGCTCTGATTTGGGCTCACCGGCTCTGGGTAGGGCTATGGATTAGGCCGAAATGTGTTGTAAATTAATTAACACTACACTTTTCATACCCCCTTTTTGCCCCCAAGGTTACGCGGACAGGGGAGAGAATTGGCGAGAGGCGTACGGAGATCCAGAACTGGAGAAGCACATGAGGGAACTCCTGGAGCAGTTGCATCCCTTGTACGTGAAGCTGCACACCTACGTGAGGAAGCGGCTGAGAGAACACTACGGTGCTGAAGTTTCCTTTCCTGAAACGGGGCACATCCCCGCGCATCTTTTAGGTTAGTGTCGGTTTTGTGCGCACGCACACGCGCGCGTGTGTTTGATGGTGAGAGAGGGGTGGGGTGGAGGGGATAGGAGAGAAGCATCAAAAGCATATAATCAAACACTGAAAACAATGAAAACATCTGATAAACATACCCCCTTTTTGCCGTGACTTAAAGAAAATCTAGTTTGTCATCTCTTCTTTGGAGATGTAAGCATCTTTATTTTATTTTCTGTCTCTTGTTTTCTCAGTTTTCAAACCAGTTTTCATCAAATGAATAAGAGCAAACAATTGTTTCAGGTTTTAAAGATTATGTCATGTCGGTATGTTTGTTTTCCTTTTCAGGCGAAATGTGGTCCGAACTATGGAGCAACATCTACGACTTGCTCATACCTTTCCCCAAAAAGCAGGATGTGGATGTCAC
Source organism: Phymorhynchus buccinoides (assembly GCA_017654935.2). Lineage (NCBI taxonomy): Eukaryota > Metazoa > Mollusca > Gastropoda > Neogastropoda > Raphitomidae > Phymorhynchus > Phymorhynchus buccinoides. The sequence continues at coordinate 25,154,906 of CM065703.1, forward strand.
AGACGAGATGGTAAAGCAGGTAATGTCTTCGTTTATCTGGGAAAATGTTGTGAGTGAGTGTTTTTGTGTGTTCTCTGTCGTGGTTGCGAGCATGCGCGCGTGTATGTATGTGTGTGCCCCTATGTGTGTCCCATCAGTCTCTCACTCTCTGTGTGGGTGGGGGTGGGGGTGGATGGGTGAGCGTGCGCATGTGCGTTTGTGTTTGTGTAATTGGTGTTTGGTATTTTGGTACTTTATTGTCACAGAGACGTCTCTGTGAAATTCGGGTTGCTCCCACCTGGAGAGCGCATCGCATCCAGAGGCATGCCACCCATTTGGTTTTTGATTTGCATGCGATTTTAGTGTGACTGATGACAAAGGAAAGGGTGGTGGTAAAATTTGACCAAATGACAACTTTTCGTTGCCACTGGGATTGACGTGTGCTAAGTGCATGGGCACACGGGACCTCGATTTATCGTTACATCCGAAAGAGTCACACACGTGAGTGTGCGTGTGTGTACGTGTGTACATACGTGCAATCTTTGACACATGTTTGTGTGTGTGTGTGTGTTTACGTGCAATCATTGACACACGTTTGTGTATGTGCGCGTTGTCACCAGAACTGGGATGTGGATAAGATGTTCCACGAGGCGGACAAGTTCTACACGTCCCTGGGGCTGACCCCCATGCCGGACAGGTTCTGGAACTTCTCCATGATAGAGAGGCCCTCGGACGGCCGCCAGGTGGAGTGCCACCCTTCTGCCTGGGACTTTTACAATGGCCAGGACTTCAGGTAAACTCCGTGAAAGACACGTGAAGGAACTAGCCATTGTCGTCACCAGCAGGCATCGTCAGCATGGTCGTGCGGTCATCATCGTCGTTATTGTTATCATTTTGGTCGTCGTCGTCGCTGTCGTTGTCGTCGTAGTCCTCATCATCATGAATATCATTGTCGTCATAGAAGTCGTCGTCATCATCAACTTCATCTCCTTATTCCTCGTTTTCCTCCTCCTCCTCCTCCTCTTCATTATTATCAAAATGATCGCACGCGTAGTGTGTGTGTGTGTGTGTGTGTGTGTATGTGTGTGTGTGTGTGTGTATCCATGTGTGTGTGCGTGTTGGAAAGTAAAGAGGATGGGGTGTATGTGTGGAGGTGCATGTTTCTCTCTCTCTCTTTCTCTCTTTCTCTCTCTTTGTACCTCTCTCTGTCTCTCTCTCTCTCTCTCTCTCTCTCTCTCTCTCTCTCTCTCTCTCTCTCTCTCTCTCTCTCTCTCTCTCTCTCTCTCTCTCTCTCTCTCTTTGTGTATGTGAAGTAATTTTTATCTAATCTTTCCTCTTGTATTTTTCTTTCTCTATGTGCGCGCGTGCGTGTGTGAATGTTTGGGGTGGGGGGGTGGGGGGGTGCGTGGATGAGTTAATATGTGTATGTGTGTGTGCGTACGCATGTGTGCGTGCGCGCGCGCGTTTATGTGTGTGTGCATGCGCACGAGTGCCTTTAGAGTTTAGCTACGACAGTGACATTAAGCACAGCATACATCCATCAATATGTAGACTATATATATATATATAATATATGTATGTGTAATGCACATAATAGCGGAATTCCATCCGCATATCACATCCGGAATCCGCAAAAACAATGTAGAAGTAAGTAACATGAATGCGTGTGCACATATGCGCAGAAACCCATCCGCATTTTCAGCGTATAGTAATATATGTGCACATACCCTTACATTAAGGTCTCTGTACACGTTAACAATATTCACAAAATATCACTACTTCTCCATGGCAGCACAGTGAGTTGTAATTCATGTTAAGAGTGGCCTATCACCGTTGCCATGTAGAAATAGAGATGTTTTGTGAATGTTGTTAACGTGTACAGACACCTTTACTAACGGTGCCTGGCGTGTGTGGCTGCCCCAGAATCAAGATGTGCACGGACGTGACGATGGACGACCTGGTCACCGTGCACCACGAGATGGGCCACATCGAGTACTTCCTGCAGTACAAGGACCAGCCGGTGCTCTTCAGAGATTCGCCAAACCCAGGTAGTGGGTCTTTATATTATTTGTTGCTAGTCACAACCTGTCACTGTGTATCAGTTCTCCACAATGAAAACGTGTCACATGGAATACTTTCTGCAGCCTGTGCTCTTCAGAGATTCGCCAAACCCAGGTAGTGGGTCTTTATATTATTTGTTGCTAGTCACAACCTGTCACTGTGTATTCCTGCAGCCAGTGCTCTTCAGAGATTCGCCAAACCCAGGTAGTGGGTCTTTATATTATTTGTTGCTAGTCACAACCTGTCACTGTGTAGAATATATCTGTTCTCCACAATCAAAATGTGTCGCATGGAATTCTTCCTGCAGCCGGTGCTCTTCAGAGATTCGCCAAACCCAGGTAGTGGGTCTTTATATTTCTGGTTGCTAGTCACAACCTGTCACTGTGTATCAGTTCTCCACAATGAAAACGTGTCACATGGAATTCTTCCTGCAGCCAGTGCTCTTCAGAGATTCGCCAAACCCAGGTGGGTAGACCTTTTATTTGTAGCTGGTCTGACTTATTTTATGCACATGGTCACTCATGGGAAGTCATGGTCAGACACGACCGACGAACTGGACATGGAATACTTCAAACACCAGCCAGTGTTCTTCAGAGATTCACGCACCCCAGGCGGTCCTTTCTTTTATGTGCAGGTAGCCATAGTTTGTGAATAATAGCCTACATTGAATGTTTCCCTAACTGGTCGAACTTTCCGTAATGAACTGATTCACATTGGTTTTGTTGTATGCAGTACAGAGACCAGCTGATTCGCACTGCCCAGGTGGGTAGACATTGTATGTGTAGCTAGTCACATTGAGTTTTAACATAATTGGTATATATCAGGACTATGTGTTTTCTCTTTATAATGGAATTATGTTCACATTTAATTCTTCCTCCAGTACAAAGACCAGCCCGTGCCCTTCGTGGATTCACCCAACCCAGGTGAGTCCTCTATTTGTAGCTAGGCACATTGCGTTTCGACATAGCTGGTACAATTATATCAGGAGTGTGTGTTAGCTGTCCACAATGACTTGGCTCGCCTCGGATGCTAAATCTGCATTCTTAACCCTTTCATCGCCAATGTCGCCTCTTGGCACCACAATGATTTAACACCCATGTCACTAAAAGGTATCAGATGAGGGTCTGGTATCCAGTGATATTATGTTCTTTATTTTGAGAGGTAAGTATAGGCCCTATTTTATGCACGTCACAGAGGAATCTCCAATATTGCAGACAAAATCTTTTCTCTACCCAGGTAAGTTTAATGGTAAATTTTGGCTGAGGAATGGCTAGCGTTGAAAGGGTTTGTAACGCGCTCTTCAGAGATTCACCCATCCTAGGTGGATAGACATTTTATCTGTACGCAGCTTGTCGCAATTGTGAATTGAATAACGCATGCACTTTTTAACCTATCTGGACCGAATAACTATCTCCCTCAAACTAGGAGACATTTGCACTGCAGCCAAGGGGATTAGTTGGCCTTTGGGGACTTTCCCATTAAAGTGAGGATGTCCCCAGGGCAAGGCTTTATTACTGTAAGCAAACTCCAGCCCAACTCAGTACTGTGTTTTAGCTGTCCACAATGAAATGATTCCCATTGGATGCTTTCTGCAGTTAAGGAACAAGCCGTCCATATTGGAAATCCAGGTAGGTGTGCATACGGTTTGTAGCCACTCACATTATATATTATGTGAACGTGGGAAAGTTGAAACGGGGTACATCCACTTCTTTCTGCAGAGCGGGGATCAGTCTGTGCCAGACTTACTAGAGAGTCACCAGATATGTGGCTTTAAATGTGTGTGCGTGTGTGTCTCTGTGTCTGTGTCTGTGTGTGTTTATTTGAGTAGCACTCTTGCAGAGGCAAGATGAAAAAAGCTTTTTGAGTGATCTAAATGTTGTGCTTTCTGATAAAGTTGCGGTAATGTGCAACAGGTTTCACGGAGGCTATCGGGGATACCATGGCCATGTCGGTGGTGACACCCAAACACCTCAACACTATCGGTCTGCTGTCCAGCCTCCAGCAAGATGAAGGTGGGCACAACCACAGAGGGATAACGGTGGGTTTATCTGCCGCAAACTGCAGTGGCATAACGGTTGATACAACTGCAGCAAGATAATGATGGGTACAACTGTAGAGGTATAACGGTGGGCATACCATTACCTGCCACAAAATAAACGAGGTTACAACTGCAGTGGGAAAACGGTTGATACAACTGCAGCAAGATAATGATGGGTACAACTGTAGAGGTATAACGGTGGGCATACCATTACCTGCCACAAAATAAACGAGGTTACTACTGCAGTGGGAAAACGGTTGATACAACTGCAGCAAGATAATGATGGGTACAACTGTAGAGGTATAACGGTGGGCATACCATTACCTGCCACAAAATAAACGAGGTTACAACTGCAGTGGGAAAACGGTTGATACAACTGCAGCAAGATAATGATGGGTACAACTGTAGAGGTATAACGGTGGGTATACCATTACCTGCCACAAAATAAACGAGGTTACAACTGCAGTGGGATAACGGTTGATACAACTGCAGCAAGATAATAGTCGGCACAACCACAGAGGGATAATGATGGGTAAAACTGCAGCTTGCAATGTAATAGCGGTTACAATTGCAGAATGCATAGTAATGGTGGGTACAATTGCAGCAAGATCATAAAGGGTACAATTCCACTGTAACCTTATATATCCTTGATCATCACCATCCAACAAATGCAGTGAGGAAGCGAGAAGAGGGAGTGGAGGTGGAGGGAAAGTGTATATCGAGCGAAGGATGGTGGATGGTGACGAGGGGCGGTGGACATGTCTGCCTCTCAGCGACACCCTTGTCAGGCACATTTTGCTGCACTGTGTGCAGAGGCTGACCTGAACTTCCTGCTGAAGATGGCCCTGGACAAGATGGCCTTCCTGCCCTGGGCCTACCTGGTGGACCAGTGGAGGTACTCCGTGTTCTCCGGGCACACCACACCCCAGCACTACAACCAGGAGTGGTGGAGACTGCGGTCAGTCCACTGGTTCTACCAAAATGTATAGTTTTGTGCTATCAATGATCTCTTACTTTATTACCCGCCCAGACTCACAGAGTCTGCGATGGGGTATTGTTTTCGTGTCTGTGTGTCTTCCAAGTTTCTTAGAAAAACAATCACAGACAGATTTCGATCAAATTTGCCAGAGAAGTAAATATTTTACTGATGGATGTTCCTTTCAATGTTTATGACCTTGCTAATTGTTATTGATGTTTTATGAATATTTTTGTGTGTAAATTCA
>CM065703.1:25170206-25239605 GCA_017654935.2 Phymorhynchus buccinoides
GAAAAAAAAAAGCTATTTCAGTTTGGAAGAAAGATAGGCAAGGACGGAGTAGGTTGAAATAGATTTTGAAGATCAGGCGTGACATGGAGTTGCTATGACGAAGTGGTTAGAATTACCGGTTCGTATCGTAATCCCACTGAATTGTGGGTGTGGGGCTCGAATCCCGTTCGGTCTGTGGTGTTGTGTCTTTGGGAAAGACACTTTACTCCTATTTGCTCAACCCACCCAGATGTAAACGGGTACCTAACGTCAGTTGGGGAAAAAAGTACTTCGGGTGAGATTTATATTGGCTACTGCAAAGAACACCTTTTGCAAGAGTGAATGCCCTTGGTGGGTGGGGGAAGATGGTTGAGTACTGACCAAACAAGGGAATAACTCTCGCCAATAACCATATTTGAGGCCACTTAATGGCTGCCTTTTGCAAGAGTGAATGCCCTTTTGGATACTGATCAACAAGGGCTTAACTCTTGCCGTCAAGGGCGTTAATAACCCTAGTTGCAGTGGCCAATACGACGACGACAAGTGGTTGTGATGTAAAAATGATGATGATGATAATCATGACGATGACGATTTTGATTATGATAGTAATGAGGAGGATGACGACAAAGGCAGCGACGAAGATGATATTAGCAATAATGACAACGGCCTCGACGAAGACGATGTTGCTGCCATTGCTCCTGCTGCGGCTGATGAGGAACATCTGGGCAAAGGTGGATTTTAGTCACACCCCCCCCCCCCCCCCCCCCCCCCCCCGCCTCCCCCTAAAATCTTTGCATCGAAAATATTCACCGAGAAGAAATATTCTGCCATTTGGGGAAAAGGGATAGGGTAAGGATCAGCCTAGGATTTTTTTTTAAACTAAAAGAAGACTTTAAGGTTGAGGGTCGTAGACATGACTAAGCTACAACTCTGCTGAACGACTCCTCCATGAGGGTTTCCTGTTGATGGCAGGCTACACAGACACTGGAGAGTATTGGCGGACAGCCTACGAATCGGAGACCTTCCAGGCTGACCTGGAGGCCCTGCTGGAGCAGCTGAACCCCCTCTACACACAGCTGCACGCCTACGTTCGCCGAAAGCTGGTGGATAAATACGGCGCTGATAAATTCCCTTACTCTGGCCACATCCCTGCACATCTTTTGGGTGAGTGTGTGGAGGATGGGGGATGGGGTGAGGGTGGAAGAGTGGGTGCGTGTGGGGGATGTGTGTCAAGTCAAGTCAAGTCAAGTCAAAATGATCTTTATTGAGGATAAAGGAGTAAGCTTGACAGCTTTTTTTCATCCTGTCCTCAGAATGAAAAGTAATACGAAAGCAACTCGAAAAAGAACTCAACATGCAAAACAAAACATTCCAAACTACTAAACATTAGCCTAAAAATAGAACGCATTGAAATAACTCTATTGAGAGTGAGAGAGAGAGAAAGAGAGAGAGAGAGAGAGAGAGAGAGAGAGAGAGAGAGAGAGACAGAGACACACACACACACAGAGACACAGAGAGTGAGAGTGTGTGTGTGTGTCTGTGTGAGTGAGAGATACGGATACGGATATTTTAATCAAAGGCCAAGGCTCCTTATGCTGGGGTTACAGTGAACAACCACATGGTAGGAAATAACAAATACGTAGCATCAACATAGAGAAATTACCAAATAACACGCGCAAGTACATGCACACACCAAAGATTTATTATCAATTTTTTTTATAAAAATAACACGCGCAAGTGCATGCACACACCAAAGATCAAAACACACACACGCGCGCACGCACGCACGCACGCACACACGCACGCGCGCACACACACACACACACACACACACACGCGCGCGCACAGATACACAAAGGGCCTACATGCCTCTGCCTATCCCCTCCCAAACACCCAAGGACAAGATATTAAGAATTTGAGGGAGAAAAGGGCGAAATGGCATTCCTCGACAAAGGGAACTCACGTGAGGAGGCACGCGGCATAGATCAAAGAAAGGGCGAGATGGGAAAGGGCCAATCGGGACCTACCTCTCTTCAAGCAGCTCACAGAGAGAGAGAGCACCTGACTAGAAACCAGACCCCCTCTCAATGACCCAGACACAGCTTAGAGACACCCCCTCCCTCGGGCTATTAGGCCTACCTGGCATGGTGGGCGAGATTGTACGAAGAGTAGTAGCCCTGAGAAATAGTAAACTGAGAAATCGAGCACCTTCGTCAAGAAAGCTGTGTGTGTTTGCGTGTATGTGAGCGCGCGCGTGACTGTGTATGTGCGTGTGTGCGTACGTGCGTGTGTCCGTGTCTCTGTGTGTAATTGACTGTATGTGTGTCTCTCTCTCTCTCTTTGTCTATCTGTGTGTGTATGTGTGCCTGTCTGTCTGTGTTTAGCAGGTAACATTGTGTATGTCTGTCTGTGTTTAGCAGGTAACATTGTGTATGTCTGTCTGTGTTTGGCAGGTAACACTGTGTCTGTGTTTGGCAGGTAACATTGTGTCTGTGTTTGGCAGGTAACATTGTGTATGTCTGTCTGTGTTTGGCAGGTAGCATTGTGTCTGTCTGTGTGTGTTTGGCAGGTAACATTGTGTCTGTCTGTGTTTGGCAGGTAGCATTGTGTCTGTCTGTGTGTATTTGGCAGGTAACATTGTGTCTGTCTGTCTGTGTTTGGCAGGTAACATTGTGTCTGTCTGTGTTTGGCAGGTAGCATTGTGTCTGTCTGTCTGTGTTTGGCAGGTAACATTGTGTCTGTCTGTGTGTGTTTGGCAGGTAGCATTGTGTCTGTCTGTGTGTGTTTGGCAGGTAGCATTGTGTCTGTCTGTGTGTGTTTGGCAGGTAACATTGTGTCTGTCTGTGTTTGGCAGGTAGCATTGTGTCTGTCTGTCTGTGTTTGGCAGGTAACATTGTGTCTGTCTGTCTGTGTTTGGCAGGTAACATTGTGTCTGTCTGTCTGTGTTTGGCAGGTAACATTGTGTCTATCTGTCTGTGTTTGGCAGGTAGCATTGTGTCTATCTGTCTGTGTTTGGCAGGTAACATTGTGTCTGTCTGTGTGTGTTTGGCAGGTAACATTGTGTCTGTCTGTGTTTGGCAGGTAGCATTGTGTCTGTCTGTCTGTGTTTGGCAGGTAACATTGTGTCTGTCTGTCTGTGTTTGGCAGGTAACATTGTGTCTGTCTGTCTGTGTTTGGAAGGTAACATTGTGTCTGTCTGTGTGTGACTGGCAGGTAACATTGTATCTGACTGTGTGTGTTTGGCAGGTAACATTGTGTCTGTCTGTCTGTGTTTGGCAGGTAACATTGTGTCTGTCTGTCTGTGTTTGGCAGGTAACATTGTGTCTGTCTGTGTGTGTTTGGCAGGTAACATTGTGTCTGTCTGTGTGTGTTTGGCAGGTAACATTGTGTCTGTCTGTGTGTGTTTGGCAGGTAACATTGTGTCTGTCTGTGTGTGTTTGGCAGGTAACATTGTGTCTGTCTGTGTGTGTTTGGCAGGTAACATTGTGTCTGTCTGTCTGTGTTTGGCAGGTAACATTGTGTCTGTCTGTCTGTGTTTGGCAGGTAACATTGTGTCTGTCTGTGTGTGTTTGGAAGGTAACATTGTGTCTGTCTGTGTGTTTGGCAGGTAACATTGTGTCTGTCTGTGTGTGTTTGGCAGGTAACATTGTGTCTGTCTGTGTGTGTTTGGCAGGTAACATTGTGTCTGTCTGTGTGTGTTTGGCAGGTAACATTGTGTCTGTCTGTGTGTGTTTGGAAGGTAACATTGTGTCTGTCTGTGTGTGTTTGGCAGGTAACATTGTGTCTGTCTGTGTGTGTTTGGCAGGTAGCATTGTGTCTGTCTGTGTGTGTTTGGCAGGTAACATTGTGTCTGTCTGTGTTTGGCAGGTAACATTGTGTCTGTCTGTGTTTGGCAGGTAGCATTGTGTCTATCTGTCTGTGTTTGGCAGGTAACATTGTGTCTGTCTGTGTGTGTTTGGCAGGTAACATTGTGTCTGTCTGTGTTTGGCAGGTAGCATTGTGTCTGTCTGTCTGTGTTTGGCAGGTAACATTGTGTCTGTCTGTCTGTGTTTGGCAGGTAACATTGTGTCTGTCTGTCTGTGTTTGGAAGGTAACATTGTGTCTGTCTGTGTTTGGCAGGTAACATTGTGTCTGTCTGTCTATGTTTGGCAGGTAACATTGTGTATGTCTGTGTATGTTTGGCAGGTAGCATTGTGTCTGTCTCTCTGTGTTTGGCAGGTAACATTGTGTATGTCTGTGTGTGTGTCTGGCAGGTAACATGTGGGCCCAAAGCTGGGGCAACCTGTTTGATTTCCTACGGCCCTTCCCCAATAAGTCTGCTGTGGATGTTTCCGACGAACTGAAACAACAGGTCAGAATGATATAGGCTGAAATGACAGTATTTGTCAGATGGACAAAATCTGGGAACGTTCATTTTTTGTGGGGTGTACATCATTAAAGTGGTGTTTTTTTCCAGAGTTCGAAAGATGCACTGATGTTTATTTGAAATAGTGAAGTAATCTAAAAACAATTCTTCACATGTGTTTGCTGAAACCACTGCTCGGCACTTATGTTGAGCTACAAAAGAAGAGGATGATGAAGAGGAAATGGGCAATCTTGCACTTTAGTCACCTTACATCATGTTTATGACCTTCAATATCAAAGTTTGCTTCTTTCGGTTTTATGAACACGGCTGTAGGTTGATCTTAACTCTACCCCTCTCCCGAGAATGGCACAATGTTGTTTCTCGGTGAAACTGTTCAGTGAGAACATTTGAGAGGGGAGGGGGAGGGGGCGTGAACTACAAGATAGCCAAGGAACCTATGTTAATCAACAGAAGGAGGAGGAGGAAAAGAGAGGGAGAAGAAGGAGGAACAGATGTTGAAGAAAAGAAGAGGACAATGGTGTTGATGATGTTCATCATCATCAATATTAACGACATCAACGACGACGACGACGATAATGCAATGGTGATCATGATGATGATCATCATCATTAATAATAACAACATCCATGATGACGACAAGGACAACCACGCTGACCGAAGACGACGACGACGACGATGATAATAAGGTAAACGACGATGTTTCCAGGGCTACACGGTGCACAAGATGTTCAGTACAGCGGAGGACTTTTTCACGTCCCTGGGCCTGAAGCCAATGCCCATGCCCTTCTGGACCAAGTCCATGCTGAAGAAACCCGCGGACGGCAGAGATGTGGTGTGTCACGCCTCGGCATGGGACTTCTCCAACGGCAAAGACTACAGGTACGAGAGGGGGGGAGAGAGAGAGGGGGGGGAGGGAGAGAGAGGGAGAGGGAGGGGAGAGAGAGAGTGTGTTTTACTGAGAAACCCGCGGACGGCAGAGATGTGGTGTGTCACGCCTCGGCATGGGACTTCTACAACGGTAAAGACTACAGGTACGAGAGGGGGGAGGAGAGAGAGGGGGGAGGGAGAGAGAGGGAGGGGAGAGAGAGAGAGAGGGAGGGGAGAGAGAGAGTGTGTTTTACTGAGAAACCCGCTGATGGCAGAGATGTGGTTTGTCACGCCTTCGGCATGGGACTTCTCCAACGGCAAAGACTACAGGTACGAGAGAGAGAGGGGGGGGGGGGGAGAGGGAGGGGAGAGAGAGAGAGAGGGGGGGAGGAGAGAGAGAGAGAGAGAGAGAGAGAGTGTGTGTGTTTTAATGAGAAACCCGCTGATGGCAGAGATGTGGTGTGTCACGCCTCGGCATGGGACTTCTCCAACGGCAAAGACTACAGGTACGAGAGAGAGGGGGGGGGGGAGGGAGCGGAAGAGAGAGGGGAAAGAGAGAGAGAGAGACAGTGTGTGTGTGTGTTTTAATGAAAAACCCGCGGACAGGCAGAGATGTGGTGTGTCACTGACGCCTGGGCATGGGATTTCTCCACGGTAAAGACTACAGGTACGAGAGAGGGAAGGGAAGAGAGAGGGGGGAGGGGGAAAGAGAGTGTGTTTTAATGAAAAAGCCGCTGATGGCAGAGATGTGGTGTGTCACGCCTCTGCTTGGAACTTCTCCAACAGTAAATACTATAGGTTGTGTATGTGTGTGTGTGTTTCACTGTGTGTGTGTGTCACTGTGTGTTTGTGTGTGTGCGCGCGCGTGTGTGTGTGTATGTGTGTGTGTGAGTAAGTGTGTGTGTGCGTGTGTGTGTATGCATGTGTGCGTGGGCGTGTGCACATACATATACAAAAAGATAGAGATAGAGAAGAACATAATTTTACGCGCGCGCATGTGTGTGCGTGAGCGCGCGCCTTCGCGTACGCTTGATAGTAATGATGGTGGTGGTGGTGATGATGATGATGGTAGTAATGATAGTGGTGATGATAATAATGATAATGGTAATGATGATTTCAGGATCAAGATATATGTGTACAGACATCAACATGGAGGATTTAATCACCATCCATTGATCATGAAATGGGTCACATCAGTGATGATGATGATGATGATGATGATGATGATTGACAATGATTTCAGGATCAAGATGTGTACAGACATCAACATGGAGGACTTGATCACCATCCACCATGAAATGGGCCACATCCAGTATTATCTTCAGTACGCCCACCAACCCAACCTGTTCCAGTCTGGGGCAAACCCAGGTTCGTCAACCATATCTTGAGCTATTTGTGGTTTTTTGTTTGTTTATACACTGTTGAAAAAAAGAATAGTTTGAAAGCTAGCATGCATGCACTTACACACAAAGGTCACAGCAAAGAAAGTGTATGCTTAGCGCATGTACACATTAGACACGGAAACCCGTTGCGCTTATCCGTAAATAAGTAAAAGAAAGAAGCGTTTCTGCAAGGAAACGCATCCGCATATTTTTTCCTTATTTCTTTTACTTTATTTATGGAGTTTCCGCGCGGAACATCCGCGTATGTGTGTACGTGCGCTTGCACTCTTTTCATTGCAAACAAGGACATTGTCAACAAAGGTTTGAGTACGGTCAGTTGCAGAATAGATTATCTTCGTTGATACGTTGATGAGTCCCCCTGACCCCACACCTCTTTTACATTTGTATACAGTGTTAATGTGTTATTGGTGTACAATCACCCTCTTCATATCCCCCCTCCCCCCTCCCCATTTCATCATGCATCCATGTCTCAATCAATGGATTTACGATTTGTTTTAAGTTTAAGTAGATTAAGCCAGCTCAGTGGCCTTAATTGACAATGGACGAATAAATGAATGCCCAAAGGAGTAAGCGAATGAATGGGGGGGGGGGGGGATGATGATTGGATGAACTGATGAAGGAATGATTAAATAGATATAATTTAATGAAACATTGGCAAAGATGTACGTTGGTCACACCATCGTGTTTTCGGCCCTAGAAAACCCCTGCTTCTTTCAGTTTGATGAAAATACCTAGGCTGAACCTAACCCTCTCTCTAAATAGAGACGATTTTCGAAAGAAAAAAACCTAGGGGAGAGCACTTCGTGAAAATTAGAGTTGATTACCTCGACTTACTCGGTCAAAACAATAGCAACCATGGCGGCATGGCTTTGAAGCTTGAAACCGCAGGATGCGAGTCAGCGACTTGCAAACATTTATTTTTAAATGAGGGGTGGCGAGTACCCATAAACTAATAGAACTTGCAAACTGTGACGTAAAAATATAAATGATATAAATTTTAGAATGACGCACAGTGTTCTAAGTGCTATATGTGACCTCTACCATCAGGTAGATCCCCAGCTCTCGCCTCGTGTGCTTGGGTAGACATTATTTTATGTCTACCCAAGCACACGAGGCGAGAGCTGGGGATCTACCTGATGGTAGAGTAACTTCCACTGTTTGACCGATTGAAGTAGGCAAGATCACTCCCACACACCATGAAATTACTCCCCTTAATTATTTCCGAACAATCCCTATTGGCACACTATTGCTTCTCAGTGCACATTTTCTATGCAAACATTTGAGGGGGGGGGGGGTGACTCAAATGCATGATAGCAGAAATATTTTAAAACATCAAAAAATTATAAATTCTCTTTATGTAGAAAAAGAAAATACGACGATATTGAGCAAAATGTCAGTATAAATGGTGACCCAAACTGTTGCTGGTCTGTGTCAGGTTTCCACGAGGCTATCGGGGACACACTGGCCCTGTCAGTGTCCACTCCCAAACACCTGAAAACCATCCAGCTGTTGGAGACCGTGCAGCAGGACAGTGGTCAGTTTTTGAATGGGACATTTTGGGTTCAAGGACATAGTCTATTTTGAAGGGTTTCTTTTTTTAAAATAGAAAATAACAGTGTTTTACTATTTGGTTGCTGATTATCAGTGTGAGCGCAAGCTTGTGAATGCATGAGAGAGAGAGAGAGAGAGAGAGAGAGAGAGAGAGAGAGAGAGAGAGAGTGTGTGTGTGTGTGTGTGTGCTCGTGCGTGTGTGTGCTCGTGCGTGTGTATATTACTCTTCAATGTTGTGGGGGTTGTTTTTCCTATGCTGTTGTTCAGTATGTCAGAAACTTGCAATGTCGATGCTTTTTTGTACCCTCTTTATTCCCGACTACTGTTAAACTTGTGTGCATTTTTTTCTTCTTTTTCAATCTTTCTTTTTAACTATTCGGTGGTGTCTCTTTTTGGACGAGCGAAGTCTCGTCTGTGTACAGAAAATTTGGTGTGGGTGGGGTGGGGTGGTTGTGTGTGTGTGTGTGTGGGGGGGGGGGGGTCACCGTCTCATTAAAAACTTTAACATAGCAATTTTATCAGAAACTACAAATAATAGCACAACCAATTTTCATTGCACGATGTCTAAATTCACATTATGTCTGCAGCTAGATCAAATTGGATGCAAATCTGATATTAATTTACTTAAGGAATATTTATTTAAATCTCTGAGTTCAACAGGTTATTACATTGTCTAAGGGATATTTCAATTCTTCTGTGAGTACAGTGGGTCCAATTTAAGACAGCATAAAGAAATGATGTCATTTTTGTGATATATAAATGACTGCATCTTTTAAGGTAAGAAATAGACCAAGATTGTGCAGAATAATGTAGCATAAACACATACGCACAATAGCGAGTCAATGCGGCGTTTCGCTCTTGTCTGTAGGATTATCAAACTTTGATATGTTAGCAAAATATAAAGACATGCTAACTGAACCACTGTTTTGATGAACTTTCAGAACGCATTTGAACTTCCGTTTTGATGAACTTTCAGAAGCGGATTTGAACTACTGTTTTGGTGAACTTTCAGAAGCGGATTTGAACTACTGTTTTGATGAACTTTCAGAAGCGGATTTGAACTACTGTTTTGATGAACTTTGAGAAGCGGATTTGGACTACTGTTTTGATGAACTTTCAGAAGCGGATTTGAACTACTGTTTTGATGAACTTTCAGAAGCGGATTTGAACTACTGTTTTGATGAACTTTCAGAAGCGGATTTGAACTACTGTTTTGATGAACTTTCAGAAGCGGATTTGAACTACTGTTTTGATGAACTTTCAGAAGCGGATTTGAACTACTGTTTTGATGAACTTTCAGAAGCGGATTTGAACTACTGTTTTGATGAACTTTCAGAAGCTGATTTGAACTACTGTTTTGATGAACTTTCAGAAGCGGATTTGAACTACTGTTTTGATGAACTTTCAGAAGCGGATTTGAACTACTGTTTTCATGAACTTTCAGAAGCTGATTTGAACTACTGTTTTGATGAACTTTCAGAAGCTGATTTGAACTACTGTTTTGATGAACTTTCAGAAGCTGATTTGAACTACTGTTTTGATGAACTTTCAGAAGCGGATTTGAACTACTGTTTTGATGAACTTTCAGAAGCGGATTTGAACTACTGTTTTGATGAACTTTCAGAAGCGGATTTGAACTACCTACTGAACATGGCCCTGGAAAAGATCGCCTTCCTTCCCTTCGGCTACCTGATCGACCAGTGGAGGTGGTCAGTGTTTGCCGGAAACACCACGCCTGACAACTACAACCAACATTGGTGGAAACTACGGTCAGTTTGTGCTTTACACACTTTCTGCTTGTGTGACTTTCTTGTGAATGGCTGTAATATAAAAATGTGTTAATACACATACAATGGAACCTCCCTTATATGACCTTCCATTATAAGTCTCCCTCCCATATAAGACATACTTTTCTGAGACATTGCCCTACTTTGTAAGTATTACATTTACCTCCCTTATAAGACCTCATTTTGGATTATTTTTGAAGGTCTGTAGTTCTATCCAGCAAGCTTTGGATTGTACTGTAAAATGATATCACCAGCATAAACATCAACATTTTTGTGATACATTTGTCACACTTTAAAAAAAATTAACAATCGATGATTTTTGTTTTGTTCAATGGACAGAATGGAACCCTCTACGTGACTTGACATAATTGGTCTCTTATCTTGATTCAACAACACATTTCGTTCTAAATGGTAAATAGCTTTTTCCAAATGTTAATGGAAGAGATTTGGTTTTTAAAAAAAGAAGTGGAATGTGGTATTACGTTGGCCATTTTAAAGCTGAATGGTTTCTTCATGTTAAGTGTAATTATTAGAGCTCCACCGTCACGTAGCGCCCGGTCTGTATGTCTCAGGTGTAAGTACCAGGGCATTTCGGCCCCCGTGTCCCGTAGCAGCTCCGACTTTGACCCCGGCGCCAAGTATCACGTGCCGGCCAACACTCCTTATATAAGGTAACTATTTAGATGAATGTTTAGAAGTTTGGTCATCACACATACATATCTGTATTGTGAAACATTCCGGACTTTACTGGTGTTGCACTGCGTCCGGGTATTGCCTCCAGGATCGTTCCCACCATCTTTATATCTACATGGGTGCAACTACACAAAATGAAATTGATATATGAAGGTATTTTAGTTTGCATTTTCCACAATTTATGCAAATGCTTATTTTAAACTGTTTGAAAAATACAGTAGACACACAAAGATCTTGTTTGACAAATAAAAAAATATAAATCCTTTTCTGGTAAGATTCAAAAACAGAAAATCCTTGTATACCAGGAAATTATTTACTAATGTCCCATGTGTCTGTTCAGACTGGAGCATGTTAAGCAGATCTTCATTTCATTGTTGCTTGTTTAGAATGCGTTTTATACTTGTAAATCAAAGCAAAGTTTATATATTGTAAACAAAAACACGGGATTGCGTTCACGTTTAGTCTTCAGCTGTACTAAGCAACGTTTTCATCCAAAACATAGCCTGTATGCTGAATTGAAAGGTACAGCACTACGTAATTTATCGGTAGATTACTTATAGCCAAAATGTTGTGCTCTTTGCGAATTCGCATATGCTGTCGAGTACATTTGTAACACGCAGAAAAAGAACCCAACTGAACAAACACACAAATCCTCAAAAATATTCCCATTTTTCGAAATAAACTAGACTAGTACTCGACAATAAAGGTGATACAACCACATTGACAGTGATTTAAAATTGATGAGTTTTCAGCAATTCTAAAGGAAATAAAGTGTTCCTTCTCTTTCGAACAACCAACAAACCAAACTGAACGCTTAGATGTAAGTATTAAAGATGCAGGGTTACTCCTCGCTGCTGCTGGTGCGGTTGCAGCTGCAAGTAACCGTGTTTTTATTATAAATAGGCCCATTCCTTTTATTCATACTGTTCCTTCGTTACTTGCATGCTTTCTGTTCGTGTGTACAGAAGTATTCGTTCGTTACTTGTAAGCTTTCTGTTTGTGTGTACACAAGTATTCCTTTGTTACTTGCATGCTTTCTGTTCGTGTGTACACAAATATCCCTTCGTTACTTGTAAGCTTTCTGTTCGTGTGTACACAAGTATTCCTTTGTTACTTGCATGCTTTCTGTTCGTGTGTACACAAGTATTCCTTTGTTACTTGCATGCTTTCTGTTCGTGTGTACACAAATATCCCTTCGTTACTTGTAAGCTTTCTGTTCGTGTGTACACAAGTATTCCTTCGTTACTTGTAAGCTTTCTGTTCGTGTGTACACAAATATCCCTTCGTTACTTGTAAGCTTTCTGTTCGTGTGTACACAAGTATTCCTTTGTTACTTGCATGCTTTCTGTTCGTGTGTACACAAGTATTCCTTTGTTACTTGCATGCTTTCTGTTCGTGTGTACACAAGTATTCCTTCGTTACGTGTAAGCTTTCTGTGTGTGTGACGCAGGTATTTCGTGTCGCACGTGCTACAGTTCCAGTTCTACAAGGCGCTTTGTGACGCAGCGGGTCACGTGGGGTCTCTGCACACCTGTGACTTCTACCGATCCAAAGAGGCAGGACAAAAACTGAGGTAGGCATAAACGTGTGTGTGTGTGTGTATGCGTGCGTGCGTGCGTGCGTGCGTGCGTGCGTGCGTGCGTGCGTGTGTGTGTGTGCGTGTGTGTGCGTGTGCGTGCGTGACAGACAGACGCACGTCACGTAGGATCTCTTCAAACCTGTGATGTTTACAGCTCCAAAGAGGCAGATCGAAAATGTAGGTAAACAGAAGACAATGTGCGCACGCGCTTGTGTGTGTGTGTGTGTGTGTGTGTGTGTGTGTGTGCGTGCGTGCGTGCGTGCCTGCCTGTGTGTGTATGTCTGTGTGTGTATGTCTGTGTGTCTGTGTGTGTGTTGCGCGTGCGCTCTCGCACAAACATACACTCATTTTCCCTCTTTCCCTCCCTCTCCTCCCATTCGCACATTTCCCTTCTTCTCTCTCAAAACCCACTATTCTCCCTTTTCAACAGAGAAGTTTTAAGATTGGTTGGTTGATGGTTTCGTTCCACATGTGCTGCGTACAGCCGAGAGGACATAAAACCTGAGTTTCTTCTCTTTCAAAAGCGACATGCTCCAACTGGGCTCCTCCAAGCCCTGGCCCGAGGCCCTGGAGCAGATCACGGGGACGAGGCACATGGAAGTGGGGCCTCTGTTGGAATACTTCAGGCCGCTCCAGGAGTGGCTGGAGGAGCAGAACGCGGGCCAGCCCGTGGGCTGGAACCCCCAGTGTCCTCAGGAGGAGCTGACGCATGCCTCCCAGTGGCTGGCAGACTACGACACCCGCCTGGAGAAGGTCAAGTCGGAGAGCACGTTCCTGGATTGGGATTACGGCTCCAACATCACTGATGAGACATCTGCGGCTTCGGTAAAATTGCATTGTAATGTGTTGTGTTGTGTATCTTTTCTGGTCAGAGAGACATGTCTCTGTGAAAGTTTCGGGGGCATCTTTAACTAGCCTTGCTGCTAGTACAGCGCCATCCATTTAGAATAAAATGATGTATAGATTTTTTACAACCAACCATAGAGTAAGCGTTTCACTATTGAAAGGCCACACAGACCGCTATTGTAAATAGTGTTATTTCTGGATCTGTATCTGGTTCTTTACCTCTGGCACGGGTCCAGTAACTATTTGAATGCTTGTTGGTTTTGTGTTATGTTTTTATGGTTTGGTTTTGCTTTGTTTTGGGGTGTGTGTTTTTGTGTGCAGTGGAGTTGGAACAGCTACATTTGGATATTGATTATTTTTGTTTTTTTTACTTATTTCTCCTTATTTAGTGCGCATTGCTATAATCAAATTCATTGAAACATATAGATTACTGGTCACAAGAAATATTCATACATTAAAACGATTTTTTTCTCTATCTGTCTGTCTGCCAGTCTGTCCTTTCTATGGCTGGCTGGTTGTCTCTGTCTCTATCCGTCTCACTGTCTGTTTCTCTCTCACTCTGTCTCTCGCCTATTCATATAATAAGCATGTAAGAATCTATACCACAGCACACTTTATGTTGGGGCATAAATACCAATCAAAACAACGTGAACGTAATCTCTAAATTTCACATTCACTTTCCTGACTTCTTGAAATGCTGTTATATAGGATGACTAAAAAAATGAAACCTACAAAATCGTAAATGAAAATTGTAATAATAAAGCTATCATTCCGATTTTTTCAGATTTATGAAGAAACTTCAATGCCCATGTTGCAACAATTTGTTTTTTTTCCAAGATGCCTTGGATAACTCCAGAAAATAAGTTTCCTTGATAACCCATTTTGGAAAAGTCCCTTTTTGAGCGTTAAAAACACTTTCCCCGAAATTTTCATTTGTCGATTAATTGTCTGTTTCTCGAAAACGTCTGTCTTATTTGCATTGAAAATTGAAATGCAAGACAGCAGTGTGTATCCCGACTTTTTGAGCCCACATAATTATGAAAATGTTGTCCGGATACCGTAGACATAATTGCAAACAAAAACATTGAAATTGCGACAGTGTTTCTGGGCCTAAAAAAGGGCTTCTTCTGAAAATGTGTACCATGGAAACTGTTACTTTCTAGAGCACACAAACAAATCTTGGAGGAACAAATTGTCATCTCTCTTGCATTGAATCTTCTTAACAAACCTGAGAAATCAAAAGGATATCTTATTTATCAAATATTTGCTCGCCAATTTAGTGGGGGGATTTATGAGACACCCTGTTGTATTTGACATCAGTTCTTACGTTGAAAGCTGACTTGGTGGCACAGGTGCAGGGCCGAGTGAGGCTGGCCCAGTTTCAGCAGGAGGAGGCGAAGAAGGCCGAGGACCTGCAGTGGAGGAACCTGTCCGACTTCACCATCCGCCGCCAGTTCCAGCTGCTGACCAACATAGGGCCCAGCGCCATGAAGGACCCACGACAGTACGAACAGGTCTGTGCTGGAATTACCTTGAAACTACAAGAAAGTCAGTTCTGAAATACCCCCTGCATCATGAACAGGTCAGTTCTGAAATACCCCCTAGCTGCCCTGCATCATGAACAGGTCAGTTCTGAAATACACCCTGCATCATGAACAGGTCAGTTCTGAAATACCCCCTGCATCATGAACAGGTCAGTTCTGAAATACCCCCAGCAGTACAAATGGATCAATTCTGGAAAACACAACAACTATAGATCACTTCTGAAAGACTCCTAAAAGTATGGACTGGCCAGGTCTGAAAGACCTCCAATATTTCGAGCTGGTCAGTTCTAACAGAATGAACAGAGTAGTTCCCAGGGCTCTGAAAGGAAATGTTGGGCTATGTAATATCACACACGTTTAGAAGAAAAAAACCTTCGGGTTAGAGTTTGGTGATTTTTCTAGATAGAGAAAAGACTTGACCAAAGACTCTCAGATAGGGCCTACTCTTGTGTTTGAAAATGGAATGAATGTTAATTGAATTGGCGACAGAAAAGGAATATCCAGGAGGCATGAACTGAATGCAACATTGTACCCTTCGACTATAAAGAAATTAAGATTAGGGCCTAAGCACTCCATTGAAACTGAAAGCATTCCGTTGTCTGGCTTTCCACATAGTTTCTTTATGCATATCATAATCTAAAGAAATAAAGTGCTGATTTGGTTGTCCTTGAATCCTTGTCAGAGATGCTAACAGATGCGTCTTTCTACATAAGAAAATACCACAGAAAGATCTAACACATTCTATACAGTTGTCAGTTTCAGTTTAATTTGGCTTTGTAATGTCTACCTGTCACTTGTAAACATAAACACAATTCATAACATAATAATTACCATTACTCGCACAGTGGTATATATATATATTTCTAAGCTTCGCCATATGAGGGTGTTTTGACACATGTCTTATCAAAGGAGTAGTATCTCCAGAGTCATTGCTATGTACAGTAGACATCTTGGCATTATCATAAAAGTCAATGGTAGCTAAATATTGTACCTTTATTGACAGGTTTATCATAAAAAGCTACAAGGTTTATATTGCATATAGAAACCTATTTCTAATACCAGTAGAGATTTGGGATAGCATTTTAGCATCTCTGATATCATACAATAACTGAATGAGTTACAGTGTGCGCTCAAATTACCCGTGCTTTGACGTTGTTTTAATTTTGTAGGCCTTCTTTGATATTTTGTGAAACTACAGAGTTAATGCAGTGGATGTTTGTGGACACTGTTTCAGATGCAAACTCTGCAGTCCAAGATGGAGGGGATCTATGGAGCTGGCAAAGTGTGCGTGGATTCCAACACTGACTGCCTTGAATTAGAGCCAGGTTGGATTGGTTTTCTTCATTCTTTGTATTATTTAATTGAAACCAGAAGCAAATAAATGTGGGATAGCGTCATCTCTCTGAATCTCTGTTATGAACAGTAAGGCCGTGTACACACATAAGCGGATATTCCATGCGGAATCCCGTGCGCAATCCATGAATAAGTGAAATAAAGAAGGAAAAAGATTTGCGCACGTATCCGAATTTCCCCTATATGCGTAACCTATCCTTGTTTCTTCCACTTATTTAGGGCTTTCCGTACGGAAGATATGCGTCTAATGTGAACCCGGCCTAAGAGTATGTCACGGACATCAGCCTACAATCTGCAAAGCAATGTCATAAAACTTAGTTCGCAAAATACAACGACTGCTTTGCAGGGTAATGCCTGAATTGGGCGCGCAGATAACATTCTAAATTTTGGATCACTTAGAAATGTTACTTGTGTGAAAAGACATAGCAACAATAGCTGACAATTCGGGGAAAAGGTTGAATATTTAGGCCTATGTTTGTTTTCATGAAATAAGTTTGTGGTTAGTATGTCTGCTGCTGTACTATCAGGTACTATAGGTAGTGGTGTACTTTTTAAACAATCCTTATTAGAAGGGCTTGATATTATCAATTGGACAAAAATGAACCCATTTTGTTTGTACTAATGGCGTGTGTTGACTCATAGTTATGCGACATATTTATTTATTAAGAAAATTTATAGAGCGCTTGATCTTGAAGCTCTAAGCCCTTGTATCTGTTGAACCAGATCTGGAAGACATCTTGGCCCAGTCCCATGACTACGATCGTCTGCTGAAGGTGTGGGAGGGCTGGAGGAATGAGACAGGCAGAAAGATGAAGACCTTATACCAGCAGTTCGTGGAGCTCAGTAACACTGGAGTCAAACCCTTAGGTACCGTGTTGGTGCTTTATTGTTTGTGCTGTATTGCATTGATTGCATTGTAGTGAACTGTAATGGAGGAACAAGACAAGGCTTCATAACACGCTATATAAGACAAATATGAACACTTTGCATCAGTAGTTTGTGCTCCTCAGTATTACTGGAGTGAAATCCTTAGTGCTGTACTGTATTGTACATGTTGTGCTGATTTGTATTGCTTTGTACAGATGTATTGTATTGTACTGTAATGGAGTAACAGATAAGGCTTCTTGGGAGAAAGATGAAGACCTTTTGTGGACCTCAGCAACACGAGTGAAACCCTATGGTGTTGTGCTGTGCTGTTGTATCGTAATGTGTTTTTCTTGTCTTTGCCAAATGTGTCATAAACATTAAAACGAGACGCTAAATCTAGATAGTACTATTAATGTTCTCTATTCCTTTTAGATAGACGTGTACTGTGGCTTGTGACCTCATAATTAAAGTTATTAAAAATGTTTGTTAAAGACTTCTACGAGTACATTTATAGGGTATATGGGATGTCATCTCGTATTTATTATTTTCTTGTCAGGGTACGCAGACACAGGGGAGTACTGGAGGTCGTTCTACGAGTCAGAGACTTTCCAGCAGGATCTGGAGACCCTGTTGGACGAGCTGAGTCCTTTGTACCAGCAGCTGCACGCCTACGTGCGCAGGAAACTGATCGGAGTCTATGGAGAGGACAAGTTCCCTGTGACCGGACACATCCCTGCACATCTGTTAGGTGAAGAGGAGAAAGAGAGAGAGGGAGAGAGAGAGAGAACTCCGAACTCTGAAATATTTTAATGATTTAGGCCCACAGCCCTTATCATGACATGGCAAGAATAACATGACAAATAATCAAATGAATAAACAATCAAATGAATACAAAATCAAATAAATAAATAAATGCTACTTCAAAACATACATATTAACATAAATACATAACTATTTACCTACATACATGCTTTTACACAGCATTTATACATGCATGCATAAACTCTCACACTTGCAAATACACATGCACGCATATCCTCACCTTCATACATACAAACTCTCACTCACTTGATCACTCACACACACTCACGTGAGCACGTGCTCTCACACACATTCATACACATACTCCTAAGCATACACACACACACACACACACACACACACACACACACACACACACACACACAAACCAGACACGACGATTGCAATACCCCAGTGTTTCAGAAAGATGTGGAGAGTCAACGAAATAATTAACATAATAAATAATAGGTAACATGTGGGCCCAGGAATGGGACTTTTCTTTTACCTCTGTGTGTGTGTGTGTGTGTGTGTGTGTGTGTGTGTGTGTGTTTAGGGAACATGTGGGCCCAGGAATGGAACAACATCTTTGACCTGGTGCAGCCATACACCAACCGCTCAGCCATCGATGTCACCGCTGCTATGGTCGAACAGGTAGGTCAATAATTTTGAAATAATACGATAAGAAGTAATATGTCAACAACAAGATGTCACCAGCTGAAGACTGACATGCTGGGCCTAACTAGGCCTATTTCTTAGATAGGCGCATACTTGCAGCATGGCGCATCTGCGCTCTAAGGACAGGAGACTGTCTAAGCGACTGACGACGAAGAAGAAGAACAGATTACTCTCATGCACAAAAATGAAGGATAGATAACGATAGGTTCTTTTAAACGGCAATGACGCATTAATTGCTTATTCAAAATCAACAGTACTGACTCGCCAAACTTTCAGTTGAAAGGATATTTAGATAAAATCAGCAGCATAAATTTGTAACAGCAGTGACCTAACAAGTAATTGTAGGATCTTTGTACCCTAGTGAACAAAGAGGTAGGCCTAATGGAATCAAAGTGAAAATTGTGGTAAGCCTTAATCACAACTTTCAATGGTAATTAAGAATTCTGGATCAGTGATATTATGAATGGTTACAACTTACAGTTAGGGTTTGGGTATAGCTAATTACTGATCTTACTTTCTGTTTGCAAAAAATGTATGCGTGTGTGTGTGTGTGTGTGTGTGTGTGTGTGTGTGTGTGTGTGTGTGTGTGTGTGTGTGTGTGTGTGTGTGTGTACGTGCATGTGTGCATGCATGTGTGTGTGTGTGTGTGTGTGTGTGTGTGTGTTTGTGTGTGTGACTGTGGAGAGAGAGAGAGAGACATCTATTTAGAGAGAGAAGGAGAAAAAGAGACAGGGACAAAAGGAGAAAGATATTAATGCATGTAATAATTATTTAATTGCCAGCTTAACTCTGCTATCAAAATCTTCTACCCAGATACCAGCTTGTCTCAAGTGATCAGTTATGGTATGGTATGAAAAACAACACTCATTTACTGTAATAACCGAACCAACTAAACCTTTCTTTGTTGGATTATTTTTAATAGAAATATTTTGTTAATTTATTAACTCCTTTTGTGTTTATTATGAGCATTAATAAATGTATTTTTGTTTTCTTCTTCATTTAAAAACAAAAAACACTCCAAGTAGTAGGCTAATACCCGAATGTGCTGATGGGATCCAGAGATGCAATAGCCCCATCTGCCCTACCAACACAAGAGCAGCACTGTTCCTTCTCTTGTGTTGATAGGGCAGGTAGGCCTAATGAATAATATTGAAACTGTTTTCTGTTGATTTCCTGAAACATGAATTTGTCTTGTGTTTGCCAGCCGCCATATTGAAGTTGACATGAAATGGACAGGCATATAAGCTTCAAACTTATTGTTGTCGTTATGTTTGTTTTATTGAATTGTATGCGTTGTTGGTCAATAACAAAATGAAAAAGATCAAAACTAGGTAAGATAATCAATTATGTTTTCTGTTTATTTACTAGGAACCTTTTCCTGATCTTGTAAAAACAAGACCTCAATTTATGCCAAGCATCCATCATGTCTGTTTTGCTCATGCATTGTCACATGTTATTTAAGCCAAACCTTATTTTTTGGATCTTTCAAAAACAGAACTACACCGTGAAGCGCATGTTCAAAACTGCAGAGGACTTCTTCTCGTCGCTGGGGTTCGAACCCCTGCCCCGCTCCTTCTGGCAAGGGTCCATCGTGGAGAAGCCCACGGACCGCAACATGGTGTGCCACGCCTCGGCCTGGGACTTCTACAATGCCAAGGATTTCTGGTGTGTAGCCCGGTTTCAAAATGAAAACGGAAGTAACGGACGAGTTGTGTGCCCGTTAGGACACTTAGTTCCGGTTAGGAAATGCTGTAAACACGGCATGGCTGCTCTGTAATTGAAATAGAGGGGTGTTTAATTGCTCAGTTATCAGTTTGTAGATTTAATAATATTAAGTCCTGTTTCATGTTTCTTTCTTAAAGTGTTTACATTCGTTGACTATAAACAGTTATGTTCTTATTTGTTTACTTGAAACGACCACATTAATACCCCAAGACTTGAAGACAAGAACAAAATTATAGTTGTTGTTGAAGGTAGGTAACTTCCATTTTTTAATTCTAATTTTGAACCGGAACTACCCCAAACCGACTTCAAGACGAGACAGTAGGGAAAGATAACCCCAAAAGACCGAATTATGAAACAGTGCTATAGAAGGGGTCGACCCACATGTCCCAATTAAAGTCGTACGGCTATCCAACTGTGACGACGTCTATGAGGCATGATTCTGTGTGCATTACTACTGCCTAAATGTATCTGGTGAAATCCTACCATTTGGTTCACTGTATTCGAAACACGAATCTCGTAAAATATCTGATACAAAAATACATAAAATAATGTCAACAGATTCGTGTATGGGGGGGGGGGGGGGGGGGGGGGGGGGGGGGGCTATAACTATAGTGAACGAAAGTAGCAGGATTTCCTCAGATTCATTTAGAGTGTATTTCACCAGAATCATGCCTAACAAATGTCACAGTTCGGTACGACTGCAATTGCAAGTGTGGGTCGGTACATTAAGTCTGTAAATGTTTTAGGATCTACTTTGGGCAAGGCATCTCCACTATTAACAAATTCTAGGCCAGCTGTACGCCTAGGATTATGGAAAGTCCTCTCTGTCTCTCTCTGTATCTGTCTCTCTCTCTCTCTCTCTCTCTCTCTCTCTCTCTCTCTCTCTCTCTCTCTCTCTCTCTCTCTCTCCTCTCTCTCTCTTTCTCTGTCTGCTCCCTTCACAGAGAGAGAGAATTATGTGCGCGCATTGCATTCTATGATTAAATTAAATTAATTAAAGATTCTATATTACCATTCTCTTTCTTGACTTGGTCAATGGTTGACAAAGGCTTTGCCTAAACAAGCAATCAAGCCGACAATGTCAGTTATTCAAAGGAAAAAGCTTGTTGTTTTGTATTTTTCTTCATCATATTAAATTGATGACGATATTTCTTTTGAAACAGAATGGCTCAGTAACAAAAAAGTAAAGCGTATGATTGTTTATCAGTGTCAATATACGTATGTTAGTCCACCTAATGGATTGGCACCTTTCACCACAATATGGGAAACATCCAATTCTTCATGCAGTATAGATTGCTTGAATTAAGTTAAGTAGTTAAGCAGATTCTATCATATTAATTGTATTGGTGTATTTATAATGTATGCAGGATCAAGATGTGCACGTCAGTGAATCAGGAGGACCTGGTGACCATTCACCACGAGATGGGTCACATCCAGTACTTCATGCAGTACAGGCATCGGCCACAGATGTTCAGGGATGGAGCCAACCCGGGTAGAAAGCTTAGAGAGAGAGGGAGAGAGAGAGTGTTAGTCTGCAAGGAAGAAGAGAGATTGATGTGAAGACGGACAGAGTTTGCGTGAGAGACAAAGAAAGAGTCATTAAGAAGAGAGAGAGGGAAGGGGGGAAAAGGAGGTAGGAAGAGAGAGCGAGAGAGTGTGCTGCTGTAGAGTAGAGCTGGGATGCCCTACAAAGTCCAACGGGTAGGTGTCGCTAAAAAACAAACCTGTCTAAATAACCATATACTCTCTCTCTCTCTCTCTCTCTCTCTCTCTCTTTGTCTTTATACCTCACATTTTTCTACTGGTGAGAAAACAAAATGGAACAGTTCATTATCGTCAACATATCTTCCAGTTGGGAATATCCTGTGGGTACCCAAACCTACAAAACAACACGGGCTTCCAAGATTGATGCTCTTAATAATAATAATACATAGTATTTATATAGCGCCTTTCTTTAGAATTAAACTCAAGGCACTCACATTCACTGATTCACACGCAATTGGGCTAACATACACATTCATTCAATCATCATCTAATTAACGTGAAAAGTTAGAGAGAGAAATCTCTTTGAAACAAGTAAGTTTTCATTTGGGTTTTGAAAGCGGGACGTGCTGAATTGTGACGGAGGTGAACAGGCAAGGAGTTCCAGACAGTGGGGGCGCAAAAACTAAAACTGCATTGTCCAAAAGACTTTAAGACTTGTGTTGGTGTGTCGCTGGGTACCATCGGCACAATCGGGTGTTTATTTGTCATTGCAATGGCAAGGCAAATGGGACAAACGGGTTTGTTGCATGTTTGTGTCCGATTAGTGCCTTCGCGTGTCTCTCGCTCGATTATGACTTCCATGTTGATGGCTTTGTGGTTTTCATAGAGCTATAGGGGGTGCCATTCATTTGCCCTATCTGTGTGTGTATGTTTGAGAGAGAGAGAGAGAGAGAGAGAAAATGGAACAACTCCTTATGGCTTCCACGATGGTGATTGTGCAGGTTTCCATGAAGCGGTAGGGGACACCATGGCCCTGTCTGTCAACACCCCCAGTCACCTGCAGAAAATAGGACTGCTGGAGAAAGGAGAGAGCAACCACTGTAAGTGAAGACTTTCGAAATATATGACTTGAAACGTGAACAGCAGTCTTAGTCGGAAACAACAGATGGGCAAACATAATAATCAAATGGATTTTCTCATTGGTTAACATTAAGCTTTAAGTTCGGACCTTTAGTAAAGTGAGATCTATACAATAAATGATTTTCTACAATAATGGATACAAAATCACGGTACAACTTAGTTTTCTGTGAATGACTATGACTCAAACTAGGAGGCCTTTAGTTCTGCAGCCAAGACAACTGGTTGGCCTCTGCACACTTTTCTTCACGCCAGTTATCTTAACATCCTTTGGGTTGGGAGAGTGGGGATGTCCCCTGGACAAGGCATCTCCACTGCCAACAAATTTCAGCCCAACTTTCCAGAATAGCAGTTTCCTGTTCTGCTGTTGGAGGTCATTATCAAACTCGACTGTCTAGCACATACAATGCCTGTAATGTTGTGCTTGTAACTGGTTTTCACTAAGACTAATTTTTGGCTCATTTGTGTTAACGAATTGAGTCGATGTTCTCATATTTCTTCGGTTTCTGTTGTGTGTGTATCAGTATGTTTGTGGTAGCGTTAACTTTGACGTTTTCTCCAGATATATACAATGCCTTTGTTTCCATTCTGTCTGTTGCAGTGGACGACATCAACTTCTTGCTGAAGATGGCTCTGGAGAAAGTGGCCTTCCTGCCCTTCGGCTATCTCATTGACCAGTGGAGGTGGTCAGTGTTTGCCGGACAAACCCCACCACAAAGTTACAACGACCACTGGTGGAAACTCAGGTGAGATAAAAATCATCCACGTCCACCTTCTAGGTATCCATGTTTCGAGGCTCAAATGGCAGAAGGTTGTATTATCCTTCTTGTTTTCAGTCTTGCCTTTCTTAGTGCAGATTGAGCACTTCAACCTCTATTGTTTGCTATGTTTAACATATACTTTTCATCCATTTACATAATTTAAAATATGCATTCAATAATAGTAGAAGATGAAGGCAAGACGGAAAGAACATGATGAATCAAAACTGTGACCAACGCTCCGCAGCTGTTGTGTGTATTGCGCTACATATAAAATAATGGCCTTTATTATGACTGCGATTAAGCATTCAACAAAGATAATTAGCTCACAAAGTTAACAAAATACAGCTTAATATTTTGCTGAGAGAGGCAAATCTGAAAATGCGGGGAGAGCCAAGAAATCGAAGGGGCTCCTTTACCTCCTTTATTCTTTTTATGATAGTAACTTCAGGCCTGTACAGGTTACTATATATCAGCCTTTATCCGTTTTATGATAGTAACTTCTGGCCTGCACAGGTTACTATATATCAGCCTTCTGTATCCATTTTATGATAGTAACTTCTGGCCTGCACAGGTTACTATATATCAGCCTTCTGTATCCATTTTATGATAGTAACTTCTGGCCTGCACAGGTTACTATATATCAGCCTTCTGTATCCATTTTATGATAGTAACTTCTGGCCTGCACAGGTTACTATATATCAGCCTTCTGTATCCATTTTATGATAGTAACTTCTGGCCTGCACAGGCTACTATATATCAGCCTTCTGTATCCATTTTATGATAGTAACTTCTGGCCTGCACAGGTTACTATATATCAGCCTTCTTTATTCATTGTATGATAGCAACTTCTGGCCTGCACAGGCTACTATATATCAGCCTTCTTTATCCCTTTTATGATATTAACTTCTGGCCTGTACAGGTTACTATCAGCCTTCTCAAAGACTGTATAGGGGAAGATAAGCATCCGGTCTCTTTTCCCTATATTAGTAGTGAGGACAGAAACACTGGTTATGTCCCTTTTAAACGTGACACATTTACACATCGATAGGCCAGTTGAATTCTCCGTTCAAATTCCAGTCTGAGTTTTTGGATAG
Organism: Phymorhynchus buccinoides; assembly: GCA_017654935.2. Lineage (NCBI taxonomy): Eukaryota > Metazoa > Mollusca > Gastropoda > Neogastropoda > Raphitomidae > Phymorhynchus > Phymorhynchus buccinoides. Next base: position 25,194,720 of record CM065703.1, read on the forward strand.
CCGCCGCTGTGAATTGTGTCACGTCCTCACTAACGATAACTATCAGCCCAGTTCACAGTAACTCTTAAGTAGTCCGTCTTCCCCTATACAGTCTTTGACCTTCTTTTATCCCTTTGAAATACTACCTTTTGGCTTTTACCCAGAATATGCCCCTAGGCCTGAATATACCACGGGGTATAAATTGGCCCATGTCATTTTCCATTATTTCTTTTTCATTTCAATCTTGATTTCTCTCTGTTTTTCATTTATCTTCCAGTGTGAAAGTTGTGCGATTTTTATAAGTGTTATTTTCACACAGTAATGAGCAAACTGTATAGATTTATGTGCTTGTGTTCTCGCTGAATCTTTTGTGATTAATTTCAAGCAGCAGTTGTGTTGTTGCAGGTGTCGCTACCAAGGGTTGTCTCCTCCTGTGCCTCGCTCTGCAGAGGATTTTGACCCAGGAGCAAAATACCACGTGCCTGGAAACACCCCCTACATTCGGTTAGTTCGTATGCTATAGCCCTTGCATATAGTGTCAGATCTACTAGAATTTGAGCGTAATTAGACACAGGCCTTCAAATGTTCTAAGAACATTTGCCATCCTTTCTGTCTTTTTTAAAATCGACTATGATTCTTGTTTTTACAATTGGATTGTGTTTGTGTAACAGAGTAAAAGCTTATTTTGGGTCCAAAGGTATTGAAACAAACCCTAATGAAGGAATCTTCTAAATATTGTTACTTTTTGAAAGTACTATTCCAAAATACCTCCCTGGCATGGGTTTTGCACTGTTAAAAAATGTGTGCATAAGCGCACGTACACATAATACTCGGAAATTCCGCGTGGAAACCCCGTAAATAAGTAAAAGAAAGAAGACACAGAAAGTCATGCACTTATATTTTTTCCTTCTTTTTTTTGCATGGAAAGTCATGCGCTTATTTTTTTCCTTCTTTCTTTTACTTATTTACGTGGCTTCCGCACGGAACTTCTGCGTATGTGTGTACGTGCCCTTACTCGTATTGTTCCACTGACGTGTAAAAAGTTAATAATACATTAATTTTGTTCCACCTATTACGTGTGTAAAATAGATCAACCAACCCCAAATACTATCAAAGAAACTCATAAAAGACTGTAGCATACACCCTTGTGTTGACTCACTAGCGGAGGTTTGCATTGTTTAATAAATGTTTACTTACTTCATGTTTCGTCTGTCTTTCTTTCTGCAGGTACTTTGTGTCCTTTGTGGTGCAGTTCCAGTTCCACCAGGCGTTGTGCAAGGCGGCAGGACACACGGGACCTCTGCACCAATGTGATATCTACCATTCTGACCCTGCCGGAAAATTGTTAAGGTACACGTTCCTTGTCTGTCTGTGTCTGTCTGTCTGTCTGTTTGTCCGTCCATCATGTTAAGGCTGCAGGTTATCAGAAACCAGTGCATCAATGTATATCTACCATTCTGAGCCTGCCGGACAATTGTTACGGTACACTTTTCCTGTCTGTCTGTCTGTCATCTTAAAGCTGCATGTTATTAGGGACCAGTGCATCAATGTATATCTACTGTTCTGAGCCTCCTGGAAAATTGCTAAGACAGTCTACACTCCTGTGTGTTTGTCTGTGTGTCCATCTGTCATCTTAAAGCTGCAGTGCACCACTGTATAATTATCTACCATTCTGAGCCTGCTGGAACTGGGTTTTTTTCGTCTGTCTATCTGTTTGTAAAGCAGCAGGTTATCAAAAACATCTTTACTACTGTGGAGCCTTCAAATCAGAAAACCTCTTGGGTCCTCTCCTGCCCGTCTGTCTGTCTGTCTGTCTCTGCTGACCGTACGTCTCTTCATCCATCCGTCTGTTTGTCTATCTATTAGTGTACTGCGGGCAGTTTTGTACTTTAGTCCCTCCCCCCATGTCTACGACCCTCAGTCTCAAAGTATACTTCTATCAGCGTTATGGAAATAATCCTAGGCTGATCCTATCCATATCCCTTTCCCCAAAGTGTCAGTATATGTTGCTTCTCATTAAACAAAAATTCAATGCGAAAATTGGTGATGGGGTGTGTGTGATTAAACTGCAAGAGTACTGCCTGAATGTAGGCATGTGGCGGCTGGCCTTCAGATCCAACAGACTTGACCCGTTTTAATGCTCTCTTCCTCCCATCCCCATCAGATCGATGCTGAGCAAAGGGTCGTCCACCCCCTGGCCCCAGGTCCTGAAGGAGATGACCGGAGACAGCAGGATGAAGGCCGGGGCCCTGCTGGAGTACTTCAGACCCCTGCACGACTGGCTGGTGGAGCATAACGCCCAGGAGCGGCTGGGCTGGACCTGGCAGTGCCCCAACGATGACCAGCTGAGGCGAGCAGGATCTGTCTCCACTGAGAAGACGCCGGAAGATACGACCAAAACTGGCAGATCCAGTAACCACGCAGCGAGGGTGATCTCGTGTGTGATGAACTGGGTCTTGATGTTGGGTTTGGGTTTAGTTGTTATGTGGTTGTTCTTCGAAAGGAGTTAGGTTGGTTTTGAAATGTAGAGATGCACATGTACACACAGACACAGACAGACAAACAGAGATACGAACGCACGCATACACATACATACGTGCTTGTACGCACACACGCAACACACAAACACACACACTTGCGCACACATGCACGCACATACACACATGCGCGTGCGTGTATGCACCACCCACACATATGCAGGCATGCACACGCTGCACACACTTACATGCACACGTGCCTGTAACACACACATTCACACACCACGCACGCATGCACACACACACACACACACACACACACACACACACACACACACACACACACACACACACACCTATACATAACTATGCCATTTTATTGTGCATATCGTTTTTTTGTGTATGTTTGTTGGTTCTTTATCTAAACAGAAAGAATATTGCATGCATTCCATATGTAAACTGAATGACTTTCATAGCTTATTAACTGAGGGTGTAGCAATACAAAGATCCAACAGATAATTCTTCGGGGCTTATTACTTCTCCTTCTTGTACACCAACATATTGATTTGATTCCAAATAGATTCCCTGACAGGACAAATACGAGTGAATGGTTATAATTAGAAGTGAGTATTGTAGCTATTTTGGAGCAATGATTGTGCAAGATTTATGTAAGGATTTAGAAGTCTAAGCGTTGTTTGTCATGTTGTTAGAATTTGAACTGAATTGCATTTAACTTAACTAACTATATTTTTCACTATGTACCAACAAATATATGTATTGTAACAGGAGGCAGGGAGGGTGCGTGCTTAACATCAGTAGTGAATTTAATTTTGCTTTTCTGCAATGAAGGTTGATAATTGTTTTTTGTCTTTTTTGCAATGAAGGTTAATTGTTTTGGGGTTTTTCTTCTTTGCAATGAAGGTAAATCGGTAAATTGATATTTACTCCTCCTTTGCAATGAAGATTGATTACCAGTATTTCTTTCCCTTTCCTTTGCAATGAAGGTTTATTGTCTGTAATTTCCTTTCCTTTTTACAATGAAGTTCGACTTATCATTTTTATTCTTTGCAATGAAGGTTGATTATCCGTAGTTTTTCTTCTTAAAAGAAATGGAGATGACTATCTGTAAACCTTTCTCCTTCTTTGCAATGAGGGTTTAACAATGATGAATGCAGTTTGTTCATCTTTGCAGTGAAGGTTAATCGTTGGTACACTTATTTCTCTTTTTTCATTCTTTGCGGTGAAGGTTATTTTGCAAGGCATCTTGTTAGAGTAAATTCAATAACAAAAATTGAAGTGAGCTTATTTTGGCATTATTACATTCTGTATTCTTTGCATCAACTCTTTTTCAACGAAATGGTTTCTTCAGTCTAACAATTATCACCACATCAACAGACCTTAAATCAAATCAATCAAATCAAATCAGATCACTGCTTTAAAAAAGCATCTTTCGACGTAATTTAAATGTGTATTGGCTATGTCTTCTGTCAATGTCTCTGTGTAGTCAGTAACGTAAACTGATATCAGAAATATCAAATTTTCAAGATGTCTTTAATGTAAACAACGTTGAATGAAAGCCCCTACCGTTTGGGTTATTGTTCTGCAATACACGTCTACGGGCAATCGTGAGAAAAAAATTAATACAAACAATCTTCAGTATTGTATCTACATGTATGTCTATATCAGTTATTTAAGAATCAAACCATAAAATAAAGCCAATATTGGTGCTTGAATATTTGAAGGAAAGTGAAATCGGTTTCACGTGCGTGTCTAACGTGACAATGCAAGCATGGAGACACGTTTCCCAAGCATATGTATTATGCGCCTTTATTTCTGTAGCACTCTTTGACAATCTCGTTTTTAAAATGGTAAATTACTTAATTGCAGATAACCGGCTTTGACTATTTAATTGATAATGATCGGATTTGAAGCCGGTGCTCATTTTGAATGCACATGTATATCGACATTTTTCTCAATCACATAATATTCTGCTTTGAAATCCGATCTGTTGATGTGCTCTTAACATCAATCGACAACTGGCGCTCATACTCCGATAGTGTTATAAAAAAAATATATATATATACTGCTCAAAATTTGCACAGGACATTATCTTAAACGTGCATCATAAAGCCATTATTTTTTTTCTTCTAAATTTTAGTTTAATTAACATTTCATCTTCACATGTTGATAAAAACGAGGTCCGAGAATGATTTGATTGGCTTACCTCAAGGAAAGTTTGTGATACTCCTTCAAAATGCATAAAAAGAACGAATTGAGTGACATGTTCATTTTCAGATTTTTTGCTTTTTGCTGCAAGAAAAGTCATGGATAAGCATGTGTGAGACCCCTTCACTGCAATTCCAGCTTGGAAACGCCATTTCGTGTTCTGGAGGAGCTTTTGAAGCTCCTGCTGATCCAGGGTGTTCCACTCCTCTAACAGGCACTGTTCTGGGTCCTGTAGACTTCTGAGCTGCTGTGAACGGCTGCTATAACGGCTGCCTGGAGCATGTTCCAACATTGTTCTATCAAACTGAGGTCTCTGGATTGGGCAACCTGTCTCATATGGACGGTGATCTCTTGCTGCAGGTGCGCGTAAACAACCCTTGCTGGACGAAAAGGTGCATTATAATCCATGAAGATGACGTCATCTCGGATCGTACCGGCAGAAAGTTTGACATGGACATCGATTAACTCATACCTGTAGTGGACTGCTATCAAAGAATCCTTTTGAATTAAGAAACTAAGATTAACCCTCTTCACTACCACAGAAAAAAGAGAGATCATTTATTTTCATGATGAAATAACAACTTACTAGACACAATCTGACGAAAATGATATAGAAATATATTTCCTGGCTCTGCTAAAGCAAAAAGCAGCATTCCAGAGTAGCAGCTTGCAGGGAAGACCATGAATTTGTTTTATTTTCTTTATTTGTGTTTATTTTATGATACAGTTTTGTTGTATTTAACGGGAAAACAGTTCACTTTTCTTAATTGTTTGCTGTTGTATAATTTTTAATCACATTCAAACCATTTTGTGATACTTTGTCTTACTGTTTATTCCTATTTTTTTTTATTCGTTCGAAAAGAAAACGAAAACAACGAACATTTGTGAATTGCCGGTTAAATCGTGGACAAATCTAGAAACGAACATAAACTAAACAGGCTTGGATTTGTGTTATCTATTCTGTTTATGAAAAATAAAGGAATCCCAATCTTCATAGTCTTGTGCTCAGTGATTAGATGAATATCGCTGCGTGGCTGTCTATGTAAGTTGTTTATTTGACACATACAGATATACTCTCTCTCTCTCTCTCTCTCTCTCTCTCTCTCTCTCTCTCTCTCTCTCTCTCTCTCTCTCTCTCTCTCTCTCACACACACACACACACACACACACACACACACACATCGGCGCACACACACAGACACACACACACACACACACACACACACACACACACACACACACACACACACACACACAGAGAGAGAGAGAGTATGTAAAAAAAAGAAGCTTGATTTGATTTGACTTGACACACACATTCGATGTTTACATTACGAACACCAGTCCTGCTTCAAACTGACAAATGCGGCGTGTCGTGAATGCAACACACATTATCCAGTTAAGTAGTCCATTTGCTGGGGTGAGTATTATGGTAACATCTCGAACCGCCTTTTATCGTTTTGCCTTTTCCCATTTCACCCTTCCCCATCTCGCCTTCTCACGTGATATTTTGTTGCTGGGTGCCATTGCGCCTTATCCATTGGCTCAATGTGGATGGGGGAGAGGGGCGACTTATGAAAGCACAGATTCAAAACCGGATTTTCCCCTGAAGACGGAGTGTGGCTGCCCACGTGGCGGGGTAATAACACACAAATGAATGTTCTCATACAACTCAGTTATGAAGTAGCCAGGCTGGTGCATTTGTACCATAGTGTTCAAGTGCTGTTGGGATGATCCATGAAGTCTTTTAGCCAGGGTACGTCAACAGCAACAACAAAACCGGATTTGTTTCAGAAGCGCATACAAGTACACGAATCGAAAGAGCGGAGGGATGACCTGCATAAAAAAAAGAGTGCGGATCAGGGGATCCCGAGAGGCTCAAAATATGCAACTCTCTCTCGTAGACGGACTCGGAGGTGGCAATAGTTGTAATCATAGCAGTGAAATAGTGGTACTTTGGGTGAAAGTGATGGTTTAATAGCATCAGCAGCAGCCAGCAGTATCCACCTCAGATTTGCCTGAAGCTCCATCTCACCAAAATCAGCCACGCAGTTGAACCATTCCATGCTCATTGCAATGAGTGTACACGATCAAGACTATGTGAAGGTTGCATTTCCAAACAAGATTATTTGACGATCATGGGTTGCCATTGCAGCATGCAAACAGTAAAAGAATTATGAGAAGACATAGTTTGCTTCAGTTAAAAGACTATTTTAGGGACATTTTATTGTAGTTGGTTGTTGTTTTCTTTTTAGTGTTACTTCAATATGTCTGTGAACGAAATATTAAATGACCGCATATAGTCTTCGAAATCCTTGCTGCTCACGAACGCATGTCAAAGTTGGGAGGCATAAATTGAAGAATGGTGGTGGAGGGGACATCACGTTTTGCCCTGTTCTTTTTCTCCCTGGCCTATTTCGCCCTGTTTCCGTTTTGCCCCAAATATTGCACCAGTGTCTTTTTCGCCCTGTTTCGTTTCGCCCTCCATTTTGCCCTGCCTCTCCCTCAAATTTAATACAGTTCAATGGAGGTTATCAGTATTAATTTTCATTTATTGAATAGATGGTTTACATTTATTGATAAGGAATAAATCAGTCGAGAGGTATTTGCCGCAAGGCACTATCACCACACACAAAAAAGGAAAAATAAAATTACTGTTCTCATTTAAAAAAAATATGGTTTCACATGTGTTCTGTTTATTCATAAAAATATGGTTTAACTTAAAAGTGACAGAAAAATGAAATAGATTCATTAGTCTATGGTCAAAATCTATAAAGCTAAAATATGGTTTCACAGAAGAATGCATCTCATAGAAGAATAATTATGTGCTCAAAATTTGCCTGCAGCTCAACTTGGTGACAGGCGTACATGAGAATGCCACGCTGGCCATTGTCAAGTTCTTCACCCAACCTCCACAGTCGCCTGGCAGAGTCAAAGTGTTCAGCTTATTTACACGAGAGGTGAATGGCACTTGGCATAGTCCCGTCACAGTGAACGTGAGAGACCAGGCAGAATGGGAACAGGGCGAAATGACATGGGTTGACAGGGCGAAATGACATGGGTTGACAGGGCGAAATGACATGGGTTGACAGGGCGAAATGACATGGGTTGACATGGCGAAATGACATGGGTTGACAGGGCGAAATGACATGGGTTGACATGGCGAAACAGTGGCACTGCCACTGCTGGCTTGATGAATCAATTAACACTAAAAAAAAAAAGTAACAAAAACACACCAAAACAACAGCAAACAATTACAAAAAATGTGAATGTACTAGTTATTAATTTTGTTTCAGTCTTTTCAAAACTTGGATTCTCTATAGACCCCTATTGTTTACAGGCACAATCAACCATAAACCATCAAAGACAAAAACCCTCTTCGGAGGAGGCATAGCCCTGCCCCCCCCCCCCCCTCAACCTTTTAATCCTCTCTCTCTCTCTCTCTCTCTCTCTCTCTCTCTCTCTCTCTCTCTCTCTCTCTCTCTCTCTCTTTCTCTCTCGCACACACACACAAACATACACAAGCGCGCACGCACGCATGCCGCGACTGATCCACACACACACACACACACACACACACACCACAATGCATACGCGCGCATGTGCACGCACACACTTAGAGAAAGAGAGAGAGAGAGAGAGAGAGAGAGAGAGAGAGAGAGAGAGAGAGAGAGAGAGAGAGAGAGAGAGAGAGAGAGAAAAGGAAACGAAATGTTATTTACCCAGGGTAATGAGATAAGCAATTTACAGCTTACAGTCCTGCCACAAATGCAAAAAAAGAAAAGAAAAAGGAAAACAGGAGATGAAAAAACAAGCAAGGTATGCATACAAAATATATACATGAAAAAGATCTATTCATCAAGCTTAGGAGTGGTCTGGATATCAGCAACGACCTGAGCTGGAAAACCCATGTGAACAGGATTACGAAAAAAGCAAATAGTATGGTAAGGTTGCTGCGAAGAAATTTGACACTAAACACCAGACCACCATGCTGTACAAAGTTGTAAACGGCCTCGTGAACATCAAAACAGATCAGTTTCTTCTCCCTGGCAACACCCGCACCAGATCAAATCATTCCTTGAAATTCAGACAAATCACAACAAAAACAAACACTTTTCCCCCAGAACTTGACTATCCCAGTGTAGCCTAGGTGGAACTCTCTTCCAGCCGCCACTGTAGCTGAGGCTCCCCCCTTGGCATCTTCCAAGAGGGAACTCAACAACTTGTCTTTCTAATTTCTGACTAGGGGGCCATAGATCAAAGTACTGTAGCCGTAAATGAAGGGCAGGAGCTATGCCGGTCGGGGTTTGGCCCCGCCCCCGGCCGGGGACCGCTACTGACGGTAGCCGGCGGATTGGTCTTGCCTGGATACTGTGAAATAGAGCCCCCCTACCCCACTCACATACATATTGACATCCCCCCCCCCCCCCCCCCCCAGATAGTGCCCAAAGATAGTTTTCTAGTTATTAAGCCTATATTTTTCGCATTGCGCAACCTCTTAATGTCTGCTGAGACGGCGTGACAAAGAAATATTGAAGATTCAAAAGCAAGGAAACAGAGGGCGGAGAGGGAGGCCAGAGAGAAATACGAAATACGAAATACGAATGTTTTATTGAGGGTAAAAAGGATAAGCTACAATAGCTTCTTTACACCTTGCCCTCTCACTCACACATTCATACTATTCATCATGCAAAGAACATTTGACATAAAACAATCAAGTCAAGAAAATGGAACAAAAATTGGCACATGAAATAATTGAAAAAGATATCAAAAATGGGAATTAAAGCAAACATGGGTAATACTTATCAATGGTGAACTTGAATTGGTAGTTTAAATTGAGTACGAAAAAAGGGAAACAATTTTGAGACAATGACAATTATTTCAGAATAAAACCACTTTCAAGGAAGAAAAAACAAAAAAACAAAAAAACATTATAAGATAACATGGGAATATGAGGGAGGGACGGAGAGAGAGAGAGAGAGAGAGAGAGAGAGAGAGAGAGAGAGAGAGAGAGAGAGAGAGAGAGAGAGAGAGAGAGAGAGAGAGAGAGAGAGAGAGAGAGAGAGAACAATTGAACAATATTTTAATTCTTCAGGCCTCCAGCCCCTAGAATAAGATCAAAGAACTATTAAAAGAGAAATATGCACACAATAATAATCATCTTAGGTAATCTATAAACTTTCAAGAAAATTCTAAAAGAAGCTAAAATCATATTCCACAAACAACCGCCCGAATACAACAGACTAGTCTTGAAGAGATCAACTCTTGGAAGAGGTACTTTGATTTTAAGAACATTGTGGACGAGGTTTAATTCAAATTTATGTTTTAAAGCAGGTGGAGCGCGACCAGACATTATTTTAAACATGAAAATGGCTTTGTTATATTCAAGTTTCCATTGTAGAGGCAGTATTCCTAGGTGCTGATAGTCCGTATGAGTAGGGGAAAGAGGGGTAAAAAGCGCACCATACCGGGGTAAGAAGCCCATGGGTGGGTAAGAAGCCCACCCCAATTATCTCATGAAAAGAAGCAAATTTCAGTTAAATTTTGCCCATGTTCCTTTGCACGTCTTTTAAAACACCTCATATTTAAGTTTCATGATGTTGTGGTCAATAATATGAGTTTTTGAATATTTGTTGACGTTCTTTTTTTTTTTTTCATTTTCTGTCCTTGGAAAAGTTAAATAAAAAAACCAACAACAGCAAACTACCTCCATATTTTTATATTTATACAAAGCTTATTCTATGGGCTTTTGAACGATACTTTTCTTTTTTAACAACACTGTGATTGTCAGCTACACAGACTGAAATGAATTAGCTGACTGTGACGGGAAAAACGCCCACGGGAAAGAAGCCCATGCGCGTTTTGCACGCCTATAATTGTAGGTGATGGTCATCTTTTTTATTGCCACATATCCTGACAAACGTTGTATTTAAGTTTTTAAATGATTAGCGAACACGTTCTGCAATGTTCAAAGGTGCCTATCAGCACAAGCATTATTCATTAAGATCAATTATATGACAGTTTCAGCTTTGAATTTAAGTGAAAATCTTATTCCGCGCACTGCTTCATCCATTCACAACCGATTTAATCTTCCATTGTCGAATGTATAAATATATAAAATGTTTCCTCATCGTATGACGGTTCCTTGGTACAATGGTATAATGCGTGCCTCGTAATGTTGCAGCATGTCGGATCTGTGAGTTCGATACTGCGCAAGGCCACATTTTTTATTTTTTAAAGTTTTGTGAGTGTACGTTCCTTTTTTTTTTTCTTTTTTTTTAATGTAATGGAGACATTTATAAGTGTATAATAATTGCAAATCCGATCCAGTTTTTGTATTCTAAATATCTTGAACTGAAGCAGACTATTTAACTTAGTAGGCCTACAACAGGGATTGAAGAATACACACTGTGTCAAAACGGCAACACGCGTACAACTTCGTTGTTTCAGTCGAGACAAAATGGCGTCGATGGTAGGGCCTAGCATGGCGCGTTGGGAGAGTGACGGTGACTTTTCAACTTAGAGAGGGGGGGGGGGGGGGGGGGGGGGGCGCTTTTTACCCGACCTGGGGTGCGCGTATTCCCGACTACGGGGCAAAAAGCGCACCTGTAATATGTTTGCAAAGAAAAAGCATTTTCTATCAAAATCCTTTGTTTTTTTCGCCTAAAAATTCATGGATGTATAGAATAACTATTCCTGCATATTTTGCAATGTTTCAGAGGCTTCCTGTGCACGAAATAAGCAAATTATCCAACTCATAAGGCCTATCCTGAGACATCCATGCGCTTTTTACCCCGTCTTCCCCTAATGGACGAGGACGCCTGTACTAAATAAAGGTTTGATCTTGATGGGTCGACGCTGGCAGAATCCAACTTGGATATAAACGCCAGCGGGGGAAAAACTGGGGAGAGCACTATGATCTACACAAAAACTAAAAACAAAACAAAACAAAAAAAATTTGAATGAAGTTTGGGGGGTTATTTATCGGCAGGATACACGATTTGCTGTTTTATCCAACTGACGAACGGCTGGACTAGGCGATCCCCAGCACCATCTAGTATGGTAACTGGGGCCCCCACCTTGGTTCAGTGTGCTGGTTGATCTCCATTGTTGTATCCTGTAATCCCCTCTTGATGTCATGCACAAACACCGATTGTTTGGGATTTCAAAGTTAACGTTTATTCATTCATTCCTGGATGCTTTCCATTCTAAAACCGGAAGCCCCGTCCCTAGTGTCTCCTCTTAACCAAACATATACAAACACGACAGATTGCTGTGCCTGCGATCAGACACAGCCTTGCTGAACTGGCTGGCCGACCGCATGGCCGTGACTATAATTGTCTGGCAAGCTGTTCCACTCGGTTGTTGTCCGTGGAAAGAAGGAATTTTTGAAGATGATGGTATTTGATTTCTCAACCACAATGCACTGGCTGTTGTTTCTGGCCATACTAAACACCACGTTAGTTGTCATGTGGTCCTTCTCTAGGCGGGACACTATTCTTCTTTTTGTCTGGGCCACAGGTTTGAGGAACTGTTCCGCTGGTAAAGCTGGCATCTCACCCCTGGTGATCTTAAAAAACAGGGTGAGGCGTTGTTCTTTCCTCCTGGTTTGTAGTGGAGGTAGTTCCTGTTGTTGGAGCATGTTTGAGATGCATCCAGGGGTGCGGTCTTTGTGATGAAGCGAGCCGCACGCCTCTCATGCTCTCCAGCCTGTCTATATCTTTCTGGAGGTGCGGGTCTCAAACTGACGCACTATATATACTCGAGGGTGGATCGATGTATGCTGTGCGCCTACTTTCAGCAATACTTGAGAGAGAGAGAGAGAGAGAGAGAGAGAGAGAGAGAGAGAGAGAGAGAGAGAGAGAGAGAGAGAGAGAGAGAGAGAGAGAGAGAGAGAGAGAGAGAGAGAGAGAGAGAGAGAGAGAGAGAGATGAACAGCAAGTCAAGTCGTTAAAGATTTCTAAATCCCCTGGACCTGATGAGATTCATCCCTAGGTTCTGAAAGAACTTTCAAATGAACTTAGTTTTCCTCTCAAGTTTTTATTTAATAAAACTGTAAACCAGGGTGTATTACCATGTGATTGGAAAGAGGCTGAAGTGCGTCCAATTTTCAAAAAAGGGGTTAAAAGCTATGCAGGAAATTATCGGCCTGTCAGTCTCACGTCGGTAGTGTGTAAAGTATTTGAAGGGTTTATTTGTGATGTCTTACGTAGTCATTTAACAGATAATAATCTTCTCTCTAAAGACCAATTTGGTTTCTGTAAAGGTCGGTCATGTGTGACTCAACTATTGTCAACTATCTATGACTGGATGTTTTATTTGGATAATGGTAAACCCACTGATGATGTGTACCTTGATCTGAGAAAGGCCTTTGATACGGTGCCACACAAAAGATTAATAAATAAACTAAAAGGTTACGGTGTTCAAGGGAAGTTGCTTAGTTGGATTGAGGACTTTTTAGATCAAAGAACACAGTATGTTAATGTTAATTGTTCAGTATCACCTGGAATACGAGTTACTAGTGGTGTCCCCCAGGGGAGCGTATTAGGACCGATCCTTTTTATATACTATGTTAATGGCATGCCTGACCTAGTGGACTGTAAAATAAAAATGTTTGCAGATGATACCAAAGCATATTCAACAATAGAGTCAACTCAAGACAGAGACAATTTACAATTATGCATCCACAAATTAGTTGAATGGACAGACACTTGGCTTTTAAAATTTAACGCAGAAAAGTGCAAACGTACTGTGGTAGAAACAATCCCAATTACGACTACTTTATGAGTGATGGTAAGGTGCTTTGTAAACTTGAAACCACTACAGCTGAAAAAGATCTGGGAATTATCGTTGATCCAAATCTTAGTTTCGATGAACATATAAATAATATTGTTAAGAAAGCTAATCGTATGGCAGGTCTGGTAATGAGAACAATAACCTATAAAACCAAAGATATAATGGTTCCCTTATTTAAGTCTCTTATTCGTTCTGTTTTAGAATATGGTAACTCAGTTTGGAGTTCCTTATTTTAGAAAACATAAATTTGATTGAAGGTGTGCAAAGAAGGTTTACAAGATGTATAATTGGTACCCATGCATGACCTTAATTATGAAGAACGCCTAAAATGGCTAAATCTACCAAGCTTGGAATATAGAAGGGTGCGAGGAGACATGATAGTGGTTTATAAAATTTTGCATGGTTTGTATGATTCCTCAACTACTGCACCTCTTTTCCACTTATCTAGTCATAATACTACTCGGGGACACAATTTTAAACTAACCAAAACACTAACCAACACCAGACAGTTTCATTCATTCTTTACTAATAGAATAACAAATTTATGGAACAATTTATCATTTGATACCGTCAATGCACCTTCAGTAAATGCATTTAAAAATCGTATTGACAAAGAATTATTAAAATATACTTTTTCTACCAATTTGGATGTATATGAAAAATAAAGCTAAGTGTTAGTATACACTCAAGCCAAAATAAATCCACGGGCAAATAAAATATTTAAAACAATTGATATTTGATGCAAATTTTTTTACCACTAATGAGGGCAAAAGGCTTATAGCCTATAGCCTTATGTGTTATGTGATGTGTTATGTGAAGTCCGGTGTCTTGAGAAATAAGTACATCCCGTGAAATAAGTACCCTTCACATGCACACTAAAACCATTATTATTTCATGTGAGAAATAAGTCAATTATTATTTAAAATATTGAGATTTACTTGCTCAGAAAGAACCCATAAATAGAGCGGGAGGGTGTCAATCTACCTCTTTACCGATAAATCGATGTACAAAGCCATGCCACTTAGTTTGGTATTTTTTAAAATGGCAGACGATATAAACAACCACCCATGCAAACACAAATTAATAATAATAAATATTAGAAAAATATCCCTGACGTCTCAATATTTAATTATGAATCCTCTGTTCTTCCTGCATCTTTCCGAATCTTTCCTAAACAGCAAACAATTCAAATAAGGAAAAAGTATTTATTTCATGGATTAGGTATTTTATGCACCACTTGATTTGCCATTGTAAAGGGCGATCACCCTATCGACTTAAAACTTTCATTATGGCGGATTTTTGGCCAATATTTGTATGGTAAGGTAGGCTCATTTGGCATGTTCTTGGTTGTTTTTCTGCCGTGCATCCTGCCTTCAGGCCATATCCAGCGTTTGGTGTGAAGTTTAATACATTTGATTTTACACTTTTCACCATTTAGATATTTCTTTACCTCGCATTATTGTTGGTATTTCATCGGACCTCATTGAACGATGAATGATTTGGCCATTTTGGGTCCGATGCATTTAGCACATGTTGGCCCAGTTGAGTTGGGTTAGAGCGTTACTAAAGACAGGGGTAAAAAACTGATATTTTTGTCTGCTGTATTTTTTATATTGTTTAAAATGGAATAAAAGTGTTGCTGAATCATTTCATGAGAGGCTGACAAAATTCGAAAAATCGTACAAAAGCCAAAAAGCTTGACGGCTTATTTAGTCCCTACCCCTACTACTACTACTACTACTACTACTACTACTGTACTACACGTGTTTGCCATGGTTGTCATGATCATGATGACTAATGTCAAACTGACAAACGCCTGGCTACTTAGTCTTAGTACTTGCAGAACGTCAACATGAACGCAATCTGCTAATTAAGAAGCAAGGGGTAGGGTTATGATTAGGTTATGGTTATGTTCATGAAACAGAAACACTGGAACTGTGGAAGGTGAGAACATGAGGTGGAGAGCTAAAAATTGTGTAAAACAGCCGATGGTCAGTCAAAATCAAGGGAAGTAAATCAACTGATACTGTGATAGTAGACTGTAGTACTACTAGTACTACTAGTAGTAGTAGCAGTAGTACTAGTAGTGGGGGACTGGCTCATAAGCCTAGGCCTCGCGGCCTATCAGTGTTGTAATGTAAACCATTGAGAAATTGATGCCCATGCATGTATATTAGTTTGACAGAATAAAGCAAGTCACACTGCCAAAATGTATGCAAAAATTAAAAGAGGATTAATCCTTAGATACTAAGATTAAGAATAAGATAGTCAGTCAGTCAAAATCAAGAGAAGTAAATCAACTAATGTTGTATACCATAATCCAGAAATTGATGCCCAGATATGATCAGTTTGTCAACCCATTCGAAATGGGCCATTGTTCCCACATACCCCTACTACAGTGCTAGTCCCACACACTTGTTATATAATATATTGATATAAACTCAAGGGCAAAAGAAATGCAAATGAAAGTTGAAACACGGAAATTTCAAACGCTGTTTTCAGTGCTTAACCTATTATTTATAAACTTTTTGATTAAATAATATTGTAGCCCAGTGTCTGAATGCTGATGCAATATGAAAATATAACGCACAGCATTACAGCGCCGATGGGAGACCGTCTAAGACGGCATGTGAAGTTAGAGTGAAATGTGCACTTGCACGTTGTGCGGATAACATTAATGATATAGGAGTGTTCAGACATGATTAATGAATAAAACCATTGCCTAAATTTTCTCCTATCATTTGCGCATAAAACTCACTCCTATCATTTGCGCATAAAAGAAATCCAAAGATTTCGCCCCAAAACGCGTATTTTGCCCTTTGGCCTCTCAGAAATCAACGATGACGTCATAGAGGTTACAAATGTTATGAAAGACATGTATCACTCACAGTCACACTGTCAACTAGATACTAAATTTAAATAACAATTACAATATCAGGTTAATTGATGGGTCAGTTCCTTTCATGTGTCAAGAAAGTAGGGCTAAGCCGCCATTTTAAACTCGAATCAACCAATAATGTTGTCGAAACTGAATCACAGACAGCACTTGGTGAGTTGTTAAATCACCACATTTCTTATAAATTGTTCTAGGTAACCCCAGACCAGTAATGTCTTGAAGGGGTTAATCTTCTTTCTGTCAATGAATTATTTCTTCTTACTGGGATAAATGCGGACATTCCCCACAGTGACCTTATCTTTGTTTAAGTACCAAGTACCATCAAACTGCCCCCCCCCCCCCCGCATTCCCTCATTTCCCTTAATTGTTACCATCATCCTTTTTTCTTTATAACTCAATACTTTTAAAGCTATATTTCTAAATAATGTTTTAATATATTTTATATTGTGCAGCATACATTGGATGTGATCATTTTGCTTCAGTGCTCGGTAGCATGACAAAAAGACCAAGTTGCATATAACTTCCAGTTACAAGGACAGACGAAAACTTGTACATGTATGTACTTGTCTTTAAGGAGGCAGGAGAACTAGAAGAGATTTGAACCATGTCGGTCAAGAGGGATGCTGGGAATATGGACCCAGACTACGACTTGTACAAGGATCTGGCAGAGCAACGGGCCAAGCGACAACGTGTCATCGAAAAAGATGGTAAGAGTTTTAAATTAAAGCCATACTAAGCCTAGGATTAATGTGACCCAGCACCAGCTGGGCTACTTTCTCACAACATGCTTGCAAAGTCAAAAATATCATTTTTAAAAAAATCAGTTTTGAGTTATGGATATTTTCATACTCTCTAGCATCCCAGCTTTCATATTTATAAAGGACAATCTTTGTTATGGTCTCTAAATACTTCAAAAAGTGCTTTAAGATGAGTAGTAGGTCAATGCATTTTCTTCAGATAGGCTAAACTTCAGACTGTGATTTCTCAAAATGTCCGACAGTCACCCTACCAAGTTTAAATGCTCCTAACTTTCAAACGGAAAAAGTTTCAAGAATGGTTCTAATATCATTTGAAAGAGAATTGTCTGAAATTTCTAACTGCCATTTTCTCAGAATGGTCATTTTGACACTTAATGTCCCTTTCGTGGTGCTAGGTCACAAATGTTATTAACATGCCTTCATAGTGTTAAGGCATCATATCATCATCATGTCATTGCCAGTCTTGACTAAGATTGTATCAACTTAAGTTAAGGATAAAGGACTCATCTGAGCTCTATATACTGTAAACAGGCCTACATCTTAATTGAGAACAGAGTGACTGATTATCTGGTCCAGCTGTTTATCTTGTCAGGATGAGAGCGTGCCAAGGCGTAATCAGTATCTGTTTGGGTGCGATGTAGGTGTTTAGGTTTAAGACGACAATCAGACAATTGAACAAAACAATGACGGAAACATGTAACAGACAAACGGTAATTGACATTGACATTTACTTTAAACACATGTAACATTTAAACAAAGATGAGTAAGGGAGAACGAGATCATTAAAATCAACCAAACAATTAATTGAGCCCAGTCAAGTTATTACGTTTCATTCTCTTCTCTTTTATTCCCTTTATAATCTGACGAGCCACACATAAATCCAATGAACACAATTCACACCAGAATAATCCATTCAATAATCAGTTACGTTGGAGTAAAATAAATATAAACAACCCAAGCTCACAAAACACACATCAGTCGTTCACTTCTCATTGTCTCTACCTGCTTCTTCAAGTTAAAAATACAATAATCAAAACTAAACTTTAAGAAAATAACAGCAACCAACTTTGAACTCAAAAAGGGCCCACAAAAATGCTATTTACAAGTTTTAACCTGAGTGATGGAAACGGTTTAATGATGAAGATGTATTTTAATTTGGAGAAATTAAAGTCCAAAATATAGAAGTTTAATAATTTGGAACTGGAGGATCAGTTTGGTGTACAGGGGAAAGTACGAAATTTGAAGAGGATTTTTATTTAGAACTTTGTTAATAAAATAGTAGATCCTAAGCATTATGGTTGTTTAATAAAGTAACTATGCCGCAGTGGTGATAACTGAGCCAAGGGAGCTATAAAATTTGTTTATAGGCCTACTGATTATCTTTTACTTGACTCAATGCCACACACCTAGTTCTGACCTCTAGTCTAGTTTTTGAAAAGCTCTCCGAACCGGAGATCTGGCTGAGTTTTTATAGTAAATAACCACTGATACGAGAGCAGCGTAGGCTCGACCAATCACAATCGACTAATAATACGCGAGTAGGGTAGGCTCGATCAATCAAAATCGAACAAGACGAATTCCAACATGGCCAGGCTACTGGGCCTTACTGTTGAGTCTAATAGTGAATGAAATTCCAACTTTGCGAAATTATGTGAAAGTGACAGCGTTCGGGATGCAACTAATTCAATAGAAGGATTATTTGTGCTTGTGTGTGTGTGGTGTTTACAAGTGAAAAAAATAATATAATTCAAGAAAAATTCAAAGGATTAACAACGTCTCCAGTCAGGAAAAAAATGGTACAACTGTTCTTACAACAAGGTAAGTTCGACTTCCAAATCCCTTTAAATTCACTTTATAGAATCGATAACCACAACTACAATGAACTCCAATAATGTGTGAACATAACATCTTCCCAATTGTACAACATTCCAGTCAATTTCGAGTAAACGCGGCCTAACAAGTGACACTGTCTAGGGTTAGGCCTTTGTTCTCAAACTAGATCTATCAAACGTTGTAGGGCCTCAGACCAAGAATCAACACAAGATGGTTCCCAAACATTATTGGAACCTTCCCGGGACAATTAACAATATGCCATCTAGACCAGTCGAGCATTATGATGAGAATAACAATTGGAAAAACATAAACAAAGCATGATAATCATGGCTGCCTTGAGCAATCACACATGGGCTAAAAACGGAACAAGAGCAATATGGCCGTCGCCATACGAA
The DNA here is from genome assembly GCA_017654935.2 of Phymorhynchus buccinoides. Lineage (NCBI taxonomy): Eukaryota > Metazoa > Mollusca > Gastropoda > Neogastropoda > Raphitomidae > Phymorhynchus > Phymorhynchus buccinoides. Next base: position 25,214,077 of record CM065703.1, read on the forward strand.
TACCAAGTCACGTAGAAACAGTGTTTTTATAAAAACTGGCTCACAGCCATTAAACAAACTGATTGAAAAAGTTAGTTTAATGCTTTAGCTACAATATGGAATAATATTATGTATTTGTACAGGCATGATATTGAGAAAATGGACAATGAATAGGGAGGTTGACTTAATATGGAAGCTTGAGCTAAGTACATTTCAAAAATTGTTTAAAAATAAACTGTCTCACTCATAATGATGAAATCAAATGAAAAGTAAACTCTAAGTTATCGATTTGACATTAGGTAAGCCTGAAGTGGCTGAGTGAGCTAAATTTTACATAAAATAGAGGTAAAGTAAACAAACAATATGGCCGCCGCCAATAGTCATATTATTATAGCAAGTCACTTAGAACAGTGTTTTTGTGAAAACTGGTCCACAGCCATTAAACAAACTGATTGAAAAAGTTAGTTTAATGCTTTAGCTACAATATGGAATAATATTATGTATTTGTACAGGCATGATATTGAGAAAATGGACAATGAATAGGGAGGTTGACTTAATATGGAAGCTTGAGCTAAGTACATTTCAAAAATTGTTTAAAAATAAACTGTCTCACTCATAATGATGAAATCAAATGAAAAGTAAACTCTAAGTTATCGATTTGACATTAAGTAAGCCTGAAGTGGCTGAGTGAGCTAGATTTTACATAAAATAGAGGTAAAGTAAACAAACAATATGGCCGCCGCCAATAGTCATATTATTATAGCAAGTCACTTAGAACAGTGTTTTTGTGAAAACTGGTCCACAGCCATGAAACAAACTGATTGAAAAAGTTAGTTTAATGCTTTAGCTACAATATGGAATAATATTATGTATTTGTACAGGCATGATATTGAGAAAATGGACAATGAATAGGGAGGTTGACTTAATATGGAAGCTTGAGCTAAGTACATTTCAAAAATTGTTTAAAAATAAACTGTCTCACTCATAATGATGAAATCAAATGAAAAGTAAACTCTAAGTTATCGATTTGACATTAAGTAAGCCTGAAGTGGCTGAGTGAGCTAGATTTTATATAAAATAGAGGTAAAGTAAACAAACAATATGGCCGCCACCAATAGTCATATTATTATAGCAAGTCACTTAGAACAGTGTTTTTGTGAAAACTGGTCCACAGCCATGAAACAAACTGATTGAAAAAGTTAGTTCAATGCTTTAGCTACAATATGGAATAATATTATGTATTTGTACAGGCATGATATTGAGAAAATGGACAATGAATAGGGAGGTTGACTTAATATGGAAGCTTGAGCTAAGTACATTTCAAAAATTGTTTAAAAATAAACTGTCTCACTCATAATGATGAAATCAAATGAAAAGTAAACTCTAAGTTATCGATTTGACATTAAGTAAGCCTGAAGTGGGTGAGTGAGCTAGATTTTACATAAAATAGAGGTAAAGTAAACAAACAATATGGCCACCGCCAATAGTCATATTATTATAGCAAGTCACTTAGAACAGTGTTTTTGTGAAAACTGGTCCACAGTCATGAAGCAAACTGATTGAAAAAGTTAGTTTGATGCTTTAGCTGCAATATGGAATAATATTATGTATTTGTACAGGCATGATATTGAGAAAATGGGGAAACAATTAGGGTGACAATGGAGCATGGCAACCTAAGCCAGATCAAAACAAGTCACATTTCAACAAGGATTTTAAAACGAACTATCCGAAATAAGATAGAAAGATTGACTTAAAAAGTAACTTTAATGCAATGGTTGTAAGATTATATTATGCTTAATTGAATTAGTGGGAGGATTTGGCTATAATAAATGATTTGGGGAACCTTACCAAGCAAGACAGATCTAGATCTAGACTGCAAGTACAATAAGACAAGGCTTTGTTAAACAATGAAATAACATAAAATAAAGCCAATAAGGCAGACATGGAATCTGATACAAATTTGTGAAAAGACTCTAGAGAGAGCGGGACAGTTGAGATAAAGCCCATCTACATTAAGTGTTTCAGCATAAATGAAAGTACAAAATATAGATCTAAATTAATACTAATTTGTCGGTGAAATATTAATTTAGCAAATAAATCTAGAAGTTTGCTTGTCTCTAAAATCAAGAATGCAGCACTTTATTACAAAAAAAATATTGCGTGATGGTGCTGGTGATAGATCTAGAGAGAGTAAGTGCAGCTTACAACACTCCCCACCCATGTAGGAAAGTTATTGCTCCCGCAATAACAAAAACGAATAAAAGTGACCTGTACAATAACACTTCTTGACAATTAAAAATAACTGAGTCAGCCCAATACACATTTCATACATCACTTCAGATCCAAACTATGCTCCTGAGACTTCAATCCTACTATGAATATTTTCTAATATTCACCCAAAAAAAACCGCACACACAAAACCCACAAAACCAAAGCATAAAAAAAATATACAGATAAACTAATCCCTCGCATCATGTTCTAACATTTTCACAACAATATTTCCAACCATTCAATCGATTCACACAATTACCATCCCATGCTTAAAAAATATTTTTCAAAACAGGAAAATGTCTGAATGCATCTACACCCTGTAACATATTTATCACTTAAACTAGAAATACTATGCACAACAATCGTGCCATTGTGCTTAAATTAGTAAACATGAATCCAATAGTATTCCTAAATGAACGGTAGGAATGTTTACATGTTCCATCAATTGACCAATAAATTTCAGTTGCCTTACTGAAAAAAAGAGGAAATAACTACCAATCTACAGGTTTACCCTTAGAGCTCTATGCCCTCTACTTCTAGCAACCCATTTTTTTTTCCTTTTGTAAAATAAAAGCAATATATTCCTTGACTCAGATAGTTTATCGAAGCTTCTTTAAAAAAAAACCCTAAAAAAACAACAACACCTAATATATAGACTATAGAGACTACAAAACAAAACAAAAATCAACTTCACGCACACACTCAAGCATTGAATCACTATATGCAAACTTGTGTCTGAATTCGGCAGAAGAATGTCGCCATGCATATCTTCATTTTATACTCGGATCCTAGGGGGCATCCAAGGTCGTATTCAAACAGAAACCAGCAATAGAGACCCAAAGCACACACAAATGAATAATTGATATGCCAACTTGTATTGGGACACGATAAGCGAATAGTTCTATATATTCATACTATTTTATACCCAGACCTCTGCAGGAGCCGGGATCACGTCACAACCGAAATTAACCATCAAAAACCCAGTAAACACATTCATGCATTGAATCGCTATATGCAAACTTGTGTCTGAATGTGGCAGAAGAATGTCGCCATGCATTTCTTCATTTTATACTCAGATCCTAGGGGGCATCCAAGGTCACATTCAAACAGAAATCGGCAATAGAGACCCAAAAGACACAATGAGTAATGATATGCCAACTTGCATTGGAACACGATAAGCGAATAGTTCTATATATTCATACTATTTTATACCCAGACCTCTGCAGGAGCCGGGATCGCGTTACAACAGAAATAAACCATCAAAAACCCATTGAACACTACTAACTTTAGACACAGGTGGGAGATACAAACAAAAATAAAAATGGTCCGCCTGCTCCATGAAGGACAGCGCTCGCTCTAATCCAACCATGGGCATGGTAAAAAAACAAAACACTTGCCACCCCGTCTCCTTTCTCTAGGATAAACGTGCGACAGCGAAAAAGTTATACAAACATCCGCCTGCTCCATGAAGGACAGCGCTCGCTCTAATCCAACCATGGGCATGGTAAAAAAACAAAACACTTGCCATCCCGTCTCCTTTCTCTAGGATAAACGTGCGACAGCGAAAAAGGTTATACAAAGATCCGCCTGCTCCATGAAGGACAGCGCTCGCTCTAATCCAACCATGGGCATGGTAAAAAAACAAAACACTTGCCACCCCGTCTCCTTTCTCTAGGATAAACGTGCGACAGTGAAAAAGTTATACAAACATCTGCCTGCTCCATGAAGGACAGCGCTCGCTCTAATCCAACCATGGGCATGGTAAAAAAAAAAAAACACTTGCCACCCCGTCTCCTTTCTCTAGGATAAACGTGCGACAGCGAAAAGGTTATACAAACATCCGCCTGCTCCATGAAGGACAGCGCTCGCTCTAATCCAACCATGGGCATGGTAAAAAAACAAAACACTTGCCACCCCGTCTCCTTTCTCTAGGATAAACGTGCGACAGCGAAAAGGTTATACAAAATTCCCACATTACTATCTATGGCGATCAAAGTCTAGATATCTCTGATACGCAACAACAACAAAAACACAACAAAAAAACCCACACATGGGACAAATTATGCCTTTCTACACAAACCACGATCACTATTAGACATTAAGGTTGTAAATCAAAGCACCAATTGAAAGATGGGGAGGGGCTAAAAAAAATTGTTTTGCAAGGATCCAAAAGAGAGGGAACATTTTAAAGTAGGTGAAACACCTACAGTGCCTGTCAATACAACCCAGGTGTCCCATACTGATCAGAAGTTAAACCCTTACAACTGTAGCCTCATGTCTCCTCAATTATTACTTTGCAGCATTTTAAGTTAACCAATATAAGAATATTTACCGTTTACAATCTGAAACTATGTATGTTTACCCCCAAGCAATGTCTAGATCTAGCTAGATTAAACCTTCACACACAAAAGAGGAATAATCAGTCCAAACCAAAGTTGAACACAGAATTCCCCAGTCAAACCAATACATCATCCTACTAACTTTTACTGCTCTCAAACAAAACAAATTAGCACCAAAAAAATGTAAACAACTATTTGGTGGCCGCTGAGCCATTGTTCCCAAGTCTTAAATTCCAATAGAATAAAGCACTTTTCAGTCACCGTTGAAGGCTAATAATCGCACTAAATAAACCATACAACAGTTTTTTCTTTTCTTCAGTCACACATTCTAGTAGAACAGTAGGAAACGGGAAATGTCCAGATGTTCACTGCTGCTCCTCTGAATAATGTCCACAGTTTAACTTCAACAGTCTTTATTTATGGGAAGATACTTTGAGAACCAATAGGAATCAACCTGCCAGAATGTGTCACGAATTTGCTTACAGACAGCCCTAGGAACACCGACTTCATGAGGTACAGGAACAGTCTTTTATCTGGAGGATAATTTCCGGCAAACTCCAACTCCCACAGGAACAACAAGTAGATCTAACACGCCACTGAGGAAGGAAACAGCCTTAGCATGAAGATAACGCTGACAGTATCAATGTAGTATGGAAAGGTCTCTTCGTATGCTTAGTTATTTCATCCACTGGAACCAGTAACTACATTCAGTCCTGGAACAGTTACTGGTGTTTTACTTCTCTTGAAGACAGCGCAGGTAACGTTCTTTCTTCACCAAATGCCACTATGGTGTGATTCTTCTGTTACACTGGTATGCTAGAAACACCATGCTCTGCTCTAGCAAGTAATTACTGCAGAAGTATCAGTTTTTGTTGTTTGTTTTTCTCTGGAGATTTTATATTCCCTTTCTTTCTTTCTCTTCCTTTTCGCATTGGCCACACGGATTAAGCACAAGAAAATTACAGGAACAGCACCTGCGTCTTATGCCAGCATTCTGCATTTCAGTCATGTAGTAGTTTCACATTTCTGATCCAACAGGTAAACTGGACTGCTGAATTATGGTACTCCCTATGGAAACAGCTCACACAGCATTTCTTTCCTTGTACAGAGTGATGAAAGTCCTTAGTGTTGCACTGACACTGACAGCGACAGCTTTTTTCATGCTGATCCAAGCAACAGTCTTGTATTGTGGTTAACTGATGTGGAAGTGGAACAACACTTCAATCCGTTCTGGGACTAAAGAAACGTCACTCTAGTCACACAGTCGCTGCAATCAGTGTGCAGAATAAAAGAACACCAGGTAGGAAGCAGCACTACATAGGGTAAGGTAACACCTTCGCTGGAAGTGACACATCTGACAGATCTCAACCTACAGGAACTCAGCATCTTCCATCCTAACAGTTCACGTAGATCTAATGTCCACAGCAACACAAATGTTCTTGAACGTCTTTAATTTTTTTGTTTCAGCACAGTCAACGAATGTTCTTTTATCTTCAATTTCAGTCTTCAACCTCATGTACCTCACACGAATCCATGAAATCTAATAATTTTACTTTCAACACACACACACACCGTTTCTTCTGTCACTTTAACACAAATAAAAGTTTTCATCAGTGCGTCCATTTCAGACAGGCAACACGTTGACCATGGCAGAAGACAGTTCCCCCTTTTGTGCGTAATATTTGATGGGTTTGATCACTAATTAAATGTCAGAAACTTTCCCACCCCACCTCTATTAAAATAACATTATCACCACAACAGCAACAGGCCAAACCCAAGGTATCCCATCGTCAGGCGTACTCCTGGACACCCCATGCACAGGACCCCATAATGAAGACAGCTGCCCCTGGTGTAGAGCACAGTACTCCAACACTGCTTGCACACCAGCTGCTAAATCCACACATTGAGAGCTCCACAATGCCAAGGGTAGGCTACTCCACTTTGCTGCACCACCATGTTTCGTAGCGCTAATGTTAGGCCCTATCTCACTGACTGCTGGTTTTCTTTTTCAAGAACTAGACTACTGTGCAATGAACACTCGCACACTATAAGCCTATCACTTCTTTCTCTTTTTTTTATTTTTTACGTTGAACACAGCACCACAAAACAGAAATTGAAGATATTCTGCTCAGACCCAGCCCTTGCAAATCCGTTCACCGTAATCAGGAACAATGTTGCGTCAGAAGTTGAAGTTTGATGCACCATGGGTAAGGGAAGGGTGAAGGGGGGGGGGGGGGAAAGAAGAGATGGAGAGGGAAAACGTTGCTGATTTCCGTCGGTGCACGGTCGGCTAAAGCAGCCAACTCCAAGGTTTGCAAGAACACACCACAGAAGCACAGCCTGGGTGTCAGGAGTTGAAGAGCGTGGTCACTGGATTTCATTCAGGTCGAAGTACATTATGATGCTGTCTCCCCACAGGGAGATGCCTCATCGTTCAGCAGTCAGACTTGCCGTTCTGCAGCGCCCTTTTCTTCATCTTCTTTCAACTTTCTCTTGTGGTTTACAAATTTTTTTTATAAACATTAAAAACAAAAAAATTTGACTGAGCTTTTCTTCGTCCCTATTTTTTTTAAATTCTCTAACTTCCTAAAGTCTATCCTTTAAATCCTAAAACTTCAGATGATATGCATAACCATTCTAACTGACTCATAACTAACAGATAAAATCAATAATAATCACATAAGTGTCATAACAGATCTACCATCCCAGTTAGCAATGCTACTAAGGATCCATAACTGCTTCATACTTGACGATTTGCTCATTACAACATTTGCCTCCCTTTGACTAACGAAAGCTAGGCCTATCACACAGTCTTACAAAGTTTCGTCAGTTTCTGTTTCTCTCTTTCCTTCTTCCTAATCCAAATAATTTCTCTCTTACAAGCTAGTCCCATTTTTAATTAAACAAACGCTACACACATTTACTCATGTCAGCATGTCAAGCAAATAACCGTGTAAAACTAGTTGGCCTACTAGTAAGGCCTAGACTAGCCCCCTCTATATCCCATCAATTTTACAGTAGTATCAAATTTCGTTTTTTTCTTTATACATCCATTTGTTCCAAAAACATGACAATATCACTGAACTACACGCAGTTAACGCATTCAGCATACCACATACCAGCAGGCATAATACTACAGACAGTGACTCTTTTCTTTTTTTTTAGGCCTACCTTGGCTTTACAATGAACCCTCTCTAAAAAAAAATAAAAAAATCTGTGCACACACACACCATTCTTCTCTATGGGAGAATTACAAGAAAATCGCAACATCAAGCAACGTTACAGAAGGTCGCACACAGCAGCAGTACTGTAGATCTAGAAGCCAACACAACGTAGGGCTACGATTTTATTATTTTAAACTTTGACTGAACGAGGTTTAGATCTACACAGTGCTTTTGCTTATGCCTATCGACTGGGCTCTTCTTTACACATATTACTTTCGATCTTCCCATACTAAAATAAATCACTAAACTAGGTCTACACAAAACAAATACATTTCATGGACATTATTATGACAAAACATAATAATTAAATCCCACTTCTGACACCATTTGTAAACAGGCCTACATCTTAATTGAGAACAGAGTGACTGATTATCTGGTCCAGCTGTTTATCTTGTCAGGATGAGAGCGTGCCAAGGCGTAATCAGTATCTGTTTGGGTGCGATGTAGGTGTTTAGGTTTAAGACGACAATCAGACAATTGAACAAAACAATGACGGAAACATGTAACAGACAAACGGTAATTGACATTGACATTTACTTTAAACACATGTAACATTTAAACAAAGATGAGTAAGGGAGAATGAGATCATTAAAATCAACCAAACAATTAATTGAGCCCAGTCAAGTTATTACGTTTCATTCTCTTCTTTTCTTTTCTCTTTTATTCCCTTTATAATCTGACGAGCCACACATAAATCCAATGAACACAATTCACACCAGAATAATCCATTCAATAATCAGTTACGTTGGAGTAAAATAAATATAAACAACCCAAGCTCACAAAACACACATCAGTCGTTCACTTCTCATTGTCTCTACCTGCTTCTTCACGTTAAAAATACAATAATCAAAACTAAACTCTAAGAAAATAACAGCAACCAACTTTGAACTCGAAAAGGGCCCACAAAAATGCTATTTACACGTTTTAACCTGAGTGATGGAAACGGTTTAATGATGAAGATGTATTTTAATTTGGAGAAATTAAAGTCCAAAATATAGAAGTTTAATAATTTGGAACTGGAGGATCAGTTTGGTCTACAGGGGAAAGTACGAAATTTGAAGAGGATTTTTATTTAGAACTTTGTTAATAAAATAGTAGATCCTAAGCATTATGGTTGTTTAATAAAGTAACTATGCCGCAGTGGTGATAACTGAGCCAAGGGAGCTATAAAATTTGTTTATAGGCCTACTGATTATCTTTTACTTGACTCAATGCCACACACCTAGTTCTGACCTCTAGTCTAGTTTTTGAAAAGCTCTCCGAACCGGAGATCTGGCTGAGTTTTTATAGTAAATAACCACTGATACGAGAGCAGTGTAGGCTCGACCAATCACAATCGACTAATAATACGCGAGTAGGGTAGGCTCGACCAATCAAAATCGAACAAGACGAATTCCAACATGGCCAGGCTACTGGGCCTTACTGTTGAGTCTAATAGTGAATGAAATTCCAACTTTGCGAAATTATGTGAAAGTGACAGCGTTCGGGATGCAACTGATTCAATAGAAGGATTATTTGTGCTTGTGTGTGTGGTGTTTACAAGTGAAAAAAATAATATAATTCAAGAAAAATTCAAAGGATTAACAACGTCTCCAGTCAGGAAAAAAATGGTACAACTGTTCTTACAACAAGGTAAGTTCGACTTCCAAATCCCTTTAAATTCACTTTATAGAATCGATAACCACAACTACAATGAACTCCAATAATGTGTGAACATAACATCTTCCCAATTGTACAACATTCCAGTCAATTTCGAGTAAACGCGGCCTAACAAGTGACACTGTCTAGGGTTAGGCCTTTGTTCTCAAACTAGATCTATCAAACGTTGTAGGGCCTCAGACCAAGAATCAACACAAGATGGTTCCCAAACATTATTGGAACCTTCCCGGGACAATTAACAATATGCCATCTAGACCAGTCGAGCATTATGATGAGAATAACAATTGGAAAAACATAAACAAAGCATGATAATCATGGCTGCCTTGAGCAATCACACATGGGCTAAAAACGGAACAAGAGCAATATGGCCGTCGCCATACGAATACCAAGTCACGTAGAAACAGTGTTTTTATAAAAACTGGCTCACAGCCATTAAACAAACTGATTGAAGAAGTTAGTTTAATGCTTTAGCTACAATATGGAATAATATTATGTATTTGTACAGGCATGATATTGAGAAAATGGACAATGAATAGGGAGGTTGACTTAATATGGAAGCTTGAGCTAAGTACATTTCAAAAATTGTTTAAAAATAAACTGTCTCACTCATAATGATGAAATCAAATGAAAAGCAAACTCTAAGTTATCGATTTGACATTAAGTAAGCCTGAAGTGGCTGAGTGAGCTAGATTTTACATAAAATAGAGGTAAAGTAAACAAACAATATGGCCGCCGCCAATAGTCATATTATTATAGCAAGTCACTTAGAACAGTGTTTTTGTGAAAACTGGTCCACAGCCATTAAACAAACTGATTGAAAAAGTTAGTTTAATGCTTTAGCTACAATATGGAATAATATTATGTATTTGTACAGGCATGATATTGAGAAAATGGACAATGAATAGGGAGGTTGACTTAATATGGAAGCTTGAGCTAAGTACATTTCAAAAATTGTTTAAAAATAAACTGTCTCACTCATAATGATGAAATCAAATGAAAAGTAAACTCTAAGTTATCGATTTGACATTAAGTAAGCCTGAAGTGGGTGAGTGAGCTAGATTTTACATAAAATAGAGGTAAAGTAAACAAACAATATGGCCGCCGCCAATAGTCATATTATTATAGCAAGTCACTTAGAACAGTGTTTTTGTGAAAACTGGTCCACAGCCATGAAACAAACTGATTGAAAAAGTTAGTTTAATGCTTTAGCTACAATATGGAATAATATTATGTATTTGTACAGGCATGATATTGAGAAAATGGACAATGAATAGGGAGGTTGACTTAATATGGAAGCTTGAGCTAAGTACATTTCAAAAATTGTTTAAAAATAAACTGTCTCACTCATAATGATGAAATCAAATGAAAAGTAAACTCTAAGTTATCGATTTGACATTAAGTAAGCCTGAAGTGGCTGAGTGAGCTAGATTTTACATAAAATAGAGGTAAAGTAAACAAACAATATGGCCGCCACCAATAAACCGTCTCACTCATAATGATGAAATCAAATAAAAAGCAAACTCTAAGTTATTGATTTAACACTGGTTAGCAGTCATATTATTATAGCAAGTCACTTAGAACAGTGTTTTTGTGAAAACTGGTCCACAGCCATGAAACAAACTGATTGAAAAAGTTAGTTTAATGCTTTAGCTACAATATGGAATAATATTATGTATTTGTACAGGCATGATATTGAGAAAATGGACAATGAATAGGGAGGTTGACTTAATATGGAAGCTTGAGCTAAGTACAATTTCAAAAATTGTTCAAAAATTGTTTAAAAAAACCGTCTCACTCATAATGATGAAATCAAATGAAAAGTAAACTCTAAGTTATCGATTTAACATTAAGTAAGCCTGAAGTGGGTGAGTGAGCTAGATTTTACATAAAATAGAGGTAAAGTAAACAAACAATATGGCCACCGCCAATAGTCATATTATTATAGCAAGTCACTTAGAACAGTGTTTTTGTGAAAACTGGTCCACAGCCATGAAACAAACTGATTCAAAAAGTTAGTTTAATGCTTTAGCTGCAATATGGAATAATATTATGTATTTGTACAGGCATGATATTGAGAAAATGGGGAAACAATTAGGGTGACAATGGAGCATGGCAACCTAAGCCAGATCAAAACAAGTCACATTTCAACAAGGATTTTAAAACGAACTATCCCAAATAAGATAGAAAGATTGACTTAAAAAGTAACTTTAATGCAATGGTTGTAAGATTATATTATGCTTAAATGAATTAGTGGGAGGATTTGGCTATAATAAATGATTTGGGGAACCTTACCAAGCAAGACAGATCTAGATCTAGACTGCAAGTACAATAAGACAAGGCTTTGTTAAACAATGAAATAACATAAAATAAAGCCAATAAGGCAGACATGGAATCTGATACAAATTTGTGAAAAGACTCTAGAGAGAGCGGGACAGTTGAGATAAAGCCCATCTACATTAAGTGTTTCAGCATAAATGAAAGTACAAAATATAGATCTAAATTAATACTAATTTGTCGGTGAAATATTAATTTAGCAAATAAATCTAGAAGTTTGCTTGTCTCTAAAATCAAGAATGCAGCACTTTATTACAAAAAAAATATTGCGTGATGGTGCTGGTGATAGATCTAGAGAGAGTAAGTGCAGCTTACAACACGTTGTGCTTATCTTTAGTTTGTCACAGAGGTAAGCCACTAAGTGCTTTATAATCACATTCAACTTTTAATCAGTAAAAAAAAAAAGCTGCTTTATGCTGCTTTACTTGCACTGAGAGGAGAGTCAGAACTCAGATAATAAAGCCAAATTATGCTTCCACAATGAGGTTTTATGCCGAAAATTCTGTGCCCCTGACTCATGACTCATGTACTGAATCGTGCATGACAATGTAAAAGTATCACCCTTGTGCGCCACAAAGAAGCAGCATGAAGTCTCTTAACATTCTCTGCCCCTGACTCATGACTCATGTACTGAATCGTGCATGACAATGTAAAAGTATCACCCTTGTGCGCCACAAAGAAGCAGCATGAAGTCTCTTAACATTCTCTGCCCCTGACTCATGACTCATGTACTGAATCGTGCATGACAATGTAAAAGTATCACCCTTGTGCGCCACAAAGAAGCAGTTTATGAAGTCTCTTAACATTCTCTGCCCCTGACTCATGACTCATGTACTGAATCGTGCATGACAATGTAAAAGTATCACCCTTGTGCGCCACAAAGAAGCAGCATGAAGTCTCTTAACATTCTCTGCCCCTGACTCATGACTCATGTACTGAATCGTGCATGACAATGTAAAAGTATCACCCTTGTGCGCCACAAAGAAGCAGCATGAAGTCTCTTAACATTCTCTGCCCCTGGCTCATGTACTGAATCATCCATGTAACTTGTAAGACACTAAAAAAATAAAAATGGGTAGGCGCTGCACTTGCGGTGACACGTCTCTCCGGGGGAGAACAGCCTGACAATTTCACAGAGATAAGTCTCTGTGAGTGTGACTAGAATATAATAGATATACCAAATACCAAAAATACCAAATATATAAAATGATCGCCCTTGTGTGTGCAGGCCGGCTGGCCAGTGAGGACAGGATCAGGCAAATCATGGCAGCCCAGTTCAACGTAGAGCTGGAGAGTAAAGAGATGGAAGTTAGAGAAGCTGACAAGGTGTGTATGCATACATGCGTGTGTCGGTGTGTGTGTTCGTGTGTCTGTTAAGAAATACATGGCTGTCACTCAATCAGTCAATGATTAAGTGTTTGTGCAAAAGCATGCACAAGTCTAGTGGATCAAATTTGACTTCATCAGTTCATGTGAATGCATACAACAGCCAAATTTTGTATTTTTAAATGATGGTTTATTATGACTTGATCAATTTCATTGGAAAAAGTTCAAAAACTATCCACGCATAAAGTACTGTAAATGGGAATAATCTGTCTAATTTCTGTTTTTGCCATGTCAGTATGTATATATAGAATTTCTGCATACCTGTTTCTGAGGCTGTGAGTCTTTTCATCGTGAGATGGGAAATTCTCTGAACATACGTGGATGCAGAATACTTTCAAAGTGCATTCTTATCACTTTTTGTGTTTTTGTAAGTTAAACTATTAAAGCTGGTTGTGTATTTTTCTTTAACTTGGATTTATGAATATTACTTAATATTTTGGGGGCCTCATTTGTTAGTCAGGTAGATTTATTTTTAAACTGAAGAGAAGAGTTCTAAAGCTAGTGATGTTTATTCTTTAAAGTAAGCCTATGAACAGGTTTTCCATTGTTGTCATAGACTTGCTTTTAAATTAAAATCGTCAATGATGATTGCTATAATCCAGAGATTTGTTGTACTATTGCAATTTATTGACGTACAGGTTTATTTTATTTTTTATTTAACTTTTTTTTTACAGTTTACAATTTTTCAGAAAACAAGCAAACGAAACACATTAGAGAACGGGTGAACCCCAATTCTGGCTCAGTATCGGTTTCGGTTTCTGTTTCACTCCTCCATTTATTAAAAAAAACGGCTAAAATCACTCCTTTTTCTTATGCTTTTTAACCCCCCCAAAAAGGTGTGATTTAAGCCGTTTTCTTGCATTTTTTATTCACAAAAAACAGCGCGGGTTAGCCGTTTTTTACTCGCGAAAACAGCGTGATTTAACAGGATAACCCCACTTCTGGCTCAAGAGGGAATCCCCTACTTTTAGATACAAAAACGCTACTTTAAGGGGTAAAAAAAGTAAAAATTCGTCTCCACTTTATTCTGTCAATTCGGAAAAAAAACCACTACTTTTAGGAGCCAAAAAAAAAAAAACACACACAAAAAAATCAGACTTTTTTTAAACCCCATTTTAGATACAAAAACACTACTTTTAAGGGGAAAAAAAAAAAGAAGAAAAATCTTTGTTAAATATTAAGATGATTTTATTCTTTCTTCACAAACACTTATTCTGTCTGTAGCCTTATTCTTAAAGGGGATCTATTTCTACTACCATGAACCGGTCTAGGCTTTCCACTGTAATTAAGAGATCAGATAACCGTCGTCGCCTCTGACTATACTGGAGTACTGCCAACTTGGGGATTTCCGATAACGTCAAGCATAGTGAAGAGAGGAATTGCATAGAATTCTTCGAATTTGCAAAAAAAATGCATAGAATTCTTGGGATTTGAAAAAAATGCATAGAATTCTTGTACATTTTGAAGAAAATGCACCAGAATTCTTGACTATTTCCTAAAAAATTCTTTCACTTTTTTATTTATTTTTTTATTTTTATTTTTTATAAAAATTTTTTTATAAAAACAAATTTTTTTCTAAGAATTTTTTTAAGAAGTTACTTAAGTTCTGTTTAAGTTCTTTTATAGGTTCTTAAACAAGTTTTTGTTAAGTCAACTTCAAGTTCATTAATAAGTTCTTGGTAAGTCACACATCAAGTATTTATTAAGTTCTAACACAAAAACTTGACCAGTTCTTACTTAAGTTATTGTTAAGTTCTTATCGAGTTACTTACTTAAGTTATTGGCAAGTTTTTATTAAGTTCTAAAACAATAATTTATTGCATTAAAAATGGATCGCTCTCAGGTTTTAAGCTATTTGGCTTTTGTTTTTCTTGTTTGTCTGCTACTTTTTTCTGGTTGTACTGTTTGTACTTCTACTCGTTTTTTTCTAGCTTTGGTTGCATGTGTGTTTTATATAATTTATAAGACAAATAACCAACACCAGCAACCACACCAACAGTAAGCAATACAAAATCGTAATTCGTACTGTTTTGTTTGTCTTCTTCTTTTTTAACTGGTATTGCGCTTATGGTTGATTCATCTTCATTCTGAGACAACAGTTTTTGTTTTGTTTGTTTATTCATTTTTTTGTGTTTGTCGATTCCACTCTGATAACCTTTTACCTGCTTCAACTCGTCCTGGGCTCTTCGTTACCTTGATCACTGTCGGACTGGGGCTTGTTTGCTGTTCTGTCTGATTCGTTTGATTCTCTGTCACGTTCATTTTTAATAGCACATAAAATCTATATGATTAAAAGTAATTAACCCCATAACAACTGGCGAAAGAAGCCCCCCAAACCTATAATAAAGATCACAACTAGAGAGACTCTAACGACTTTGGTTAAAACAGGATCTTGACTTAAATCGTACATTAAATCTTGGCTTGAATCGAGTGGAAAAAACTGACTAACTAACTTAGTGTACAAGCCTATTACAGTTTGACCTAAACTTTTAACCATTTTAGATCCTAATTGTGCTTCGTATCTGGTGTAGTACTTTTCAATGTCAGCAGAAGACATTGCTTGAATCTGTTCTATACTAAATTATGTTCCTAAGTATTGCTTTGTTTTGTTTTTCCACACGCAGCAAGAGAATACAACTTTTCCTTTTTAATTCATACCCAACTTGTCGACACTTCATCAGACATTACTGCTTACTGCGCATTTAACAGTAGTTCGTCACAATTCATTTTTAGTTGATTTATATTTTTATTTTAAAAAACAAAAAATGAGTGCTGAAAAAAACTGTTGCTAACCTTGTATATCAATCTGCTCTGATTGGTGGACTTTCTGTTGCGTACACGATGGTTGGTAAGAAACTATTGAAAATGAAAGCAGCTGACCTTGGAAAACTTGACCTAGAGGACTCCGGTAAACTAATCGCTATAATCACAGCTTCAATCGCAACAAAAGACTTTTTAGTTAAACAAGGAATAATTCCAGAAAATATAAATATGTAAAATAAAATGGCTTCACTCGCAATGATGATTGGCGGTGCTGTAGTAAACGCACTTGCTTTTTCAGGTAGTAATTTACATGTTTAGTAAGCTAGAAACAAACAAGGAAAGACAAAGACATAATCGAGCAATGGAGCAATTAGCAGCAGCACAAGACGCCTATGAAAAGCAAAGACTCGCTCAGTTAGATTTTATTAACAACAAATTAAAACTACAAAACCATGCAGCATACACTTTTAAGAATGTTGACGCCGCCATTAAAGAGTATTATTTAGTGACAGGAGAAGACCTCCCCCAACAGCTCCCACCACCAAAACTAAGTGACTTCTACCAACCATCCGAAAAACAAAAACTCCAGGAAATAGCTTTTATTGTAGTTTGGTATGACTGCTGTTTTTTTCATAGCAAAAAACGTGTAGTATTGAATGAAAATGAATAATAAACTATCTAAAATTTATTATTCACCGAAAGGTTATTGGAAAGGTTTAACAGCAATAAAAAAACTCAGTCAAGCAGCTGGAGTCACTGAACAAACAGCAAAAGAAAATGGCTATCTAAACAAGCTATATGGCAAATCTATTTACCAGCCGCCTAAACGAATCAAAAAAGACCGCACTTTGTTAACTCAACACCAAATGACACTCATCAAATGGATCTTCTATACCTCCCTCATGAAATTTAATCAGAAGAAAAAGATTTAAATACGCGCTTACAGTTGTTGACATCTCTTCAAGATATAAAGATGCTGAACCATTGACTGATAAAAGTGCTACTTCAGTCTCTGTTGCTTTACAAGAAATCTATAGACGCGGTCCATTAACCTATCCTCGTTTAATTCAAGTTGATGAAGGAAAAGAAATTTAAAGGACAATTCAATCAAGCTACTGTTAAAACACAAAGTCGTTATTAAAAGGGGTATTCCTGGAAACCATAGATCTCAGGCCTTAGTTGAAAACTTTAACAAAACAATTGGCAGAAAGACTTTTCTCTTATCAATACCATATAGAGAACTCCTTGATTCAACTAGAAACACTGAATGGGTTAGAAGACTACCCCCTCCGTTGTTCTGCGGGAGTCATGAAATAACGAAGAATCTAAGGTCATTGGCCCCCTACCGGCCCAGTAAAAGCAATACAAAAGACAAAAAAACAAAATTTGACTCTTCGAATAGACTTGGCCCAATTCAAACATTCAACTACAAAACAAGCTAATACCATTTGGAGTAAAAGTTAGGTTTTCTTTTATGCAAACCAGGAGAAGCAGGAAGGAGACACTCGAATAAGAGGACAGACACTATATCATATTGATCACTGAAATAAAAAGTGTACATAGAAATGAATCGAAATCCCGTACATGATTATTTAAGAGAAACTGATACAACACGACCAACACCAAAAAGAGCATTTGTTAAAGAAGAATTACAGATAATTCCACCAGACACAGCCCCGATTTGATTAGACCAAAAAAAAAAAAAGAGTTTTAAAATGGATACTCAGAATAAAGAGATACTCGAGACAAATAATTACGACATTTTATTGAAAAGATTAAGGAATGCGCAGAAAGAAATTGTTCTATCTCAGCTATTAATTCCTGAAATAGTCAGTAAATAACTTTTTCGAAAAATTGAAATCGGGAACAATAAAATGGAATTACTTTTTTCAGAAATGGAAAATTTTTTAACCAAGTTTTTACCAATTCAAAAAAAAAAAAAAAAAAAAACCTTGCCAAACATTTTTTTTTTTTTGTTTGCTTTCCCCCACAAACATTTTGTACTGACTAGGAAAATCTGTTTTTTTTTTTACAACTACAGTTTTTACAAAAAAAACTTTCTCTTTCCTCAGTTTTTGTTTAATTTCGACTTTTTTCTTTTCTTTTGATTCGGACAACAAACAATCATTTTTTCATCAAAGACATTTCTTTTCAAAGCTGTTTTTTTATCTTTTTAGTAAAAAAACAACAAAACCAACCGTCTTTAAAAACTGGTTGTTCTCTAAAGTTCTCCTTTAAACAACCGGAAGTTTTTTATACTTCTGCGTTAAAAATCCATACGCTAATTCCTGCATGCCCATTTTTGCCGGACCACTGGGAAATGCTAGTTTTGCCTTTTGCTAAACTATTTCTTTTCTTTTTTTTTGAACCCTGGGGACTATGTCTTCTTTCAAAAGCTTGAAACAGTCATCAAATCAATGAATAAACAAAGTTGATGATTGTTTCCTTTTAAAACAGTTGATAAAAAAATACTCTTAAACAAAAACAACTTATCGCTTAGGTTTATTTACTTGGGGATTGACTAAAATAGGGATTTCGTCGTCCATCTGTTCCAAAATTAAAACTTTCTTTCCTTTAATAAAGGACTTGTTGTATTTTTCAATTTGTGTTAGTCCCTGCAAAGAAAATTACTATGTGTTGCAAAAGTGGTGATTTACGATAAACCGTTTTTTTTGATTTTAAATGTATAAAATTCTAAAGCGAACACACTTTTTTTTCGCACCACCTGTCATTTTCCATTCCAAAAAATAAAATAAAACCAACAATGAGGGTTTCTTTTGTAAGGGGAAAATTTTAAAAAACAAAAAAAACTGTTCAAAAAAATTCCATTATTTTAACTACACCAATTATCTTTTTTTAATCTGTTTGTCCCTTCAATGGTTCAGGCTTGAGCATTCGGCCCATCCGCTAAGTAAAATATTAACATAAATATATATTATTTTGCTTACTCTCTTTCTGCTTTCTTTTATGGAGCTTGTTGATATGTTTATTCCCTCCCTGACCCATCCACGCCAAAAAAAAAAACTGGTCCTTCCACTGCCATGTAGTTTTTTGTTTTGTCTTCTGTTGTTCCTAAGATCCCTAGCCACAACGCATTTACTTCGAGGACAAATATAAATAATCCTTCAAGTCCCCCCTGACATCATGGATGAAAGATGGAGTTTGGTTCTTTTGCAAAATTTAAAATCAGCCGGCCGGGTCTCTTTTGAACCAAACCACCTCCACCCAACAAAACAGGCTTTTTTCGTATTTCATCCAAAAATGCTGATAAGGTAAAAAGACCGCTTGCAAACAAACTGATTCGGCTGCTGTCCTTCAATCGTTACATGTTAGTTTAGTTATTTTAGGATTATGAAAAACTTCTCCGCTTAATCTGTTAAAAGGGGTTTTTTTGGAAAACTCTGGGACTCCTCAAACAGCAAAAAAAACAAAAAAATCCCCTTTTCAAATGACCTTGCTTGATACAATTCCAAAATCTCGATTGTTCCCAAAAAATGTTGTCTGATTTTGTTTTTTTTTTTAGGTATTTTTTTTTTACTATGATTTAAAAAAATTCTGTTGTAGTATATTGGCTAATCTTGTTCTGGTATTGGTTGGGAGATCAACCGAGCCTAAAATTTCTGATGGGAAGAAAAAACCAACATCCGAGAAACACTCTAATTGTGATGTTGGTCTGAAAAATATTTACTATTTTTGCAGATTCAAGGATCTGTCGATGATCTGGATAACACAGGCTCGTCTGTAATCATTAAAAAGTTAATGTTTTCATACATAAGCCTATCTTGTAAAAGGCCACATGGATAATATTACGGGGAGTTGGGGCGTGTTTTAATAGCCAGCTCGAAGGTCAAGAGGTATATATAAAATCGATTTACCATAAAACACTTGTGGCAAAACCAACGCATCTTGATTGCCTATCTTTTTTTTTGTTCTTCAGCAAATCAATTCTATGGTTTTATATACCCAATTGATCCCCCTGTAAATTCCTTATTTAAAATTTCTATTCTTTTCCCTTTCATTTTTTGTGTTGAGCCCATAAAAAGTCAACAATTTAAACACAAAAAAGACAATCTGCGCGTTTATCTACACATGGACATTTAACTTCTCTCCCTTCAAGTTTTAAGTAGTAATCTTACTAAACGATCCGCTCTTAGACCAAGCAATAGCAAGCAACCTAAATTTCTATTTCCGGAATCCGTCCGCTGACCTCCAGTTCTATTAATTTTAAAAAGCAAGACGTGCGGTAAACCTGGCCACAATGACTTTCATTAGAATCCCCCAGACTTAGGGGGAAAAATCTTACTGATAATATTTTGTCCCCCTTTGGATCGATAGTGAAGGATTATTAATTACTTATCAACGATACTCTTGCCTGGTTGTCTTTAACCCCACCGGAGTGGTTTTTCTTTTTAAAAAACCGGGTCTGTTAAATGGATTTCAAAATTTTTTTGAAAAAATTTTTCCCGTATTTGAAATTGCGGAACATCTCTCTTTGTTTTTAGAAAAAATAAAAAATAAAAAAAAAAAACAAAATTATAAAATTAAAAAAAAAATGAAAAAAAAAAAAAAAAACATGCGGGGAATTCGAAGGGCAGGAACCACGATAGGACGATGTTTTGAAACAAAAAAACCTGGAGATGACATGAGTAAAGCTACTTCGTCCCGTCATCAATCATCTTTAAGACGTGAACTAATGGAAAATAGAGTAGGTTCTTTTTATGAAAGTTTAGGACAAGAACCACCTGATGTTATTGTTGCCGGTGACTTTGAATTACAAGATGATCATTTATATCTGAAAAAAGATAATGGTGAACTAGTCCGACTTACGACTAAACCAGACCCCTTTAAGTTTTAAAAAAAGAGTACTGTTCGTAGCAAGCTCAGTGTTAGCGAACAAAGACGATTTGATATTGAAGCAGACCGAAGAACAGATGCTGTTTCTAAACTTCAAAACGCAACATACAAAGAGACTGCCAACTGATCCCAACTTTCAATCGATTCCATCTTGAAGACTAAGCGCAAACTGCGGACCCAGATAATAGAAATGGAAACTAGTTTAAGATAACTGTAGAAGATGAAGAAACCCATTTAAAAACATTACATGATTCACCCGTACCTATAGAGAATCTAATGGCCTCATTTTCAAAACATCACAATCTATCCAGGGGCGAGTTAAAACAAATAATCTAGCAACGTTAACGAACTTGATGCTCACATCGGACAGAGGAAAATCCAGAAATTAGTTGAAGCGGACGACAAACTAACCTAGGGCAAAGACGTGAAAGACAGAATCATCGCAAGACAGATGATCTTTCAACTAAGAGAGAGCTGCAAGACTAGAAGTACTGTCACTAAACCTCCGTGAAGCATTACTAACTACAATTCAACAGAATAAAAGAAACCATCCAAATAATGTTTATAATCGAAAACACACGTTAGCTGGAAACAATAAAACTTAATAAAAACTTTAATTTAGATAGCAAGGAGTCACGTAGCGATCGTTATGACAGCTTTAGGTTTGCAATCTCCTACTTTATTGTATGCCTTTAAACAGGAACAGGTGGTGGGGGTGTCATTACTTCTCCACCTTCTCCACGCTTCATCATCCCTTCACCGTCAAAAGATCCTTGGATAAAAAACAACTGGAACATTTAACGAATCTTATTAAAAAAATTAGGAGAAAAAGCACTAGATTCACTACCCGGTATATTAGTGGAATTGTTAATTGGCTTTTTTCTACTGCAAGGCAAAGTAAGTGGTCGGTTTTTATGGCTGAACACTTATTGAGGATGCTAATAGTTTTTTAGGTTGTAGATTTCCTCTCTAGTAAAATAAAAATTAAACTAGACCAGCTGCAGTTAGAAAAAATAACTAGTGCTGTCTTTTTTTTCGTTTTTCCATTCCCATGACTGTCAGTTAAGTTCGTTAAGTTGCGTTGAATTGCCGTTAAGATCAATATTCTTTTTTTTTTGACTGACAGGATTGGATGTGTAATTCTTTGTAGTATCGACAATGTAGAATTTATTTTTGAATTTTTAGTTAAAAACCAAACTTGCTTGTTATCCTCTCGCTATAATGGATTTTTTTCCGTTGTTTAATAGTTTACCAATTGTTCCTATTTGAAGTCTGAGATCGAGTGCAGCGATTGTATAATCCACTACCACAGCAAAGTCTACTTTCCGATCTGCGAATCTTAAAATAACGTCCTTGATACCTTTTAATGCTAGCTGGGGTCAACTGTAGAATGATTGCATCTTCTAAATTAGCTAAATAATACTGTTTTTTGTGCATCAAACCCAGTTGAAGATCCAGTTATTTCAGATTTAACTTGCTCTTGAGATCCCTGAGTATCCCCGCAAACACCACACGTAAGTACGGAATTTGAATCATTTGCCTCGTTCTGATTCCCTCCCAAGCCTTTGTCAGGTCCCTTCAGAAGTATCACGACTAAATGTAGACCAAGCGTTTTTATGGTGTTTGTTGAATAATCCTAGATGAACGGTCGGTAACCTGAAGAAAAAGAGACTTGTAAGGGGCAAAGATTCCAATCAATAGTTTAATCCTTTTCTGTTCACGCCCCAATAATAAAGTGTAACACAAACCATAGTTACGATCTAACTTTTTTGTCTAAAGTCTGTATTCAAGTTAATGTTCGGAAAACTCATTCCAAATCCGTTCAAATGTCCGTCAATTTCAATTTCTGTTTTTGAAGAACGGAATTAAAAGTGGAATCATTCGTAATTGGAGCATGCAGTTTTCGACAGAAGGACGCTTGCTGTATAATAAAATGAAGATCTATATAAACTGCTTTTTTACCATGACTCCAGTATGATTTAATTGATCAGTGAAAGAAACACCAGCACCGCTGTTGTATCACAGAGACACAGCAAAGTTTAAACTGGTTTGATAAACTGCATTGGATGACTAAACCATGCTTTGCGATGTTATGCTGTTTGACACTAGGATTTAAATACTGGTTTAAAAATAATGGATTGACTGACCTTAAACTTCAAAAGAATCAAACACCCCCCCCACTGGACACAACCAACCCTATTTTGAATCCAACAGCGTATAGTTGTTTTTTTAAAGGTTATATGATTCCAACTGCAGTTATTTAACCGTCCTTTTGGTTAATTTTAAAAAGCATTCCCCCCCCTTTTTTATCTATATTTCGCGAATAAAAAAAATGTTTATGTTGTACCAACTAAACTTGGGAAATCAAGCACGAAATGCCAATAACCTTTTTTACAACCGCCCTTTGAAAATCCATGGGGTTCTCTCCCTAAAAAGTACGCTCCTCCCTTCCATGAAATTTAATTACAAAAGTTTAAAAATGGAAATTAACCATAAGCGAAAACCTTAAACTGGAACAATTGGGGAATTTAAGAAAAAAATTTACCAAAGAAGAAAGGGGTTGAACGTAAAGCTATCCTCAGACAAAGACCGGTTATTACGGTTTTTGTTTTTTGTGTTACACATAGAAAATTATTTTAAACGACTTCGGTTGTTCTGGTAACATTACTTTAAAACTTAATGAGGGAAATTTGAAAGTAAAGAAAATCTAACAAAAACGTTTTTTAGGGGCAAAAAGGGTGTAGTGTTTGAATTTGCTATGAATTGGCTAAACTATTAGTTGTAGATTAGAGCAGGTTGCCATCCATGTTACTGATAATGCACTTGCAAGTAATTCATTTACGCTTGTAAAAAATCACTTAATCTCGCCGGAATAACATTCTTTATTATATTTTCATTTGATATTCTGAGTACGTGATCAACTTATGTTTGATAACCAGAACCAGGTCCGTCTACTGTGTTAATAGTTCTCCCATCAGCAAAGAAGTCGGCATAACTGTGATTTACGAAATTAGTACGTTCACACAACTTACAGTTGTAAAGAATTAGTTTGTGGGGTTCATCATTCAACTAAAAATAAGAATAACTGACGAACATGAAAAGAAGTTCAGCGGCGACAGCCTTAATGCTTTGGGTTAGAAATAAAAATAATTTAGTAGAAAACAATGGTCGCGGTGGACCAGGATCAACCGGTTATGCTTTGACCCTGTTGTAGATGCGCAACTTTAGATTGAAGGACCTAGCTTACGACAGAAGACTTTGATTTTAAACGAGAGATAGGGGCACTGTAATGGTTTTGAGTCACAAACAACACGGCTATTTATAAACGTGCAGAAGTAAGTGAGAAAAAAAAAAAGTACCTAAACTAGAGCACTGCGTATGTAGTTAGCTGACAATGTTGGCGCATTTTGAATATAAATTGTTTAGAAAAGGGACAACAAATGGCATTTAATATATTTCCTCCGTTGATTGGGAAATTAAGTTTTGAATTTTTAAGCGCACCTTTACATTCTTGATAATGACAAACACTTTTCGCAAATCATTTACTCAGAGACGTTACATGTCATTCGGAGGGGGGGTGGGGGGGGGGGGGGGGGGTGATTCCACAAAACAACAGCATAAGAGAAATATCAATCAAACTTATAAAGAAGACCAGTACATTCTGCATAGAAAAAAACAGTAACAAAAGATTCATCCAACGCAATTAGATTTTCAATTCCTCAATGGCTTTAGTCATACGAATTTACTAATGATATTTGAACTTTCTGTTAGAGTCAGACAACCCATGATTCCCTACCTGTTGTTTTAGCGACAACCTAATGAAAGGGATTCTTATTTCTTGGCGAAACTTGGATGTTGAATCAGTGAGATGTATACTATCTTATTCAAGAACCCGTGGTTAATAAATTAAGGCAGTGTCCGACCAGGGCGTACAACTTATTTGAGTGTTGATCCAACAATCTTAAGAATTACGTACATTAATGTTCCTTAATTTAGATCTCATTGGGTTTTATTACCGAAAGCATTTTGGTCCTGTGATCGTGCTTAAAATGATAGCAAGTGCAAATTAAATGGAATTTTTTTTTTATAATATAAAAAGAATGGTCCGTTACAGTATATCCAAAATACCTAAAGAAGATACTGACAAGAAAAGCTGATGGTGGTGATGATCCTGAAATCAGAAAGTTCAGATTGTCCTCGATTACTGAATACAAGAGAATTGGAAAAAGACCTCACTAACTATAACAGTAACCAAAAAACGAGTTACTCCTTGTTTGCTTAATTCAATAACATGACTTAATACTGGATTTTGGAACTCTAGGTACTTTAACAGCAAATCTCTGTAGGGTTTGTTATCCGACAGGGGTCGGATCAGTAGTAGCTTTTGCCTCTAGTTTGTTATCGCTGACGCTGGGGTCTGGGGGTGTTTTCAATCAGTACGTCTGCTTTCAACAAAAAAATAACAATAAAACTACAAGCATACAACAATCCATGGTTCAATTAATAATGGCAAACTTAGTTCATTTCGATTGATTATCATTAATGCTTTGCAAGACTCTCAAATTTCGGATGAGGATTCAAAATAGAGATTGCAGATCAGACTACAACGACTACAAAATGCACAAAAGTTTGAACTTCAGAAAAATCAAAGCAAGTTTTTCACAACCGCAAGACATAAAGGCGATAAAAAAAAGAGATGAGACCGATGGAGGCAAACGAG
>CM065703.1:25240105-25265105 GCA_017654935.2 Phymorhynchus buccinoides
ATTCAACTGTCTGCAGAATTTTCATCATTATTTTCTAAAACGTTTCCAAGGGCTCACAGAACGACATCATTAATAAACTTTTGTCATCATACATACGTCATTATCAATCTGTTCCGCAGACACATATGCTCAACAAACTGAACAAAACAAAAACATGTCACAATGTTGCCAAAATCAGGCTGTCCAAAACAGCTGTAAGGAAAGGCAGGCGCATCAGCGCTCAGTATTGGCCAAGCTAACTGGCCGCCATCTAGAACAAAATTAAAGCACAGTGTTACTCATATACAGAAACCGGTTTGTTCAAGGGGTTAATTATTACTTATTTTTATATTTCTCAATAAATAAAAAGATAAAAAATCCTGACTGATTCTTAGAAATGTGTAAAGTAGCATACTAAAACACCATGAAATCATCTTAAAAGATGATGGTTACAAATAGGAAAACAAAAAAAATGAATCCATTCCCAAATTTCAAACAAACAAACAAAAATAACTGTTAAAAACTGGTTACCAGGGGAGGGAGGGCGAGAGAGATTAATACATGCATTTTGTATGAACAGTCTCACTTATTTTTAATGTTTATATTCATTGATACTTGTCTTCATGTTGATTATTCTTGGCTTGGTGTTTATCTGCATGTTAGTGTTTAGGCCTTTGTTCAGCGCTTTGAGCACCCTGCAAAGGGAGTTAAGCGCTCTATAAATAACCATTATTATTATTATTATTATTATTATTACCAACTATTACTTTTTTGACTTGACTTACTGACGCCCAGGGCGGTGTTAAGGTCTGCGGCGCTAAGGGCCATCAGCTCCGCCCCATCGATGGCGTTCCTCCTGAACGTGTCCTGGTACTGGCTGAGGCCCAGCACCCCCAACCACTGAACCACCTCCTCCACGCCCCACTGCCCACTAGGGGTGGAGGACAGAGAAGAAGAGTCAGCGGGAGGCGGCGGGGGCGCCGAGGGTGTGGCTGATTGTCTCTCACCTAAAGTGAATGAAAACAATCAGTTTTGAGTCACAGTTCAGGGATTGATATTCCCCCGTGGGGATACCGGGGGGTCTTTCTTACAAATAGTTCCCCGCCTTCTGGAAGTTCTGAAAATGAAGAAAAAAGCTTAGAGATGTGACAGGTTCCCCTTGAAGCCATGGGCAGAGGCAAGTGGTGGCAGGGACAAAATGGTGATAGTGCATGGGGAAAGCCAGACATCATGGAGTTTGGGCATAAACTGAGATTGTAACTTTTCATAATAGAACAAAGATGCCTTGTTAATATACAGAAAACCCGAATTGAATTATCTTGTCTAGTTTTTATTTTATAATTACTTGAAGCTTGGCATTCGAAATAGATGCAGAAATCGGACACAGAAGACAGAATTTTTGCCTCTTTCTTTCTATTGACTTGATTTTTAAAAAACAATCAAATAAACAAAAAAATAATTCAAAATTGTCTACCATGTTGTGGATACTGGTAGAATACATGATATATACAAATAGACATAAATATGCCCCAAATAGAAAATTGATATGGGGGGGTTGCTAACTACTTTTGGCTTTTGCTCAAAAACATATTGAGCGACAAGTTTTTTCCCATGCACTATCAAAAATATCGGAAGGTGAGAAAGGAAGGCTGCTCCTAAATTTTGTTAATCCTGAAATTCAGGTAGAGGCCACCCAAACCTGAATTTCTGCACATAGCCTGAACAGAAGCCCCCGTGTAGCTTTGTTGGGTGAATCGACTGGTGACTTTAGCCTGAACAGAAGCCCCCATGCAGTTTTGTTGGGTGAATCGACTGGTGACTTTAGCCTGAACAGAAGCCCCCATGCAGTTTTGTTGGGTGAATCGACTGGTGACTTATTCATAAGACGAAAGTCGTCAGTGACACCTCAGCGTGAATAGGTGATGATGAATAAACCAATGCAAGTGCAAAAGGGCCCCCTCCCGACATGGCAAAAAGAGTAGCCAATAAACCCTTCTATCTGAGCAGCTAGACAACTCAGAAGCGTGTGTGTGTGTGTGTGTTGTTGTTTCTTCAGTTTAACGTCCTTCCACTAAAAGTGATTCAGACAATATATTGTAGTGTGATGGTGTGGTGAGTGTGAGTGGGTGTGCCTGTAAATGTGTGTAAGCATTAGAGTAAATGATAGGATAGTGATGCAGACCTAATCATAACCCCACCCCCCACCCCCATTAAAAAAAAGTTAAATTTACATTTAAAGAATATAACCGAACAATGAACAATGCTAAAGATAAATACTAAGTGAACTACTTAATAAACATTTACAAACTGAATCAAGAATAGAATAATTGTTTAGAATACTGGGTAGAGACAATCAGTAAAACCATCAATACCCGAATTCCTGAAAAGTTCTCTTGCTAATGGACAATGAATCAGTAAATGACTGACACTCAAGGATTCACCACACATGCATTTAACATTAATACAGTATTTTGTTTTGAATGAATTCAAACGTAGTCTATGGATTAGACTTTCAATCTCCCTGGACGAGAAAGTAACACGTTTTTGTGATATTTTCTCATTGTCTCTAACATTAGATTTAATACAGTTATTATAATATTGAACGTCTGAGTTCATCAATTCAGTTTTGACATTTTCATGAGAAGATTTGTTTATAATTGAGAAACATTCTGTCAGATCTAAAGGAACATTAATTGATACTGCGTCGTCACTATTTTGAGCTGCATTTTTTGCAGCTTGGTCTACCCGTTCATTTCCTGATATTCCGCAATGAGAAGGCACCCAACAAAAAGTAACGGTGATGCCTTTCAAGGAAAGAAGGTGTATATGTTTAATTTCAATTATCATGTCAAGTCGTATACATGAATTGGGAGACATAATAGCATACATTGGCCTTAAAATGGCAGGAGATCAGAAGCATATGAATCTTGAGATCCGTAGCTAAATTGTCTATTTTAGCGTTGAAATTTAATAGCAAGTGTCGATGAGAATATGGGCCACAGTGACCATGGAAACAAGACCATCTGCTTAGCTATACTGGTGAAAGAGACAACTTAGCCACAGATTCTCAAGACATGCACGTGTGAGCTCCAGCCATAGCCAAGTGCTTCACTGATCCACATTCCATCTCACCGTTCTGTGCTGCCATGGAAGGTTTGGACTCTCTCTTACTGGAGGAGAACTTCCAGTCCACTTTGTCTCCCTGCACCGCTACTGGCTTTGGAGGTGCCACTGATGTGCCTGCTGATAGATCATTATTGTATCATGTTAACGTGCAACCATTATTAATCATGTCACATTTTTGCACCACACTGATGTAACACCCATGTCACTAAAACACAAGTAAAAGGTAAAAGGTGAAGGTGTCTCATAGCCAAGAGGTAGGGGCAGTGAACTGTTAGAGGTTCACTGTGTCAAGGGCACGGCATCATGGAAGGCGGAGCCCATCCCTCTCCTTCCGCCGCCTTTTAACCTTCCCTGAATGAATCAGGTACCCATTCACTGCTGGGTGGACAGAGAGGGTTTTCAGGCCAGAAAAATCCGACTCCAAGCTGGACTCGAACCCTCGACCTTCCGTACCGCAGCCAAGCGCTCTAACCACTCGACCACGGGCCCCTCTAAACACAAGTAAAAGGCATGAAATGTTGTGGGTTTGTTTTATATTGTTATCCAATGATGTTATGTTGTTAATTTGGGGAGATAAGGAAAGGCTTTATCTGACACTATGTCATGGGGGGTTGACAGTATTGCACATGCCAACTTTTCTTTACCCAGGTCAGTTTCACATAAAACATTTCAAATGGAAAATGGCTGCCGGTGAAAAGGTTAAAACAGGCATAAGTCACATTGCATGATTTTGAACAATGGCAAAAAACAGCACTTAACAATTACCAAATTTAATCATCTACCAATAAATAAACACCAAATCTCTGATTATGGCTCATGTACCTTTATTTCATAGATTCTACACGTATTATTTCAAAATGAGTATTAATTTTGACACAAGGGGGGAAAAATAATGGGAAAACAAAAGTGCTGTATTGAATAAAAAGAGTTATTCCTAATAAATATGTTCCCAATTTTTTAAAGTTCTTACGTCACACATCACACACACACTCTCTCTCTCTGTCTCCCACAATCAAAGCACAGTTCCTACCAGTACTATCATCACTTTCCCCATTAGCAGTGATTCCTCCCTGATCCCGACTCCTCAGTATCTTGCTTCTGTGACCAAAGGCACCTGAAAGAACAGAGGAAAATTAACAGTATTTGAACATAAAACAGTGCAACTTTTCTTGCTCAAGGCAAAACAGGAAGAGAACAAACAGGCTTCAGTAATAAGACATAAAAGATAAAAGGCGATTGCAAACTTGAAGCCCCTGTCTCTAAACCGGCCTCTTTGCACAACATGCTGATCACGTGAGACACACGGAAATGGCTTTTCATTCATTAAAATAGTGGAAAGCTCTGCCCCTTTTCATTCATCCAGGCTCTTCTGTCAACCAGATTTGCCCCTCCGCTAAGTATGTCATGAGAAACATACAGATACACTGATAAATACACTGCAGACCAAACAAACTCCAAACCCTCACACTCGCAAACCTGCCCGATTAGAAGCAGACGATTCTAACCACTTGGCAGCTCCAGCCAGGTCTGCAATAGGTCCGCCCCTTACTCACCCACTCCCAGGTGCGTCTCCAAATCAGCGTTGGTCAAGGCCAGCAACTCCTTGCCGTCGATGGCGTTTTGTCGGAAGGCGTCTTGGTACTGGTGGAGGCCGAGGCGCTTCAACCAGTGTGCCACCTCTTGCACAGTGAGGCCCTCCATGGGGTGGGACACCGCAACCCTCTGGGGCTTGTCCTCCGCCAGGGGTTCTTCATAGCCTGATAGACCGTCTGTGGGGGAAAAAGGCAGACAGGTGATAGGTGCAGGAGTATCAGCTTTTACCATAAATGAATGGTGGTTGGTTGATGGTTTCCTCTCACATGTGCTGCGTGCAGCCGAGCGGACGTTAAACCTGATCTCCAGTGCATGAGGAAACCCGACATAAGCTGCATGGCATACTTTTGAGAAAATGCAAACAAATAGTCCACAACTCTGTCTAAAGTTATCAAATTTGCTCCTTGATTCATTTCTTATTGTTTATGCTTTATACTAGTATCCAAAAGAATCAATAATAATTTGAATGCTTTTTTATATATTTTCTGGAAGTGATAGACATATTCTCTTTAATTGAAAAAAACACACAAAAACAATTTGCTGAACTAATCCTCACATTTTCTATAATTCTAACCAAAAAAACACCCTTGTTGAACTAACCTACACAACAGCAACTTGTTGAATCCTGTAAAAAAAAAAATTAATTAAGAAACTAGCCCTCACATTTTCTTTAATTCAAACAAAAAAAACACAAGTTCTTGAACTAACCTTCACATTCTCTTTAACTCCAACAAAAAAAGACAATAACTTTTGAACCAACCCTCACATTCTCTCTAATTAGGTTTTACACTGTTTCTTCGCGATACTTGCCATTTCATGTTGGGTGTTGCGCGCAAGTCAGTACACTTCTTCTTCTGCGTTCCCAGGCCATATGGTCATAATGGGTAAGGTACATATGTGTCCGGTTTTCAGTTTTCACTGGTCTCCTCACTGTGTACAGCCGACACATTCCAATTTCGGAGGAGCTCAAATGAGAACAATTTGGAAGATTTTTTTTTTAAGGGCAAGAGAATGGGCCAATAAGTCAGAAAATAGTAGATGGTAGAAAGCAAAGTGAAAAGGCAGTCAAAGAGAGGGGCCGATTAGAGCACAGAACTTTCAGAAGGTGGGGAAACTATTTTTAAGAGAAAAAAAAACAAGCCCCCGGTATCCCCATGGGGAGAGTCGGTACACAAGTCAGAGGCAAAAAATGTTCTGTTACTTTACACTCCTTAGCAGAACAAGGGCGATAATTGCATGAAGGTGAAGGCAGCACAAGTTATTGGATTTTGAGTTTTCTTTTTTCCCATGGGAAAATTATTATTATATTAATGTTGATTTTTACCAATCAAATTCATGCAAATGTTCTTTTGCATTTCTTTTCATTGAGTCAGATGATACAAAATGATAGCAATTTTCTGAGCACCAACAAACAAGATTGAAAATGCACACTGACATGGGTGCAACTCCCCAAAATGAAAAAAACACCTGAAACCCATGGCCCCGGCAGGGTACAGAGGCAGAGCCTCGTCGGACGATTCAGGGGGGCAAGTTAAGAGAGAGACAAAACGAGACAGACATACAGCTAAAATGATAGACAGGGACAGTTTGATTCTGATAAGCCTTGTAAAATTATTACATTGCCTTTGTAAACTTCCAAGATGGAACAACCAAGTTGAAAACGCCCCAAATCGCTTGTGGTCAATTTTTTATATTTTTTATTATGAATTTAAAAAAAATGAAGTTCAGTTTCTGGTAAAATACAAAATACTGAAATCAGTGTAAAAATGAAAGAGTAGCACCCCTGCACTGAAAATGCACACTGATCAAAGTCATGGGGGCTGTGAGGAATCAAATTGAAAAACCACTAAAAAATAAGCCCCTCATGACAAAGCATAGCCTTAAGCTTATCGACTCCATCAGTACTACAATGCAAAGAGACTTTGACTCCACCTAGTCCATGTGACCTGGTGGGCCCAGTGACAGTGAAACTGTTAGATAGTGAGAGCAACGGAAAGCCACTCACACATGATAGGACTGGTGTCGGTCAGTTTCCAGATCTTGACCATACGATCCATGGAACCCGTGGCCACCAGACTGCCGTCCAATGAAAAGGCCACACATGTCAGAAACCTGGACACAAACAAGGCATTATCTTTAACATCAATAGTTCACTTTGATCATAACATCCAATGAAAAGGACACACATGTCAGAAACCTGGACACAAACAAGGCATTATCTTTAACATCAATAGTTCACTTTGATCATAACATCCAATGAAAAGGCCACACATGTCAGAAACCTGGACACAAACAAGGCATTATCTTTAACATCAATAGTTCACTTTGATCATAACATCCAATGAAAAGGCCACACATGTCAGAAACCTGGACACAAACAAGGCATTATCTTTAACATCAATAGTTCACTTTGATCATAACATCCAATGAAAAGGACACGCATGTCAGAAACCTGGACACAAACAAGGCATTATCTTTAACATCAATAGTTCACTTTGATCATTGCTATTGTCATCGGCACCAACATAGTATTCACAAAAGTTTAAGCTGTTTGCTTGAAGCACATTTCACTGCCCTTTGCTTAGCATCAATGTCCTCAAAAATGACTTGTACTCTCCAATTACTTAGTTATGTCAAGTAGAATATATGTTTTTTTCTTTTCTGTTTTGGTTTGTCGGTACAGAAAGTCAAACTTTCTCAAAAAGTCATGAACAGATTTCGATGAAATGTAGCGTAAACATACCACCTAAATGAACATTCTATTCAATTTTGATGGCAATGGGATTGTCATTCAGATGAAAGAATTTTTTTAAAAAAGGCATTTATAGGATTATCGTAAACTGATTTGTCTTAAATCTTAAGGATAGTTTAAGGGGTTGGCTTAGAAGAACTTTTCACTGAAGCAAGGTCATCATTCCTACACTGTAATTCTGTTATATGTGACCCAGCACCACAAAAGGGACATTAAGTGTCAAACTGACCATTCTGAAAGAACAAAAATACACAGTTGAAAACTTCAGAAAATTCTCTTTCTAATGATACAAAAGCCATTCTTGTATCTTTTTTCCGTTCCAGAGGTATAATCATTTAATGTTAGTAGGGTGAGCGTCGGCCATTTTGAGAAAACAGTCTAAAGTCTAGCCTAGGTGAAGAAAATGCATTAACCTACTCGTTTAAAAGCACTTATAAGACAAGACCATTTAGAGACCACATTAAATATTGTCCTCTATAAATATGAAAGATAAGATGTTAGAGAACACGGAAATACCCTGACCCAAAATTGACAAAAAGAGTTTGACTTTCCAAGCCTGATGTGAGAAACTAGCCCAGTGACTTAACGTCCCTTTCGTGGTGCTGGGTCACATATTTTCTCACTCTTCCTTTTTAAAATTATGCTAAACCCCAAAGCAGCAGCAGACTCTTCAACCTGCTGAAGCTGGCTGCCTAACGGGAAGAAGAGGAAAACATGTTCAAGCTTAAAACACTTGCACGACTCAAATGCCACACAGCAGCACCAACTAGCTCTAGTCACTGTATTTTACCGACTATAAAGCCAATGCAAAGTCTGACGCACATATGTCAAAGTCTGATGCACATATGTCAAAGTCTGACGCACATGTGTCAAAGTCTGGCGCACATGTGTCAAAGTCTGACGCACATATGTCAAAGTCTGATGCACATGTGTCAAAGTCTGAAGCACATGTGTCAAAGTCTGATGCACATATGTCAAAGTCTGGCGCACATATGTCAAAGTCTGATGCACATATGTCAAAGTCTGATGCACATATGTCAAAGTCTGAGGCACATGTGTCAAAGTCTGGCGCACATGTGTCAAAGTCTGAGGCACATATGTCAAAGTCTGACGCACATATGTCAAAGTCTGACGCACATATGTCAAAGTCTGACGCACATATGTCAAAGTCTGATGCACATGTGTCAAAGTCTGATGCACATGTGTCAAAGTCTGAGGCACATGTGTCAAAGTCTGATGCACGTATGTCAAAGTCTGGCGCACGTGTGTCAAAGTCTGATGCATGTGTCAAAGTCTGACGCACATGTGTCAAAGTCTGACGCACATATGTCAAAGTCTGACGCACATGTGTCAAAGTCTGACGCACATGTGTCAAAGTCTGACGCACATGTGTCAAAGTCTGACGCACATGTGTCAAAGTCTGACGCACATGTGTCAAAGTCTGACGCACATGTGTCAAAGTCTGACGCACATGTGTCAAAGTCTGACGCACATGTGTCAAAGTCTGACGCACATGTGTCAAAGTCCGACGCACATGTGTCAAAGTCCGACGCACACGTGTCAAAGTCCGACACGTGTCAAAGTACGACGCACATGTGTCAAAGTCCGACGCACATGTGTCAAAGTCTGACATGTGTCAAAGTCCGACGCACATGTGTCAAAGTCTGACGCACATGTGTCAAAGTCTGACGCACATGTGTCAAAGTCTGACGCACATGTGTCAAAGTCCGACGCACATGTGTCAAAGTGTGACGCACATGTGTCAAAGTCCGACGCACATGTGTCAAAGTCTGACGCACATGTGTCAAAGTCTGACGCACATGTGTCAAAGTCCGACGCACATGTGTCAAAGTCTGACGCACATGTGTCAAAGTCTGACGCACATGTGTCAAAGTCTGAGGCACATGTGTCAAAGTCTGACGCACATATGTCAAAGTCTGAGGCACATATGTCAAAGTCTGAAGCACATGTGTCAAAGTCTGACGCACATATGTCAAAGTCTGAGGCACATATGTCAAAGTCTGAAGCACAGGTGTCAAAGTCTGAAGCACATGTGTCAAAGTCTGAAGCACATGTGTCAAAGTCTGACGCGCATGTGTCAAAGTCTGATGCACATGTGTGTCTATGTCACTCAGAACTGCCATCTGATGCACTAGGTTTCAGACCAGTATGTCACTAAAGCAAATATTTTCACTTGATCCACATTTTTTTTTAAATGCTAAAACATTATAAAGAGAGACCACTTAGAATATGCAGGTGATCCCTTAGAATATGCAGGTGATCCCTTAGAATATGCAGGTGATCCCTTAGAATATGCAGGTGATCCCCTAGAATATGCAGGTGACCCCTAAAAATCTAGGGCACACTGATTTTGAATCTAGAATTAACACTGAAAGCGCATCTTAATATAAGGCATAAATTTGTGATTTTTTTATAACAGGGCTCTCAGTCTGGAAACAAATAAAGTGTCGCCTTATATTCCGTTAAATATGGTATGTACTTTTCTACTTAGGGACAAGTTTGGTGAGTGACTCATCTCTCTTAGCAGACATTTGCACAGTGTCAGTGCTTTCTGCTTCATGCTGTCAGGCTTACCTTTCATGACAGGCTTCAATGGAGAATAAGGCCACTCCTTTCAGCTGTTGAGAATACAGAAAAGAAACAGAAATCAATATATCAATCAAGGAAACAAATGCACATTAAAGGCATAACAACTGATCCCAGGGATCGGGTCTAGACTGCTAGGCTAGTGGCTGCGAAGTTCTATCTCGCAGTGGCTCGGGCAACAGGGAAGAAAGAACGGTTGAACCGTCTCTTTCGCGAGCAGCGATTGAAATGATGACGCGCACCTCGCGTGAAAGCTTTATATATGCCAGCTGTGCGTTTAACACATTATACTTGGACAGGTGTTTTTATCCATGACTTGCAATTGCCCAATATAAAAAAAAATTGATGAGAAAGGACAGCGTAATAATTGTACAAAGCCATGTACTGTGCACACTTCAATCAAAATTCTTTTTTGCATAAAAAAGGGCACAAGTGTCCACAAATTCTCATTAAAACGTTTGCTCTTTATACTTCATTTAATTATATATACAAGGCAGGCAAGAAGAAGCTTAGACCTAAATATTCCCACAAATCCACACATGTGACAATATCATCGTCATTGTCATCAGTATCATCATCACAAGGCAATTTAGTATAGCATAGCATAGCATAGTATAGAAGAGGGACTGGCTTCATCAGCCTAGGCCTTGCGGTCTATCAAGCGTCCCCTTCGTATTTTTCATAAATATGGCTTGCGCTTGCGCATTCATAATTTCCATTCAAATTTATTCATCATAATCATAAAACAATTTATTAAAATTTGGACAACTGTCTAGAAGATTTTTAAATATGTTAGTATTTTGTGCTTCTTTCACTTGAACTGGAAGAGCGTTCCAAACTTTGCGCAATTTGGTTAGAAAGTGAGTTTTTTCTTAAGTTAGTATTGCTGTGTCCCATTAAATTTATTTTTATTTACAAAGGCAATTCAACATACAGTAATTTTCAGAACAAATATTCAGGTAAGTTGAACTGGAAAAGCAAACTTAATCAAATTATATCCAAAGGCTGTGGCACAAGCATCAAGTATATGCCTTCAGCTGCATTCTTTTCACCTGAATTCTTGAAACACAAACTTCTCATTCCCTATCATGTGTTCCTTTTTTTAGGTGGCAAACAAGGTGTTTTTTTAATGAAATTCAGCAAGTAGGTTCTGAGTTGCTATCTAAATTTGTGCACAATGTCAGTGCTTTCTGCTTCATGTTGTGAGATTTATCTTTCATGATTTTCTTATTTAAAGCAAGATTTAGAAACTCGACTGTGTAGTTAATGTATCCCTTCAAGAAGCATATTTTGTTTTTTATTTAATTGTATTTTTACAAGGTATTTTTCAATGTACTCACCGGGTCCCAAAACCGCAGTGTTTTATCAAAAGATCTGCACACAAAAAGGTTTGAAATTAATAACAGTAATAACAGCAAATTACAAACTGAAGAGGTCTACACTGTCAGTAAAAATCTAAACCTAACTTTGCTTTGCCCTCAATATCAAACATGGAAGAAACAAAATGCTCAAAAAGTATTATTAGGTATTCATTAATTTGACTGAAATTTTATGTCAAATTTTAAATATAAAAAAATGAGCAACTGCATTGCACTGTGTTGCAATTTCATGCAAGACATGGAATTTTATGTTCATTTAGAATATTTTTCTCTCCCCTCCACCATCTGTTTAGTGACACATAACAAAATATCACAAATGAAAATGTGTGGCACTGCATGTATGATGAGCCTTCCAGGTGAGGGAACTTCACAGTCATGAGTCTCTATGATATTAATAAACGTAGTGCAAAGGCAGTGCTCACAAACGTCACACAATGTGTGGCACTGCATGTATGATGAGCCTTCCAGGTAAGGGAACTTCACAGTCATGAGTCTCTATGATATTAATAAACGTAGTGCAAAGGCAGTGCTCACAAACGTCACACAATGTGTGGCACTGCATGTATGATGAGCCTTCCAGGTAAGGGAACTTCACAGTCATGAGTCTCTATGATATTAATAAACGTAGTGCAAAGGCAGTGCTCACAAACGTCACACAATGACATTCATCTGACCACTACAATAATAATATTATCATTGAGAAAAAAAACCAACAACACTCAGTTAGTCAGTAATTCAAAACAGACAAAATGTCACACAATAAACTTCATCTGATCATTAGAATAATATTATTAATGAGAGTAAAAAACAACCCACTCAGTAATGCAAAACAGTACAAATTTCGCACAATCAACTTCATCTGATCATTAGAATAATAATATTAATGAGTAAAAAAAACAACCCACTCAGTAATGCAAAACAGACCAAAAAATGTCACACAATAAACTTCATCTGATCATTATAATAATATTATTAATGAGAGTAAAAAACAGACCAAATGTGGCACAATCCACTTCATTTGATCCACAATGATCAGTGAGAGGAAAGCCAGCCACTGACCCTGAGGCGAGAATTTCTCCTGACGGAGAGAAGGCACAAGACATGACGATGTCCGAATGACCAGGCAGCTCTGCGTGGCACTTGAGCAGCACCTCTGAAAAGGGTGTTTCAACAAAACTGATCAGGTGAAAGCCAGGAGGTACTTTGTCACCATCACTAAAGCATGGGTGCAACTCCACAAAATGAAAAGAAATGAAAGGCAGGGATCCAGGGCCCAATGGCCCTGGCAGGGAATAGGGACAGAGCCCTGTCACACGATTCAGGGGGGGGGGGGGGGGGGGGAGGGAAGTTAAGAGAGAGAGATCACGAGACAGACAGACAGTTAAAATCATAGACAGTTTGAGTCTGATAAGCCTTGTAAAATTATTAGGTAATGGTAAAGATGTGCCCCCCCCCCCCTGCATTTCTCGGTTAATTCTATTTTTCTGTTTTTGCCTTTCTTACCATACATAAAGCTGTATTTTAGGAACATTTTTAGCTAATAACCTTTTTAGAATACTAACCCTAGGGTTAGTATTCCAAAAAGGTTATTAGCTAAAAATGTTCCTAAAATACAGGTTAAGAAAGGCTAAACGGAAAAATAAAATTAACTGAGATAGGTAGGGGGGGGGGGGGCACATCTTTACCATTACCTAATAATTTAACTGAGGCTTATCAGACTCAAACTGTCTGGCACATTTTTACCTTTACCAATTATTATATTGCCTTTGTAAACTTCCAAGATAGAACAACCAAGTTCAAAATGCCCCAAATCGCTTGTGGTCAAATTTTCTCTTTTTTTTTTCTTTTTTTGATGAATTAAAAAAAAGTGAAGTTCAGTTTCTGGTAAAATTAAAAATACTGATATCAGTGTAAAATGTGAAAGAGTAGCACCCATGCTAAAGGAATAAAAAAAAGACTGATACTAGTGATAGTACCTCCTATCTTTCACCCGATGAAATCCAGGCATCAAATCAAATCGCAGTATTGCCATGTTGGATTTAGGCCCTACCGACCATAAGAAATGTTTTGTTTCGGACGCAACTCTTTTCTTTCTTTCTTATTTCTGTGCTCCATGATTCTAGCAAAGCCTACAAACTAGTTATCTTTGAAAAAGAATACCATTTAACTTTAAGAAACATTTATACATAATTATATACATTTTGTGCATAATTTGACATGGGAAAAGGAGAATACCAGAGAATATAACCTGATTATTTTTGCACCAATTACAAATCAAAATATATAATGTTCTGGTCCAAATATCTTTAAAAACAATAGTGCCAACCTTCTTTTGCGAATATTCACCCCCAAAAAGGACTTTATTCACTTCTGAAGATGTTGCGCAATCTTGAAAAATAAGGAATAAAATCTGCATCACAAAAACGCTGAATTAAAGACAAACTGACCCAGCAAGATTAAGTCCCTTGTTTTTTTCTGACCCACATACAAATTCCCCATGTGCAAACGAGGCTGCTCTTCAAAGTCTCTGTCTCATTTTGAATATGGGGGAGCTTGTATGGGAGTCACAGCTGGCCAAAAATAATCCAGGTAAAATGACCACCTTTGATGCTCGATTTGGGGGTAACCAAATGAACCTGTGGTGCAGTTTATGCAGTGGTTTTTTTTTTCTTTTTTCTTTTTTAGGGGGGAGACAGCGCGGGGTGAGGGGGGTGGGTGGGAGGGGAAGGGGATGGAGAGAGAGTGGAGGGGCTGGGGGTATATGTTCCCCGCATGTATTTAATTTTAATGTTTTCTAATATCTTGTTCTTACGATGTCAAAGTTCTTTTTTTTTATGTTTTAATCGTGTACGTCTCCTTTTTCTTCTTTCTTAAACCTGTTGGTTTTTATTTTTGTAATGGCGCCTGGAGCCTCGCGAGGGACAGGCGTCACTTTTCTAAAAATGAAATAAATTATCATTATTATTTATCTCACTCTCAGTGATCTCTATGCATTTTTAGAAAGAAAATTCGGTAAAGGTAAAGATGTGCCACCCCCCATGCATTTCTCGGTTAATTGTATTTTTCCGTTTTTGCCTTTCTTACCATACATAAAGCTGTATTTTAGGAACATTTTTAGCTAATTACCTTTTTGGAATACTAACCCTAACCCTAACCCTAGCCCTAAACCTAACCCTACCCCCCACTATGTACTGCAGTACACCGCGATTTGTCACAGTTGTGGTTCGTTGCGTTTTTCCGTCTTATACGGTGGGGGGTAGGGTTAGGGTTAGGGTTAGGGTTAGGGCTAGGGTTAGTATTCCAAAAAGGTTATTAGCTAAAAATGTTCCTAAAATACAGCTTTATGTATGGTAAGAAAGGCAATAACGGAAAAATAGAATTAACCGAGATAGGTAGGGGGGGTGGCACATCTTGACCTTTACCGAAAATTCTTTCGGTCAGGGGGTCTTTAAAAGCATGTATGTTCCATGAAAACATTGAACATAATATGTACCAAACCTGAACCCACTGGCAAGGCTTTGGAAAAGTGTGTGCCGGGCAAGCATGAAGTGGTTTAGTTTAATAGTGTGAGTCTGTAATACAAATTCAGGCCATTGGTGAATGAAGCAAGCATGTTACCTGAAGATCCCACTTGGCCCACAAAGGTCCACAGTTTGATGAGGTGATCTTTACCACCTGTCGCCAGCAACAACTGGACCACACTGCTGTCTGGCTTACCTGTTGGCACACACCATCACAGGATTATGATAATAGGGAACATGTCAATATAGTGCCATTCTTTATCATGAGGCTCAAACACTCTACAAAAGTACTAACACAGTACTCCAAAGTTTCACGTTTATCATAGTTCAAGTGCATATTAACAATTTCCATCCCAAAGGGTATTTAACCCCTTCCCTGCCCAGTCCTGTGTCTACTACCTGGTGTGTGATGTCATTGATGATGTCATAACTGTTGATCCTAAATGTTTTTTGGTTTAGACAAGTCAGGAAGGATATATATATCTAATACCTCTAGACTATTTTCTCAGATTGAGTCTAACAGGGACGGTATTCATGTCGAGATAGCATGAGACTTAGCATGATACTAACTTAGAAGCTCTTCCAAAAGTCCTATTAAATCCTATAGGACATTGGAAGAGCTTCTAAGTTAGCATCATGCTAAGTCTCATGCTATCTCGACATGAATACCGTCCCAGGTCTTTTAAATTTCATAATAAGAAAATCGATAATTTCTCTGTTTTCCTCTGGCAGCGAAGGGGTTAAGTTCGATATATGATTAACACACCCAAATAACAACATGACATTGTCATCAAAAATAACAACTCAGAGAAGAAAAGCAATAATTTGCACCTATCTACATATCATTTACCCACCAATGCATTACACATAATGACCATAATTTTTTTTTAATTTAAAGAAGAAAGAAACTGATTCATATAGACAGTTGTATTTTTGTAACACTAACCGTGTTAATTCTA
Organism: Phymorhynchus buccinoides; assembly: GCA_017654935.2. Taxonomy (NCBI): domain Eukaryota; kingdom Metazoa; phylum Mollusca; class Gastropoda; order Neogastropoda; family Raphitomidae; genus Phymorhynchus; species Phymorhynchus buccinoides. The sequence goes on from CM065703.1 coordinate 25,256,022, forward strand.
TCTGTGAAATTAGGGAAACAGAATCAGTGCGCAAAATAACATTTCAGTCCTTTCAATTTCGACTTTCCAGATATTCCATAGTATGTGCATGAAAATTAACACTGTGCAAGATAAATCTTCAGAATTTAACCCGCCCACTCACCAGCAGAACCAAAGGTCGGGGAGAACTCGCAGCAGGTGACCCCAAGGTCATGGGCGTCCACTTTGAGCGACAGGTATCGGCCGTGGCCGAACTCAGCGTCCCAGACGTAGAGGTCCCCATTGGGGCTGCCCGACACCAGGAAGTGACCGTCGGGGCTGTAGGTCAAGGCCACCACCGAGTCCTCCAGGCCAGCCAACGACCTGACAACATAAAAACATGTACCTTTATTATTATTCAGACTATAAGTATAAAGATAACAAAGCGTATCGTATTCTAAGGTGCACACCCCAAACTTAACATTAAAGTCTGATTTATTTTTAATAGTTTCTTACTAGATCTTCAGTCATAACATCATAAGGCAAAGGGATTTCAACTTGAAGTCTAGAAATAGATACCCAAAAAAGGTATTGTAATGGAGTCAGTAAAAATATCTAAAATATGGCACCTTTTTTCTATCTGAAATGTATTAAAAGCTCCAAACAAAAGTGGGAAGACTCAGAGTAGCAACTCCAAACCGAAGCGCGTCATTGGAAATGTGGTAATATTTCAGTCAAATTAGGTCAACTTTCAACGTTCGTATTTCACTTGCAATCGTGAACATCTGAATAAAACCACATCCAAGCTGTGAAATTGTCCGTCTCCTATTAATGTGTCTGTGTTTTCAGTTGGAAATTTGTAAAACGGAGCTGAAATCAGCGCTGCAACAACCCTACCGTTCGACTTTCGCGAAACACCGTCGAAAGCGCATTCCAAAATACTTTTTTCATCACCTTCACTTCACGGCTTTGTGCGTGGTGAGTATTACCGCTTCCACATCTAAACGCATACGAAACGAAAGTAGACACGCTGAGCCTGTTTTTAACAGCTATCCGCCGTGTCCCAACCAAAAACCAACGGTGATAAATGACGGTTAAAACCGTTACAGTGATGACAAGACCCGTAAATATAAACTGTGCACGGCTGAAAAAACACAGAACCTGCACCAACATCTTATCTATAATTTTTTGTCAAAACCTTTTTTGACCTTTCAATTCTCACCACGCACAGGATCACACAGTCGAGTTAACTGATCACATAATCCATGACGTAGCCACCAGCCGTGGCTATGACGAGCAGATCTACGCCGATCGTCACAGACAAAGGAAAACACGAAATTTCTGAAGAAAATCGTTTTTTAGGCTTTGAAATCAGATGAAGATTAGAATAAATGTTGTTATCCATGCACTTCACCATTAAAACTGATTTTATTGGCATCAAATAGATCAATAATTTACAGATTTGCGAGTCAAGTGAAGATTTAGATCAGACGCTCAGAATGCTTTGATGGTAGCATTGGAAAATCACATACTATTTTTGTACACTTGAAGTTATTGATGTTTAAATACACAATAGCCTTTGGAGATGTTTTATTTTGGACCTCTTCAGAAAATTACTCCAAAAAGAAACAAATTTGAACGTAAATTAGAAAAGTTCAAGGTCACGTGACCTTGTTGTTGTCTCTCTTGCTTAGTTAGCACACACGTTTTGAGTTTCATTTATAAAGTCGCTCGTTTTAATGTGACGAGTCTTTAAATTGAATAAGGTTGTGAAAAGCCAAAACAACTTACAGTTTATAAACAAACACACACACACAAAATGCTGCCAATATTAGAATTAGAGAGAGAGAGATATGTAGGCCTATGTGTGTGTGTGCGCGTGCATTTGTGAGTGTATGTGCACGCGTATCTGTGTGTGTGTGTGTGTGCGCGCGCGTGTGCGCATGTGTGTGTGTGTGTGTGTGTGTGTGCGTGTGCGTACGCATGCTATATTCTTTGACATAAATTCTCAAATTTATAGATCTAGATTCTTGATCATTGGACTAAACTAGATCAATCATCTTCTCGGAGGCATATTAATCTTTGTTACCACACACTATAGACTAGTCCCACACGCAGATGGTACAACATATCAGTTCACCCACATACTGCCGGTCCCACAATTGTAGGAAAATCGGTACGTGGGACAAGTGATATAACTAGTATTGAGTGTGTGTCTGTGGTTGTGTGAGCCTGCGAGCTTGCATGCGTAAGTGCGTGCGTTCGCGCGCACGCACACATACACAGCCTACACACACGTACGCATGCACACGCATGCATAAACACACGCCCGTATACACACGCGCACGCATACACACACGCCAGTATACACACGCGCACGCACACATAGCGCATACATACGCGCAAACACACACACATACACAAACACTCGCACATACACATGCGCGCATACACAAACATACAAGAGAGAGAGAGAGAGAAAGAGAGAGAGAGAGAGAGAGAGAGAGAGAGAGAGAGATTTCAGGGCCATTAAGATTAATATAAAGGTTGAATGTTAATATAATATCCAATCTGCAACTTTGAATAGTAGAACACCTGGCTAATAAAGTAGGCCAACTGTTCAAGGGTGGGCCTACTTAATGATTCTGAAAAATGTACCCCCCACCACCCTCCTTCTCTCAATCTGTGTGGGTGGGTGCGTGTGTGTGGGTGGGTGTGATTGTGTGTGTAGTCGCGTGCACGCGTGCACCTCTCAATCTCTATTTATTATAAATGTGTTTATAGAGAAATGTGTTTATAGAGACAGAGACAAAGAATTGTTCATAAAAAAGATGGCAGAACTATTGCACTGTTTGTCAGTTCACTCAAATGCTTTATGTTAATCAAAAAAGAAGAAAAAAGAGGGAGGGAGCAGTATGTGTTGTGAAAATCTTTGGCAAATAAAAATAATGGTATTTAGAACGGAAAATCTTCATTCTTCAAAATATATTTTAATAAGTCTGTAAGTTATCGCGGGATATCGCGAAAAAGCTATAGTTTACGTAGTGTTCAGTCAACAGACGCAGCGGACTTTGTCTTGCTCGCTGATAGGTCTATTTGTCTCTTTGTCTTTGACTTTGTCAGAAGATGGATGATGGGATAGTCTGTGAGAAAGATGTGGGGAAAGTCTGAGAAATATGTGGGAAAGTCTGTGAGAAATATGGAGGAAGTCTGTGAGAAAGGTGGGAAAAGTCTGTGAGGAATATGGGGGGAAGGTATGTGAGAAAGATGGTGGGAAAGTCTGTGAGAAAGATGGTGGTAAAGTCTGTGAGAAATATGGGGAAATCTGTGAGGAAGATGGGGGGGAAAGTCTGTGAGAAAGATGGGGGGGGGGGAAAGTCTGTGAGAAAGATGGTGGGAAAGTCTGTGAGAAAGATGGAGAAAGTCTGTGAGAAAGGTGGGGAAAGTCTGTGAGAAAGGTGGGGAAAGTCTGTGAGGAAGATGGATTTTTCCTCTTACTCTGCACTAGGCATTATGGTCTGAACGTGGAGTATTTCGGATGAGACAATAAACCGAGGTCCTGTGTGCCCATGCACTTAGCACACTTTAAACCCAGTGGCAACGAAAAATGTCATTTGGTCAAAATTCACACACACACACACACACACACACACACACACACACACACACACACACACACACCTCCCTCCTCATAAGCACACAAACATTTCCTCTTCGGTAGAGGTTTACAAACAAACAAAAAGAAAGCAACAATGATAAACCGTCGCCACGGGGCTAACGGTACATAATCTCAAGAAGTCTCTTTCTCTGGCCTCCACCCCATCAATCTCTGCCCTCCCCTTTCCCCCTCTTTTCTCTTCCTTTTGTCTGAGTAAACGTTTTTATTTTAATGCTGACACAGCCACATTCTGGGCTTCATAAAGATATTAAGATAACTAAGTACTTTTTACAAAAAATGCTAAAACAAAAAAATGCTATCCCAAAATGTCTCAATTTCGCTCACTTGCCAAAAAGGGTAAGACAGAGCTAATCAGAATGATGTCATGAATATAATGACGTCATAAACATGATGTCATATTCATAAACGTGTATGTTAGCATCCAGAGGCAGTTACAACTGTGTGTTAAATGTCGTTTGTGTGGCCTTCATAGGTAGGCCGATAACGTTTTGATTACTTGTACATCTCTGTCACTAGCCTAGAAGAAGGGCGCTTGTGCATGCATGATTATCAAAGGCAAACTAACCCCAAGGCTGCAGCATAAAGCTATAGCGCCTACTAAGCACTTTAAAAATACCAAGGATCTCAATATCTCATTTTGATAAATCCATTTCAACAGCACAGCGTTGTGTTACTTAATAAGGAGGCGATTGATGGAAGGGCACAGATGGTCACCAAAGACCAACTAGCCCCAAGGCTGCAGCACAGAGCTGTGCAGCTCCTCACTCACACTAAAAAAAAGTCAGTAGAGTTCAAAATATCATTAGGAAAATTCCCTTTCTTCCATTTCTTCATTCATATAACCAATCACTTGATCAGAGGCAAGACAGTCGTTTTCGGGACATAGATAGCTGAAAAAGGCCAACTAGCCAAAAGGCTGCAGCACACAATAACACAATACATTCTGAGCAATTTAACGAGTCCACTAACCTCAAGATCTCGTTTTGCCAATTCCATCGATATCAAATAGCTTTCTGTCACTTGATTAGAAGTAAAGTTATTGCAGTTTGAATATTTGCTGGGATTTCCAAACATTGCGTTATGCAAAAGTATACTTGAAAATCGATATTTTCTGTATCTTTGTCATCCGATTTTACAAAACCATAAATAATGTTAATGACTGAAAAAATCTCATGCATTGTACAGGTTGGTAAGAAACTGTACCATTCATTTAAAGTGTTTTTGTGAGGTATAAATATGTTTTATGGCTCGGCAAAGATGGCACCCCACCCAATTTTCAAGGGTACGTAAAATGACCCTTAAAATTTAAATATTAAAAAAATCGTAACTCGAAAACTAACAATAGCACAAACATGTTTTTGGTATCTTTGTAATCAGGTTAAAAAGTTCTATCACACTATGCTAAAAGCTATTTGCGATGTCAGCTTTCAAAAATCCGTTTGGAATAGCTACTCAGACTCAGAGCGACTGCTAATGATTCCTATGAAGCATAATTTGCAAGGCTAAAAGTGAGAAGACTGCCTTAATCTTTAAAGCATTTAAAGTAAAGCACTTTTGCAACAACAAAAAGTTGGAAAACAGTTCGAGGTATTTGTGAAACTAAAGTGGGATTAGACTGCCCAAAGCAGATCTGCAACAGTGAATAATAATAATAATAATAATAGTACATTTATATAGCGCTTTACCTCAGATGAGCCCAAAGCGCTTTACAATCAATTATTCATCAACAAATAGACAACAAAAACAGAATTCAAGAATTACACCAACCAGCAACAACTCATTATACAAAGCAACTCTCTCTCTCTCTCTCTCTCTCTCTCTCTCTCTCTCTCTCTTTCTCTAACACACATACAAACACATAATTTATTGACACCGACTCGTTCATCCCCCATTCAATAAGCAACAACAACCGAGCCGCACGGACTGACCACATACACAAACACCCTCACACACAACGTACGCACGCAGACAGACACACACACGCACACAGACACACATGCGTGCACACACAACCCACAAAACCAAAACACACACAAGCATGCATGTATGCACACATGCATGCTCACACACACACAACACACACACACACATACACACTCACACACGCACACACCACAAAACACAACACAAATCTCTTATTCAATCTTCCCTCACATGCACACAACGATAGAGAACTAGTCACATATTTAGGGTGCAGCAGGAAAAAGATGGGTCTTAAGAGAGGTTTTGAATGAGGAGACTGAGCTGGAGTGTCGGAGAGGAGAAGGCAGAGAATTCCAAAGAGATGGTGCTTGATAGGAAAAAGAACGTTGGCCAGCAGATTTGAGACGGATGGAGGGAAGAGAAAGGAGATGAGAATCAGAAGACGAACGTAGTTGGCGAGCTGGGACATAGAGATGAAGAAGATCAGAGATATAAGGGAGCTTGATCAATGTGTGTAGCAAGGTTGTGAGTGAAAGGCAAAAGTGTATGGAAGTGTTGTATGCTGAGCGAGTGGTGCGAAAGGCCAAGCAGATAGCGACTGATGATAGTCATGTTGTTGCCCACCATTATGAACTTTTGCCATCAGGACGCAGGTATCGGACTCTCAAACTGAAATCACGGGCACAAAAAACTTTCATACCACGTTCTATCCATCTCTTAACTTCAAGATTCATTTTACTATCTCTCTCTCTCTCTCTCTCTCTCTCTCTCTCTCTCTCTCTCTCTCTCTCTCTCTCTCTCTCAGTCTCTCTCTCACTCTCAGTCATTATTATATCTTGTTCTGATTGAATATTAACATCTGACTGCAGTAATTGTAATGTGTGGAGATACTATTATCATGTGTATTGATTGTTGATGACGAGATGTATTCCAAATTTTGTTATTTGATTGACTGCTGTAACTTAAGTTAATAATGGTTATTGAAATTGAGCTTCTCTCTCTCTCTCTCTCTCTCTGATTTAAATGTGCACATTTCTAAGTTGATGTAATGAATTTTGATAATTATTCGGTTCGTATAATTTTGTTTCACACGTTTGATTAATGTTCTTTCAGTTATGTTGTATCTCTGATTATCCGTCATGTTGTTGCACCTAACCTGAATTTCTCTTTTTACTTGAACTTGAACTTGAACAGTGCAAGACAAAAGTAGAATTACCTGAACTTCTGAAGCATAATTTTGCGAGACAAAAATGGAATTAGACTGCCTAAAGCATTGAGAAGACAAAAAGTAGGAATACAGCCATAAACACACATAAAAACAAAACTGGGAACATTGCTGTAACCAGAATAAGCTTGATAATGTACTATGTAAATTTAACTTCAATAAACTTATAAAGTCAAAAATAATAACTTTCTGGTCAAGGTTCATAAAAAAAATGTTTGCTCCCCTTACAGTTTACTGCTTATTAAGTTACAGTTATCGTTTTAAAACTCATTCAACACTGGCTGATTGCTTCCCTTCACAACCGTTCAACACAAGAGTACGCTATAGCGTACATACTACATAGTAAACATTCACACTTCACAACTCAGCGAACCCATGCAACCCAAACTGGTATAAAAGTGTTCCTGACCTCTATCAATGGTCCCTTAATAGTTTTCAACCAATTAAATGCTTTTTTTGGTCATGATTTTTTACAAATCGGCTATTAATTAAAAAAAAATTGATTTGGAATTATAACATTATATGTTAGCTTTTATTATTATAAATAATACCACAAATCTTCAAACCTGTACCGTTAAGCATTATTTAAAAAATACTTTTGATGTAAATCGTAATGATCATGCAAATCTGCCAAGTGTTGAACGTTTGTGCGAGGCATGTACGCTATAGCGTACTCTCAAGTAAAGAGAATTAACTTAATAGCACTGACCGTAGCAGCTTCTTGGTTCCAATATCCCACATACAGATCGAATCATCGTCACTCCCGGAAGCAATCCGACTGGAATCCGGCGAGAACCTGCACACACGAATCCCGCACTTGCTGGCATGTTCGAACTGTGCCCTGATTTCACCGGTCCGCACATCCCATAATATCAGCTTCCCGTCGGTGGAGCAGGTGGCTAGCACACTCCCCAGCGGGGAAAATGTACAGAAATGAATGTTGTAGGAGTGGCCCAGAAATGGCGATTTGGGCAGTTCGGAGAAGTCTTTGATGTCCCAAAGTCGGACAGTTTTGTCCCCGGAGATGGTGGCCAGGGCATTGTGGGAAAAAGCCACGCCAGTGATGTCCCCCTTATGGGTGGAGATGACGTGGATCTGACTGGCCACCATGTCGGCCATGGGATTCAGCTTGATTGTTGCAGATCTGAAAGTGAAACAGATGAGATAAATCAACTAAAAACTTTAAAACAGCACATTAGCCATGCTTCTGGGTGAATGTGTGATAACAGTATGTTTGCGTGCTTTTTGTTGTTGCTGTGAATGCCCACATTCAAATTTCAATACATTATTCTTTTGTATTTTCAGTGTGTTGTTCTCAATGGTCATTTAAATATACAGTTTGTGTGAGTGAGTGAGTGAGTGTGTGAATCAGAATCAAAATCAGAATCAATTTGTATTGTCTTTTAAAACCGTTATATGGCTTATATATATAATGCCTCATTTGTTTTGGTTTTTGTCACAGTTCTAAATCTAACCCTTACCCCATTCCTAAACCTAGATCCCTTTTCTGGCCAATCAATTCAAACCTTATCCCTGACCCTATCCCTATTCACCGGCCTGGTGAATGGTCTCTGTTTAGACTCAGCTCATCTGCATCAGTGCATGACACTGTGTGGTTGGGTTGTTTGCTATGAATGGCCACATCCAATACAATGGTGTCACAACTCACTCTCTCTGTCAGTGTGTGTGTGTGTGTGTGTGTGTGTGTGTGTGTGTGTGTGTGTGTGTGTGTGTGTGTGTGTGTGTGCATGTGTCATTGTATGTGTACACACACACTTGTGTACACATGTGTGTTCTTCTTCTTCTTCGCCTCAGGCAGCCAACTTCATCAGGCTGAAGATTCTGCACAAACACACACACACAAACAAACACTGAGGAGATAGAAGTAGCCTAATGGAAAAGGATAGTAAACACAAAATAAAACCTAGTGTGGATCTGTAGTAGGATTTTGGTGATACTGATAGTTAAAACTATGTGTTGATTGTGGCCACGCACTGCGAAGAAGAAGAAGAAAACTAGGGTCACAATCACATTGTGGCATAACTCTCTATGTGTGTGTGTATGTTCTTCTATCTTTGAACAACCACCAAATATGTGTATGGTATGTGTGTGTGTGTGTGTGTGTGTGTGTGTGTGTGTGTGTGTGTGTCACTGTGTGTGTGTGTGTGTCACTGTGTGTGTGTGTGTGTGTGTGTGCGTGTGTGTGCGTGTGTGTGCGCGCGCGCGCGCGCGCGTGTGTGCGTGTGTGTATGTTTCGTCTTGATGATTTTTGTATGCAATGTCATCAAAATTAAACAGT
>CM065703.1:25270105-25275105 GCA_017654935.2 Phymorhynchus buccinoides
GCAGACCATTGAAACAGGAGCACGCACGACATCATTAGGGACTATTTCACCCCCTACTGCAGATTTTAAAGGGTCAAACTCACGCATGGTTTGAGACTCTAGAGGGCGATTTAACAGGTCTAGTGCGTGAATACGCACAATCTCTACGTTTTCAGAAACCTTATTAATAATTTCACCCTTCATGTCTACCATCAAGAATATTGCTATGAAACGATTGAGAACTTTGAATCAGACCTCAAATATGTCATGATGTGGTAATAATTCACGGTGTGTGAAAAGAGACTCGACCCATAACAACCAGTTCTTATAGAATTATATTAATTTAGGCCTGTCTCAAACCCCATGCCAAGTGAAACCAGTCACAGAAATGCGGTGGGTGACAATAATAACGTTCTTTAATAACTGCCGAGACACAGGGCTTTCATTTGAACTAGATTGAACCCCTCTCTCTCTCTCTCTCTCTCTCTCTCTCTCTCTCTCTCTCTCTCTCTCTCTCTCTCTCTCTCTCTCTCTCCCTCTCCCTCTCTCTCTCTCTCTCTCTCTCTCTCTCTCTCTCTCTCTCTCTCTCTCTCTCTCTCTCTCTCTCTCTCTCTCTCTCTCTCTCTCTCTGTCTCTCTCTCTGTCTCTGTCTCTCTGTCTCACTCACCCCCCCCCCCCCCTCTTAACTATAAAACATTTCGGAGAACTGCTAACACTGAATCATACCGGTAGTAATGTCCCAGACGTGTCCCACGGACCGGGAGGACGTAAAGCTGAACTGTCTTCGTCAATACTGAACCATCATCTTATCATTCATTTAGGCCTACATAGATTAGGCCTAATTGTGCAAGCTCTAGTGAGGCTTAGATGTATGTTTTAATGTTAGAACCCATGTTGACTACATATAAACGTCATGAGAAGCAGAATGTGAAGTGTTGGCTGAGTAAAAGAGGAACTGAAAATGAAGCTGTCATGTTCTGTTATGTTGTCCAGCACTTGATGATTTCAGAAAATGATTTATATTTCCTGTCTTTTTCCTTAACCCTTCGGCGCATAAGATGGAATCTTTGCTTACATCAACAGGAAGTGAAGAGATAATTAATTTAGCCATCTATAATCTATATAAACTTCGGGAAATCATTGACTATTTGCAATGAAATAAAAACGATATGTTTAAATCGAGTTATGACATATTGACTATGATTATGACTACTCTCTCATTTTTGTGTTTTTGTGTAAGGGGCTAATGGCCTATTCGACTAAATTGTTCAGTGTTCAGTGTTTGGTGTTCTCTCTCTCTCTCTCTCTCTCTCTCTCTCTCTCTCTCTCTCTCTCTCTCTCTCTCTCTCTCTCTCTCTCTCTCTCTCTCTCTCTCTCTCTCTCTCTCTCTCTCTCTCTCTCTCTCAACGCAGCAAACAGCAAGGGTACACAAATCACTTCCACCCATTTCTCAAACCAAACCACCTCTCTCTCTATAACAATAATATCATGTTTACTCAACTAGCGGGCAGGAATGTGGTGATAACTATAATACAGAATAGCGCAGGTGCACATATATCTGCCATTAGAAACTCGCCTTTCTTTGTTAAAACATTCAAGGCTGATCTCTTCGATCCTCAAATCCATTCCGATCAAGTGAACGAAGCATAGCGTATTTGAAAACGTTCGGGTTACTACCACAGCGCTATATCGGAGCGCATTGTACGACCACAAGGGTGTAGATAGATATCTTTCACTCGGAGATAAGTGCACTGTCACACTGTCACACCAATATCGCAAAGAAAACGGGGGTGGGGGTGGGAGGTAGGGAGTGTGTGTGTGTGTGTGTGTGTGTGGGGGGGGGGGGGGTAAGGAAGGGTAGGTCCCTTGTCTCTTCCTATTGAGTCACCCTATCTAAACTGACGATATAGGCTATACATAGCTATAGTTATAAACGATCTTCCAGGTAGAAAAATTCGTATCGATTACCTTTCTAGCCCGTGAACGCCTACTTCGATTACCAGGCTACTCGCAGGCCTACCTTTTTTTCTTTCTCACACTTTCTTGGACCAAGCTGAACTGAAGAAGGATTGAACCTACCCTTACTTTTTTTCTTGTCTTTTTTTTTTCCTTCTCCTTCTCTTCTTTTTAATTCTCGGTTCACGTGTGGTGAAGAAAGAAACGGAAAAGGGAACCTCAAAGGTGGTAGAGTCAGAATAGAACCACAAAAGCTGTAGTTAGAGTAAACAGTGAGTAGGTCCATGGCTTGATTGGCATAGTAGAAAGAGAGTGAGTGACACAAACTTAGAGAGACAGACACAAAGACACACAGAAAGAAAGGCAGACAGAAACGAACGAAGGAGAGAGAGGGAAACAAGGAGACGGATCTTGTTTCTTGCCACATTGGGGGTTCTAACCCCCCAACCGCCAGAGGCAAGAACGATTCAACATGGCGGCCACGGACACGGAAAGCATGCAGGAGAACATGACCAGGCTGAGGATGAGAATGGTGCAGCAGGTCAGTGGACTGATCATGGGAACATAGTAGTAATCATTCATGTATGGTGTGTGTGTGTGTGAACGTTGTAAACTATTTCCAAAGAAATTGCATCGCGTGAGGAAAATTTCTTAAGTTTGTGTGCTAATACTGTGAGGTGAGGATGATGATGATGAGGATGATGGTGGTGATGATGATGATGGTGTATGTGTGTGTCAGTGTATGTGTGTGTCTGTCTGTCTGTCTGTCTGTGTCTGTGTGTGTGTATTTGTGTGCATTAGAGAGAAAAAGAGAGACAGACAAAGAGAGTGAGAGAGAGAGAGAGAGAGAGTGTGTGTGTGTGTGTGTGTGTGTGTGTGTATGTGTGTGTGCGTGTGCGTGTGCGGTCCGTGTGCGTGTGTGTGTGTGTGTGTGTGTGTGTGTGTGTGTGTGTGTGTGTGTGTGTGTGTGTGTGTGTGTGTGTGTGTGTGTGTGTGTGTGCTCGCGCGCGCATGTGTGTGTGTGTGTGTTTATGTCTCTGTGTGTGTTTACATCTCTGTGTGTCTCAGTGTGTCTGTGCGTGCACGACTAAAAGTGTGAAACCAGAATGTTTGTACAGATGTAGACAACCTTCTATGTTACGAACTCGTGGTTTACTGAATAGGCCACCCTTAATGTCCCCCTCGTTCAAGTTGTTTAATGTTTACAGTTTTCTCTGTGCCACTAGCCTACCACCTGAACAATAATGTGTGAGCTGTCGTGTACTTTCTGAATGTGGTTTCCTTTCCTGTGGCCTGCTGTGTCGTGCCTGTACCTCGTCGTGTATTGTGTGTGTGTGTGTGTGTGTGTGTGTGTGTGTTAACCCTTGTGTATCTGTTTTGTGGTCATTGGTTGAAAATGGGGCCTATAGTAAGTGAGAGTGGAAGGGGTACAATAAGTTGTTTGTTTTTGGCACAGTTATGGAAAATCATTATACAGCTCAGTATTGTGTGTTCTATGTCATTTCTCCGTTCTGTACGTGTTCTGTATGATTTGTCTGAATTGTGAATTCTGTTGATTTGTCTTTATATTCCCCCGTGGGGATACCGGGGTCTTTAGTATAAATAGTTTCCCCACCATCTGGAAGCTCTGTGCTTGTAACTTTCTCTATTCTGTCACTCTCTTTGACTCTGCCTTTTCATTTTACTCATTGTCATCTACTATATTTCTGCCTTACCAGTCCATTCTCCTGCTTTTTCTTTTTCCAAGAAGCACTTTCAAAAGGATTTCCTCCAGCCGAAGTCGGACTTGCTGGGCTTATTTCTTAGTTAGGCGCATAACGGCAGCATGACGCATCTGCGCTCCTAATTGACAGGAAAATGTCTGAGCGATCGAAGAAGAAGAAGAAGAAGAAGAAGAAGAAGAAGAAGAAGATTTGTCTTTATTGTGTATTATATTGCTTTTTCTCTGTTTTGTGTTATGTAATTCGTTTGTGTTGTACATTATTGCGTGGAGTATTGTGTATTGTGTATTGTATGAATGTGTCTGTATCGTAGTTCACTGAATGGTGTTTGTCTCTTTTGTCATCGTATAGATTTGTTTGTATAATGTATTGTACGGATTTTGTCTGTGCCATGTATTCTATAGGTTTGTCTGTATTATGTATTGTATCGAATGCTCTGTGTTGTGTATTGTATAAGTTTGTGTTATGTATTGTATATAGAGAGTACATACAATACACAACCCATTCTGTATTGTGTATTGTATGAATTTGTATTGTGTATCATACGGGGTATTCTGTAACTGTATATTGTATTCATTTGTTTGTATTGTCAGTATGGAAACACCCAGTAGTTTATAATAAAACATCTCAGATGACACTTTTCACCAAACCAACTTTGGTTGAAATCCATCCAGTAACTTTAAAATAACAGCGTCTTTGTATTTTTCAATTTGAATCACATGGATTTCGTTAAAATGGCTTGCCATTTGGTATATCCAACACCACGGGCAGCATCTAGAAAACCTAAGGAACCATTCTACTAAGTTTCGTTAAGATTGGTTCAGTAGTTTAGGCGCTGTGAAGTGAAGTGGAATACAAACAGACAGAGAGACGCCCTCGTTCCCATTCCAATATACTCCTGTTCTTTCAGAACTGGGAGTACAAAAAACAGCACTGGTCAAGAAGTGCCATCCTTGGCGGGGGGTAATAACACAGACAAGGGCGTGACAAGCAGTCACAGTAATTAACCCTTTCAATCCCAACTGTTCCTCAAGGTAATTCGCCAGCTTGAATTCGTTCTAATTCTTGACAACAAAGCTGTCTTCTTCTCTTCTTTTTTTGGACCCCTTATCACAATGGAGGATGCGTCTGGAATGTGTCACTTGGATCAGGACAGATTTTGAGTACAACCCTAAGTGGTAACCGGTATTAGTTGGGCTTAGTGGCTAGTTTTTAACCTCTGCCAATGAGGTTATGACTTTGTGTCCCTGTGACTCTATCTGTCTGTCTGTCTGTCTGTTTGCCTCTCTCTCTCTTTCTCTCTCTCTCTCTCTCTCTCTCTCTCTCTCTCTCTCTCTCTTTCTT
>CM065703.1:25285105-25290105 GCA_017654935.2 Phymorhynchus buccinoides
TTTGTAAATACAAAGATGGTGGGAACAATGCTGGCTGCAATGCCCGGAGGCAGTGCAACACCAGTAAAGTCCCGAGTTTTTAACAATATAGATAGGTGTAGCGGTAACCACGCCTCGGTTAAACCTCATTGGCTATGGTACCGCGACAAGTATGAAGTCCTTAGGTATGAGTGAATGAAAAATGGTGTTTTACGTCTTCTCGGTCATAGACACATATGGGACATTTGTAAATACAAAGATGGTGGGAACAATACTGGAACTGCAATGCCCGGAGGCAGTGCAACACCAGTAAAGTCCCGAGTTTTTAACAATATAGATATGTGTAGCGGTAACCACGCCTCGGATAAACCTCATCGGCTATGGTACCGCCACAATAATTAAATGAAGTCCTTAGGTATGGAAAGAATTGTATTCTGAACAGAGCACACGAATCTTCATTTTAAAGCGTACAAAATAATAAACATACGTAATGCAGACACTGCAACAGACACGACGAGTATGCGGTGCTTCTTTCGATGAGTATAAGTAGGATCAATAGTTTTAAATGTTTTCCAATTTTTGAATTACTGATCGCTTCTCGGCCTTTTGGCTAAGACAGTGATTCAGGAACATAAATTTTTGTTTATACCCTGGTTGGTTTGTTCAGCCCGTCGTACATGGCGAAAGCCGATACGCGACGTTAAACTGAACTTCCATCCAAATGTTTTCCAAAAGATATAAAAAGTTACGAAAAAAACAAATGGTGCAGAGATAACATTCTGGTTTACAGATTAAAATTATTGAAAAGCCAGGGGAGGCGACTCAGTGTATGTAATGATTGGAGTGGTAAAAATAGACCGCTGCCACAAACGATTGCGAATCCGCGCTTGTTTCTTTATGTGCTGTCTCTATTGGCATGTCTGTCTGTCTGTCTGTCTGGCCGTGTTTGTCTGTCTGTATGTATGTATCTGTCTCTGTTTGTCTGTCTGTCTCTCTGTGTGTCTCTGCCTCTGCCCCCCCCCCCCTCTCTCTCTCTCTCTCTCTCTCTCTCTCTCTCTCTCTCTCTCTCTCTCTCTCTCTCTTTCTCGTTGTGTTATGAATGAATGAAAAATGGTGTTTTACGTCCTCTCGGTCATAGACACATATGGGACATTTGTAAATACAAAGATGGTGGGAACAATACTGGCTGCAATGCCCAGAGGCAGTGCAACACCAGTAAAGTCCCGAGTTTTTATCAATATACTTTTATATAGGTGTAGCGGTAACCACGCCTCGGATAAACCTCATCGGCTATGGTACCGCCACAATAATTAATAATTCTCGTTGTGTTAAATGTGTGGAAGGCTTGCTGAAGTGTGTGTATGCTCTTGTGATATGCAAAGATGTATTATTTGATGTATATTTGATTTATTGTAATGTTTGATTGCTTTGTAAATTATTGTTAACTTTTTTTTTGTCGAGGACATGGTGAAAAAAAGTATTGTTGCTTATCCATTTATCCTCATTAAAAATTTCAATTCAATTCAAAAATTCAATATCTCTCTCTCTCTCTCTCTCTCTCTCTCTCTCTCTCTCTCTCTCTCTCTCTCTCTCTCTCTCTCTCTCTCTCTCTCTCTCTCTCTCTCTCTCTCTCTCTCTCTCTCCCCGAATGACTTAGCTGATGTTTGTGCCAAAGATGCTACTAACATTTCACATGATGTCCAAAACTGTATAATTCCTCTTTCATTATCTGAAGCTATTAATATTATTTCTAAGTCAGTTTGGAATATGCGTCAAAAGCAATATTTGGAGGACTAATTTCGTAAAAAACCCACGATGGGATATTAGTAGGCCTACGCCCACTGCGTCTTGCACTAGTCCACCGGGATCAATTCCAAACAGAAATCTCATTCACAGATTGAGAGTTAATGGGTGGCTTTGTAGATTACTGAAACCTCCCCCGGTGTGTACATGTGGTCAACCAATAGATGTATTTCATTTCATATTTGATTGTGTCAGTACAAAACATCATTTTCAGCCATTTTATGATATGATTTCTTCATCAAATCTTCCCTTAACAATGTCCAGTGTTTTTCATCGTAATGAAGAAAATGGATGGAATCTTGCTTTGCTGGCCATTCGGCTGATTACATCTCACCCTATCGGAAGATTTTTTGAATTTACTTCTTTAGTTGTTAACTTAAATCATATTCCCTTAAAATCAAATTGGACTGAGCATTTATTATTCTTGTAGGGCAAAGCTTTGTAAACTGCTCGACCCTTATTAGTAAGCTTAAATAATCTCGTCCTGAATTTTTCAATTTCTTGGCGTACTTTTCATATTCATTAGTGGTGTTTTCTGTGTTCTTTAAGAGTAATTTTATTGATAGAGAAATTGTTCATGATTGTTTTCCTTTTGAGAGAGACAAGAGGGGGGGGGGGGGGGTAGAGAAAGATAGAATTAGAGTGATTGTGAATGTGCGTGTGTGTATGTGTGGGTGTGAGTGCGTGCGACGAAAGCCAACAGAAACAAACAACCCTTTCAGTTATGTTAAGCTACAGTTGCTGGCATGCACACACAAGCGTTCAAACACTTATTCGTGGAAAGGTAAACAAACCGCACTATCAAACTAGGGGCGTGGTCTGGCTGTCTCCTCTTTGGCTTATGCTAAAAACAAATTTGCTTAAAAAACAACCAACTATGACACCGCCGATTAACTCCATATTCGAACTCACGCTCACGCATGGCGGACTTCGTCTTCCTACAAAGTATCGTTGAGATACAGCAAGTTGTTTTCGATAAAATCGACTTTCAGACAAACAAACAAACAGACAGACAGCTGCGAAACAATATGCCCCCCTTTCACTCAGTGAAACAGGGCCGGGGTATGAAAAGTAGGCAACAAATGTGCATGGTGATTTATGTCCCGTATGTGCCTGCCCAGGTCGAGAGGACGTTAAACCCAATTTATCGCATTGCATGGTGATTTAACACACACAAAATAATGGTCAACTGATAAACATAGCCAAGTATAGCGTTGCAATTTACCCCAACATATTTTAAACGATTCATTTATCAAGATAATTATAGAGCAAACATTTGACATAGGTTTGCTCAAGCGCGCGTGCACAGAGAGAGAGAGAGAGAGAGAGAGAGAGAGAGAGAGAGAGAGAGAGAGAGAGAGAGAGAGAGAGAGAGAGAGAGAGAGAGAGAGAGAGAGAGAGAGAGAGAGAGAGAGACAGACAGACAGACAGACAGACAGACAGACAGACAGAGACAGAGAGATTCGACAGAGAAATAGACCGTCAGAGTCATAGAAAGGGAGAGACACAGAAAGAGTGACGCGTCGTCCCTATAGCAACAAACGACAAGCGTGTCTAAACGCGACTCCTCTCGGCCTAAACACACGAGAACGGAGAAAGGGGAAGTAAGAATGAATGGCCTCACTGAAGGTGCCAAAGGCTATTATACGAAATTCGAGCAGCGGTGAAAACGGAACCGCCACCGGATATTGTCCCTACGTCACGTGGTTACCCCTTGAGCCTCGAGATCATTGCGAGGCTCCCTTGCTCGCTCCACTTTCTCTCTCTGTTTACCAAAGGAAAGTTATCTATCCATTCTTCTGTGTTTGGAGATACAACCGGTCCAGTATCTGAATTTTGAAAGTGTTTTTATTGTGCGTATTTTAATCTGATTTTTTGTTTTAAAGATTTGATCCGTAGTTCGTGACTATGTCAACAAAAATGAATCTAAACTTAGCATAACACAAAACACGACAAAGAACACGACAGGGTCTATTAGCAAAATTATATACAAAAGGAGGCAAACGTTTCATGTTGTTTTTCTTCTTTATTTTTTATTTTTTACTACGTTGCCCTGTAGGAATTTAAGGCCTATTTTAATTTGAAATTTAGTGAGTTATTACTTTTGTTTGATTGTTTTGTTTTCAACTTTTGGGAATCATGTAGAGGAACATTTATACCCACGTTGAAGGGTAAGTATTGTTAATGTTTTATAGTGTGTTGCTTTTTCGTTTTAATAGTGTATATATGGCAATAATATGTATTATGTTGATGTGCATTTTTGATATGATTTTTAAATTTACCTGTGGCTCTACAAGAAACTCTCTGTCTGTCAGTCTGTCAGTCTCACTCTCACTCTCTCTCTCTCTCTTTCTCTCTCTCTCACTCTCTGAGTCTCCCTCTGTCTCTGTCTATCTTTCCTGCCCCCCCCTCTCTCTCTCTCTCTAGCTCTCTGTTCTCGCTCTCACTTTTTCTTTTTCCCTCTCTCTCTCCTCTCTCTCTCTCTCTCTCTCTCTCTCTCTCTCTCTCTCTCTCTCTCTCTCTCTCTCTCTCTCTCTCTCTCTCTCTCTCTCTCTCTCTTCCCCCCTCTCTCTCTCCTCAACAGAAGAGATGAACAAGTCAAAACAACCGAAGACAACTTTTACAGTTTTGCAGTTTGCCTATGGTTCTAGAGATAACTTTATCTGTGTGAGTCTCTCTCCCTCCCTCCCCCTCTCTCTCTCTCTCTCTCTCTCTCTCTCTCTCTCTCTCTCTCTCTCTCTCTCTCTCTCTCTCTCTCTCTCTCTCTCTCTTCTTTTTTCTCAACACAAGGGCAGAACAACCAAAGCAACCTTTCACAGTAATCTGCACGAGTCTTTAACACAGAGGCCTCATTGTTCTAGCCTTTTCCCTAATCCGGACCAATAGCAACGGTATCCAAAACGAACGTGATCGTGATTGGAATTTATAAAAGACATAGATGATAATAATGATAATAATAACAAGGCATAGAAAAAAACCCCAGCAGGCTTATGCCCGTGCGCAGTGACTTTTACAGTGACTTTTACAGTGACTTTTACAGTGACTTTGACTTTTACAGTGACTTTTACAGTGACTTTTACAGTGACTTTTACATCTGGTGACAATTTCACCGTGAATAATATGGAAATATCCCAGGCATGCAACAGTAACCTAACGTCCAATACCTTCAGTTCGTAAATCCCGTCAGCTAACGGTATCTACGAAGTTCCTATCAAACA
>CM065703.1:25315105-25320105 GCA_017654935.2 Phymorhynchus buccinoides
ACTGTGTGGTGTGCCATATCATGTCACCGTATGGTGTGCCATGTGATGTCACCGTGTGGTGTGCCATGTCGTGTGTCATGTCACCGTGTGGTGTGGCATGTCACCGTGTGGTGTGTCACGTCACCGTGTGGTGTGGTGTGTCACGTCACCGTGTGGTGTGTCACGTCACCGTGTTGTGCGCCATGTCATAGTGTGTGGTGTCATGTCATGTGTCACGTCACCATGTGTCACCGTGTGATGTGTCACGTCACCGTGTGGTGCGCTATGTCATCGTGTGGTGTGCCATG
Organism: Phymorhynchus buccinoides; assembly: GCA_017654935.2. Lineage (NCBI taxonomy): Eukaryota > Metazoa > Mollusca > Gastropoda > Neogastropoda > Raphitomidae > Phymorhynchus > Phymorhynchus buccinoides. Next base: position 25,315,393 of record CM065703.1, read on the forward strand.
TCGTGTGTCACGTCACCATGTGTCACCATGTGGTGTGTCATGTCACCGTGTGCTGTGTCATGTCGCTGTGTGGTGTGGCATATCACCGTGTGGTGTGTCGTGTCACCGTGTGGTGTGCCATGTCACCGTGTGGTGTGTCATGTCACCGTGTGGTGTGTCATGTCACCGTGTGGTGTGCCATGTCACCTTGTGGTGTACCATGTCACCGTGGTGTGTCATGTCATATGTGACAGTGTTGTGTGTCATGTACATGTCATGTCATTGTGTGATGAGTCATGTCACCGTGTGGTGTGTCCTATGTCGCCGTGTGGTGTGCCATGTCACCGTGTGGTGTGTCATGTCACTGTGTGGTGTGTGTCATGTCACCGTGTGGTGTGTGATGTCACCGTGTGGTGTGTCACGTCACCGTGTGGTGTGTCACGTCACCGTGTGGTGTGTCATGTCGTGTGTCGCGTCACCATGTGTCACCGTGTAGTGTGCCGTGTCACCGTGTGGTGTGTCATGTCACCGTTGGTGTGTCATGTCACCGTGTGGTGTGTCATATCACCATGTGGTGTGCCATGTCACCTTGCGGTGTGCCATGTTACCGTGTGGTGTGTCATGTCACCATGCTGTGTGTCATATCACCATGTTGTGTGTCATGTCACCGTGTGGTGTGTCATGTCACCGTGTGGTGTGTCATGTCACCGTGTGGTGTGTCATGTCACCGTGTGGTGTGTCATGTCACCGTGTGGTGTGTCATGTCACCGTGTGGTGTGTCATGTCACCGTGTGGTGTGTCATGTCGCTGTGTGGTGTGTCATGTTACCGTGTGGTGTGCCATGTCACCGTGTGGTGTGTCATGTCACCGCGTGGTGTGCCATGTTACCGTGTGATGTGTCATGTTACCTGTGGTGTGTCATGTCACCGTGTGGTGTGTCATGTCACCATGTGGTGTCCCATGTCACCGTGTGGTGTGCCATGGTACAGTGTGGTGTGTCATGCCACCGTGTGGTGTGTCATGTCACCGTGTGGTATGCCATGTCACCGTGTGGTGTGTCATGTCACTGTGTGGTGTGCCATGTGACCGTGTGGTATGCCATGTTACCGTGTGGTGTGTCATGTCACCGTGTGGTGTGTCACGTCACCGTGTGCTGTGTCATGTCACCGTGTGGTGTGTCATGTTATCGTGCGGTGTGCCATGTTACCGTGTGGTGTGCCATGTCGCAGCAACAGGAACAAGCGCCGGACGACCACCGCCCCAGGACGTACAGCCCACGCCGCCGCTACACCCCGTCCCCTCTCCCCCCACCCTCCCGCCGATCCTTGCCGGACCTCAACCGACAGTACCACTTCAACTGGTACAACAAGGATCAGCCCCGAGGTCAGGAATTCACTGCCCTCATTTTGCTTTGCTAAGGAACGAGGGCCTGTGTGTTTCTCTGTGTCTCCCTGTGTGTTTCTCTGTGTCTCCCTGTGTGTTTCTCTCTGTCTCCCTGTGTGTTTCTCTCTGTCTCCCTGTGTGTTTCTCTCTGTCTCCCTGTGTGTTTCTCTGTGTCTCCCTGTGTGTTTCTCTCTGTCTCCCTGTGTGTTTCTCTCTGTCTCCCTGTGTGTTTCTCTCTGTCTCCCTGTGTGTTTCTCTCTGTCTCCCTGTGTGTTTCTCTGTGTCTCCCTGTGTGTTTCTCTCTGTCTCCCTGTGTGTTTCTCTCTGTCTCCCTGTGTGTTTCTCTGTGTCTCCCTGTGTGTTTCTCTCTGTCTCCCTGTGTGTTTCTCTCTGTCTCCCTGTGTGTTTCTCTCTGTCTCCCTGTGTGTTTCTCTGTGTCTCCCTGTGTGTTTCTCTCTGTCTCCCTGTGTGTTTCTCTCTGTCTCCCTGTGTGTTTTCTCTGTGTCTCCCTGTGTGTTTCTCTCTGTCTCCCTGTGTGTTTCTCTCTGTCTCCCTGTGTGTTTCTCTCTGTCTCCCTGTGTGTTTCTCTGTGTCTCCCTGTGTGTTTCTCTCTGTCTCCCTGTGTGTTTCTCTGTGTCTCCCTGTGTGTTTCTCTCTGTCTCCCTGTGTGTTTCTCTCTGTCTCCCTGTGTGTTTCTCTCTGTCTCCCTGTGTGTTTCTCTCTGTCTCCCTGTGTGTTTCTCTCTGTCTCCCTGTGTGTTTCTCTGTGTCTCCCTGTGTGTTTCTCTCTGTCTCCCTGTGTGTTTCTCTGTGTCTCCCTGTGTGTTTCTCTCTGTCTCCCTGTGTGTTTCTCTCTGTCTCCCTGTGTGTGTTTCTCTCTGTCTCCCTGTGTGTTTCTCTCTGTCTCCCTGTGTGTTTCTCTCTGTCTCCCTGTGTGTTTCTCTCTGTCTCCCTGTGTGTTTCTCTCTGTCTCCCTGTGTGTTTCTCTGTGTCTCCCTGTGTGTTTCTCTCTGTCTCCCTGTGTGTTTCTCTCTGTCTCCCTGTGTATGCACCTCTCTCTGTCTCCCTGTGTGTTTCTCTCTGTCTCCCTGTGTGTTTCTCTGTGTCTCCCTGTGTGTTTCTCTGTGTCTCCCTGTGTGTTTCTCTCTGTCTCCCTGTGTATGCACCTCTCTCTGTCTCCCTGTGTGTTTCTCTCTGTCTCCCTGTGTGTTTCTCTCTGTCTCCCTGTGTGTTTCTCTCTGTCTCCCTGTGTGTTTCTCTGTGTCTCCCTGTGTGTTTCTCTCTGTCTCCCTGTGTATGCACCTCTCTCTGTCTCCCTGTGTGTTTCTCTCTGTCTCCCTGTGTGTTTCTCTCTGTCTCCCTGTGTGTTTCTCTCTGTCTCCCTGTGTGTTTCTCTCTGTCTCCCTGTGTGTTTCTCTCTGTCTCCCTGTGTATACTCCTTTAATCCTCGTAATCTAATCGTAGTTTAAACATTTACTCTTAAAAACCTATGTGGAAGCGGAAACGCATGTTTTCCTCATGCTTTAGCGCCTAAACTGCGTGGCCAATCACAGCGAAATTTAGCAGAAGTTCGTCTTTACACAATCATGTTGTGTTACTTTAACAAAAACAAAAACCAACAACAAAATTAACCAAGCAAGAAAATCTAATAAAAAATAAATAAAGATTCAATGCTAGAGAAGAAACAAGAAAACGCCTCCAGATGTTAAAGTCAGTCAAAATTTTATTTCCAGATGGACATCGAATAAGCATTACATTATGCTTCTCTTTTTTTTTTACAGATGTCTGTGTGTGTGTGTGTGTGTGTGTGTGTGTGTGTGTGTGTGTGTGTGTGTGTGTGTGTGTGTGGGTCATGTGTGCGTGACTTGTTCGCCTCGCTGATGGTGACGACAACACGCAAAGTTCCAGGCAGTTGTTAGGAAGGCACTAATAACGAAGTGAGAGTGTTGACGTCTGAACTGGGAATACGTTTACATGGCTTTGCCATCTTCTTTCGATTTATGATGAATCGTGGTATTCAATAACAGATACAAATACAATAATATCTTCTGTTTTTGTGGAGGTTTTTTTTGTGGTTTTATTTAGTTTTTCGTGGGGGTTTTATGTTACCTGTATATCACTTGTGTTTGTAACTGGTTGTCAGTGTCATTTTGGCTCCATAAGTTTACCTAGCAAAATACCTTAGATTCCCGGATACCTTTCGCTGTGTTTGTTTACTGTTGAGTTCGGAACAGAAATTTGAAGCTTCGAGTAAATTGCTATGTCAAATTTTAACGAAAGCAAAATTAAGTTGTGTTCATTTTCACATGTTTGCTCTTTTTTGTTTAGCCTGTAGTCTTTCTTGTACGCTAATGTTAAATTTGTACCATTTGCCAATACTGAGCCTAACTGCATGTACACATCTATGTGTTCGTTAAATCTGCACTGCTTTAATTAAACACTTTGTATATGGCTGATATGTAGCCGTCTTTGTCTATCCGTTTCCAGCACGCTTTGGTGGTGTTGAGACATATGCTCACAAGACAAATGCTCACAAGACATATGCTCACAATTGCTCACTACCTTAAGACAATTGCTCACAAAAGAAAACAGCCACTGAAGTGATTGTGTATGTATGTGTATAAAGTGTATGTATGTGTATGCCTGTCTGTCGTTTCCGACCATCTCTCTGTCTCTGTTTCTCTCTCTCTCTCTCTCTCTCTCTCTCTCTCTCTCTCTCTCTCTCTCTCTCTCTCTCTCTCTCTCTCTCTCTCTCTCTCTCTCTCTCTCTCTCTCTCTCTCTCTCTCTCTCTCTATCTCTCTCTATCTCTCTCTCTCTCTCTCTCTCTCTCTCTCTCTCTCTCTCTCTCTCTCTCTCTGTCTCTCTCTCTCTCTCTCTCTGTCTCTGTTTCTCTCTCTCTCTCTCTCTCTCTCTCTCTCTCTCTCTCTCTCTCTCTATCTATCTCTCTCTCTGTCTCTCTCTCTCTCTCTCTCTCTCTCTCTCTCTCTCTCTCTCTCTGTCTCTGTCTCCCCCCCCTCTCTCTCTCTCGGCAAATAGGTGAATAGTGGAGACAGAGAGAGAGAGAGAGAGGGGGGGGAGGGGGAGAGAGAGAGAGAGAGAGAGGAGGGAGATTGTGAAGGTAAGTAGGAAGGTGAATGGTGAAGAGAGAGAGAGAGAAGGGGAGAGAGATAGGGAGGGAGGTGGGGGAAGGGGAGGGGGTGAGCACGATTGAAAATGTGCATCACTACACTTCATGTAATAAAATGTTGTTTTGTGAGCATTTGTCGTCTTTTTCGTTACAATGGTGAGCATTTGTCTTGTGAGAAAGTGTCTGGTGAGCATTCGTCTCCCAATCCGCTTTGGTCTGTCTAT
>CM065703.1:25330105-25347605 GCA_017654935.2 Phymorhynchus buccinoides
CTCTCTTTAACTTACTGTGTTATTTTGGGATCTCGACCTTTTCGTTTGTGTCCACGATGCCACAATTTACAAGAACAGAAAGGACAGAAAGGGCAATGGCCGAAGAAGCCGAGAAGAGTTGCAGCTACGCCTGTTCATGAAGCCGGAAGGGCGAGAAAAATGACAGCACACTTCACAGTCTATGGTCACACAGGATGTGGATAACATGCCTGTTTGTGACTCCACTCTTCCAGCAACCAGGACAGATTGCATCTTTGCGTCGTTCCCCTTCGACTGCTGATTTCGGAATCTTCATGCGACCTGACAAGCCAGGGTGTGGCTGTGAATTGGGACTCGGGATGAGCGGCGTGGGAGCAACGCCGCTGTATGGCCCAGAAGATGAGACAGCAAAGCAAAACCAAAAACGAGTCAAAGGTTACATCTTTGCTGCGGCCATGACCTGAGAACAGAAAGGCGCCCAAGAGATACGGCCTGTTTGTCAGCCCGTTCCCTCAGGGTGTGAAGAGTTGAAAGACACAGGTCGAACCCTAATGCACGCGTGAATGCTTGCTCTAGGCTAACACCTAGGCTAACACGAAAGGAAAGGGGCATTGCAAGCTTTGGGAAAGCCGAGCCGGGCCATTGTCAGGCGGTCCATTTGTTTTCTACTGCCAGTTGTGGCTCAAAGACTAGAACCCAGGAGAGAGTTGGCATTCTTCTTTGATTTTCCGAAAAATCAATAACAATTTTCAAACGTGCCAATAATCTCACGCCACATGAATTATTTAGATATTCACTCCTTTTGAATAATTTGTGTCGTATTAACTTTTGTGCAATAGTATTTGTTTTCCATTAATCTCTTTTACTTAATCTCGTTTTCATTCCTGACCATTCACTATGACATCATTACATTTCATGTCCGGTGCGCTGCTTTTAACACTGTTGCATTCATCATTTTCCTTTTCATAGAAGAGATGATTATTACATAGAATTAGTTTACTCATCTATCGAGAAAGAGAGTCATAAAGATGCTATTAAAAGTTTGTGACTTAAGAGAGGTATTTTTAATTTCACAAGTGCAGAGATCTAGCCAGAACAATGAATTGGTTGTTTTCATTTTACATTTCTATAACATTATTAAAGTGAAATATGGCATAGAAGCGTACTTTGCCAAAATAGTTGTTGGTGAAACTTTGTTTTAGTTTAGCATTATCACGATTGTCAAAACCATGTTTGGCATAATTATTATAATTTCCTCTAATCAAACATTCTTACTGGAAATTTTAAATTGTTCAAAAGTATTTAAAGATCTTGTAAATAGTTGTATCATATAATATAATATTATATAATATATTCTGAAAGACAACTCAGTAACCTGGGTTGAGGTAATTACTTATCTGAACTGACTAACCTTTCTTCTTCTTTGCGTTCCCAGGCCATAATATGGCCATAATGGGTAAGGTACGTATGTGTCCGGTTTTCAGTTTTTACTGGTCTCCCCGCTGCGTACAGCCGACACATTCCGATTTCGGAGGAGCTCAAAGGAGAAAAAATATTTGGAAGATTTATTTTGAAAAGACAGGAGAATGGGCCAATAAGTCAGAAAGATAGTAGATGACAGAAAGCAAAGAGAAAAGGCAGAGTCAAAGAGAGTGGCAGATTAGAGGAAGTTACAAGCACAGAACTTCAAGAAGGTGGGGGAACTATTTTTGTGAAAGACCCCCCGGTGTCCCCTGGTTTGTCTTTGTCTGAAGGGGTACGCTCACATCCTGTTTACAGTTGTACTCACTCAAGTGGTATTTTCACCCCCACTTTCAAATTGTAAAGGGGCAAGATGAAGACATTTGAGAAACTCTACCCCGGTTACTGCGCATGCGAGCACGCACACGCACACGCACTCACACGCACGCACACGCACGCACGCACACGCACACGCGCACGCACACACACACACACACACACACACACACACACACACACACACACACTTGAATTTGAAAGCTTTAAAAGCCATGCTAATCAAAGGAATGTCAAGTGTAGGTACTGATTTTCATGGATGCTGAGTAAAGGATCTGCCAATGAGCAATAAGCTTTAAATCATGAGGGCTTTTTGCCCAGTCTTGCCACATTGCAGTCTAGGCTAGCGGCCCCAGCCTGTGGCAGTAGCCCGGATACTGGATAGACCTAGCAGATGATTGAAATAGTAGCCCAGACACTAGATAGACCCTGCAGATGATTGAAATAGTAGCCCGGATACTGGATAGACCTAGCAGATGATTGAAATAGTAGCCCAGATACTGGATAGACCCTGCAGATGATTGAAATAGTAGCCCAGATACTGGATAGACCCTGCAGATGATTGAAATAGTAGCCCAGATACTAGATAGACCTTGCAGATGATTGAAATAGTAGCCCAGATACTGGATAGACCTTGCAGATGATTGAAATAGTAGCCCAGATACTAGATAGACCCTGCAGATGATTGAAATAGTAGCCCAGATACTAGATAGACCTTGCAGATGATTGAAATAGTAGCCCAGATACTGGATAGACCTTGCAGATGATTGAAATAGTAGCCCAGATACTGGATAGACCTTGCAGATGATTGAAATAGTAGCCCAGATACTGGATAGACCCTGTAGATGATTGAAATAGTAGCCCAGATACTGGATAGACCCTGTAGATGATTGAAATAGTAGCCCAGATACTGGATAGACCCTGTAGATGATTGAAATAGTAGCCCAGATACTGGATAGACCCTGCAGATGATTGAAATAGTAGCCCAGATACTGGATAGACCCTGCAGATGATTGAAATAGTAGCCCAGATACTGGATAGACCTTGCAGATGATTGAAATAGTAGCCCAGATACTGGATAGACCTTGCAGATGATTGAAATAGTAGCCCAGATACTGGATAGACCTTGCAGATGATTGAAATAGTAGCCCAGATACTGGATAGACCTTGCAGATGATTGAAATAGTAGCCCAGATACTGGATAGACCTAGCAGATGATTGAAATAGTAGCCCAGATACTGGATAGACCCTGTAGATGATTGAAATAGTAGCCCAGATACTGGATAGACCTTGCAGATGATTGAAATAGTAGCCCAGATACTGGATAGACCTAGCAGATGATTGAAATAGTAGCCCAGATACTGGATAGACCCTGCAGATGATTGAAATAGTAGCCCAAATACTGGATAGACCTAGCAGATGATTGAAATAGTAGCCCAGATACTGGATAGACCTTGCAGGTGATTGAAATAGTAGCCCAGATACTCGATAGACCTTGCAGATGATTGATATAGTAGCCCAGATACTCGATAGACCTTGCAGGTGATGAAATACGAGCAACGTTGTTAGCTTGCTGAACAGAAATGACTGTTAACACACAAATCATCATTCTAATGCGTCATCTCACCCCCTACTTGAGATGATAAAAGGCAAATTTCACGCATTCTAGGGGGTGGCTTGAGAAGTCTGGAGCGTAAGTACGCACAATCTCTGCGTTTTCAGGAACCCTGCTTAATAATCTTACGGGACAAATTGCATATTCCAAATAAGGAAGTTCAGAGTTCAAAGGGGTCGTGGTAGACAAATTACTAACCCAGTAGTTCGAGTGCATCAATGCGATATCAGCCGTTTTCTTCTTACACAACCTTTCATGACAATTGCACGGTACATGTTTGACCAGTGGTGTCATACACAATATAATGATTGAAATAGTAGCCCAGATACTGGATAGTAGCCCAGATACTGGATAGTAGCCCAGATACTGGATAGAACTGGCTTGAACCTTTCTGTCTACCGACTGATCCTAAATGATGATTCTTGTGCTTTCGGTTACTAGTACGATCTATCATGTCTGGTAGATATAACTCGTTAGAATCAACCCATGGCACCACATGTCAAACTGTACCGTACAAACTTGTTTTGTAATGAAAGTCCGTCATTTTTTATCATTCATATTGGATCGAGGTTTTGTATTTCAAATCATTTCATTATTCACCCATCGTGCGTTTATTAACGTGCTAGTTCATAAAGACAGCCTATAATATGCATTTTGAAGCCAAATATTTCAATGTAACAACAAATTGTATAATTTTATCGAATGTTTTCCTTACTCAAAATCAAGATGCAACGAAGAGCAGTGACTATTATGTTTTCCACATCCATGTTTTTCTAACATTGATTACCTTGTGTGTGTGTAGGTTATTATGGGGACTATATGGCTCCCTGGTACTAGTGAAGCTTTTTGTGGTAAGCCGAAAACATCTGATAGACACACTGTTTGGTTATGCTTCAGAGGCGTGTTTGTGTGTCTGCCTGTTCCTTGTTTGGTGCGCCAGGGCACACCTCTGTAGAATGTTGCACTAATGTTCACTTCTTTTCTGCAAATAGCACCTTCTGAACTTGACTTACCAATTAACAGACATTCGCTAACGTCCATCTAATGACATCTGAGTGCCAACTGTGAAGAACCCACACATAAAATAAAAAAATAATCCAGCAGATTGTTTTCTACAGAAGGGGTCTCCGAAGCATAATGAAACGGTGTGCTTCATTTTTATGTCCTTGTCCTTGATAGCACAATTCTGAACTGTAATGATATGTTGTTGTTTTTTAGTGATATTGTTCAAAATGATGATCACCAAGATTATTTTGACATGATAAATTTCAGCTTTTGTAAGTGTGTTTCTGTTTATTTAAATAAAGTGTAGGATTACGTTTCGTTGAATACCAGTTTTGAAACATGCTGCGCTGGTTCTTACAAGCTTTCAAACGATGTTTAGCGAGTTTTACTCTTCGTGGAAAATTTCAATACAAAAAAGGAAGAATTTCAATACAAAAAGGAAGAATTTCAATGCAAAAAGGAAGAATTTCAATGCAAAAAGGAAAGGTATGACAAACATGCTACAACGAGGCAAACCATACTTCAGTTTGAGTATCATAATATTCAATTACGTATTGTACTTTGTAAGAACTTTGCTTCCAACTATGGGTTTCGACGAATATGGCTTTAAAGTGTTCATGATTCCGTCTTTTCTTTTCTTTGAAGATTTCCATTTTCTTGCAATTTGATTGATAAAAATAAATTGCATCTGCAGTTCTAAAGACATTTAACTGAAAACGCCAGCAGAAAATGTTTCAATTGTCAACTTAGTCTTGCATCTCGAAAATAAACAAGTAAATTCCCTGATTTCTTTTGTACATTATGAACAGTTAGAGCAAGTACTTTTTGGTGAAATAAATGTGGCTTCCAAACATCTGACTCGTGTTCTGTTTGTGTGTTGCAGCGAGTGACAGTAACCCTGGGGTGAATGGGGCCGCCGATAATTACTATTCCTACCACTGAATCAACTCCCTCCTCCTCTCCCTCTTCCTCTCACCTTCACCTTGACCTTGACCCTCTTTTCCCACGGGGATCAAGGGCGAGAGAGACAGACACAGAGGGCGCCGTCAGCGTTGCCTAGTGATGGTCGCCATAGCACAGTGAACTTTGACCTTCCTTCTCGATTTTTTAAATATTCACTTTTTGAATCCTGGCCAAAAATATGCAAAGAGAGCAAATGTTTAGGGTTGGGTTTACTGATAAGGCAGAGACTATATTATATATCAGGGTATGGGCAGAGTCTAGTAAAGCTTTTTGAATGGTGTACCCTTTTAACACCCTCTCTCTCTCTCTCTCTCTCTCTCTCTCTCTCTCTCTCTCTCTCTCTCTCTCTCTCTCTCTCTCTCTCTCTCTCTCTCTCCCTCTCTCTCTCTCTCTCTCTCTCTCTCTCTCTCTCTCTCTCTCTCTTCTGCCTTGTCTTTTACCAATCCCCCCACTCCCATATCACTTTTCCCATCTCTTGAATCTCGTTGTTTTATTGTACACAATCAGAGTATTAGCATTCCTTTGCAACATTTTTGCTTTCCCCACACAAAACGTTTTCCTCAATAAATAAATAACCTCGATGTCTATATAATTATGTTCACATAGTTCTCAATACAAAGACCTGTTCGGTTATGCGGTTGTAAGTTTGAACAGGGTTTTTATTTCCATTCTGCAAGGGAAACCACTGTATAGAGAAACGTGCCGGGGACTAGAATTGTTCATTGACTTTGTTTTGCAATTTATGTTTTAATTATGGTATGTGGTATTTTTAAGCGTTTGTTGTTTGTTTGTTTTAGGAGGAGGGAGAAGGGATGCGATAAAATTAAAAAAAAGCATGAAAGTGTTCCTTGTATTTAGCGTTGAATGAGTGTGATCATGCTTCCTTTACTGTTAAATAGCATGAGTGTTTGTCTTCTGTTGCTTTTGTTGTTGTTTTGTTTTGTTGTTTGACTAGTGTCCTTAGATATATTTCTATTTTCAAATACTTGTGGTTTCGTTTTGATGTACCAAAAACCTTTGAGATTGCTTCTGTGTACAAATCATAGAACATTATATCAATGCATTACGTTATCAAAGTAACCAGTAAGCAGACTGATATATGTTTGGAACAGCTTTTGAGCTTCTGTTGCAACAACAACCCCTGGTGAGATTATCATTGTATTCAACTTAAGCGAAAATGTATCAGTTCACAATGCTAAGTACTAAAATAATCCAAAAAATATAGTCCTTTACTCCTGATCAATCAAGAAAAGAAAGTGTAATGTAAAATGCTATTCTACAAACTACTGGCACCTAAAGCTTTTCATGAGGCACGGGCGTTTCTTTTCTAAAATAAATGAATCTGTAATTTCTTTTTAAATCGAATATACCTCTGATAGTAATGGTTTCCACCTATGCTTTACTAGCAGTTAATCTCAGAGCATTTGTCACGGGCGTTCGTACTGCATACTACACTACAAAACTGCCCGCATGTTTTGCCCGTAGATGCTGTGAACTCTCTAATTCAACTCTGATTTCAATTCAGTGAAATTCAAGGTCGCCCGACCGCGCCAAATGCCCTATTCAGGCCTACTTTGACATGATAGTAAGTTGGTTATGCAAGATGGGGAATAGAAATAGGGGATGGTGTACCAAGTCTGGGTATAATATTTAGGTAGATTGATCGAGCAAACTATGTTCTGTCTGATAGTGTACATCAGTAGGCTATTGAGACCCGATTATGCCTTTGGTTTACAATTAATTAATGCTGTCATATCATGTAATATGTGTATTGCTTATTTATTTATGCCATGAGCATAAGAACAATCGCAAACTTTATCATTTTTAATCGTAGAAAAGTACGATCAGGCTCTATGAATCCTAGATTAAAGTAAATACTGAATTTTGTTATCATAAACCTTGAAAACAAAAGTAACTTTTCCATTCTTAATAAACTGTGAGAAGTGAAAATCTTCTTCATAAATAATCTGTAGACATGATAATGGCTGTTTTCGTTGTTTTAAACCCCTTTCAATGCCAGCCAGTTTTCAGCTAAATCTTTCCATTAAGCTTACCCGGGTAGAGAAAAGATTCTGTCTGCAATATTGGGGATTCCTCTGTGACATTCATAAAATAGGGCCTGTCCTTACCTCCCAAAATGAAGAACATACGGTCACTGGATACCAGACCCTCATTTGATGCCTTTCAGTGACATGGGTGTTCAATCATTGTGGTGCCAAGAGGCGACAGTGGCGATGAAAGGGTTTTAAGCTGTAACCTTAAAGAATGTAATCCCCTTTGTAACATTTAAATAAAAAATAAGCCATTTTCATATCATTATTTTAGATTAAGGAAATATCGTAATATTTAAATAGTAGAGAACATTTTCCAATATAGGTAATAAAGAATATCATAGTTCATAATTATCTGTTTCTTTTTATATAGCAAAAGGTACTTGTTGGGACTATTCAGACGGGTATACTTCTTAAACACAATAAATTACTGTTTTCTTTATATCAAAATGGGAAATATTGTACCTTTTGCAAGTTTATGGTGGTAGGCCTGTTCACTCACACAATTGAAAAAGGAGTATTTTGTGTGTGACAAGAAGAAGACTCAGAAATAAATTTACGTTTTGTTTATTCAGTTGCCTTGATCAATCATCGTTTTTCTTTCTTTTAACATCTATTCTTTCGTAATAAGTTTTTTGGGTTTTTTCGTTTTTGTTTGTTTATTATATCATTTTTAACATGAAAGATAGAACTTAAATGTTTCATTATTGTTGTGTGCGTGTTTCTGTTTTAATACGTAGTTTTCTAGAGACTTTACTCCGTAGTTTATGCATCATCCTCTTTATGATAATCATGCATAACTTTATGATTATTCTGTTTCTTGCAATTCTATACATTTTGATATTTTTGACAGGGATCTATTTGATTATCATTTATTATGATCTCAACAACACACTCTCCTTTGAAACAAAAGAATAGATACATTTAAAAAAAAGAAGTGTGCATACCATTGAAAGGAAGGAATTGGGAACATTCATTTTTTTAAAATAGGAGAAAACTTCAAAATCAATACTTGGCACAATCCTTTAAGACAAAGGCAAGTTCGCATACTTCAAGATGTTGCAAACAGAATTAAAAAGGCATGAGGAGATACAAGTAATAACTTACATAATTTCATACTCTCTAGCATTGTAGATATGTGTCCATTTTTTATACATAAACTCTTATCTGTGATAATGTATGTGATATTATACTCGTTTACACCAGGGTTGTAGATAACTGTTTTCGAATCACTTTACGCACAATCTCCATAAAAATGTAGACTTTTATTATATCTTTTGCATACTCCCTTTTGCTTAGTTTTGACACTTTCGAAACGTAATATGCAAAACATGTGTCACATCGATTTCATCGAGAATAAAGACCTAATTGGGGAAAATGTCGGTTTTGTGTTGTTTTAGATCAACCGTTTTTCACTGACATTGCCATTCTGGTCTGTATATTCCAATGCTCTGTGTCTCTCTCTGTCTCTGTCTCTGTCTCTCTCTCTCTCTCTCTCTCTCTCTCTCTCTCTCTCTCTCTCTCTCTCTCTCTCTCTCTCTCTCTCTCTCTCTCTCTCTCTCTCTCTCTCTCTCTCTCTCTCAGAGCAGTTCTGGCTTCAAGATCGCCATATTTTGTCATCTTTTATGTGAACAATCAGTCCTTGGCACGTCTTGTAAGCAACAAAGGAACCTACATTTTATTTGTAAAAAGCTACATCAGTATACAAATACTCCATTGAATAAGGTAGAGATTATAATGTCAAGCCTTTAAAAAAAATACATCCGTTCATCCAAGTGCGGCTGCAATTCAAGTTTCTTGATTTCTGATATTTGTTTCGATGAATTATGCCTCGTAGTCATTGAACACCTGTGTAGTAGCTGTGCCTTAATGAGCATGGCCCAAAATGAAGGACATACTAAGTAGCTGTCTTGCTGCCATAAACTGCATTATTCCTCTGATCTGTAAATACATTTCAATGATATAAACTTCTGTTGCTTATTTTCAAAACAGAATTCGGTGTAAATTGTCTTCTCAGACGTCTTAATACCACAACTAAACCAGGATCTGCGTTTGATTTTTGTACTGATTCGAACAACCTTTTTTTTTAATGTAGAAATCGTTTGTAGAAGCAAACGCCTATAGAACAGTCTTCATTTCCATTACCGCTCATATGACAGAAAACTGTCTAAGCGATCGAAGAAGACGATTTCCATTTTATTCATTTACTCCAGTCAGTCAATGTAGTGCGTGACTCACGTCAATGTTGAAGTAAAGGGTATCACCAGAGACAGATTTAAAACAGCTATTTCTGTATTAATCTTTATTATGAAAAGCGGATGACCATGTACTAGAATACTGAAGTTTGCAAAAGGTCAATTCTTTTTAGCAGCAAATTGAGAGGGTTTCTGTTCACTGAAATGGCGACCATGAAGCTAGAAATGTCTGACAAGTCAGTCTCTCTCTCTCTCTCTCTCTCTCTCTCTCTCTCTCTCTCTCTCTCTCTCTCTCTCTCTCTCTCTCTCTCTCTCTCTCTCTCTCTCTCTCTCTCTCTCTCTCTCTCTCTCTGTGTTCAGTGATCAGTTTTCTCTCTCTCTCTCTCCGTCTCTCTCGATCTCTCTCTCTCTCTCTCTCTCTCTCTCTCTCTCTCTCTATCTCTCAGTGTCTCAGTGTTCTCTATCTCTCTCTCCCTCTTTGTCTCTCTCTCTGTCTCTGTCTGTCAGTCTGTCTGTCTGTCTGTCTGTCTCTCTCTCTGTCTCTCTCTCTCTCTCTCTCTCTCTCTCTCTCTCTCTCTCTCTCTCTCTCTCTCTCTCTCTCTCTCTCTCTCTCTCTCTCTCTCTCTCTCTCTCTCTCTCTCTCTCTCTCTCCAATTATTTAAAGATGCCAAGGTGATACCACTATATAAATCTGGTGACCCCCAAGATCCGTCAAACTACCGACCTATATCTATCTTGTCTAACCTCTCCAAACCTCTAGAACAGCACTTAAAACGTAATCTTGAGACATACTTTACTATACATGATCTTTTCCATTGTAACCAAAGTGGCTTTAGAGAAAATCATTCCTGCCAAACAGTACTCACTAATCTAATCGAACAGTGGCATTCCAATATTAACAATGACCTTCTCATCGGTGCTATTTTCGTCGACTTTGCTAAAGCCTTTGATGTTATTGACCATGCCCTTCTATTAGAAAAACTATCATTCATTGTATGGTTTAATCCAAGATTATATCGCCCTCGTTTCGTCCTTTCTATCTGACAGGCGACAAACCGTATCCAAAGATACTATTACATCTTCATTTCAATCAGTCAATTATGGAGTTCTCCAAGGCTCTGTCTTAGGACCTATACTCTTCACCATTTATATATATATGACCTCCCCCTTCATCTTACTTCATCGTGCGAACTTTTTGCAGAAGACACCACAATGCATAAAAACGGTTGAATGCTGATTCAATCTGTTCTAAATTACAGAGTGGCATTAATAATCTAGTTGACTGGACAGAGCAAAATCATATGGCATTACACCCAAACAAATCTATATTCATGTTTATCACAACAAGACAAAAGAGGCAACATTTCAAAAATCAATTATTAAGTACACCAACTATCTATGACAAGTCTCTAGAAGAAGTTACTTCACACAAATTACTCGGCCTATACATTGACAACAACTTATCCTGGTCAAAACACATAGAAATACTGTCCAAGAAAATTTCATTCGCGCAAAGATCAACCGATGTCTGCGCAGACAAGGGATTGACTCGTTATAGTGCAAGCCCGTCTATTAATGTACAGCATCTTTGAAAAGCGCAGAACAGTTGTAACCCATGGAGTGACAGAAGCAGCCTGGGTTGAGGACTGCCACATGCTGCTTGAGGACTGTCATGTGCTGGTTGAGGACTGCCACATGCTGGTTGAGGACTGTCATGTGCTCGTTTGGGGACTGCCACGTACTGATTGAGGACTGCCACACGCTGTTTAAGATCAAGAACTCAACAAAAGGAAATCAATGGGGAAAAAAACTAATAAAAGAAAGACACACCTGTGACCAAAAGAAAGAAAGAAAGAAAGAAGCACAAAAAGAAAGGAAAAGGACGAAGAACAAAGAAAGAATGAGAATGAAAGAAAGCAACAAGACAGACGAAAGAAAAACAAGCGGATCGCCGAGCGGCAGATAAGTTCCCGAGCGGGTGAACTTGGGCACATGACAGCAGCATGACGCATCTGCACTTCAGTGATACAAAATTGAGTAATTGCCAAAAACAACTTAACAAATAACAAGGTCAAGGTCACGACAGCTATAATTTATGCGCGGATGCCTTCCTGTCATGGTGATATACCTCCACACAAAATTTGAAGCAATTCTGTCAAGCGGTTCCGGAGATATCCTTGGGACAGACAGAAGAGAACAAAACAAGGTCAAGGTCACGACGGAGAGAATTTATGCACGGATGTCTTCCTCTCATGGTGACACACGAACATACAAAATGTGAAGTGATTCTGTCTGGCGGTTTGGGATATATCCTTGGGACAGCATCGATCAGGCAAAGCAGAAAAAAGTTCAGCCGCTCGGGAACTTATCTGCCGCTCGGCGATACACTTGTTATTGGCTGTATTACATAGACAAGGTTCTTTGTTTGGCCTACTGTGTTATTGTTGTTATCATGCGTGTGTGTGTGTGTGTGTGTGTGTGTGTGTGTGTGTGTGTGTGTGTGTGTGTGTGTGTGTGTGTGGTGTGTGTGTGTGAGAGAGAGAGAGAGAGAGAGAGAGAGAGAGAGAGAGAGAGAGAGAGAGAGAGAGAGAGATGACACACACATACACACACACACACACACACACACACACACACACACACACACTTGTATGCGCATTTCAACTCTCTCTCTCTCTCTCTCTCTCTCTCTCTCTCTCTCTCTCTCTCTCTCTCTCTCTCTCTCTCTCTCTCTCTCCCCCCCCCTCTCTCTCTCTCTCTCTCTCTCTCTCTCTCTCTCTCTCTCTCTCTCTCTCTCTCTCTCTCTCTCTCTCTCTCTCTCTCTCTCTCTCTCTCTCTCTCTCTCTCTCTCTCTCTCTATCTGACCCCGATTTGTGGGCTAGGGCAACCTTGAATAATAATTTCCCGCCAATTTCACGCCTCGTGCAGATTTGTACTATACCTTAGTGACCACGTGCAGGACGAAAAAGGCGGGAAAAGACAGGCAGTATGTGTAGCAGTAGTGATTAGTAATCAGTTGTACCTGTGTGTGTGGTGGTGTGTGCGTGCGTGAGATTGTTATCCATTTGTGAATGATGTTCACACTGTAACTTGCCACTTGACAGAGGAATAATTAAATCAGTTGATAATCTGAACTTGTGGTGTGAAGTCTGCTGTATTGATCATGCAACTGTATGAACGGACATCTTGACTTCTACATGGTGTCAGGCAATGGATCGTCTTAACCCACCAGAACAATTACAGCTTCAAGGCAATGTCGCAGACAACTGGAAACGCTTCAAGCAAGCCTTCCTGATTTACCAAGCAGCAAGTGGACTGGACAGCAAGAACAGAAAGGTGCAAAGCATGACTCTACTTCATACAATAGGCCCAGAAGCACTTGAAGTGTACAACACTTTCCAATGGGGAACAGGCGAATGCAGTGAACAATGCAATGCTGATACAGAACTTCATGTTGTAGAATGCATCCTCAAAAAGTTTCAAAAGTACTGTGCACCAAGAACAAATATTACGATTGAGAGACACATCTTTTTCTCCCGGAATCAGAATGAAGGGGAACCATTTGATGTTTTTGTCAAGGACCTGAAACTGAAAGCTAAGTCTGCGAGTTTGGGACACTGAAAGAGTCGCTGATCAAGGACAGAATTGTAGTGACCAGCTGAGAGGTCGACTTTTGCGTGAAGCTGATCTCACTCTGCCTAAGGCAGAGGACATTTGCCGTGCAGCAGAAGCACAAGTCAAACTCATGAATGAAGAACCTGCTGCTGTCAGTATCGTCAAGACCAAACGTAAACAAGACAACGCGATAGACAAAAATGAGAATAAGCCAGTTATTCAGAACTGTGGTTACTGTGGAAAGTCTCATCAGCCACGTAAATGTCCTGCATACGGCCAAGCCTGTAAACACTGTGGCAAGAAGAACCATTTTGCTGCAGTGCGTCGATCTTCTCCCACGGTCAGAATGGTTGAAGGCACTCCAGGGATCAAGCTTGATGTAGAAAATGACACTGATCTCTTTGTCGGCATAATAAACGGCAAGTCGTCTTCAACCAATGAGTGGACCACGGTGATAAACGTTGAAGGTCATCGTGTCACCTTCACTCTGGATACTGGTGCCCAGGTGAACATTCTACCCTACATACAGCCTGTTCTGCAAACTGAAGAACACCACGCTCCAAAAGTCAAGTGCTCATCTGACGTCCTACAGTGGTGACCGTCTCCGCGTGAAAGGTAAAAGCTGGTTGATGTGCACCACTAAAGACGCTAAACATGTTGTGGAGTTTCAGATTGTTGACACACAGTCCAAGCCAATCCTTGGACTACCAACTTGTGAGGCCTTATGCTTGATTCAGCGCGTAGATGTGATCAATAACGAGATCCTTTCTTCATACGCTGACGTGTTTAAAGGCCTTGAAAAAATGAAAGACACGTACACGATCAGAATCGATTCCACAGTCTCCCCTGTAGTCCACGCTTCCAGGAAAGTCCCAGCAGCAGCACTTCGTGACGATCTGCAAAACGAACTACAGCGCATGGAAAACGAGGAAGTAATCCAAAAAGTTGATTACCCAACAAGCTGGGTGAACTCGCTTGTCATCGTTCAGAAGAAAGGAGGCGGACTTAGACTGTGCTTAGACCCACGAGATTTGACCAGAGCAGTTCAGCGAGAGCATTACCAGCTGCCTACAATTGAAGAGATCGCCAGCAGACAGAGTGGGAACAAGGTTTTCAGCGTTCTGGATGCCAACTCAGCTTTTTGTCAAATTCGATTGGACAACAACAGTTCTGATCTCACATGTTTTACCACTCCATTTGGCCGATACAAGTTTCTTCGTCTCCCATTTGGTCTAAATGCAGCTGCTGAGGTCTTTGCCAAGCGTTCGAACGAATACCAGGCGTTGAAACATACATGGGCGAAATGTTGATTGGAGGCAAGAATGTTGCAGAGCACGACTAGAGGCTGACCATGGTGCTGGAGACGGCCAGAGAAGCAGGAATCAAGCTGAAGCCTACAAAGTGCAGCCTCAGAGCCAGCGAAGTGAAGTTTGTTGGCCACACATCACAGCAGAGGGCCTCAAACCAGACAACTCCAAAATTCAAGCCATTCAAGAAATGCCCTCACCCTCAAATCGCAAGGAGCTGGAGAGATTTCTAGGAATGGTAAATTACTTAGGCAAGTTCATTCCAAATCTGGCAGACGTCACAGCACCCCTTCGAGACCTCCTCAAACAAGATCATGAGTGGCAGTGGTTGTCACAGCATAAAAAAGCCATCGAGGATCTGAAGACACTCGTCACACGGGCTCCTGTCCTGACTTTCTATGATCCCAGCAAACCAGTGAAGCTGTCTGTTGCTGCATCACCAGATGGACTGGGCGCTGTTCTTGAACAAGAAGGCCGCCCTATATCATATTCGTCAAGATCACTCACAGATTGCGAGCTGCGTTATGCACAAATCGAAAAAGAAATGCTTGCAGTGGTGTTTGGAGCAGAACATTTCCATTACTACATTTACGGAAGACCGGTGACAGTCGACTCAGACCACAAGCCCCTGGAGTCGATCATCAAGAAGCCATTGCCAGCTGCACCACCTCGACTTCAAAGAATGCTGCTTCGTCTAATGAGGTACAACGCCAACATAGTCTACAAGCCAGGAAAAGACATGAACATTCCCGACACATTGTCAAGGGCAGCACTACCCACAAAGACTCCCGTAAGCGATGACTGGGAGGTTCAAGTGAACACTATCGTCAGTGCCCTGCCCGTCTCAGACGAGAAGCTGGAGCTGTTCAAGAAGGAGATAGTCAGAGATGCTATGCTTCAACTACTTCGACGCTACATCTTGGAAGGATGGCCAGAGAACAAGAAAGACCTTCCTGAAGAAATACGGCCTTATATAGGATTTTGTGATGAACTGAGTGAGGCTGACGGCCTGCTCTTCAAAGGAGAATGGCTGATTGTGCCGAAGTCTCTCCAGCATGACATGTTGCAGAGAGTGCACGAAGGCCACATGGGAAGGGACAAATGCCTAGCAAAAGCCAAGCAAGTTTTCTTTTGGATTGGCATGTCTGCCCAGATCACTAATCTCGTTTCTCAATGCGCAGTCATGGGGAAAACTTGCTGCTGATTTTTTCCAGTTTGACGGCAAGCAGTTCCTGCTCATCGTGGACTATTACAGCAAGTTTTTCGAGGTTTCCCTGCTGCAGACCACACGCGGCGCTGTTGATGTCATCGTGGCCATGAAGTCTCAATTTGCACGCCATGGCATTCCAAAAGAACTCATTACAGACAATGGACCCCAGTTCAGCAGCACAGAATTCGCAAGATTGCATCAGCATGGGGTTTCAGACACGCGACCTCCAGTCCCAAGTACCCCAAGTTAAATGGCCTGGCTGAACGCAACATCCAGACAGTGAAGAACTTGCTGAAGAAGGCAAAGGCGGCACAGCAAGATCCATACATCGCGCTCCTTCAGCACAGAACAACGCCACTGTTGGACAACGCCTCACCAGCCCAGCTGCTGTTCAACCGTCGACTTATAACTCGACTGCCAGCAACAGAGACTCACTTACGACCCAGAGTACCACCTCAAGACTGTGTCCAGCAGGCAATCAGAGAGCAGCAGCAGAGACAACAGTCACGTGACTACAACAAGACAGCCCTTCCCCAGCCCCTACCCAATCTCCAGCCCGGAGAAGTTGTCCGCATGCAGATGACGAAGGACAGCACGTGGAAGCCAGCAGTTGTGGTGTCTTCAGCAAAAGAACCACGCTCTTACATTGTACGCACTGAAGATGGAACCAGTTACCGCCGCAACAGAGCCATGCTGAGGAAGACCAAAGAACCACTGACGGTGAATCCACAGATGGAAGCTGACAGTTCTGATGAAAAAGACTAATGTTGAACAAGTCCCTCCTTCCCCTCCCCCACCCAGCCCAGCCCAAAATGTGACTGTTACGCGCTATGGCCGCCATAGCAGACCCCCTGTCCGTTATCCAGAGATGTAAATCAGTCATATCAAGAAGGTCGCTAGAAAATTTGATTGACAATATCATTTTCCAAGCAAACAACGTGTTGACCTTTTGAATTAGTGAAAAGATTTGGTGATTTTCATTAAGTTATTGGGCTTAATAAGTGATTCTATGAGTGTCCATTTTCAGTTTTGTTTAATATATTATTTTTGGGAGAAGGGAGATGTAGCAGTAGTGATTAGTAATCAGTTGTACCTGTGTGTGTGGTGGTGTGCGTGCGTGAGATTGTTATCCATTTGTGAATGATGTTCATACTGTAACTTGCCACTTGACAGAGGAATAATTAAATCAGTTGATAATCTGATCTTGTGGTGTGAAGACTGCTGAATTGATCATGCGAATGTATGTACGGACATCTTGACTTCTACAGTATGTAGCTGTTCATTTCGTTGTCTTTTTCGCTAGCTGCCGTGTTATATACCTACATTTATTAAAGTCACTAACAAATATTTTCTTGTTCTTTTTTTAACTCTTACTGTTAATTCATATAGCCACAACATAATAATAATAAGTTTGATAATATCCTCTACAACTTGTACGCTAAAAGTGATTAAAATAGATTGAAAGATTTTGAAGAAAACGCGGACGGACACACGCACGGACGGATGAAACAAAAACAATACTTCCCGAAGCTTCGCTCGGGAACTAAAAAGAAAGGATGTGGAAGGAAAGAAAGCAACAAGGCACACGTTTTCATCGGCTGCAACAGCAGCAGCAGCAGTAGTGGTGGTAGCAGTAGTGGTAGCAGCAGCAGTAGTAGTGGTAGCAGCAGCAGTAGTGGTGGTAGCAGTAGTGGTAGCAGCAGCAGCAGTAGTGGTAGCAGCAGCAGCAGTAGTGGTAGCAGCAGCAGCAGTAGTGGTAGCAG
>CM065703.1:25352605-25355105 GCA_017654935.2 Phymorhynchus buccinoides
ATAGGCAGAAACAGCAAGACAGACAGAGATACAGACAGAGACAGAGACACAGCCACAGAGATATTTTGCTTAGTGTAGGTTGGTCCTCTCGTTCATAATTATTAATGATAATGATAATACATGTGTCTGACCACGACACAGAAGTCAAACTCTAATGGAATATGAATTATATGCATGATTGTTATGGAGTTTCTTTTTCTGTGTATGTTTCAGAGGGCCTTCGTCGCTTGCGCCACATTGCGTTTTCGGCCTGGTTCATAGCTTGCCTGCGAGCCATGGCCAAGAAGGTACCCCCACTAACCCCTCAAGAAAGAAGGCTGCTTATAAGGATATAATAACTGATAAATGCATTGTACATATATCAAATTTAACAACTGTGTGCAACACTTTATACAAAAGTATCAAAGTAAACAATTTTTTGTAATCTGAAAAAGTGTCTGCAAGGAAATTTGTTGATATCTGTCAGCTGAGTTTTACTGAACTATTAAATTTAGGAAAAACTTTGAATTTTAACATGTTTGACTGATTACTGTTAATAGCTGTCAGATATCTTATGCAGAAATATCAAATTTAAGAAAACTTTTGAAATTTAAATTTTTGTCCCATTGAGAGATATTTGGTGTAGAAATGTCAACTCTTAAGTAAACTTTTGAATATAGAAAATTATGCGAAACAAAAAACAAACATCATACACACTGTCAGATATTTTGGTAATGAATAGCAAAGTTAAGAAAACACTTTTGAGCATGAAAGCGTCTGCAAAAATGTGATATTAGCTGTAAATGTCTTGCATATACAAATATTAAGTTTACGAAATCTTCTAAATTAAAAACTGTCTGCACAAAAGAATTGTGTCAGATACCAAAAACATTTTCTTTACAAAAGGCCTAAAAAGATATATATGTCAAATGCAAGGTTTTTACTTCCTCAAATGCTTAAGAAAAGAAAACATAAAGCTCAACATGAATTGTAATGATGGGTCTGTCACAATGGCAAACATAAATTGCAAGATCATGTTCTACTTTTAAATAAATCAAACTAAAACCGAGTCAAAGGACACAAACGTTAACCGCAGAATTGATTTGTTTCTTTGTTGTTGACAACTGAACATACAGAATATAAAGTCAAGAAGACAACAGAAAAAACAACAACGCTTTCACGGCATCGTCATAATTAGTCAACTTCAAATTGTACACACAAAACCTTTAAAACGTGTAAGCAGAAGAGGTGTGGTATGAATAGCATCAAAGTTAATTGACTAAGGGCGATCACATTGTTGACAGTTCCTACCTACCATGAAATAAACTCTCACTCCTCCTCTCGTGTCAAAATGTCTGTGTGTTATGTGTCTTCATTAAAAAGAGTTGAGCAACGAAACAATGGAAGCATCCATTGACGCTGAAAGTGGTGTTAAATCAGTTCGGCCATGAAATCTGTAAG
Organism: Phymorhynchus buccinoides; assembly: GCA_017654935.2. NCBI lineage: Eukaryota > Metazoa > Mollusca > Gastropoda > Neogastropoda > Raphitomidae > Phymorhynchus > Phymorhynchus buccinoides. Next base: position 25,354,046 of record CM065703.1, read on the forward strand.
TTCCAAAGCCTTCCTTCTTGTTTTGTGGACCCAGTAGCTGCACCGTAACAACCAGTATTTGCACAGTTTGCTAACATTACTAACTAGTTTGCACGTTAGCTTTCTTAAACGTTGTTCCGAATAATTCGGTGTGTGCGTGTGTTAATTGTGGATTTTGATGTCTGGGTTTGGTGTTTTTTCGTGTTAGAAACGGTGTAATGGTTGAATGCATGTTCTCTCGCTAACCAACATTGCTAACAGAACGTGTGTGTGTTTATTACTTTGATGTGGGTTCATGTGTCCCTCTCAGACTGATTTGTCCTTGCCTGTATTACATGTCTGTCTCTGAATCTGTCTGTCTGTCTATCTGTCTGTCTGTCTGTCTGTCTGTCTGTCTGTCTCTCTCTCTCTCTCTCTCTCTCTCTCTCTCTCTCTCTCTCTCTCTCTCTCTCTCTCTCTCTCTCTCCTTCTTTCTCTCTCTATCTCTCTCAAGCAATACAATTCGTTCATTTATCCTCTCTCTCTCTTTGTCTCTCTGTATCTATCTCTGTCTCTCTGTCTCTCTGTCTCTCTGTCTCTCTCTCTCTGTCTGTCTCTCTCTCTCTCTCTCTCTCTCTCTCTCTCTCTCTCTCTCTCTCTCTCTCTCTCTCTCTCTCCTTCTTTCTCTCTCTATCTCTCTCAAGCAATACAATTCATTCATTTATCCTCTCTCTCTCTCTCTCTCTCTCTCTCTCTCTCTCTCTCTCTCTCTCTCTCTCTCTCTCTCTCTCTCTCTCTCTCTCTCTCTCTCTCTCGTCTTCTCCCCTCTCTCCCACCTCTTTCTCTCTACTATGCACTATGTACTATTGTACTATAGCCTGTACAATTTACATAGGGTTTTCGCTTTCATTTTACTAAATTCTACTATTTGAATGTAGCTGTATTATTGTAAGACCGCGTGCAGACTTTCCTTACTGTAATTAGTTAATAGCTCTTCATTTTGTTTTAAGAACACATGAGTTTACATGAGTTTAGAATTGCACTCTGGTTCTGGTTCTGGTACTATTTCGTCGAAGGAGCCTATGAAGTATGAAGGCTATGT
>CM065703.1:25360105-25465105 GCA_017654935.2 Phymorhynchus buccinoides
AGTTAAAGACTTCCTCCTTTAACCTGTGTCAGGCAATTCCAACGTCACTAACGTGTCATTCAGACAGAGTTTAACCATCAAAACATTCAGGCTGAATAAGGTACATGTCTTAAGAACTGAAAAGTGATTGATTCCTGCGCAGAACAGCGCCCTTTACATGCTCACAGTTTGCAAATGTTAAACCAAAAGATATCAGTTTTGTGTTATTAAAAACCCCAACGTAACTGACCCTATATGCTACCCTAACCTTCAGTTACAAAGTTCATTGCTATGAAATGTGAATACTTTCCAGTTGAGTTCTTGGTTGTGAGAAAACACCTATCCTGCCCTGTAAGCAGGAACATTCAGGTTTGGTAACATTCTAATATTTTTTTATAACAAATGAACATCATCAAACGTAACTGACGTGTCACTCTTGCGTAACTGGCATGTTACATGTGAAAGTAGTCTACTGGTGCTGCGACTTGAGGCGTGCAGACTTCTGCTGAACACTCTTAATGGTTTTAATTGTGTATTCTAGATATAGAGTTCCAGTGGTCAATAGAAGATGTTTTCATGAAATACGTCATCATAGTCGTCAGTCCAGAGCTAAGTGAAAAATGAAATCAATTTTTTTCCACAAACATCACTTTTTAACTCATGAGACACTTTTTAAGTCAATTGAAAAAAACACCATGGCTGCAACCCAGGGGAGGTCACTGCACGGACATCCATTGTGTTTTCTGACACTTCAGACATTGTATTTCAAAAGTGCATTGGAAAAAAATATCTGGATCTCTTTTCAATTTTTGCTCCAAGTGAGCATACTGTTTGGAAATACCCTGTCACGAACATTGCCTCTTTAGTCCGTCACCAAAGGTGATCGGACTATTGCGGTGGGCTGGTTTGTATTTCCCCCCCCCCCCCCCTGTCTGTCCCAAGGATATCTCCCGAACCGCTTGACCGAATCGCGTCAAATTTTGTGTGCTGGTATGTCACCATGAAAGGAAGGCATACGCGCAAAATTTTTTGCTGTCGTGAACTTGACCTTGGCGTACGACCTTGAAAACCGAAAATCTTTAAGGGGCCATAACTCCCACACCGTTGGTCTTAGAGTCTTCAAATTTGGCATGGAGGTACTTTGGCTTATGTCCGTTCTGATGGTGGCATACCGATTAAGGTCAAGGTCACGGTCCGGGAGATCGGTAGGCCTTGAATGTGGTAGGGGTCTACATATTGGGTTTATGTCTGTCCCAAGGATATCTTCCGAACGGGTCGGCAGAATCGCTTCAAATTTTGTGGGATGGTGTGTCACCATGAGAGTAATGTATCCGCGGAAAAGTTTTTGCCGTCCTGACCTTGACCTTGGCGTACGACCTTGAAAACCGAAAATCTTTAAGGGGCCATAACTTCCACATCGTTGGTCTTAGAGTCTTCAAATTTGGCATGAAGGTACTTTGGCTTATGCCCTTTACCGATCAAGGTCAAGGTCACAGTCCCGGAGTAGGCCTTGTTTGTATGTTTTTCTGTCTGTCCCAGGGATATCTTCCGAACGGGTTGGCAGAATCGCGTCAAATTTTGTGTGTAGGTGTGTCACCTTCATAGGAAGAGATCCGAACATGAATTATCAAGGTCAAGGTCATGACCTTGGCGTACGACCTTGAAACAGAATCGCGTCAAATTTTGTGTGCTGGTGTGTCACCATGAGAGGAAGGCATCCGCGCACAAAATTTTGCCGTCGTGACCTTGACCTTGGTGTACTACCTTGAAAACCAAAAATCTTTAAGGGGCCATAACTCCCACACCGTTGGTGTTAGAGTCTTCAAAGTTGGCATGTAGGTACTTTGGCTTATGCCTGTTCTGATGGTGGCATATCGATCAAGGTCAAGGTCACGGTCCGGGAGATCGGTAGGCCTTGAAAGTGGTAGGGGTCTACAAATTGGGTTTTAAGCCATATTTTCCACATTTGTACTTGACAGAAGCGCTTCAGATTGTGTGTGGTACTGTATACCCTAGAGAAGAAAACATCCGAGCATAAATTATCACCATGCTGACCTTGACCTTGAAGTGTGACCTTGAAAACCGAAATTTCCTTCTTTGCGCTATATGCTTCTTCTTCAAGCTGTATCTCGTGAACTAGAAGACAGAATCCCTTCCAATTTTGTGTCAGGATGTGACACTCTACGGGGTGTCGCAAGTGTGTGGCATTGCTGGTGACGGACATGTCTGCCGCTCGGCGACGCCCTTGTTACAAATATTTTTCAGTGTATTCAAATAGCACATGCCCCACTTCTTCTTTCTTCTTCTTCTTCTTCTTCTCCCCATCCTCCTGCTTCTTCTCTTTTCCCTCCTCTTCCTTTCTTCTTCTTCTTCTTACTGTTGTGTTGGATTGAAGAGGGGAAGTATTGTTTTGCTGTTTTTTGTATTTTGTATGTTGACGAAGGCTGAAAATTCCAGTTGTTTTGTCGTGTCTTGTGTCAATGAAAAATGGTCACTTTATGTTTGTGTATTTGTTTGTTGCTTGTTATTGCTGTGCTATAATATAATGTTATGCTTACAGGATCGCCTGCAGTTCAACAACAATGGCCGCACGGTCAATGTCGGGGACAAGGAAGGCTTTCTCCTGCTGGTGGGCATGTTCCTCTCCAGAAGCCTCATCACCACGGTGTGTACATTAACGAAGCCCTTGTCACAGTTTGGTGGTAGTGTGTGTGTGTGTGTGTGTGTGTGTGTGTGCGTGTGCGTGTGCGTGTGCGTGCGTGTGTGTGCATGTGCGTGTGCGTGCGTGCGTGTGTGCGTGCGTGCGTGCGTGCGTAGGTGCATGCATGCTGCCGTATGTGTCTATGTGTGAGTGGGGAGAGGAGCGGTTAAACAAAAATGTGTTCTACTCCCTAGAGCCAAAACTAATGAACAAACCATAATGAAAATGGGCAGAATGGCCTCTTATTCCCAGACAACAGTTCCTGTTATATAGTGGATATAATGAAATTCATTCTTTCTTTTTTTTCTTCCTCCAGTAACATGTACTGATGGCGCCCATAAATTACAGCTTATTTGGAACATGTTCATGAAATCAGAGTGATATTTGTTTTGTTTTGCTTTCTTTCTTACAGCTACTAATGAAACCAGTGGACTACGGGCTATCAACTGAAGCGTTGTCGGAGACAGCGGAGAGGAACCTCAAGGTGTTGTCCACAGTCATGCTGTTCCTCGTCAGACGTGTCTCCACCCCTAAGGAAGCTCCCATGATGGTAATATTCTAATAAAGGGGGGGTAGGTTGTGCTAGGGACGCTCCCATGATGGTAATAAAGGGGGGGTAGGTTGTGCTAGGGACGCTCCCACGATGGTAATAAATAAAGGGGGGATAGGTTATGCTAGGGAAGCTCCCATGATGGTAAAAAGAGGGGATAGGTTGTGGTAGGGATGCTCCCATGATGGTAATAAAGGGGGGATAGGTTGTGGTAGGGATGCTCCCATGATGGTAAAAAGAGGGGATAGGTTGTTTTAGGGACGCTCCCATTATGGTAAAAAGAGGGGATAGGTTGTGGTAGGGACGCTCCCATTATGGTAAAAAGAGGGGATAGGTTGTGGTAGGGACGCTCCCATTATGGTAAAAAGAGGGGATAGGTTGTTTTAGGGACGCTCCCATTATGGTAAAAAGAGGGGATAGGTTGTGGTAGGGACGCTCCCATGATGGTAAAAAAGGGGGGATAGGTTGTGTTAGGGATGCTCCCATTATGGTAAAAAGGGGGGATAGGTTGTGTTAGGGATGCTCCCATTATGGTAAAAAAGGGGGGATAGGTTGTGTTAGGGATGCTCCCATTATGGTAAAAAGGGGGGATAGGTTGTGTTAGGGATGCTCCCATTATGGTAAAAAGGGGGGATAGGTTGTGTTAGGGATGCTCCCATTATGGTAAAAAGGGGGGATAGGTTGTGTTAGGGATGCTCCCATTATGGTAAAAAAGGGGGGATAGGTTGTGTTAGGGATGCTCCCATTATGGTAAAAAGGGGGGATAGGTTGTGTTAGGGATGCTCCCATTATGGTAAAAAAGGGGGGATAGGTTGTGTTAGGGATGCTCCCATGATGGTAAAAAGAGGGGATAGGTTGTTTTAGGGACGCTCCCATGATGGTAATAAAGGGGGGATAGGTTGTGTTAGGGATGCTCCCATTATGGTAAAAAGGGGGGATAGGTTGTGTTAGGGATGCTCCCATTATGGTAAAAAGGGGGGATAGGTTGTGTTAGGGATGCTCCCATGATGGTAAAAAAGGGGGGATAGGTTGTGTTAGGGATGCTCCTATGATGGTAAAAAAGGGGGGATAGGTTGTGGTAGGGACGCTCCCATGATGGTAGGAAGAAGAGAGGGGGGGGGGGGGGGGGGGGGGGGGTAGGTTGTGTTAGGGATGCTCCCATGATGGTAAAAAGGGGGGATAGGTTGTGTTAGGGATGCTCCCATTATGGTAAAAAAGGGGGGATAGGTTGTGTTAGGGATGCTCCTATGATGGTAAAAGAGGGGGGATAGGTTGTGGTAGGGACGCTCCCATGATGGTAGGAAGAGAGAGGGGGGGGGGGGGGGTAGGTTGTGTTCGTTAGAAGAGTAAAGAGTGAAGAAAGGGGAGGGGGGAGGGGCCGGGGAGGTCATGGGTTGCGCAAGAAAATGGAAGAAGTGTAAGCCTAGACATTGGAGAGAAGAAGATGAAATGTTGACGGCAGTACCTTTAGTAAATTAAAATCATGTTAAAAATAAGTGTAGGAAAAAGTACCTGGGAGTAGAAGACATCTTGCCCCCCGCCCCCACCCCCGCCCTCCTTCATGTTTATGACCTGATCTCAAAGTCTGTATGATTCTTTCAGTTTCTTGACAATAAGTGAATAACCCTAGGCTGATCCTAATCCTATCCCGAGTGTGGCAGAATGTTGCTTCTCAGTATATAAAAAAATTCAATGTAAAAACTTTCAGTGATGCGAGGGTTGGGGGTCTACACTACAACTTATAGCTTAACCTGAGTCCTCTGCACCTGGGTACCTTTCCGACATCTAGAATGGTAGAATGCAGGCAGGGACACAGAGGGTTGGGGGTCTACACTACAACATAACCTGAGTCCTCTGCACCCAGGTACCTTTCCTACATCTAGAATGGTAGAATGCAGGCAGGGACACAGAGGGTTGGGGGTCTACACTACAACATAACCTGAGTCCTCTGCACCTGGGTACCTTTCCGACATCTAGAATGGTAGAATGCAGGCAGGGACACAGAGGGTTGGGGGTCTACACTACAACATAACCTGAGTCCTCTGCTCCTGGGTACCTTTCCAACATCTAGAATGGTAGAATGCAGGCAGGGACACAGAGGGTTGGGGGTCTACACTACAACATAACCTGAGTCCTCTGCACCCAGGTACCTTTCCTACATCTAGAATGGTAGAATGCAGGCAGGGACACAGAGGGTTGGGGGTCTACACTACAACATAACCTGAGTCCTCTGCACCTGGGTACCTTTCCGACATCTAGAATGGTAGAATGCAGGCAGGGACACAGAGGGTTGGGGGTCCACACTACAACATAACCTGAGTCCTCTGCACCTGGGTACCTTTCCGACATCTAGAATGGTAGAATGCAGGCAGGGACACAGAGGGTTGGGGGTCTACACTACAACATAACCTGAGTCCTCTGCACCCAGGTACCTTTCCTACATCTAGAATGGTAGAATGCAGGCAGGGACACAGAGGGTTGGGGGTCTACACTACAACATAACCTGAGTCCTCTGCACCTGGGTACCTTTCCGACATCTAGAATGGTAGAATGCAGGCAGGGACACAGAGGGTTGGGGGTCTACACTACAACATAACCTGAGTCCTCTGCTCCTGGGTACCTTTCCAACATCTAGAATGGTAGAATGCAGGCAGGGACACAGAGGGTTGGGGGTCTACACTACAACATAACCTGAGTCCTCTGCACCCAGGTACCTTTCCTACATCTAGAATGGTAGAATGCAGGCAGGGACACAGAGGGTTGGGGGTCTACACTACAACATAACCTGAGTCCTCTGCACCCAGGTACCTTTCCTACATCTAGAATGGTAGAATGCAGGCAGGGACACAGAGGGTTGGGGGTCTACACTACAACATAACCTGAGTCCTCTGCACCCAGGTACCTTTCCTACATCTAGAATGGTAGAATGCAGGCAGGGACACAGAGGGTTGGGGGTCTACACTACAACATAACCTGAGTCCTCTGCACCCAGGTACCTTTCCTACATCTAGAATGGTAGAATGCAGGCAGGGACACAGAGGGTTGCGGAACAGGAGAGGACATGAGGAAGAATAAGGTGAGGGAGGGGGATGAAGGGAAGGTTGGAGATAGCCAGGGTGAAGGTGGGAGGTAGGGTAGTTGATCGTTACCAAATCGTAGTTTTGAGAGCAGAAGAATAGTACGAATTTCGTCTTTCACTACATGATAATACAACACGTATAAAGGTATTCTTCGCAAAAAAGAAAGACAAAGAAAAGGATTGTTTGATTGACTAATTAGAATTAGTTTTCTTCCATCACTATTTGTTTGAAGCAAGCAAAATATGATCGCATTTAGGGATTAGGAAAGTTATTTTGTCAAGGTTATCTTTTCTATAGGTATTCACTCACTTACTCACTACTCACCCCCCCCCCCCCCCCCCCCCCCCCCCCCCCCCCCCCCCCCCCCCCCCCCCCCCCCCCCCCCCCCCTCTCTCTCTTCGATTTTATTGTGTTAAGATATGTATGACTGTGTTTTGCATGCTTTTTATTTTGCTTTGTTTGTTCCTTTTTATTAAGAGGGTTGGATGTAAAAAAAAGCATGTATTGTTTGTTTATTCTATTACCCTCTGTAAATACAATTAATTCAATCCTCGCTCTCTCTCTCTCTCTCTCTCTCTCTCTCTCTCTCTCTCTCTCTCTCTCTCTCTCTCTCTGTCTCTCTCTCCTCTCTCTCTCTCTCTCTCTCTCTCTCTCTCTCTCTCTCTCTCTCTCTCTCTCTCTCTCTCTCTCTCTCTCTCTCTCTCTCTCTCTCTCTCTCTCTCTCTCTCTCTCTCTCTCTCTCTCTCTCTCTCTCTCTCTCTCTCTCTCTCTCTCTCTCTCTCTCTCTCTCTCTCTCTCTCTCTCTCTCTCTCTTGTGTGCATGTTTGCTGTTATCGTTTTTAATGTTTTATGCTGACACAACCCTTCTTATTTATTGTATTAAGAAGATTTACATAGCGCATACCTTTAAGCTCTATGCGCTTGTTCCCAATGGTCGACTTATGGCGATTATTTGCCCGCCAGGTGTCATAACGCTCGAGTGGGGCTTATCACGCTATATTCTTAGTTGGGCGTAGTGAGAGAGAGAGAGAGAGAGAGAGAGAGAGAGAGAGAGAGAGAGAGAGAGAGAGAGAGAGAGAGAGAGAGAGAGAATGTTGGACTCCTCCCTATCTCTCTCTCTCTTTCTTTATCCCCAATTAAGAATATAGAGAGGATTAGCCCCACTCGAGCGTTATGACACCTGGTGGGCAAAAGAGCCCGCTAAGTCGCCCATTGACACAGGCATGTGGCCCAGATTAATAAAACAATTTTCATTTCATTTCTCTCTCTTCTCTCCCTCCCGCCTCTCTCCCTCTGTCTGTCTCTGTCTCTCTCTCTCCCTCTCTCTCTCTCTCTCTCTCTCTCTCTCTCTCTCTCTCTCTCTCTCTCTCTCTCTCTCTCTCTCTCTCTCTCTCTCTCTCTCTCTGTTGCAGCCCATGCCCGGTGAAGTTGCCCGCTATGTCTTCTCAGATGAAGAGTTCCGCAACGTGCACTTGAGACTGCGACGATCCTACGAATACTGCGAGGTCAGTCATGATCAGTCAGGGCTCTCTCTAAATTGTTATCCTCCGCCACATCGTAGAGGAAGAGGACTATGTTTTCGTTCGTGCCTGTTTTCTTTCTGTTTATCTGCATATATACTACCAAAATAATGTTATGTGAAACTGATGAGTCATGTGGTGTAAGTAACTATAAGCAAGGGTGATGTAAGCATCATAGCATGGCATCATGTTTTCTGTAACTTTAACCCATCTAATAATTCATGAACCACTGTATCAAAATTTAAATTGCTTCAAATTGTGTAGGATGGTATGGTATGTCTGTGGAATTAAGAGGGGGGGGAGGGGAGGAGGAAGAATAAAGAATTGCAGGTGGGGAAAAGCAGCGGAGTTGCCTTACCCAGTCATAACCTTGTTTAAACATTTATTTTTGGTACGCCGTGGCTCAGTGGTTAGAGTCGCAGATTAGTGGCTGGGAGGTCGTGGGTTCGAATCCCATCAGGGTATTGTGGGGGTTTTCGGCCCAGTCCGACTCCTACCCAGAGTTAGTGTGCTGTGGACTCAATGGGAAGACTGGGACCACACAGTCGAGCTTCATCCACTTTACGGATGTGTATTGAGAGTGTTGCTCTAATTTCTTGACCAACACTGCAGGTATCATCGGTCATCGAAAAAACAATGTCCCTAAAGTTTGTAGCCATTTTATGCCCTGCTCTCATGGTGACCTCAGTTTCAATAACTGCTCTGGCCCATGCCCTGGTGCGTTTCGGTTTGGGTCAACGTCAACGGGATCGGTGGGTTCATGGGAGCCGTCGTTGGACGAACGTGGTACTTGGCGCTCTCGGAGGAGGACCTCGATCATTCACGCTGGCTCTGCAACTAAGCAATTATTGTCGTCAGAAGGGGGCTTAGTAGGTGGTGTCCTGCGTATGTTGGATCAGAACAGGCTCCACTGAACTCCACCAAAGTGACTTGGCAGCAGTGCTGTGTCTCCTCTGGTGGTTGCCTCTGGACGGCCTTACATTGATCGCTCCCCATGGACCGCCAGTTTCAGGGTCTGCGACTGGACAACCCGGGGTGGGGTCCAGTGTAGGGACTCGGAATGACCCGCATGAGAGTAATGCCACTGGGTAACTCAGGCAATGGGGGCAAAATCATCAGCAGATACGGACAGCAAAAAAATGTGACACGGAAAAGAACTACGAACATGATTCGGAAATAACTGAGGAAGCTGGAGGAGAGAAGAATGAGAGAGGGGGGGGGGGGGGGGGGAGAGAGACAGAGAGGGGAAAAAAAGAGAAAAAGAAACAAACAAAGAAAGAAAAAACAAAAATGTATTTTTGTATCCTGAGACCTGCTTATTCTGATTCAAAATGGCATGTACTGGCAATGTTTATTAGTGTAAGCTTTACAAATCTTGTGTTTTTGAACATTGGCCTTTGTTTTATTTGAGCTATCTGTCCTTAATTCAAACAGTGTGGTTAAAGGTGTGAAACAGATGCGTTTTTCTATTTCTCTTAATGATTTACTAATAGGATTAACAATCAACCGCATTAACCCTCGTTGCTTAATATGTTGTTTTTTCTGCTTTCTTTTCCTGTATTCACTTTTTTATGTTTGCTGGTGAACTTACTGATTGTGGATATTCCCACAGAATCTTCTACGTGAGTGGGGAGCGGAGTACATCAAGAGACTGAGAGATGCAGCCACAAACGCCACAAAGTAGAGCACACAGCACACAAACAGTAGACTGAGAGATGCAGCCACAAACGCCACAAAGTAGAGCACACAGCACACAAGCAGTAGACTGAGAGAGGCAGCCACAAACGCCACCAAGTAGAGCACACAGCAAACAGTAGACTGAGAGAGGCAGCCACAAACGCCACCAAGTAGAGCACACAGCAAGCAGTAGACTGAGAGAGGCAGCCACAAACGCCACCAAGTAGAGCACACAGCAAACAAACAGTAGACTGAGAGAGGCAGCCACAAACGCCACCAAGTAGAGCACACAGCAAACAAGCAGTAGACTGAGAGAGGCAGCCACAAACGCCACCAAGTAGAGCACACAGCAAACAAGCAGTAGACTGAGAGAGGCAGCCACAAACGCCACCAAGTAGAGCACACAGCAAACAAACAGTAGACTGAGAGAGGCAGCCACAAACGCCACCAAGTAGAGCACACAGCAAACAAGCAGTAGACTGAGAGAGGCAGCCACAAACGCCACCAAGTAGAGCACACAGCAAACAAACAGTAGACTGAGAGAGGCAGCCACAAACGCCACCAAGTAGAGCACACAGCAAACAAGCAGTAGACTGAGAGAGGCAGCCACAAACGCCACCAAGTAGAGCACACAGCAAACAAGCAGTAGACTGAGAGAGGCAGCCACAAACGCCACCAAGTAGAGCACACAGCAAACAAACAGTAGACTGAGAGAGGCAGCCACAAACGCCACCAAGTAGAGCACACAGCAAACAAGCAGTAGACTGAGAGAGGCAGCCACAAACGCCACCAAGTAGAGCACGCATCAAACAAACAGTAGACTGAGAGAGGCAGCCACAAACGCCACCAAGTAGAGCACACAGCAAGCAGTCGACTGAGAGAGGCAGCCACAAACGCCACCAAGTAGAGCACGCAGCAAACAAGCAGTAAGGACACCCACTGCAGGAAAACCATGTGCACCAGTGCACGTGCTTGATTACGTCACACGCCATGGGTTGCACGTGCTGTTCCCGAGAGTGACTGCTAGACTAGGGGAGCAGGAAAAACAAAAGCCAAAGATGCTGTGTTGATCAATGTGTGTAATTTGTGCTGTTAATTGCTCTGTGGTTCACGTCAGCCGCAATGGGAATCCAGGGTGGGCCTTACTTAATGTGGCAATGGTGTACCCGTGTTAAGCTTCATGCGTGTTCCAGCTGGGCTTTTGTGGGTAAAGGTTAAAAGAAAACATTTCCCTTCACATGCACATGCACGCACGCACGCATGCACACACACATGCGCGCGCGCGCGCGCACACACACATACACACGCATGTGCACGCACGCATACTCAACATGTGCACACGCACACAAACACACCACAGGGAAATGTTCCTTTAAATGAATCACATCAGTTAACTACCATTATATTTTAATGTTATATATAATATACCATTATAATATAATATATATATTATATTACTGGGGTGAAAACAACAAACAATTGAATATGACTAAACAAATGTGGCGTTTTGCCTTTGTGCTGATGGAGCGCACCCTTGTCATGAAGTCAATGTGTCAATCGCTTTGTCACCTGATGTTTGATGTCCTGCAGGTGGACGTCTTTAACCTCTGAGGGTGTTTTATCCCAAATGAAGTGTCACTATTGTATCCCAAATGAACAGTCTCACTATTTTATCCCAAATGAATCTTGCATTGTTTTCATTGAATTGTGATTACCAAATTTAACCTCAGTCAGAATGAAGCCAGAATTGTTTATTTTTGCATAGTGCCAAATACATTCTTTCTTGTTTTGTTGTTTGTTTGTTTGATACTGGTTTTGGTCATGCTTTCTGTGTCTCATGACATTTTTGTGGGTTTTTTTATGTATGTTGATTCTGAGAGTGATGAACTGAGGCCAACTTAATATTAAAATGTCTGTTTTTGTGATTCTAATCTTCCTTTTCTTCTCTTTTTTAAGGAGTGAATGTCAATTGGTAAAACTGTGTTGTATGTAACTGAATGAAGAAAACTGGGGTGAGAGAGGGGGAGGGCAGAGGGAGAGAGACGGAGGGAGGGAGAGAGAGAGAGAGAAAGAGAGAGCGAGAGAGAGAGAGAGAGAGAGAGAGAGAGAGAGAGAGAGAGAGAGAGAGAGAGAGAGAGAGAGAGAGAGAGAGAGAGAGAGAGAGAGAGAGAGAGAGAGAGAGAGAGAGGGGAGGGAGGGAGAGAGTCAATCAAAATAAGACACTATTACTTTGATTCTTTTTAATGTGACACTAGCATTTTTTATATCGTTACTTTTATTTTTACATTCAATTTTGCATTGTTTATGTTTTCTGTTTCTTCGTATCACTTCATATTTTATGTATATACTGTATTTAGTAAACGATGTTCTTATGGTTATTGTTGCTTTTTTATCATCTATATAGTAATATGATATGCTGGTCAAAACCATCACTTTTTGTATAGTGAATCCCACCTTAGGTTGAATTTTGTGCATCAAAATTCACCTCTGCTATACTTTTTTTCCTTAAAAATCTGCCTCAACATCTATTTTTTTAACATCAGATTTCGATCCTTCCAAGTCCAAAGTCTTCAACAGAATTTTGTATTTCAAAATTCGCTTCAGATCAAAGCATAATGAATTAAAGTGAAGAGGGTACAAAAAGGAACCCCTCTCTATTAACCAGCTCTGTGCTCTGTGACATACAACCACAAATGTCAAGAAAATCAGTATCTTCAAATTTACTTTTTGAATAAGAAGAAAATACAATACTAAGAAACAGAAACATTAACATTTGCAACATTAGTCTTATTTTATACTGTGCATGGCAAAATGTAACGCCATTTCCCAAAAAGTAAGTCCCATTTTAACATGCATTTTGAAAAAAATAATGGAACTAATTCAACCAATGGTCCATAACATTTGTTGATGTGTTTGTTTTCTTGTGACTGCTCATACCTGTAAAATAATTCAACACACAAAACCAACCTGTAAAAGAATAGATTTCCTTGAACTGTAAATGACACTGAATATTGTAATGCAATTTGTTTTGGTACTCACTCACTATTCAAACACACACACACCAAACACACACACACTTTTGAATCTTTCTCATCATAGGGTGTTTATTCTCCTATGCCATAGGCCATTTACCTTAGTAGAATGTGAAGATAAGTTAAAAATGAATGTTAGAGAGTGGTGTATGATTTGGATTTGATTGATACATTTATTATTATGTCATCATCACCTGTGATAAACTGCAGTTGACACCTCCCTGACTTGTCAATTGAAGCCCATTTGCATTAAATGTGAAAATAATACTGATAAAATATCATGTCAAAGGTCTGTGATATAAATAGTCAGTGTCATGTGATATCAATGTTAATGTAGGTGTTGTGATTTTGAGAGCATATGAGTGTACTTGGTGCTTTTGATCAATAATTTATTGCTATTTCCTAATTACACAACCTTACTACAGAATGTTGACTATACCTCATTTGTTTGTATTTTCTTTTCAGTTGAGCTGTATAGAGATAGTCGAATATTGAAATGTAAAAGCTGTTTGGTTTCATAGTCAACTGTCATGTCCATTTTATTTTTATTTTTTACCTTGGTAATTTTTCCTTCTTTTTTGTTCTTAAAAAAAATGAATAGACAAGGGAAAACTTCAACAGAAAGGAAATCAAGCATCAGTCAAACTGATGTTGAAAGTTTCCCATGGAGTTTCCTCTCCACTCCAGTGACACAGTATACTATCCTGTGACTTGAGTTTCCCATGGAGTTTCCTCTCCACTCTAGTGACACAGTATACTATCCTGTGACTTGAGTTTCCCATGGAGTTTCCTGTCCACTCCAGTGACACAGTATACTATCCTGTGACTTGAGTTTCCAATGGAGTTTCCTGTCCACTCTAGTGACACAGTATACTATCCTGTGACTTGAGTTTCCAATGGAGTTTCCTGTCCACTCCAGTGACACAGTATACTATCCTGTGACTTGAGTTTCCCATGGAGTTTCCTGTCCACTCCAGTGACACAGTATACTATCCTGTGACTTGAGTTTCCAATGGAGTTTCCTGTCCACTCTAGTGACACAGTATACTATCCTGTGACTTGAGTTTCCAATGGAGTTTCCTGTCCACTCTAGTGACACAGTATACTATCCTGTGACTTGAGTTTCCCATGGAGTTTCCTGTCCACTCCAATGACACAGTATACTATCCTGTGACTTGAGTTTCCCATGGAGTTTCCTGTCCACTCTAGTGACACAGTATACTATCCTGTGACTTGAGTTTCCAATGGAGTTTCCTGTCCACTCCAGTGACACAGTATACTATCCTGTGACTTGTTTCCCATGGAGTTTCCTGTCCACTCCAGTGACACAGTATACTATCCTGTGACTTGAGTTTCCCATGGAGTTTCCTGTCCACTCCAGTGACACAGTATACTATCCTGTGACTTGAGTTTCCCATGGAGTTTCCTGTCCACTCCAGTGACACAGTATACTATCCTGTGACTTGAGTTTCCAATGTCATCACTGTTTCTCAATCATTATCAACAAAGACAGAATCACAAGAAGTTCATGCCATAGCTGGCTGTCTTCTTTTAACCTTTACCGGATCATGCTTTTGACTACACGGACACGATGGCGGGGGTCTTCCACGACCCCCTACTCAGCAAAGAGTGAATTCCGAGGTGTTTATCCCTGTCCGGATGGCGGGGGTCTCCCACGACCCCTACTTGTCAAAGAGGCACCATGTGTTTATCCCTGTCCGGATGGCGGGGATCTCCCACGACCCCTACTCAATGCACTACAGTGCTCTTTAAAGTAGGGGTCGTGGGAGACCCCCGTCATCCGGACAGGTATATCAAAATTATGCGTCATATTACGTCATTTATATTTTATACACATTAATGAAATTTAACACACTTAAAGCCATTTACGTTTTTGACAAAGTCATGAAATTTCATGAAGATTGCTTAAATAGTTTTAGAGATATAACATGTTTTGTGTGTCAAGGGGTCGTGGGCGACCCCAGAAGTCCGGTAAAGGTTAACGGGGATTATGAAGTACATAAGACTAAAAGCTGCTTGATTGCATGTGAGCGTTGAGGATGCATTTCCGCCTAAAACACAGGCATCTCTGTTTCAGATTGATTTAAGCATATTTTATCATCAATCCAAATATTGTTTATCTTTTAAGTGAATATATCACATATATTATATAAGCATATATTTTGTTAGTAAATGTATGACTTTGATTATACATATCAAATTCATACATGTACAAACAAAATATTTGCTTATATTATGTTTATTTATGGATCTAAATTAAGTATTTGAAGTATGAATGGAATAAACTTTTTACAATGTGCTTGCCTTATTCACTCTGGAAGATTGTGTAGTTCTGGTGGAATCATAGATGGATGGACAGATGAATGGATGGATGAATGTGTGTGTGTGTGTGTGTGTGTGTGTGTTCGTGCATGTGTGTGTGTGTGTGTGTGTGTGTGTGTGTGCAAACCTACAGCATGATTTTAATGTGTCTTACTGCATGATTACATAGTGAGTATCCACAATTAATAAGCCTATATACACACATATTTTATACACAAATGTACAATTAAAAGTTAAAAGGTAATGATTTCACATTAATTAGACGACGATTGAATGAATGTGTATGTTAGCCCAACTGCGTGTGAATCAGTGAATGTGAGCGCCTTGAGTTTAATTCTAAAGAAAGGCGCTATATAAATACTATGTCTTATTATTATTATTAATGCAACATTTTCCCCTACCGACTTTAATCATATCTCCACCAACTCAAACTTTCTTCTTCAAACTGAACAAAGCCAATGCTCCAGGCACTAGAAAGACTTCTGTTCATGATCACGTGTGACTTGGCATCCAGTTGTTGGCAAACTGCCACGCTCCACATGCAACACAGGAAGAAACAAACAACAAGCGCATAAACCGTACAACTAACACTTTTTATTGTCAAGCAACACCAGTCATTTCTGTATCAAAGAGTAGCAACTACATTGATTGATTCAGCTTAATTGAAATAAACGAAGCACTCGATCCACGTTTCAACTATGTCCCCAAAATGACAACATGTTTATCATACAAAGCACTCAGTGGGACTTTACTAAGACTGACAATTTGAAGAGATAGAAGAGTAATGGCAGACATGGATGTCAAAACAGATAGAGAGAGAGAGAATGAGACAGAGAGAGAGAGACTGTGAGACAGAGAGAGACTGTGAGACAGATTTTTGTTTTGTTACTCAGTTTTGTGTCTTTTGTTTATTTTGATTGAAGCATATATTATTTAAATCTGTCAATATTGTCTGATATGCACTTTCTCTTATACTGAGCACACCAGTTGTTGCTTCAGTTTTGTTGCTTTGTATGCTAGTTATGTAAAGACAATAAAACGCTTAAACCAGAGAGAGAGAGAGAGAGAGAGAGAGAGAGAGAGAGAGAGAGAGAGAGAAAGAGAAAAAAGTGAGAGCGAGAACAGAGAGCTAGAGAGAGAGAGAGAGGGGAGGGGGGGGGGCAGGAAAGATAGACAGAGGGAGACTCAGAGAGAGAGAGAGAGAGAGAGAGAGAGAGAGAGAGCACGTGTGAAATATTTGTCACTTTATTATAGTGACTGTGCATTACAGATTCTGATCGTCTGACCAACGTTGTTTCTACCCTCTTATCCCTGCTACTAAAGTGACAATAGTAGATTGCAAGAGAAGGAAAACATAAAGTGGCAGGTACTATTTCAAAGCAGTTTTCACACCTGCAAAATGTCACACTTACAAAACAATACAAAAAGGGTAGAAAATCAAACACAAACGACAACAGTAACAAAACCTAAAGTATGGAAAGTAGCATTAGATGAAAGCTTCTCTTCCAACAGCATGCTCAGATCAACAGTACTTGTTCCAAATGTTTCATGCACAATTATGACCCGTATGATGAATGGGGAAAAGTTCATCCACACCAAAAAACGCAGTTACTTAGTTCTCTCACACAACGCTTAATCAATGCAAAGTACAGGCAGACAGTTTCAAAAGATCTTGCAGTTTAAATATCCAGATTGTTAAAATGATTGAATTTTATTTCACAGCCATCAGTCTTGCGTTATCAGCGATCTATTAAACGCACTTTTGATGCAGGACACACCCAACGATGTCACACACACGTGCTGTTACCAACATCGTGCAAAATAAAAAAGGCAATCATTGCCACAACTTTCCATTTCACTGTACAAGAACAAAAAGAGACAAGAAGAAAGAAAAGGACAATGACAAAAGGATTATGTCAACAAATCACACAAGAGAAAAAAATAAAGCAAAGTGACAAACCATCTTTAAAAACAAAGGTTAAGAAAAGAAATATGAAAAACAAATAGATTTGTCCCTTCAGCCAATCAATAACCGCGATTCTTACAGGAATGCAAACAATTTTGTTCACACACACATTAAAAACACACCCACCAAAAACATACATTTCATGTATAGTCATAAATCATGTCAGCTCCATTGACAATCCAAACTGTCAATCAATCCAGCCTCAATAATGCGAGGGGATCAATCCAGCCTCAATAATGCGAGGGGATCAACCCAGCCTCAATAATGTGAGGGGATCAATCCAGCCTCAATAATGTGAGGGGATCAATCCAGCCTCAATAATGCGAGGGGATCAACCCAGCCTCAATAATGCGAGGGGATCAATCCAGCCTCAATAATGTGAGGGGATCAATCCAGCCTCAATAATGTGAGGGGATCAACCCAGCCTCAATAATGCAAGGGGAGGTAAAAACAATAGATGGCTGATTATGGTTAAAAACATGTCCATAGTTAGTTAGTCTGTTATAGTCCTGTCAACAGCTATGGTTATCTCAGGACTGTCACCGCATAAAGTTCTACCACGCATAGCAAAACACAAATCCATGAATCTTAACAACGTACAAAACCTGCAAACAAAAAATGTAGTACAATTCATAACATGACACCTCCATCATTATACCCTATAGCACATAAGTCCACACAGTGCTGGAAACGTGGAGCCACGCTACTCTCATTTATCGGATCCAGGTTATAAAAAAAACAGTAAAAAAGGATAACAAATACATACTAGTAAGCTAAAATACAGACAAAGAATTTCTTTGTTTTAAAGACAATAAATATTTTGATTGATTGATTGATTGTATTAAAAATGCTATATAAGCAAATATGCACTGCAGAATGGACAACAGGTGCCCACTCAAGTGCGCAATTATCACGCATGGACGCCAGTGTACAATTAAAAAAAACCTGGCATGTCATAAATTGTAAAAAGGAAAAACATGGAAGGGTTTTATAGAAACAATGCAGGCAGAAAAAAGTAGATGCCAGAAAGCAAAAATAAGAGAAAAGGCAGAGTCAAAGAGAGTGACAGAGTAGGGGAAGTTACTAGAATAGAACTTCCAGAAAAAGGGGGAACTATTTCTGCTGAAAGACCCCCCGGTATCCCCATGGGAGGGCCCTAACCACATAAGCCAGCCTAAGCCGTTGCCCGCCTCCTACAACGAGGACGTGTGGTTGGACTTTAGGAGGCTGCTGGGCTACTCTCCGTAAGCCCCCACCATGATAGGTGGAAGCCCGCCGGGGGGCAGGACATCAATGGTTCCACAAGGTAGAATTAACCTTTTCACAGTCACTAGCACATGTATGCTCTAACAACCCATACACATAAATCTGAAATAAAACGTTGACTGAAAGCAAGGCCAAATATCAGATTTTATTATGATTTTTTTTTAACACTGAATAATACTGTGGGTTTTATATTTGTATTAGTATTTATATTGTTTGTTACTATGAACTAAACTAAAACTTTGCTGGTCATATGAACGTCAAATTACTTTTAGATAAATGACAATGCGAGAAGACTGAATAAAGTTCAAATTTAAAACTGTCTGAATGAACTTGACACATGATAATACATATCCAATTGAAAACGCATTTATATCAAACTACAACCCACATCACATACAAGCACTGATTTCTGTTTTAGTTCTAAAGTTTGAGATATACTGTAGTGCTGTTGTTCCATGATTAGGTTCATTTAGTTTTTTTCAGTTTTGTTTTACATACCATTTCAATGTATTAATACTGCGTCAACTCACATGCATCAGATATTGAAACACAACTGGAATCTTTTGGAAATTAATTTTAAAGCATTTTCTCCACAAGTTTTTTTTGTTCACAACATCAAAACAACATCAATTGTGCATAATCACTTTCACAAGATTATTGCTAAATATATAGCACAACAATGTTGTAACATTTCATATCAGCCCCTTTCTCATTTTTGATTACAGTGAAACCTCCCTTATAAGACCTTCAAAAATCATCCCAAATGAGGTTTTATAAAGGAAGGGTCTCATAAGGGAGGTAATTTTAATACTTACAAAGAAGGGCAATGTCTTAGAGAAGTAGGTCTTATATGGGAGGGAGTCTTATAATGGGAGGTCTTATAAGGGAGGTTCCACAAACACTTACCATTTTCATACCTCAAATTTGTTAAAAAAGACAATAGAAAACACAACAAAAATGTGTTGTTGTTCTAGTATGCAACTAATCTCTTATCTGTAATTATGTTCCTAATATAAATGTTGGTCTAGAGTACCAGAGTAATACTGTCAGTACCACAGCCTTGTTATCAGAAACGCAAGTATGTCTGGCTGTTTATGTCAATTCCAATTTGAGCATCGCTCCAATCCAGGGTTAGGAAAATCGCTCCAATCCAGGGTTAGGAAACTTTCAGAGAAAAAAACACATTACAACAAGAAGTATCCAGACTAGTTTTCTGTCTTGCGTCAATGACAAACATCAAACTCGTTCAATCTTTGAAAAAATTCAAACATGTAAAAAAACATACAGCAGTACTACCCTAGCAACTTCTCTCTCAGCCCCACCCCATTTCAGCTCTCCTACAGCTCTCTCCCTGTAGCATCGCATGAACGTCAATGTATTGCCTACAGTTCACTTCTTGCCAGTCTTTGTGTGCAATTGGTCCAAATGAACACTCATCAATGCACATTCACAATACCTAAACATACCAGTACACACAAACTCAACAAGAGCATAAATCGCATAACTCATAGTTTATGACTGTATGAACATAAACAACGACCATAAAAGTGTGATAAGATAAGTCATTTCATTTACACACACACTGAAAACCCAACACCAAGCATCACATACAAAAATGTTTAACAATCTAATCATACACATATCAAAATCATGCAATTATATTGTTGCTTAGTTGTAGACCCACAAACCACCAATAGTCTTTAACATACAAATCACAAAGCAAAACCAAGCATCAGTGCTTAATTGTATGAAGTTCTACTAAAGCTTAAGTGGGAAACTAAACGTTGTTACTTTCTAAATTCAGTAAATCGGTTTACTTAATTTAGAAAGGAACGTTTAGTTTCCCACTTAAGCTTTAGTAGAACTTCATAAAATTAAGTACAGGTGCAAACGGTACAAAATGCAACTGAAGTGCAAACTTGCCTTTCGTTACATATACACGAATCAAAAACCAATACCACAAATGACATACATTGAGAAATGACAGAATCAAACAGGATGTTCTAATATCAGCATCTTACTCAGCCTACCATAAACAAAAAAACAAAACAAAAAATGACAATTGCATCGGATGTTTAAATCTAGGTGTCTTTTTATCGACTTAATACAAACGCCACCAATTAACAAGCACGGATTCGCCTTGGCATAAGGCTGTGTCAGACCAATTGACATAAGCTAGAACACCAAGGCTACATCAAAATGTTGTTTTTATGTTCTGCATAGTTATGCGGGGATTGTCTTTAGCCATGGCAAGCTCCTAGCATAACATCATCAGTCCAAAATCCTCCGAAGTCGGTGTGGCTGCCCACTTGGCGCGGTAATCAAAAACGGTCACACACGTAATGTTCTCATCCCTAGCTGCTTCATTTGTACCATAGTGTTCAAGTGCTTCGGCTGTTGGGATGATCCCTGGAGTCTTTAAGCCAGGGTATGACAACAAACAACAAGCACGGATATTATTATCATATACAACCACACAGAATATTGCTCAGATGTGAAAGCCTGGTAAACCAATCAACAAGGGGATTTTGTTGTTACAGTTAGTGCGATTGTTTGTGACAGTTTGAAGCAGTCCCCACTCAGCATACATGTTCAATCAGCACTATCCACTCTCAGACTCTGCATCCCCGTAAGGGAGAGAATTCACTGGTCATGAAGAAGCTAATTGAGAGAGAGACAGAGAGAGAGAGAGAGAAAGAGAGACAGACAGAGATGTCAAGTCTGAGAGAGAGAGAGAGAGAGAGAGAGAGAGAGAGAGAGAGAGAGAGAGAGAGAGAGAGAGAGAGAGAGAGAGAGAGAGAGAGAGAGAGAGAGAGAATGTCTGAAGTCTGAGTGAAAGAGAGACAGATGTCTGAAGTCTGAGAGAGAGACAGACAGACAGACAGAGCACAGAGAGAGAGAGAGTGTATTGACAACAGAGGGGTTTAAATATTTAGAGAGAAAGAAAGGAAGAGCGGGAGGGGAATAAGGAAGGGAAAGTCTACACACACAAAAAGGTCACAGAGAGAGAGAAAGAGAAAGAAAAGAGAGATAGAAGAGGAGGTGGGGGTGTACATGTCACAATGCAGCATCATTGAAGAAGAAATGCTGGCTAACTTGCATTCTAATCACCCCTCAAATTGTAACATTGAAAACTTTTCACTGAGAACCAATGTTCTGACATTTTAAAGAAAGGGGTAGGATCAGCCTAGGATTATTTTTCTAAAACTGAAAGAAGCAGACTTTGAGATTGAGGGTGGTAAACATGAGGGGGGTGACCAAAGTACAAGATTGCCGATATATCACTTGCATAGCAATTCTATTGAGGTGGTGCTAAAGACAATCATGTTTGATTTTCTTGTGAACTGATATGATAGGTATCATCATTAGAATACCTAAAATCATACAGCTGATTTTCAAAATATCAGTTCAGTAGTTTAGGTTGTCACGCTACCTTTTTTTTTTTAACATACAAACTCAGTGACGAAACAACCACACTGACAGACACACAAACATGCAAGTCCTTTCTTCTGACTGTAAAGTGTTTTCATCATTATAAAACTGGAATTACAAAAAAGACACCAACAAACATTTGGTATACCCAAAAGCAATTTATTTCTTTTTCTTAAATGTATGCCGAAGCAACAAAAAAACCATACAAGAATGTCCTGAATTTCACAGCCAACAATGGGTTAGGTCAAGTGGCAAAGCAGGCCAATGGCCCTTCCATAGCAAAGCACTGTTCATTCTGGCCAGAACAATTGTCTCTGTGAGCAGACTAATCAACGAACAAGATGAACCTTTGTGAGAAAACCCATACTAACCCCATGTATCACTCGATTTAAAGCAAATTAAAAAATATGGTCAGTAACAATAGAAAAGAAAGAAAAAGTGAAGAGCATTAAAAAGCAGGTGTAAATTGTTTCCCATGTAGATTTTTCATGTGATGACCTCCCCAGCATTAGGTTAAACTGAAATCATACTGCCTCTTCCACCACCACCACCCCTTGGCCTTTGAGCAAAACTACTGCTTCATGGTGCTATCACTTATTGTAAATATGTTCAACCATAGATTATACTTATTGACAAAACCCTCTTGCATTCAGAAGTTATATTATTAAGTAATGGCCTGTCTACACCTGCTCAATGTATTTACAACCTGCTCAATGTATTTACAACCGACAATTATCAGTAAAATTGATTGCTAAACCAAAATACTGGTAAAAGCAATTGGCCTATCAGTCCCAGGGATTGATACATTCTTGCTGGGACTGACACGTGGTTTGACCAAAGGCCCTGATGGTGTGATTCCTGGGGCATTCGCTGGTTTCTGTTTCCCTGGGGCTGGGACTGACACGTGGTTTGACCAAAGGCCCTGATGGTGTGATTCCTGGGGCATTCGCTGGTTTCTGTTTCCCTGGGGCTGTTTCTGACACGCGGTTTGACCAAAGGCCCTGATGGTGTGATTCCTGGGGCATTCGCTGGTTTCTGTTTCCCTGGGGCTGGTTCTGACAGGTGGTTTGACCAAAGGCCCTGATGGTGTGATTCCTGGGGCATTCGCTGGTTTCTGTTTCCCTGGGGCTGGTTCTGACAGGTGGTTTGACCAAAGGCCCTGATGGTGTGATTCCTGGGGCATTCGCTGGTTTCTGTTTCCCTGGGGCTGGTTCTGACAGGTGGTTTGACCAAAGGCCCTGATGGTGTGATTCCTGGGGCATTCGCTGGTTTCTGTTTCCCTGGGGCTGGTTCTGACAGGTGGTTTGACCAAAGGCCCTGATGGTGTGATTCCTGGGGCATTCGCTGGTTTCTGTTTCCCTGGGGCTGGGACTGACAGGTGGTTTGACCAAAGGCCCTGATGGTGTGATTCCTGGGGCATTCGCTGGTTTCTGTTTCCCTGGGGCTGGTTCTGACACAGGTCACTCAGGGGTGGTTATCGATGCATGGGTGAAAGTGAAAGGCTTCTCTCAATCCTCAACTCAACTTTCATTTTGTCCTCATAAAAACAAGGATAATTTTCTTGTGACACGTTGCAATGGTCTCTGAATCTCCCCATTCCTGAAGTGGTTGCAGCATTAAACATAATTTATACTGTGTGTGTGTCTGTGTGTACAGGATGGGTGGGGATGGTGTTAGAATTGCATGTCAATCATCTCCTGTTTTCATCTGCCATCAATGTTGGCAGAAATGTTTGATTTCATAAGACCGTGAATCCGGATGACAAGACGGCCAATTCTGAAGACTCTTTCTATCAGCTGTTTTAATCCTGATGTCAGGAACCTGCCTGAACTACTGTCACCCATGTTGATGAGACTGGGTTTCAACATTTGTAGTGCAATCACTGCACAATGCCCCATGAAAATTCCATCACAATGATTAATGAAAGATGTCAGATTTCACCTCAGGCACGCACTGGGCATTCCGAAAGTAACGCTGAGATGGCAATGAATGAATGGGGTTTACCGAAGGCGGGAAGATGGAAACTACTATTTCAAGTTGAACAGTAAAAACTAAATGAGCTAAATGAGCCAGTAATGTGCTGCTCTGTGAAAAAGGCCAAGAATTATTTTCTTTCAAAAGTGAAATTTAGACATCTGCATAAATCGAATATAGTGTAAGTAAATTCAGAACAGAAAAAGGGACCATTACAAATGCTCTTTATAATATGTTCACACACACACACACACATTTTCTTCAATCTTCTGAACCATGATCTCTTTATTTGAAAAAATAAATCCAACACCACATTAACAAAAATCAATCAATCAACAAAACAAAAGCTTGTTTCCCTTTCTTAATTACCATTCACTTTTGATTCATAAGATAAAACCGAAGAACACCAATGATCTAAGAAGCTGAACTGCACTATTCGGCAGGTTGGGCCTCTTTCTTCTCACAATCATCCTCAGCAGGCGTAGGCTTGAATTGGTCAGTCAACTTCAATTCTGCACCATCGCTGCTAGAGGCGGTTTCGCCCGTTTTTTCTGAGCCTGTGGGCACTTCTGGTGCAGCTGAGATGGGGGTGGGGGTGGCAGGGGCAGCGCTGGATTCAGAAGTAGAGGGCTCCACTTCTGCCGCTGCCTGGTTGGGTTTGTCTGCCCCTTCTTTGGACAAATCTGAACAATTGAGGAAGATAAAACAAAAGGTTACCAAAAGGTTTGATCCCTGTGGACTGCTGGTTTCCGTGTCCACAACCCGACAAACCAGGGTGTGGCTGAGAGTTGGGACGTGGAATGAATGGAGTGGGAGCAACGCTACTATATGGCACAGAGAGCAGGAAAAAAAAAGTTACTGAAATGCTACAATTGGTTTATAAATCCTCTCATTTATATTTTACCAACTGCTCCAGCAGATAGTGAACTGAATAGTCATCGACTCACTGAACATACTTAGTGAGATCTCATCTCCCCCCCCCCCCCCAAAACAAATGTGCATCATTACAACTCCCAGTTTTAAAATCTGTGCAGGAAATCTGAAATCTGTGCATAGTATATGCCCTAGTTGTGCGCTTAAAGGGAGCGCTAAGCATGGGCGCATTACTCAAATGTTTGTGATCATTTTGCTGACAATAGCCTGAAGAGGGGGCCAATGACAAAGTGAGAGTGAAAAATGTACAATAAAGTATTCTTGCACAGGGATGGAGAACAGCTAGCCTTCTGTGAATGACTATGTTATAATGACTCTCAAACTGGGAAACCTTTGTTCTGACTCTTAGTACTGCAGCCTTGGGGAAATCAGCCTTAGGCTTCCTTCAATGCCATGTGTCCTGAAATCCTCTTGGCCTAGAGAATGGGTATGTACCCTGGCCTAGGCATCAAACTATAAATTTCAGCCCAGCCCCCTGGAATATCAGCTGCTGCCTCTGCTATCTGGAAGGCTGTTGGAAATTACAGACTGATATCTTGACAGTGCAAACCTCCACCAAGGAACCACTGATATCTCCACGGTACAAACCTCCACCAAGGAACCACTGATTATGTTAAAGCCTAGCTGCGGAGCAGAGGGTAAAAAGAGCACTAGAGCCAGCACAGAGAGTCAGAGTCATTGCCGACTACATCAGCCAGATAGCAGATGGCCAATCCCTTTGGCTGCAGCAATAGACTACATCAGCCAGATAGCAGATGGGCAATCACTTTGGCTGCAGCAATAGACGACTACATCAGCCAGATAGCAGATGGCCAATCCCTTTGGATGCAGCAATAGACTACATCAGCCAGATAGCAGATGGCCAATCACTTTGGCTGCAGCAATAGACGACTACATCAGCCAGATAGCAGATGGCCAATCCCTTTGGCTGCAGCAATAGACTACATCAGCCAGATAGCAGATGGGCAATCACTTTGGCTGCAGCACTAGACGACTACATCAGCCAGATAGCAGATGGCCAATCACTTTGGCTGCAGCACTAGACTACATCAGCCAGATAGCAGATGGCCAATCACTTTGGCTGCAGCAATAGACTACATCAGCCAGATAGCAGATGGCCAATCACTTTGGCTGCAGCACTAGACTACATCAGCCAGATAGCAGATGGCCAATCACTTTGGCTGCAGCAATAGACTACATCAGCCAGATAGCAGATGGCCAATCACTTTGGCTGCAGCACTAGACTACATCGGCCAGATAGCAGATGGCCAATCACTTTGGCTGCAGCAATAGACTACATCAGCCAGATAGCAATGGCCAATCACTTTGGCTGCAGCACTAGACTACATCAGCCAGATAGCAGATGGCCAATCACTTTGGCTGCAGCAATAGACTACATCAGCCAGATAGCAGATGGGCAATCCCTTTGGATGCAGCAATAGACTACATCAGCCAGATAGCAGATGGCCAATCACTTTGGCTGCAGCAATAGACTACATCAGCCAGATAGATGGCCAATCCCTTTGGCTGCAGCAATAGACTACATCAGCCAGATAGCAGATGGCCAATCACTTTGGCTGCAGCAATAGACTACATCAGCCAGATAGCAAATGCTGATGGGCAATCCCTTTGGCTGCAGCAATAGACTACATCAGCCAGATAGCAGATGGCCAATCACTTTGGCTGCAGCAATAGACTACATCAGCCAGATAGCAGATGGCCAATCCCTTGGCTGCAGCAATAGACTACATCAGCCAGATAGCAGATGGCCAATCCCTTTGGCTGCAGCAATAGACTACATCAGCCAGATAGCAAATGCTGATGGGCAATCCCTTTGGCTGCAGCAATAGACTACATCAGCCAGATAGCAGATGGCCAATCCCTTTGGCTGCAGCAATAGACTACATCAGCCAGATAGCAGATGGCCAATCACTTTGGCTGCAGCAATAGACTACATCAGCCAGATAGCAGATGGCCAATCACTTTGGCTGCAGCAATAGACTACATCAGCCAGATAGCAGATGGCCAATCCCTTTGGCTGCAGCAATAGACTACATCAGCCAGATAGCAGATGGCCAATCACTTTGGCTGCAGCAATAGACTACATCAGCCAGATAGCAGATGGCCAATCACTTTGGCTGCAGCACTAGACTACATCAGCCAGATAGCAGATGGCCAATCACTTTGGCTGCAGCAATAGACTACATCAGCCAGATAGCAGATGGCCAATCACTTTGGCTGCAGCACTAGACTACATCAGCCAGATAGCAGATGGCCAATCACTTTGGCTGCAGCAATAGACTACATCAGCCATATAGCAGATGGCCAATCACTTTGGCGGCAGCACTAGAGCCAGCGCAGACAGTCAGTCATCTACAACAACCTAAGCTGCAGCATCATGTTCCAATACTGTTGAAAACCCTTCATTGTACAGCTCTCATTTACTTTTGGCCCCTACCACAGGCTGATGTCAACCAGTGATAAAAGCCATTTGAGTGAAGGGCCCTAGTTCATACACATATGTTAACATACTACAGTTTTCACCTTCTTTCTTCACAGCTTGAGGGGATTTCTGTTCAGCGTTGGCAGGTGACGTCTTCTCATCCGTTTCCATTGGCTCAGAGGTTTTGTCGTCGCCGACCTCAGTCTTAATGCTATTGGTTGGTTCCTTGTCATTGTTTTCTACTGCGTTGGTTGCGCTGGTCGCATTGTTGGAATCTGGATGTGACTGAGGCGGTGGTTGCTCTGAGCTTGTCTCCTCCTCCTTCTTCAAAGGCAAATCAACAGAGCAAAATTAACACTTCATAGCTGTTACTTTCCAGCTGAAGCAACATAATAAATCATAATCTTTTTTGTTTTACCCCTTTATTAAACTTCCTATTTGGCAAAATAACCTTGACCTCTCTCATCACACTAATTGCTCACTAACTCTCTCGCTCTTCTTTTCTTTACCATAAGCCGAAGGGTAAATCATAACTATAATCATTTATCATTGGTGTCATTTAATTATTGGAGCATCATTTCAGAAAAAGGAAGGTGAAGAACATTGTACATGTTAAGCACAGTATTTATCTGACTGTAGGAAGTTTTCAGGGTCAAGAAAATAGGTACTATGCACATGTGTATGCATCTGGTGCGTACTGTGTGTATGTGTGTGTGCGTGTGTGTGACGGCGTCAATGACTTTTTTTAGGCGGTAGTGACTTTTTCACAAACCGTTTCACAATTTTCACAGACCAAAGTCAAATTTGAAAGACTTTCAAAGACTTGAAAATGGCACTCCATTTCTCAAAGACTTTCAAAGACCTTCAAAGACCCCTGTGCATGTGTGTATGTATAAGTCAGCATTCACGACTGCATGCATGGTTAGAAAAACTGTATTAATGTATGTGTGCGCTTGCATATGCGTGTGTGTGCTTGCATGTATTCACACACTTGACGCACAAAATCCATTCAAAATGAATGCAGTTACTCGACTATGATGCCAAGGTTTCTATCCCAATCGGCTATCAAGACACCACATTAAATACTAACCACCAAAACAGTCTTGGGACTGGTCCCAGCCGGCTGACTTTGACTTTGACTTTGACTGTCGCCCTCCTCCGGATGACTCTCTTCAGTCACTGCCTTCTCACTGGCTGGCTCCAGGGGAGGTAATGGCTGAAAATCATAGAGTTTTCAAACAATGCTGCTTCATATTTAATAGCTTCTCATCATGAACAATATAGAAATATTTATGGCAAACAGGGTAGGTCTAATAATAGCATGCCTGTCTTAGAAGCAACAGTGTCTACATTCAATACTCAACAGGTGCAGACTTTACTGCTCACCTATCAAGATACATGTACCTTGATATAGTCTGAGCACGAGGTCCCAAGTCTTGCACGCATTTACACTGAGAAATCCAGCAGCAACAAAGGAATTGATAGTCAACCTTTTTCTCTCTCTCCCTCTTTCCAGATTAGGAAACCTGGTGTAAATTGAGTCATCGTCATCATTATCATCATGTGACACGCTAAAGGTATACTGGGTGTTTTCAACCATATCAATGGGTTCCGAGATGGGCAGTGTATCATCATCATCATCACCATCATCATCATGTGACATGCTAAATGTATACTGGGTGTTTTCAACCATATCAATGGGTTCAGAGATGGGCAGTGTATCATCATCATCATCACCATCATCATCATGTGACATGCTAAATGTATACTGGGTGTTTTCAACCATATCAATGGGTTCAGAGATGGGCAGTGCATCATCAACATCATCACTATCATCACCATCGTCATCATTATAATAATCCTCCTCCTCCTCCTCATCATCATCAGACAAGCTATAGGTTTACCTGTGTGTCTTCATCAGTGTCCATGGGCTCAGGGATGGACAGAGGGGGGTTTCTGTTGTCGTCCTCAGACTGTGGTGGCTGGGGGGAGGAGGACTCCTCTGTTCAAACACACAACACACAACAGTCACACACCTGCCTGTCTCAAAACTCTACCCAAGTAGCTTAAATGCCAAAATCTGTTGGTGTGCAGTAAAAAGTATACCATAAGTTTTTTATGGACTTGATTGGTGCTTTATATTACTAAGCACGTGCACGTAACGTAAGCGCTCACACACACACACACACACACACACACACACACACACACACACACACACACACACACATATTAACAAAAATCTGATTTTGTTATGATAAATACTTCATTATATTATTAGTTATATTAGTATTGTGACCACCCTACAGACTGGCCAAAACTGTCCGTCATTGCGAGGTGGTCGTTATACTGAAGACTGTTAGAAACATAAGTAGAGAAGAGACTGAATCAAACTGTCCGTCATTGCGAGGTGGTCGTTATACTGAAGACTGTTAGAAACATAAGTAGAGAAGAGACTGAATCAAACTGTCCGTCATTGCGAGGTGGTCGTTATACTGAAGACTGTTAGAAACATAAGTAGAGAAGAGAGTGAATCAAACTGTCCGTCATTGCGAGGTGGTCGTTATACTGAAGACTGTTAGAAACATAAGTAGAGAAGAGAGTGAATCAAACTGTCCGCCATTGCGAGGTGGTCGTTATACTGAAGACTGTTAGAAACATAAGTAGAGAAGAGAGTGAATCAAACTGTCCGTCATTGCGAGGTGGTCGTTATACTGAAGACTGTTAGAAACATAAGTAGAGAAGAGAGTGAATCAAACTGTCCTGATTACCGGGGTGTCTGCGATAGCGGAGTACCCGTTAAAGGGGTTGGACTGCGCTAGGTGCAGGGAGCTCAGGATCAACAGTATGACCTCATCTATAATGCGCAAGATACAGTACTGTATTTTATGCACCATAAGGCCATACTTTTTACCTGGACTGAGTGAGACCCCTGCGCCTTATAACATGACTGACAATATAGTAAGAAACTATAATAACAAAATCTGAATTTCATGTAAAAAGTTTGGGGGCGCCATATAATGTGACTGACAATACAGTAACAAACTATAATAACAAAATCTGAATTTTGTGTAAAACAATTTTGGGGGCACCAAATAATGTGACTGACAATACAGTAACAAACTATCATAACAAAATCTGAATTTTGTGTACAATTTGGGGCACCATATAATGTGACTGACAATACAGTAACAAACTATAATAAGAAAATCTGAATTTTGTATACAATTTGGGGCACCATATTATAATGTGACTGACAATACAGTAACAAACTATAATAACAAAATCTGAATTTTGTGTAAAACAATTTTGGGGGCACCAAATAATGTGACTGACAATACAGTAACAAACTATCATAAGAAAATCTGAATTTTGTGTACAATTTGGGGCACCATATTATAATGTGACTGACAATACAGTAACAAACTATAATAAGAAAATCTGAATTTTGTATACAATTTGGGGTACCATATAATGTGACTGACAATACAGTAACAAACTATCATAAGAAAATCTGAATTTTGTGTACAATTTGGGGCACCATATTATAATGTGACTGACAATACAGTAACAAACTATCATAAGAAAATCTGAATTTTGTGTACAATTTGGGGCACCATATAATGTGACTGACAATACAGTAACAAACTATCATAAGAAAATCTGAATTTTGTGTACAATTTGGGGCACCATATTATAATGTGACTGACAATACAGTAACAAACTATCATAAGAAAATCTGAATTTTGTGTACAATTTGGGGCACCATATAATGTGACTGACAATACAGTAACAAACTATCATAAGAAAATCTGAATTTCGTGTACAATTTGGGGCGCCATATAATGTGACTGACAATACAGTAACAAACTATCATAAGAAAATCTGAATTTCGTGTACAATTTGGGGCGCCATATAATGTGACTGACAATACAGTAACAAACTAGCATAAGAAAATCTGAATTTTGTGTACAATTTGGGGGTGCGCCTTGTAGTCCGTAAAATATGGTAGTTAAAAGAGACCCAACATAACAGGCCCTGATGGCTGAGGGTTGGGATGTCCCCTGGGCAAGTGGGATAGTCATCTCCATTACAAAACCAACACCAGCCCTGCTTTCCAGAAGAACAGCAATTTGCCTCCTTAGCTACCCTGAGGCCATGGGCAGACAAAACTGACACAGACACAAAGATAAACACACACACTCACACACACACAATAACACACACACACACATTCACACACACACACATGCAAACACACTCACACAGACAAACACACATACACAGACACACGTCATTTATTTATTTATTTGTGTTATAGATGGCTTGATGTAAACAAGCAAACATTGCTTATTCAATGTACCATCTGAAAATAAAAAATGTGACTTTGACTTTTGACACACACACACACACCATTTATCAAAGCAAACAGCAACACCCACACCTACCCAATCCATCTTCCGTCTTCTTGTCTTCTTCCACCGGCGCTGCTTGCTGCTTCTCTTCCTCCGCTGTCTGTCTCTCTGCCTGTTGCTGCTGTTGTTGCTGTTGCTGCTGTTGTTGTTGTTGCTGCAGGATGAGAGCCTCCTCCATGAGGCGTTGGCGATGCTCCTCCTTGGCGCGCTGCACCATCCCTTGGAACATGTCGTCCGAGATCACTGGCTTGCTTTCTCTCAGCTGGACAACCACACAGAAGGGAAACAAATTGGGCAATCCAGATAACTCAAAACAGTGGATAATTCCCAATAATGTTCTGGTCCCAGTGTAATCATCTTTATGCTAAAGGTCTTTTTAACTCAAAACACTGGATAATTCCCAATAATGTTCTGGTCCCAGTGTAATCATCTTTATGCTAAAGGTCTTTTTAACTCAAAATATTGGCTGTCTCAAAATAAAATTTCAGTCCCTTCAATTTTGACTTCACTGTAATTCTCAATAATCTTATTGTCCCATTGGGGGGATTTTATTCACGCATTAACTGATCTCCTAAGCACAGCTGTTTCGGGAGGAACATTTAGTTTATCTATATTTTCAAAAGTTTTTTCAAGCCAACTTTAGTTTACCATAAGTTACTTTGCATAAATAACAGTCAAGAATATGTTGTAGTATGTGACTAAATTACTTATATTCAGTGGATATTGCTAGATTTTCACTCATGGGCAATTTTATTTATGTTTGCGATACTAAGCGTATTATTCAATACCATTTTCTACTAAATATGTGGTATGAATGAAGTAGAAACACCCAGAGGTGACAAAACAAGTTGTCACCATAAATCTGACTGAAGAAATATATTAAAAATACAATGAAGAACATACAGCCCAAATATGTTTACAAACAAAAGCTTGGTTCAGTTTTTATCTAAGATTTCTAGATTCAGTCTTTTAGCTAAATAGCTTGATTTTGTATGGGATGTGTAAGACATGTTCAATTCAGAAACCATCCTCACATATAACACATTCAAATATCTTTACTGCCTTTGGCATGAACACCCTAACACTACAGTAGGGAAATCAATACAAAACACAGTAAGAAAAACAGACATAAATAATCATAAACATAAGATTGAAAGAAAAATGTGAGTGTGAACCTACCTCTTTCATGTTGGCGCCGAAGTTTCTGCTGGAGTCGCTGAACTTTCGCTTCTTGGTCTCATGTTTCTCTTCTATCTGCTGTAGCTCTGCCTCAAGCTTTCTCTGCAAAGCACACATACAATGCATGCGCATATTACACACACGAACATGTGCACGCACACATGATATATATTGATACGTTAGCACATTTTTATATTGACAGAATACATAAAAACAGACATAAATTTGCCCCCAAACAAACATTTGACATTTTTATTTTTGTTGGCTTTTTGGGGGCTTTTGCTCCAAAATGATGTGGTACGGATTTATGTGTGGTTTTCTCATGGTGCACAATCACAGCACTGTAGGAAGGTGCATGAAGGATTGGACCTGTCATTAGAAGACTATCATATTATTTTAATGGCACGTAATTCCTTTAATCATGTTCTTCATTTAACAGAAATAATTGTTTTTGCTTGCATATTTGCTTGCGTGAGTGTGTGTGTGTGTGTGTGTGTGTGTGTGTGTGTGTGTGTGTGTGTGTGTGTGTGTGCTTGTGTGAATCATATTTTTTTGGGCTTGTTTTTAACTTTTTGTTTTTGTAAAGCGCATTGAGCTTTAAAGTAATGTGCTATATAAGTTTCCTAAATAAATAAATGTGCCCTCAGAGTGAAGGTCTGACACCACACTGTTGCTCACCACATCCTGTCTATGCCCTTGGTGCATTCAGGCCAAAATCAAGGGGATCAGTATGTTCATGGGAGCTGTTGTGGTGGCAACCTCAGGAGGACTTCATTCACACTAACTCCGCGACTGAGACATTATTGCCATCAGTAGGGGGGGGGCTTAGTATGTGGTGTCCTGCACACGTTAGTTCAGAACAGGCTCCACTGAACTCCACTGAAGTGACTCAGCAGCAGTGCAGTGTCTCCTCTGCTGGTTGCCTCTTGACGACCTAACATAGATTTGCTCCCTTTGGACTGCTGGTTTCAAATTCTGTGAGCTGGCAAACCGGGGTGTGGCTGCGAGTTGGGACTCGGAATGAACAGCGTGGGAGCAGCGCCACTTTACAGACCAGAAGATGGGACAGCAAAAACAAGAAAAGAATGAGAAAGAAACACCCAAAGATGCTGACGGGACCCCGAGACACAGCAGCCTCACCCGCCCTATCAACACAAGAGCAGACAGATGCGGACCTGGTGCATGGTGAGGGACTGGACCTGTCGTTTGAGGACCATCATGCGGCCGGAGGTGACCACGGAGCGCAGGTCGGGCACCACACTGTCGCTCAGCACCTCCTGAATCAGCCGGTGGTTGCGCAGGTACCGCGCGTGAGCCACGTGCTTCACAGAGAAGCCGTCGTCAGAATCTGTGAGGAAAAAACACACTGACAGAATTCATTCTTGTCACAGAACACCGGCTCCCAGACAGAGTATTAAAATGTTATTTTCCTTAAATACTAAGTCATAATGCATGCAAAGAAAGAAAGAAGGAAAGAAGAAAAAACAAAACCAGCGAACCAAAATTGTTTTCTAGAACACTATGTTGCAGTCTATGCAATGTACAAGGAGATAAATTATTTGTATGTTCCTTTGTTTTGCAACTAAAAGTTCTTCAAGTCAACCTGATCGTTGGGGAATCGGCCACAGCAGATGACAAAATCCTTGAGTTATTAACTGCCCAGAAGTGAACTCAGCAAGTCATATGACATACATCATGTGTCAATGACTGACAACTGATGCTAAGACCTGGTTACCCCTTACACAAGCCATTAGTCTTGATGCATGAAATGTGCACCACTAGTGATTAAAACCATCAACATTGGTCAGGTGAAAGCCAGAAACACACACACACACACACACACACAGACACACACACGCACACACTGGACTGGAACCAATTTATTGTCAGATTAACTATAAAAGCTGTACTGACAAAACACACACACACATACACACACGCACGCACACACACACGCACGCACACACAACAACAACAACAACATACAGTATTTATACGGCGCTGAATCTTGATAGACATCAAATCAAAGCACACACACACGTTAGCATCCATAACGCATTCAAACCAAAATGCAATACAAAGCGAACACACACGTTTGACATAAATGGTATACAGCAGAAACAGACCTAAAGGCAAGAGAGAGAAGAGAAAGAGAGTGGAGCCTCAATGACGGGGGAACAGGTGGGTTTTGAGGTTAGATTTGAAGGCTGAGAGGGTTGGTCGCTGACGGAGGGAAAGAGGAAGTTTGTTCCAAGATGTTGGTCCTGAGACAGCAAAAGAGCGCCGACCAACAGTTGAAAGCTTATACCTAGGGATCTGGAGAGAAAGCGGGTCAGAAACTGAACGTAAAGTGCGAGCTGGCGTATAGATGGAAATATTGTCGCAGAGGTAAGATGGAGCAGCTTTATGGATAGATTTATATCAAAGGGTGTTTAATTTATACTCAATTCTGTCTGCGACAGGAAGCCAGTGCAAAGAACGGAGAAGAGGGCTAACGTGATCAAACTTTTTTTTCCTAAGGACAAGACAAGCAGTTGTGTTTTGAATAAGATAGAGAAGAGACTGATAGGCCAGAAAGGAGAGCATTGCAGTAGTCAAGACAAGATAGGATGAGGGAAGTAACAAATTTTGCTGTGGCTTCATCTGAGAGATATTTATGAATATAGCCAATGCGACGAATTTGATAGTAGCAGGACTGACAGGTCTGAGTCAGGAAACTCTGCATGGAAAGAGTATTGTCCAAAGTGACACCTAAGCTTTTGACAGAGTCTGAGAGGGGAATGATATTGTTACCCAGTTGGATTGATTCTATGGAAACAGAGGCTAGTTTGTTTTTTGTTCCAACAAGCATTGCTTTGGTTTTTTCACCATTTAATTGAAGTTTATTTTTAACCATCCAATTTTGAATATCAATATAGCAGTTGTTACTTTCTGAAAGAATGGAATCTAGATCTTCAGGGGTTGTACTATTTTGGAGTTGTGAGTCATCTGCATAGAAGTGATGTTTCATGTTGCGTTGGTCGACGACATTGGCAAGAGGTGACGTATACAAAGTAAACAAGACAGGACCAAGCACAGACCCCTGGGGCACTCCACAAGAAAGCCTAACCTGTTCAGACTGACGACCATTGACACACACAGACACGCACGCACGCATGCGCGCATGCGCACACGCACAGGCACACGCACGCACGCAAGCACACACACACGGACACAAACCTTCTTCATCCTCTGCAGGTTGGATGCTGATTCTGGGCATTTCTAACTTCTGACTCTGTGGCACAGAAAAGCAACATTGTTCACGCTCTAGCAAGTTATACAGTGGAACCTCCCTTATAAGATCTTCAAAAATCATCCAAAATGGTGGATTTTGATTAATCCTACTATCTATTTAATTTAATACTTACCAACACTCAAAACAACTGCATTAGCCTAAAACAACCTGGAACCTTACCCTAGCACATAGCTAAAACGAAAGTGGCCCCAAGGGACTGCACCCATACCGCAGGGAGTAGCGGGAGTGACTCCCCTTACTTCCGGGTATGACGCGCACCCTTGGGGCACCGGATATGTCATTCGTGTAATTTTACAGCCCCGCATCAGGAGGGAGGCTGGGAGGGAACATTTTTTGTTTTGAGTGTTGGTAAGTATTAAATTAAATAGATAGTAGGATTAATCAAAATCCACCAATCTAATTTAATCATACTATACCAACACTCAAAACAACTGCAGATTACCACCGTGGTGGAGGGTGATGCGTGCCAACTGACACACCAACAACCCTAAAAGCATATCAGTAAAAGAGGGAAAACACTCCTAAGAGAATCCCCCGAAAGATGAACAACATCCCTGAAAATATGCAAATAAATACCCCCAAACAGTCATGTCAATGATATACCAAAGAACACAGAGAAAAAACAGAGGCACAAAAAACACCGGAACTCACACTACAAGGAGACCGGGACCTGCGAAACGACCACCTTCTAGATGGAAAAGGAGTCGTCTTCGCCCTGAGCAGAGATATCCCTCAGGTAAAACTGAAGAAAGGTGTTCTGCGACTACCAGAACGCTGAGGCCATAACCTTCACAAGAGGGACACCCTTGACTACCGCCAGGGAAGAGCTGATGGCCCGCAACTCGTGGGCGCGAATGGGGTTATCAGGTAACCTAACCAGCGAGCGGGCATAGGCCAACTTAATGAGGTCGAGGAACCAACGGGACACAGTACCCTTAGCCACATCGCTGCAGTACTTGGGATTAAAGGAGACGAACAGGCGACGTTTAGCCCTTCTGAAGGACTTGGTACGAGCCAGATAAGAACGAAGAGCCCTAACGGGGCAGAGGAAGATATCACGATCATCAGGACCCAGAACGGAGCGAAGACTCGAAAAAGAGACTAAGGGAGAGGAAACATAACCAGACTGGTTCTTTGCACGGAACTCCGGGAGAAAAGAAAGGGAGACAGACGAGAAGTCCTCCTCGAACTGGACGTCCTTGGTGAGACCACTGAGAGCATGCAAACCACTGATGCGACGGGCAGTGGCGAAAGAAATGAGAAAAAACTGTCTTGAGAGTCAGAAGCTTAAGAGACAACGACTCCAGGGGTTCAAATTTGACCCAGAGAAAAACCAGAACCAAAAAGATGTCCCACTGAGGACACTGGACCGTTCTGGACGGGGCTTGGAGGCGCACAGCGTCCAGGAAGTGAGAAACTGGCAAAGCCGAGAGATTCCCCGTAAACTAGATCGTGCTAATCAAGACCGCCCTATAACCTGACAAGGTTTGAGAGGAAGAGTTCCTAGTTCTAAGCAAGTGAGAGAGGAACTCCACGAACTGAACCGTTGAGGGACGAAGCGGGTCAAACTTTCTCTCCTGACAAAACGCAAACCAGGTGGCCCAGCGAAGATCATACAGATCGTTTGTAGACTTACGCCGAGAGGCGACCAACAGATCCACGGTGCGCGTGGAAAACCCCTGAGAGCGAAGGCCTAGTCGGACAGCCGCCATGCGACCAGGTTTAGCCTTGAAGGGCAAGGGTGTCCGACCCCGCTTCTTGACTGAAGAAGAGTGGCGGGAGTGAGATTGAGCGGAAGAGGACCGTCTTGCGCCATGTCGAGGAGCTCTGGGAACCAATGGCTCGTGGGCCACATTGGTGTGACGAGAATCAAGTCCGGGTGCTCCCGGAGGACTTCTTCAACACCCGGGGGATTAGTGCCATCAGAGGGGAGGAAAACAACGGCATGCACTTCAGCAAGAAGTGCGAGACAGTGGTGGCGTACAGCTTAGCGGTACGGTAGCACCTAAGGCCATGGAACTCATACTGAAGAAGACAAACTCCGCATCGAGTCACCTAGAGCAGCCAAGGCCTGATACATTACGGACTATGAGTGGCCGGACCGGGCCACTACACACTGCTACGCCCTTTCGAACTGGAAAATATCGATCGAAGGGGCGAGTCTGGGTCAGAAAACAAACTGGACAAGACTAGTTCAGAATGTCGGGCAAGCAAAGGACCGATGGCGGGATAGAGACAGCTAGTACTAGGATGAGAATCCGCAAGAGCAGCAGATTCAGCCTCTGACCTAGCAAACTGAGAAACCACGGTACGAATGTGCGACTGCACTTCGTAACCAACTCTACATGCTAAGACCGACGAAAGGGACCCCCGTTGACTGGGTGAAAAACCAGCGGAGACAATTCGATCGGTAGGGAGGTAAAATAAAAATAAAAAACTGCCTATGAAGTAGGAACAGACAGCAACAGCAACATAGTTGCTATCGCATGACGTCAAATCGAACCAGATGACGCGGAAAAGTCCCCACCGAAAAGGAAAACATGTAGACAAAAAGCGAAACAGTGTGCAAACGTGACGATGACACACCTCGACCTAAACCATAAAAAACGGTCGGAACGAGACGCCGAAGACCAAAAAGGGGGGGGGCCTGAAGGAAGGCAAAAATCACCCCGTCGAACAACTTTAGGTTGAAAGCTGTGCCGTTCGGTGATCTGACGGCTGAGAAGGGAAGATCATGCTAGCCGGACAGTTAAAGCCAGATCGGGACGGAACCAGTCCGAAACAGGATGACTGGAACGGCCGAACGAGTCAACAGGTTGAACAACTCATGGTTGAAACCGTGAAAGAAGGAGTGCGCACTCTGACTTCTCTCTGCAAGGGCCTATGTATACCCAGGCCAGAGGAAGGAGCTCCGAAATCGACCCCATCAGACTAAGAAAACCGAGGGGACAGCGAAGTGTGACCGCCTTCGTTACTGAGAGGTCGGACACCACCTGTGTCCTCCGAGGCTGAGACTGTGAACAGAGTATCCAAGTGACGTCAGGATAACCGTGGAAAAAACCCATTTCAACGGTACTGACTTGGAAACGGTAGAGAACAGAAGAACAAAAAACCCTTTAAACGGCCTAAGAGATCGCCGGCCAATTAGAGTCAGAATGGGCCGAAAACGGTCGGAAATTTTTGATAAAACCGGTTGACAGGACCGGTTGAAAAAGTCGGGAATAGAAAACCCGGACTGGGATCGTTCACTCGCGCCCGCGCCCTTCAAGAGAAGGTCCTCCACTTCCTCTGGAGGATCTCCAACGGACAGGATCGCCGTTTCTTGGAAGGCTCGGCCTCCTGTTGCCACGAGAAGACTGGGAAGGGGGGCCTCAAGGCCTTGAACTGGGGAGGAGGCCTAGAGGAGTATCCCACACTCTTAGAGCGGGACGGGAAGTACCCCGGACGAAATGGTTGGGACGGGGCTGGTTCAACAGGGCCCGATAGATAGCCTTCTGGCTATCAGCTGACTTCCTCTTTGAAGAGGACTCGAGAACTGGGGGAACCGATTCTTCCCCGAACAAGCCCGACTCCGGAAGGGGAAGAGAGCGCAAAACGCTCCTTTTCCCTGGACGAAAGAGACCTGTTCTGCGCCAGAAAGAATCCCGGGCCAAGGCACAGGTTTGAACCTTCAAACCAGCCGTGACATCAGAGAGGCTCTGTAGCACATTGCCCAAAAGGGCTAGAGAGACTCCAACGGAAGCTTCATCCACCTGATCAAAGAACTGAAAAACCGCCGGTGAATCAGAGGCTGATTTGCCTAGAGACTCCGCCAAGGTTTGCACGAGAGAGGTGGCCATGCCACAAGCCCTGAGAGAACCAGACAGAGATTCCTCGAGAGACTTGAAGGCCGAAGGCTTGAACGTGACGGGAGGAACAGCAGCAGGACCCCAAGGACTCCACCTCCTCAGAAGAAGGTTTGGAGACGGAGGGGAAGGGCAGGTATTCCGTCGGTAGGGGGACGAAAGGTCTGAATCCAGGTACCAAAAAGGAACCGAACTGAGACGAGGCCGGCTGAGAACGCCCCAGATTAGCCTCAGCAATCTGTTTCAACGAAAGGACCTTGCCGGTCCTCAACGTGAACTCCGCTTTAACCACCAAATCCTCCGGGAAGGAGGGGGCTTGGAGAGTCAAGGAGCTCTTGGCCTGCAGAAGAGAGCCAACCGCGTGATCAGTGGCGGACTCCTGATGGGAGGAACGCACAGGTACCACGTAAGGGCACGATCGAGACAAAATCTTGAGAAGATTCTGAACCGAGGACTCAGTGAGAGAGTGAGGGACCTCCGACTGAGGGTCCAGTTCCATGTCTGACTCAAAGTCGGACTGAAACTCAGAGAATTCCCTGGAGGGGTCTGGCCGTTGAAGCTTCTGATAAGGGCGGCCCAAGAGTCAAACACCACCGGAGGCCATGCCTGGCAGAGGGCTCTGCCGGTAGGGAGTGAGAGGATCACTGAACACCGGCCGGAACCGGGAGAACGTGGCGTCCTCCGTGCGAGCGGGACATTCCCGGTTGACCCAAACCGGAGGAACGAACCGGAAATTCATCA
Organism: Phymorhynchus buccinoides; assembly: GCA_017654935.2. NCBI lineage: Eukaryota > Metazoa > Mollusca > Gastropoda > Neogastropoda > Raphitomidae > Phymorhynchus > Phymorhynchus buccinoides. Next base: position 25,400,477 of record CM065703.1, read on the forward strand.
TCGGAATTTTCCGGTTCTAGGCGAACCCTTTCCCGGTATGTCCGCGTTGGCCAAGCAACCGGGAGACAACCGGATGATTACCGGGTAAACACCGGGAGAACCGGAGGAAACGGTCTCGCAACCGGGAAAGGCAAATAACCGGTTGCGGTGGGAAAGCCAAGAGGCTCCAACCGTGCCATCCCCCGGTATGTCCGCGTTGGCCAAGCAACCGGGAGACAACCGGGAGAAACCGGATGAATACCGGGTGAAACCGGGTAAGCACCGGGAGAACCGGAGGAAACCGTCTCACAACCGTGAGAAGCGAATTTCCGGTTGCGGTGGGACTGCCAAGAGGCCCCAACCGCGCCAGTGCCAGGATCACTGGAGAGCCATCCCCCGGGAGGGGGGCATGGACTCTTATCGGTATTGAAGGTGCCCCGCACCGACCGATTTGACTGTCCTGGTAACCTCTCCCTCGAACTGAGTGGAGGATTTGAGCCCGGACTCAGGAAAGGGAACAGGCCGTTCCCGATCCTGGAGGTACCTCCCAGGTACCACCGGATGATTGCCTGACAGACTGGCCAGTCTGGTGACAGAGGAGTCACCTCTGTCACTAGGCAAGCTCCCCGGAGGGGAGCCTCTCTGTTCCGTAAACATCAAGCCCACAGGACGGAAACCAGAGGTGGAAAGGGATTGCCTATCCCTGTTGAGGTCGACGCTGGCCTTAGCGGACAAGGGCCTCCTGGAGGCAAGCCTGTGAACAGAAGAAGGAGAGAGGGCTGCGCCAGTGACAGTCTCACGTTAGAAGAGACAACTGGCGGAACCCTCTCTGGCTAAAACCGAAATAGGAGGAAGATTCTGTCGATGCGAAAGGGAGAACCCTGAAACCCGAAGAGTCCAAGTGACGTAGTACAAAGCCTGCGAGTCCAACGGAAAAGGAGAAGGAGCAGAAACCTCCGAAGGGAGAGAAACTGGAATGGGCTCCGAAACCGGTTAGGCCGGTGTAACCGAAACGGACTGTGACTGGACGTTAGACGTAGGATTTGTGAGGGGATTAGACGAAAACTTCTTGAGAAGATTAAGAGAACCTGCCCAAAGGGTCCCTAGTGAGAGAAGAAGAGTCAACTGACTTGGAAAACAGAAAAACAACCGAAGAGAAACTGCTTTCCCCGAAGTGGAAACCGAGGGGTGCAAGAAGCCATAATGGCTGACGCCACCCCGAAAACGAACAACAGAGTGAACGAAATAATTTTTCAACTAAAACGAACACCAAGAAATGACAATGAAATAATATCGATAGGATGACTAACAGCCTTCCCAAGAAACTGAATCGAACAAAGCTAAACACGGAACGAACCCACCAGATAGACAAGAGTCAGAAAAGGCGGAGTAGGGTAGGCCCAGGTGTGATTGAAAGGCTGGAAAATTTAAGAATGACATATCCGGTGTCCCAAGGGTGCGCGTCATACCCGGAAGTAAGGGGAGTCACTCCCGCTACTCCCTGCGGTATGGGTGCAGTCCCTTGGGGCCACTTTCGTTTTAGCTATGTGCTAGGGTAAGGTTCCAGGTTGTTTTAGGCTAATGCAGTTGTTTTGAGTGTTGGTATAGTATGATTAAATTAGATTGGTAGATTTTTATCAATCTTACTATCTATTTTAACTAAATACTTACCAACACTTAAAACATGTGCATTGACTCATAATGACCTGGAACTATACCAAAGAATATAGTAAAACGAAAGTAGGGCCGGATATGGGGTGCGAGTTATCCCCCCTACATCCGGGCAGGCGAGGTGCGCGCGCGCACTACAAACATCATTCGAAAACCCTTTTCCCTCAAATAGCATCAGGCGGGCAGGCAGGGAGGGAACATATTTGTTTTAAGTGTTGGTAAGTATTTAGTTAAAATAGATAGTAAGATTGATAAAAATCTACCAATCTAATTTAACCATACATTACCAACACTTAAAACATGTGCAGATTACCAGAGAGGAGGAGGGTGATGCTCCCATTTGAGAAGCTAAGCACCCTTGACCTGATAAAAAAGGCTTAAGCCTAGAACAACACGTATTCTTAAGGCTCACAAAACCCTGTCTGAAAAGACATTCCCCCAAAAAAATCATACCCATGATATACCAACAAGTAAATACCCGAAAAGAAGGCATTGCGACACTTACATCACAGGGAGACGGGGAGTTGGGCGACCACAACCTTCCTGATGGAGTAGAGGTTGTCATCTCCTCTAATGGAGAAGTCCCTGAGATAGTGCTGGATGAACGTGTTTTGAGACTTCCAAAAAGCCGAGGCCATGACCTTGACCAAAGGCACTCCCCTGAGTAGGGCCAAAGAGGTGCTAATTGCTCTTAACTCATGGGCCCGAACCGGGTTCTGAGGGAGTCTAACAAGAGAGGAAGCGTAAGCAAGCTTAATGCAGTCCAGCAACCAACGAGAGACTGTCCCCTTAGCGACGTCTTTGCAATACTTGACGTTAACGGAAAGGAAAAGACGACGCCTAGCCGCACGGAAAGGCTTAGTCCGGGCCAGGTAGAACCTAAGCGACCTGACAGGACACAGGAAGCGGTCCGCATCATCAGGCCCGAGGACAGAACACAGACTTGCGATGTGCACCAGAGGAGAGCCCACATCCCCTGGTTGGTTCTTGGCACGAAACTCAGGAAGGAAGGTCAGAGAGACCGCGGAGAAATCGTCCGTGAACTCAATGTCCCTGGGTAGTCCGCTAAAGGCGTGTATCCCGCTGACACGTCTAGCTGAGGCCAAAGTGATGAGAAAGACAGTCTTGAAGGTCAACAGCTTAAGGGACAGAGAGGAAAGGGGTTCACACCTATCCCTTAAGAAGTTCAAAACTAAGAACACGTCCCACTGTGGGACGTGAATCGTCCTGGAAGGAGCCTGCAAACGGACGGCATCCAGAAAATGCGAAACGGGAAGAGCCGAAAGGCTCTCAGCGCGCTTCGCCCCCAAAGCCAAGGTAATGGTACTGACCAAGGCGGCCTTGTAGCCGGACAGGGTCTTGTACGAAAGATTTCTCGAGTTACGAAGATGAGTCAGAAAATCCAAAAATTCAACCGTAGAAGGCCTGAGCGCATCAAGCTTCTTCTCGGAACAAAAAGAAAACCACGTCGCCCAGCGAAGACCATACAAGTCGCTGGTTGATTTACGACGCGAAGAAACCAAAAGGTCCACCGTCCTGGTGGAAAAGCCTTGCCGCCTGAGCCCTTGTCTTAAAGTAGCCAGGCGGCAAGGTTGAACCGAGAGGGGTCTGGGTGGCCGACCCCGCTTCTTGGCTGGATGAGAGTGGCCCGAGTGAGCTCGAGACGCAGAGGACCGTCTCGGGCCAGAGCGAGGAGCTCCGGGAACCAGTGGCTCGTGGGCCACAAGGGAGTGATCAGCACCATGTGGGGGGACTCCCGGAAACACTTCTGAAGGACCCTGGAGATCAACGCCGTCGGTGGGAAGGCGTAGAGGGACATGCCAGTCCAGTCCAGGGAGAACGCATTGAATGCCAACGCTAGGGGGTCCCGAACAGGGGACACGTAGAGAGGCAAGCGAGCGCTGTACTTCGTTGCGAAGAGGTCGATCATGGGCTTGCCCCAGAGATCCCAAATCTGAGCCAAGGCGTGATGGGCGATCGTCCATTCGGTCGGCAGAACCTGCTGAGACCGGCTGAGGGAATCCGCGAGAACATTCAGTTTTCCCGAGATGAACTCCACGGAGAGATCGATGCCCTGAGAGGCTGACCAGAGCAGGATCCTCTCCGCCGCCAGAGAAAGAGGAAGAGAGCGGGTTCCTCCCTGACGACGAAGGTAGGACAAACTCGCGGAGTTGTCCCCGCACACCGTGACCCACCGTCCCTGAATCGCAGGGGCGAAGTGGAGGAGAGCCAAGCGAATGGACTCCATCTCCAAGAGGTTGATGTGCTGACGAGACTCCGCCGGAGTCCACAGACCGGAGATCTCCTCCTTGTCCATGTGGGCTCCCCAACCGCTGAGGGAGGCATCCGTAAAGATGAACAGCTGGGACCCCAATCGACTGATTGGGACCATACTGTTCATCCAGGATGTGTCGGTCCACTGAAGGACCGCCTTCCGGAACCACTGCCCTAACGGAACCAGCTGGTCGTATAGGGATGGATCCGAGACCCGCGCGGTGATCTCCCTCTGCAGAGGTCTCTTGAAGACCCTGCCGAGCGGGAGAAGCTCGGAGACCGACTCCATCAGCCCCAAGAGGCTGAGGAGTCGGCGAAGGGTGGCGGACTTCGCTTCTGAGAGGTCCGCCACCAGAGAAGAGAGAGCCGAAATCCTCTCCGGCGAGGGCGACACCGAGAAGGTGAGAGTGTTGAAACACATGCCGAGGTACTTGAACCTCTGAGAAGGGACAAGATCGGATTTTTTCCGATTGATCTTGAACCCCAGGGAGACAGAAATGTCCTGAAGGACCTGAGTGTGTTGAAGAGACAGCGACCGACTGGCGGCGAGCAGCAGCCAGTCGTCGAGGTAGACCTTCAGTCTGAGGCCTCTCGCGCGTGCCAAGGAGGCCATCTCCCTGGTCACCTTGGTGAAGATCCAAGGAGCCAGGGAGAGGCCGAAGGGAAGGGCGCTGAACTGAAACACACGACCCTGCCAAACGAAGCGCAGAAACTTTCTGCGGCTCGGGTGGATAGACACGTGAAAATAGGCATCCTGAAGGTCTATGGAGGTCGCCCAGTCGCCTGGGCGAATGAAAGCCCTGACCGTGGAAGGAGTCTCCATCTTGAACCGAACCTTTCTGGTGAACTTGTTCAAGGGAGATAAATCCAGAACAGGACGGAAGCCGCCCGATTTCTTCGGAACGGTGAACAGGCGAGAATAGAAGCCGGGGCCCGGTTCTTCTAGAAGAGTGACCGCTCCCTTCTCCACCAGAGCGGAGACCTCCTTTTGAAGGATGTCGAACCGCTCCGGATCCGAAGGTGGTGGGAAGGAGATCGGTTGTGCAGACAGAGGAGGTTCCAGGACAAACTGAAACCGAAAACCCTCCCGCACAACACCGAGAATCCATGCGCTTTTGACAGCCGACTGCCAAGCGGGATACGCCTTCGCGAGCGCATCTACGCTTGACGCAGGAGCGCCGGTGGATTCCCGGGGCCGTGCGGGGTCTAAAGAAAAGGCTGGCCCTTGGAAAGCATCTTCCTGAAGCCCCTGGAGGCCTGAGGACGAGACCTTTGGGCCCTGGACCGGAAAGGAGCTCGAGAGGAGGAGTACCGTAGGGCTTTAGACTGCTGCGGTACCTTGAACGCCAAATTCCCCCTCCTAGCTCTTGAGGCAGGGAATCTGGGAAGGGACTGGCGAAACCCAGGATCAGAGCGGGAGCGCTTGAGAAGCTCCCTGACCAACGCGTCATGAGAATCCTCAGACTTCCTCTTAGTGGACGATTCCACAATCGGATCCACAACTTCCTGGCCAAACAGTCCTGAGAACGGCAAAGGGAGAGAACGAAGCCGTTCCTTTTCCCTCTGGGAGAGAGATCTGGACTCCGTCAAGAGACTGTCTCTAGACACAGCAGAAGACTGGACCTTCAAGGCCGCCACGACTTCAGAGAGACTCTGCATAGAGTCCCCTAAGGCAGCAAGAGCCACACCGATGGAAGGCTCGTCCACTGAATCAAAAATCCGAGAATCCACCGGAGACTCGGAGGTGGACTTCCCTAGAGACTCCGCCACAACACGAATAAGGGAAGTGGCCACGCCACACCCCTTGAGAGCGTCAGAAAGCCCAGTTTCCAGTTGCCTGAAAACAGCTTGCTTGAGGACAATCGGAGCAGCGAAGCCTGCATTCAATCTCAACTTCTCTAGCTCCGCTTTAGACGGCTTAGAGAAGGAAGGAAACGGAAGGTAGTCCTCCAAGAGAGGGAGGACCGACCTAAACGGAGGGACCGAAAAAGAACCCACAGCTGTGGTGTCCTCTTTCTGACGCAGCGAACGGCTCGAACGGCTAGAAAGACCGATCAGGGGCTGTTCTGGTCTGCCCGTCTGCAAGAAAGCCTCTGCCTTCCGCACGGCGTCCAAAAGAAGAGTAGGAGCCTGGAGGAGGAGACGGCTCTTGCCTTGCTGGAAAGAGCCGACAGACTCCCCGGTAGCCGACTGTGACACAGACCGACTAAGCTCAACAACATCCGGGCAAGAGTCCTTCAAAATCTCCAACAAGCCTTGTTGGGGAACGCCCACACCGTGGGACTGAACACCGGCAACAGAGGGCGCGTCCTGGGAAGACCCGTCCTCCTGGGGAACAAGGCCAGACACCGCTGAACGAAGGCGGCGTTGCACTTCGCGCTCAATCAACGCTTCCAAATCAGAACTGGTTTCACCGTCTGAAAGCTCCGATTCCACCGGAGAAGCCTCACCGTGAGAACGGTGGTGATCACGTTGAGGGAAAAACGGAGATGCTTCATCCGTATGCCGCCGTGAATCACCCGGTTGCCCCCCTGCTGGGTGGACAAAAACCGGTTCACCGGTTGTACGGTGCCGTTCACCCGGTAGAGTAGCTCTAGGCTTAAACTGAACCGGGTGAAACCTCGCCGGTTGGTCACGCATGGCTATGCGTGCCGGTTGATCTTCATCCGAAGATGCCGGTTCCAACCGGATGAGAGGTCGGTAGACCGAGGAGTGGGAAGGTAGTCGACCGGTTCCGTCCTCCCGGTAACGGGAACCGGGATTAACTTCGGGGCGGACAGGTCTAGCCCGTCCTCCACCGTAAGTTTGCCTGTAGGCGCCAGAACCGTGAGCTCGCGTCTCAACGGAACTGGCCATGAGCCTGTGGCCTTCGGGGCCTAGGGATCTAGTCCCTTCGTCCCCGGTAGGTTCATAGCCCCACGGTTCGGCCGAACCGTGACCTCTTTTGGATACAGAGGTGGGGGGCCTTCGCCTTGAATCCGACCGTCCGTCGGATTCAAATCCCATAGCATGGGGGGGCGAGCTCTCCGGAGGATACTCCTGATCCTCCGGGAGAAGAACCGGTGGATCCTCCAGGATCGGGTGGACCAACCGTAGCCCCACCGGTTTGAAGTGAGAGGCCACGTAAGTGCCCTCCGACGTCTTGGAGGAAGAAAGGGCCCTCGTGGAAAGAGGACGCTTGCTGGAGACCCTGTGGACAAGAGTAGGCGAGAGAGTAGACCCGGTTGTTTGGGCCGAAACAACCGGGTAAACTGACTCATGGGAACCGGCAAAGTAATCCGAAGAATCAACTGACTTAACGGGGCAAATGTGCAGACCACTAGAGCCGAGCTGGTCGATAAAGGACTGCAGAACGGCCTGAGTATCGCCCGAAGGGGTGGAAGCCACCGAAACAGAAGAAGAGGGGTCAAGTTCGTTTCGAGAAACTGAAGCCCCCTTAACAGAAGAAACGTCTTGCTTTGAAGAAGAACGCGAAGATCTCTTGAGAGATTTCTCTTTTGAAACAGATTTTTCCTTAGCAGACTTCTCTTGAGAAAGAGAGGGAGAACAGAACCTACCACTCCTATCGCGAGGGAGAGGGGTAGAGGAGAGAACCGGAGCAGAGACCGAAGTCTTAGGCAGAGTGTGGGGGGTGGGTGAAGCCATGATGGCCGCCCACACAACACACACGAAGAGAACCGGCCTGACTTGTATCATGAAAATTTCCAAAAATACAAGAAAATAAAATCGAAAGACAGCCCAACAGGCAGTCCAAGAAACCAAAGAATAGTCAGATACAAAATAAATGGAACGGACCCACCTAGAACAGAGCAGAAACCCCAAAAGGAGGAGAGCAATGGCAAGCCAGGTCAAGAGAGCTTGGGTGGAAAAGGAAGAATGATGTTTGTAGTGCGCGCGCGCACCTCGCCTGCCCGGATGTAGGGGGGATAACTCGCACCCCATATCGCACCCCAGAATTCCTTGTGGAAGAGGATTATATTTAGGCAGATCATTACCTGAACCGGCATCAAACTGCCTGAATTCAGGGTTCAGGCACACCCACAGGTACCCATGAGTGCATCAGGTGAGCTACATGACAGCTACATGGTGTAAATACCATCACAGACACACCCACATCATGACATGTGACATGTATCAGGTGAGCTAAATGACAGCTACATGGTGTGAATACCATCACAGACACACATGTATCAGGTGAGCACAGGTGAGCATGACAGCTACATGTGACACACCCACATCATGTGACATGTATCAGGTGAGCTAAATGACAGCTACATGGTGTGAATACCATCACAGACACACCCACATCATGACATGTGACATGTATCAGGTGAGCTAAATGACAGCTACATGGTGTGAATACCGTCACAGACACACCCACATCATGACATGTGACATGCATCAGGTGAGCTAAATGACAGCTACATGGTGTGAATACCGTCACAGACACACCCACATCATGACATGACATGCATCAGGTGAGCTAAATGACAGCTACATGGTGTGAATACCATCACAGACACACCCACATCATGACATGTGACATGTATCAGGTGAGCTAAATGACAGCTACATGGTGTGAATACCGTCACAGACACACCCATCATGAGCACCGTCACAGACACACCCACATCATGACATGTGACATGTATCAGGTGAGCTAAATGACAGCTACATGGTGTGAATACCATCACAGACACACCCACATCATGACATGTGACATGTATCAGGTGAGCTAAATGACAGCTACATGGTGTGAATACCATCACAGACACACCCACATCATGACATGTGACATGCATCAGGTGAGCTAAATGACAGCTACATGGTATGAATACCATCACAGACACACCCACATCATGACATGTGACATGCATCAGGTGAGCTAAATGACAGCTACATGGTGTGAATACCGTCACAGACACACCCACATCATGACATGTGACATGCATCAGGTGAGCTAAATGACAGCTACATGGTGTGAATACCATCACAGACACACCCACATCATGACATGTGACATGTATCAGGTGAGCGACATGACAGCTACATGGTGTGAATACCATCACAGGCAGACACACATCATGACATGTGACATGTATCAGGTGAGCTAAATGACAGCTACATGGTGTGAATACCATCACAGACACACCCACACATGACATGTATCAGGTGAGCTAAATGACAGCTACATGGTGTGAATACCGTCACAGACATACCCACATCATGACATGTGACATGTATCAGGTGAGCTACATGACAGCTACATGTGTGAATACCATCACAGGCAGACACACATCATGACATGTGACATGTATCAGGTGAGCTAAATGACAGCTACATGGTGTGAATACCATCACAGGCAGACACACATCATGACATGTGACATGTATCAGGTGAGCTAAATGACAGCTACATGGTGTGAATACCATCACAGACACACCCACATCATGACATGCATCAGGTGAGCTAAATGACGGCTACATGGTGTGAATACCGTCACAGACACACCCACATCATGACATGTGACATGCATCAGGAGAGCTAAATGACAGCTACATGGTGTGAATACCGTCACAGACACACCCACATCATGACATGTGACATGCATCAGGAGAGCTAAATGACAGCTACATGGTGTGAATACCATCACAGGCACACCCACATCATGACATGTGACATGCATCAGGAGAGCTAAATGACAGCTACATGGTGTGAATACCATCACAGGCACACCCACATCATGACATGTGACATGCATCAGGTGAGCTACATGACAGCTACATGGTGTGAATACCATCACAGACACACCCACATCATGACATGTGACATGCATCAGGTGAGCTACATGACAGCTACATGGTGTGAATACCATCACAGACACACCCACATCATGACATGTGACATGTATCAGGTGAGCTACATGACAGCTACATGGTGTGAATACCATCACAGACACACCCACATCATGACATGTGACATGCATCAGGTGAGCTACATGACAGCTACATGGTGTGAATATCATCATAGACACACCCACATCATGACATGTATCAGGTGAGCTACATGACAGCTACATGGTGTGAATACCATCACAGACACACCCACATCATGACATGTATCAGGTGAGCGACATGACAGCTACATTGTGTGAATACCATCACAGACACACCCACATCATGACATGTGACATGTATCAGGTGAGCTACATGACAGCTACATGGTGTGAATACCATCACAGACAGACCCACATCATGACATGTATCAGGTGAGCTAAATGATAGCTACATGGTGTGAATACCATCACAGACAGACCCACATCATGACATGTGACATGCATCAGGTGAGCTAAATGACAGCTACATGGTGTGAATACCATCACAGACACACCCACATCATGACATGTATCAGGTGAGCTAAATGACAGCTACATGGTGTGAATAACATCACAGACACACCCACATCATGACATGTGACATGTATCAGGTGAGCTAAATGACAGCTACATGGTGTGAATACCATCACAGACACACCCACATCATGACATGTATCAGGTGAGCTAAATGACAGCTACATGGTGTGAATACCATCACAGACAGACCCACATCATGACATGTGACATGCATCAGGTGAGCTAAATGACAGCTACATGGTGTGAATACCATCACAGACACACACATCATGACATGTGACATGTATCAGGTGAGCTAAATGACAGCTACATGATATGAATACCGTCACAGACTGAATGATTTTATTTAATATAACTATCTATTCTATCTATATACTTACCGTTTCACTACGAATGAGTTATTCCTTCCAATTTGGAGCAAATGCCAATTTACCAAAGACCAAAAAGTTATAGTCTTAACAAGACTAGATTACTTCCCTTGGTCTACACAGCCAATACCACTAAGCTGCCGTGGATCCCACTCGCTACGTCACTTCCGGGGAGGCAACTTTAAATCATGATAATTTTTTTTTAAACCAACCTTCCCAATGATGTTTTCGTCGGAGGGAGGAGGGTGGGAACCTTTGATCGTAGTGAAACGGTAAGTATATAGATAGAATAGATAGTTATATTAAATAAAATCATTCAATCTATTCTATCATGTTACCGTTTCACTACGAATGAGTTGATTCCCAGCGAGGAGGTGGGTAAGAAAACATTGTTGAAACTTCACTCCAACAAACAAAAAACAATACCCACAAGACAAACCTGACAGGGAACGCCAGGGATAACCTGTAAGGGAGAGGACATAATAACAACTAGATAACCAAAACATCCATACCCCCAAACAGCATAAACATATGCATACCAACACCAGAACAAAAAATAGCATAAGCTTATCGTTAGACCAGAGAAAAAGGAGTCTGCGCAAGCACCACCTTCCTGATGCCAACGGTGTCGTCCTGCCTTCTGGCGGAGAAATGGCGAAGGTAGAAGCTAGCAAACGTGGACTGTCACTTCCAGTACGCAGCTTCCATAACGCTTGACAGCGCCACTCCCTTAATCATAGCCAGGGATGTGCTGAAAGCTCGGATTTCATGGGCTCACAGAGGATTAGTGAGCAATGACCAGTCGGCACTTATATACGCTAAGTTAAAAGCGTTCACCAACCACCTAGAAATGGCTGACTAGAAATATCCCTCATGTATTTCTCGTTCAAAGAAAAGAACAGACGGCGTTTGTGCCCCCGGAAGGGGGAGGTCCTCTTAAGGAAAAACTTAAGAGCTCTGACGGGGCACAGGAGTCTATCAGAAACAACAGGGCCGAGAATAGAGAGAAGACTTTAAATCGTAACCGAGGGAGAAGCAATCTGAGCAGGATGAATCTTGGCCCTAAACTTGGTACCCGCGAGAGACAGAAGGGTACCGAAAGCACCATCCTGGGGCAGAACCTGAGTGGACTCCACCGAGACAACATCCTGGAAAAGAAGCCAGGAGATGACAAACTCCGCATGGAGACACCCAGGGCAGCCAAGGCCGAAACAAAACGGACTATGAGTGGCCGGACCGGGCCACCACACGCTGCTACGCCCTTTCGAACCGGAAAAATATCGATCGAAGTGGCGAGTATGAGTCAAAAACGAAATGGCCCACATCTGGACAAGACTTGTTCAGAATGGGCAAGCAAAGGATCGATGACGGGATAGAGACAGCTAGTACTAAATGGTGAAGATGAGAATCCGCAAAACAGCAGATTCCACCTCCGAACTAGCAAACTGAGAAGCCACGGTATGAATGTGCGACTGCACTTCATAACCAACTCTACATGCTAAGACCGTAGGAAGGCAAAAAATGAAAACTGCCCCTGACGTAGGGACAGACCGAAACAGCAACATAGTTGCTATCGCATGACGTCAAAACTAACCAGATGACGCGGAAATGTCCCCACCGAAAAGGAAAACATGTAGACAAAAAGCGAAACAGTGTGCAAACGTGACGTCGACTTAACCCATTCCAACGCCACCCAGTCGAACAACTGAGCTGACGGCTGGGCATGGAAGATCATGTTAGCCGGACAGTAAGGTTCGATCGGGACGGAACCAGACCGAAAAGGATGACTGGAACGGGTGAACGAAATAACTGGTTGAACAACTCATGGTCGTAACCAGAGGAAACGAAGGTCTGAAACAGAGCAAGTAAAACCATGCCTGCCAGAACAGACAACATTCGAAAGAACGGCGAAGCCGGGGCCGTTGCCACCCAAAAAATTCGTTCAGAAGGAAGGCAACAAGGGTACGGTTGAACAACTCTCGGCTGCTGTCCTAGAGAGAGCTGGAGACTGAGTCTCTCACTAAAGGCGAAGATAAGAGAGAGAGCTGTCGTATTGTCTCCGCAGATGGAGACCCATTTTTGGGTGAGACGGGCTGTGAAAGACTTCAGAGCCCTGGCTACTGACTCCATCTCCAACAACCCGACTGAAAGCACGATCTGTCTTGATTGGGCCCAGAGGAGAAACTCTTCTGCTTTTCTTGAAAAAGCCGGAGACCGTGTTCCTCCCTGGCGACGAAGATATGAGAGAGCTGTCGTATTGTGTCCGCAGACGGTGACGCATTTCCCGGAGAGAAGGACTACAAAAGGCTTCAGGGCCCTGGTCACTGCCTCCACCTCCAAGAGGTTGATGTGAAATTTCTACTCTGCCAAAGTCCACTGACCCGAAAATTCGACTCGATCCAAATGGGCGCCCCAGCCCGTCGTCGAGGCATCTGTGTGAAGAAAATTGCTGCTGATGCATGGGACGGAAAGGCACTGAGCTGTTGAGTCACTCGAGAATCATCCACTGTTACGTTGACTCGAGGGACCAACTGCCGTGAGACACTAGTTGCTCGAGAGGCAGCTGAGACAGTTTCCTTTGCGACAGCAGTCGTTGCAGTGGCCGTTAGCGCAACCGTGCGAGAGGAAGCAAATCCGCTACCGATTCCATAAGTCCCAGGAGACGGAGAAGCTGACAAGCAGAGAGCGAAGTCTAGGCCTGAACGTCGAAACAATCTCGACGATGGCTTTGACCCGAGTTACCGACAGCTGCACTGAAAACCGCTCCGTAACGAACTCATGCCGAGGTAGCTGAAGGAGGCTGACGGAGACAGCTCTGATTTCTCGTTGAGAATGCGAAAACCCAGAGTCTTGGACAGTCGAACAAGAGTGTCCGTTTGTGAGAGGCACAGGGCTTGCGAAGCTGTTAGCAACAACCAATCGTCCAGGTAAACATGAAGACGAATAGCCCGGGACCTGGCCAGACGAACGAGCTCCTAACGGCGAAGCGAAGGAAACGCTGACGTGAAGGATGGATGCACGCGTGAAAATATGCGTCCCTCAGGATGAAGGTGTAGCCCAGTCGTTCGGGAGAAAGGAGAGACGGATTGAAGCCGTTGTTTCCATTTTGAACTTGTCGGTGCAAAAAAACCTGTTGAGGGGGGACAAGTCCAAGACCGGGCGAAATTCTCCGTTTTTCTTGGGGACCACGACAGACGAGAGAAGAATCCCGTTTCCGTAGGCACAATCTGAACAAAGGCTCCCCTATTGACAGAGCGCAGAGACTCCTCTGTCGATCGCTACGAATTAGACTGGTCTTGCGGGGGCGGCTGGTAGCTGAGGAAGCGAAAGGTACGCCCTCGAGACGAATCGGCTCTCGTGGAGACAAGAGGAGGAGGCCTGAAGTCCATGCGCGCGCGCTTGGCTTGGGGGGAAGCAACCTCCCGGCCGGCAGACCTGGTAGCCAACTCCACGATGCGATCCTGACCCCAGCCCAGTCTCCGTTCCTTGAACCGCCCCAGGTTGTCCTTGAGGGAAACCTGATGAAAAGTAGAACAAAGATCAGTGGGGCCAGAACGAACGGTCGAACGATCCAGCAGGGAGAGAGGAACTTACAGTCCTTGAGGACCGCGTCTCTGAACGTGGCCGCTAGTTGCACCTTAGAAGAGGAGGCCACGGACGAACTGGAGCTCACAGCTCGGTAGAACGAAGCCATGGCAACGCCCAAGGCACGCTCGTCGACGTCATCACGCAGTGTAAGGACTTAAGGTTTGGAAGAGTTCGTTGGGCCGGCGATGAGCGCCAGGGACTGAAGCAATGACGTGGCTAACGACGAGGCTCGAAGAATAGAGTACATGGATCTCTCCAAGATGTTGAAGGCCGGCCGGCCCATGAAGACCGAAGTTTGCCACATTCAGCGCCCATAACAAAGGGAGGAACGTACCTACGGGGACACAACCGAGTGCGTGTAGCTGTCCCTCTGTCTGAGCTGATTCGAGCTGCACCATCGGCTTGACGTCGGTGCAGTAGGGCTGAAGGGTATGTAGATAGCCCTGATAACTGCACGACGAAGGGATTGGGTCTGAATACACAGGGGGATCAGTCACACCATTGCCACACTCAGACTGAGAGAATAGATCGTCGACGTGGACAGATCTCGACGGGGACCGCTGAGACCCCTGATACACAGTTCTCATGATGCGAAATACTTCGTCCTGGACGGCTAAGTCAAAGTCAACCAAGCCTTCACGAGGCAACGACTCAAACTCTTCATCCACAGAAGACTCTCGTGGCAGCGCTACATGACGCTTCGAGGGGTGTCTGGTCAGACAGGCATCCGCAGGAAGCTGAAACTCATCCGCACGACGAGGGCCAGGATGACGTGAGACAGGCTCCAGAACAGGCAACGGCCGGTCCGCCGCTGATGGTGCCGTTCTGTGACGGGTGCCCGTGACGGTGGAGACGGGTGGCCGCGTGCCGCCGGCACGAGTAACGGACACGGTTGGTCCGTGAACGGGCCGCACGGGCCGTGGCGGGTAGACGAAGGTGTCATCGATATTTCCGGGTTCAAGAGTCCGCCAAGGCAAGGCCCTACGCGGGCAACGGCTCTGCTGGGTATAACGCAAGTCCGTACCTCTCGCCCTACACGGGCTACGGAACTGTTGATCATCGATATTTCCGGGTTCAAGAGTCCGCCGAGGCAAGGCCCTACGCGGGCAACGGCTCTGCTGGGTATAACGCAAGTCCGTACTTCTCGCCCTACTCGGGCTACGGAACTGTTGATCATCGATATTTCCGGGTTCAAGAGTCCGCCGAGGCAAGGCCCTACGCGGGCAACGGCTCTGCTGGGGGTATAACGCAAGTCCGTACTTCTCGCCCTACTCGGGCTACGGAACTGTTGATCATCGATATTTCCGGGTTCAAGAGTCCGCCGAGGCAAGGCCCTACGCGGGCAACGGCTCTGCTGGGTATAATGCAAGTCAGTACTTCCCGCCCTACTCGGGCTACGTGACTGCCGATCATTGGGAGAGTCCGTACCTCTTGCCCTACGCGGGCTACCACTCGCCCTACGCGGGCTACGGAATTGCCATTCACTGAGAGAGGGGAGATATTCGCCTTCACGAGCACGAGAGCCGTAGACAGGTACGGCGTCCGTCTGGGGCTTCCTGCAGCGGTCGTGGGAACGAACAGCTTCCACGTCACGCTGGGTGGAGGACCGTCCGTCCAGCCCGAGGTCTTCCTCTCGTGGGAAGATGGAGATGTCCGTAGTCAGCTCTCTTTGGGCCAGCTGCCCAACCGAGTAAAGAAAAGGAACATCATTATCGTTCATGCAAAGAGAGGCGAACGTACACACTGGTTAATACCTTGACTCTCGTGAGAGTACCCTGCGTAGTTTGTCCGTAGTCAAGTCAGTTGTCGTGTCCAGGGCCTACCAGGCCCAACTGACAAACCGGCCCAAGAGGCCAACGGAACCAAAACTAACCCCTCATTCTTAAACTCCGCAAGCATATCTGATACCAGAGAAGAAGAATCCACCCAGGAAATAGTCTGCTCTGTAACAAACGCAGGAGACGCAGAACAGGCCCCGACGACGAAGAAGAGGAAGACTAGGCCTTGAACTAGAAAGTTTGCGAAAACTAGAAGAAGAAGAAGCATGAGGTGTATCCAAAAGCTTCCCCTTAACATCCCGAGATAGCTTACTAGAAAACCCCACTAGACTGAGTCCATACTACAGGATCGACGGCCGACATGGCGACTGGGGGAACAAAGCATGTAACTTGTAAGCACAACAAAATATTTCAAATAATTATTAGCAATGAAAAAACGTGAAAATAATTCACACCAACTACATGCCGACAAACCTGTAGCCCCAAGGCAAAGGGGCAACCCAAACAGAGGAGGATGGCGGCTAGAATAAATTAGATAAACGAAATAATAGCAAGAGCAAAGAACAACATGGCTGCTCCAAGTTGGAAAAAATTTATTATGATTTAAAGTTGCCTCCCCGGAAGTGACGTAGCGAGTGGGATCCACGGCAGCTTAGTGGTATTGGCTGTGTAGACCAAGGGAAGTAATCTAGTCTTGTTAAGACTATAACTTTTTGGTCTTTGGTAAATTGGCATTTGCTCCAAATTGGAAGGAATAACTCATTCGTAGTGAAACGGTAACATGATAGAATAGATAGACCCACTTTCCTGTGGCGGAATTTGTAGTCCCGTTTCGTATAAAAGAACCTTTTTCTTTTTGCTGTTAATACTGGACATCTGGTTAAACTGACATAACATAGATCTTTATCTGAACACTAGGGGAAATTCTGATATTTTTCATTATGGTTGGATCAGTAGCTTAGGCTGTGGAAGGTGGAACATGTTTATGTTTTCAGAGAAGAAAAACGCATAGGCACTCCCTGTTCTTATCGAACTAACACTACAAACTTGAGGACTGAACATTGCAACTTTTCAGTTTTTGACTTTGGTGAGGTTCCATCACACAGATTTTACCCCCTTGCCTTTAAAGCTCTTGTGATGGTAGGGCATTTGGGGCCAGTGCGTCTGTGGGTCCCATTAGCACCTTCAGGTGTTTCTTTTTCATTTTCCCTCATTACTGCAGTGAATAGATAACTTCTGTACTTTATGGGTCCTATTGGCATCTTCAGGTGTTTCTTTCTCATTTTCCTGCAGTGAATAGATAACTTCTGTACACCCATAACATACTTCTTTCAATTACTTTTAACCCCCAGATTTTGATTTATTATTTTTAAAGAAATAAAAGACAGAAAGAAAAATAAGTGTACCGATCTTTGTCCGAAAGGAAGATTATAAAGCAGACACAAAACGGGGAATACTAATGGAATAACAGCAAACACACAACACAATGTACGCTTTCCTGAAGTGAGGTAAAAGCAGACCTGTAGAGCAACGCTGTAATGAAAGCCAGCTAGAAATGGAATAATCCATTCAAATAATCTAATCAAGACTGTTCCCTCCCCCTCCTCTCACTCTCTGTCTCCGTCTGTGACTGCATAATTATGTCCGTGTCTGTCTGCCTGCCAGTCTGTCTCTCTCTGTATCTTTGTCTGTTTCAGTGTCTGTCTCTCCTTCGCTCTCTGTCTCTGTATCCCTCTGTGACTGCATCTATCGGTCTGCCTGCCAGTCTGTCTCTCTCGGTCTTTGTCTCTCTCACTCTGTCACTCTCCGAGTCTCTCTCTCAAGGGCGTTAATCCTTACAGACTGTCTGGAGGTGCCGGTAGATTTGTCCCCCTTGGGCGCTGGTTCGTCCTCCTCCATGGCAGCTTCCTTCTCCCGCTCCGCTGCAATTTTCAGACATCAAAAATCATAATCTCAAGTCGTTTCTTTTTCAACAAACACTTAATATGGGTGCATGAGAAAACCAAATATAACAGAATATATGCATACATTGAGATTTTGCTTTGACAAGATTTGAGCTAGGATTCCTGAGAAATAAATACACAGAAAACATACAGAATTCACATATCTTTGACAAGATTTGAGCTAGGATTCCTGAGAAATAAATACACGGAAAACATACAGAATTCACATATCTTTGACAAGATTTGAGCTAGGATTAAATGTGAGCGCTTCAGCCTCGCTGTCATAATAGATTACACTTCTGCCAAGCCGTCTAATAAGGCTGCTAAGTCGATTGGTTTGAAAGATATGACTTTTTTTAAACTTAGTGACCGACTTCGGAATTTTCACGATTATTCCAATATGGATGACGCAGTTAGGGCATCCATTGAATGAGGACAGCGATGATTATTCGAAGTTTTGTGAAAGATAGGACTTATGATATCGCAAAGTGATGGGTTAGGAGGGTGATTTGCCCTATTTCGGCACCGAGCGAGTTTTTGATCGATCAGCATTTTTGCAACATGGATGACGAATCATTATTGCATCCACTGAGTGATGACGGCGATGAAAATTTTTTTTGTGTGTGAAACTGAAAGATAGGACTTATAAGATCGTGAAGTGAAAAGGTAAGTGAATGATTTTGACCTACATTTCCATTTCAATCGTCTTAGGCTTCACCAGTCTTCAAAAGTAGGCAGTGAATGACTAGTGAATGCAGTTTTGCGACTACACTTTGGCATTTTGATTTTTTTTGTTCAGCGATGCATCCCCATAACATCTTGAAATTCATTTTTCAAATCAGACAGACATTTCGCCAACACTATCAAAACAAAAAAAAAAATCTGCTTGGGTACATTTTATTTCTTTTCTGACACTACCCCACCTTTCCTACGGAGTGACGTCCCTTGGCTTAGGATTTCAGAAGTGACTGAGAGCAGAGAGCACCAGGAACAAGAGGGCTAAGAGTTATTTGAAGTTTCACATCCTTGATGCAGCATTTGACAAAAAAGCTGACATGGAAGAGAGCTTTGGCTCTTTGTTTCTATTCATTAGGTTTCTTCGTCTCTTCTTCTGCGTTCCCAGGCCATAGTCATGGGTAAGGTACGTATGTGTCCGTTTTCAGTTTTCACTGGTCTCCGCGCTGCATGCAGCCGACATATTCCAATTTCGGAAGAGTTCAAAGGAGAACATTTTAAAGATTTTTTGGGGAAAAAGGCAGGAGAATGGGCCAATAAGTCAGAAAGATAGATGATAGAAACAAAGAAAAAAGGCAGTCAAAGAGAGTTACAGATTAGGGGAAGTTAAAAGCACAGAACTGCCAGAAGGTGGGGGAACTATTAGTACGAAAGACCCCCCAGTATCCCCACGGGGAGAGACCCGTGGAGGCAACAGGGTCATCCAGCTCCCTGTATGGAGACACAAGGCATCCACCCACTGCCCCTCTATTGATTAGGCTTAAAAATGAAATCAATCAGTCACACACACACACACACACATACACACACACACACTCACACACCTTTTCCCTTGGCTGCAACCCAAGCCAGGTAGGCAGGAGAGTTGTGGTAGACCTTCAAGGCTTCATTGTAGGCCGTCTGACAAACAATACAATCATCATATCAATAACCAACGGTAACCAATTATTATATATGCATAGTAGTTCATACTAACTATTCAAGTAAAGAAAAATGTCTCATGTCTTAGTTTATGTAAGCTTTTATTTTCATATGTGCATGGCAGACGACAATTTTTTTTATATTCTAAAGACAATAAAAATGCATGAATTGTGAACTGAACTATGATTAAAGGATCAGCACAACATAATAATCCAAAATATCTGCAAATAAATAGTAGACACATATATGATATATACCAAAAACCAATGATATTTAACCCTCTTGCATTTGCATATGTTACAGAAAAACATGTTGTAGTATTCAGATACTTTCCCACACTTAACGTGACTTTTGAGAAAATGTTTTGAAGCTCACACACCACCATAAAGTTAGCACAGCATCATTGCATAGAAGCTTATTTATGGTGTGTGTATAACAAACTAGACCTTTGTGCGTGATGGAAATGCCATCAGAGTGGGGGCAAGCAAAAACAGAGTGGGGGCAAGCTACGGCCGGTTTGGGATGGCCCGAACACATGGAGGCCACTTCCAGCCGGAGAGCTTTGGCCACTGGAATGCAAGAGGGTTAAATGCCAGTTGGTGTAGACCTTGATAACTCCATTGTACACAATTCCTAACTGGTCACAATACACTTCTTCTTATGTATTTCCAGGCCATATTAGATGTAATTTGCATGTGTCCCGTCCATCCTCAGTTTTCTGGTCTCCCGGCTGCCTTCAGCCAAAACATATTTTTGAGGTACCGTACAGAAAAATGAATAAAGTATAACAGTATAGGTACATTTTATCTTATTCATCTTCTATCACCTAGAGTCGGGTATACCCTTCCAACGAATATGTGTCCAATAATTTTGCTGATCTCTTTATAAATATCAATTAATTTCCTCTTTCTATCTAAGTATTAACAACTCTCCACATATCAACAACATACAGTATTCATCTTAATAAATATGAAATTGAAGCACAAACACCCGTTGAACATTCATAAGGCAAAGACGAACAAGATAACACACACACGTTTGAGAAATGGTCCTAATGGCAAGAAAGAGGGAAAGAGAGAAAGAGCTTCAATGACGTGGAAACAGGTGGGTTTTGAGGTTTGATTTGAAAGCAGAGAGGGTTGGTTGCTGACGGAGGGAGAGAGGAAGTTTGTTCCAGGAGGATATCAACATAACCAGCATCAATTTTACCTTCAAAATCAGGGGGTCAGAATCAGCGCAACATGCCTCTAGATGTTTAGAGGGTCACCTGGATATATTAAGGAGTCTCTCTTGATAACCCTCCTTTTCCATCTCATACTCCTCTGTGTACTCCCGTTTCTCCGAGTCTGACATGTCCTTCCATATCTGGCCAATCCTTTGGTTTATCTCCTTAGAAATAGCTGTTTCTGCATACTGCTATCCAGGGTGAGTGTTGTGCACTAAACAACACTCTACACAGAAACGCAGCCCACTTTTCTCACCTGCTATCCAAGGTGACAGTGTTATGCACTAAACAACACTCCACACAGAAACACAGCCCACCTTTCTCACCTGCTATCCAAGGTGACAGTGTTATGCACTAAACACTCCACACAGAAACACAGCCCACCTTTCTCACCTGCTATCCAAGGTGACAGTGTTATGCACTAAACAACACTCCACACATAAACACAGCCCACCTTTTCCACCTGCTATCCAAGGTGACAGTGTTGTGCACTAAACAACACTCCACACAGAAACACAGCCCACCTTTCTCACCTGCTATCCAAGGTGACAGTGTTGTGCACTAAACACTCCACACAGAAACACAGCCCACCTTTTCCACCTGCTATCCAAGGTGACAATGTTGTGCACTAAACAACACTCCACACAGAAACACAGCCCACCTTTTCCACCTGCTATCCAAGGTGACAGTGTTGTGCACTAAACAACACTCCACACAGAAACACAGCCCACCTTTTCCACCTGCTATCCAAGGTGACAGTGTTATGCACTAAACAACACTCCACACAGAAACACAGCCCACCTTTTCCACCTCATACTCCTCGGTGTACTCCTGTTTCTCCGAGTCTGGCAGGTCCCTCCACATCTGGCCGATGATCTTGCCGATCTCCCACAGCTTCAGGTCTGGGTTCTGGGCCTTCACCTGCTCCCATACCTGGCGCAACCAGGGCAAAGCACAACAACCGCCCATCAACTGAGAATGCGCACAGTGGGCGAAGGGATAGCCTTTCCTGCTGTGGTAAACTAAAAATGAGTCCATGATTTGTGTTTGATAAAGGGAAGTCAACAAATTTCCTAAATATTACCAGCAACAATGAGGGCGTTCAGGGTTTTGTTCATCATAGCAAACATAAAATGGCTCAGAATATTGCGTAAAGGAAATACAGCTAACATTCTTTACCTCTACAGCAAACTAAACAACATTTGCAATGCTGTATTACGGGGAAAGAGCTAATGTTTCTTGCTGCTGCAAACTATAAACAGAGTGGCTAAAATGATGTTTTACGTCCTCTCGGTCATAGACACATATGGGACATTTGTAAATACAAAGATGGTGGGAACAATAATGGCTGCAATGCCCGGAGGCAGTGCAACACCAGTAAAGTCCCGAGTTTTTAACAATATAGATAGGTGTAGCGGTAACCACGCCTCGGCTAAACCTCATCGGCTATGGTACCGCCACATTGATATGTCTTGCAAACTATAAACAGTGTAGAATGCTGCATTATATAGGAAAAACTATAACATTTCCTGCTGTTCCAAACTAGGAACAGTTTAGAAAGTTATGTGGTATAAGAGTCAACATTTCTGGCTATAGCATTTAATTAAAAACAGTTCACACAAATATTGCACACTGAAAAAGAGCTTAAGTTCTAGCTTTAAAACCAAAGTTTATTAATCAAAACATTTCAAAGTTGTACCAAGAGAAAGAAAGGAAAGTTCACTAGCAAATAAAGAGTTCAAATTCATTGCATGATAAAGAGCTAACATTTTTTTCTGTAGATGTTTCACATACCAAAAACGTTTTTGGTTTTTTTTATAATCTTAAAGTTTTTTTAAAGTAGAACAAGAGACAGAAAGATGGGAAAAGAAAGAGGCCAACATTGGGGATGGGGGTGATGGAGACAGACAGATGGACATAGAGAGGCCACAACTGGGGGTGGGGGTGATGGAGACAGACAGATGGACATAGAGAGGCCACAACTGGGGGTGGGGGTGATGGAGACAGACAGATGGACATAGAGAGGCCACAACTGGGGGTGGGGGTGATGGAGACAGACAGATGGACATAGAGAGGCCACAACTGGGGGTGGGGGTGATGGAGACAGACAGATGGACATAGAGAGGCCACAACTGGGGGTGGGGGTGATGGAGACAGACAGATGGACATAGAGAGAGACCACAACTGGGGGTGGGGGTGATGGAGACAGACAGATGGACATAGAGAGACCACAACTGGGGGTGGGGGTGATGGAGACAGACAGATGGACATAGAGAGAGACCACAACTGGGGGTGGGGGTGATGGAGACAGACAGATGGACATAGAGAGACCACAACTGGGGGTGGGGGTGATGGAGACAGACAGATGGACATAGAGAGAGACCACAACTGGGGGTGGGGGTGTTGGAGACAGACAGATGGACATAGAGAGACCACAACTGGGGGTGGGGGTGATGGAGACAGACAGATGGACATAGAGAGAGACCACAACTGGGGGTGGGGGTGATGGAGACAGACAGATGGACATAGAGAGGCCACAACTGGGGGTGGGGGTGTTGGAGACAGATGGACATAGAGAGACCACAACTGGGGATGGGGGTGTTGGAGACAGATGGACATAGAGAGACCACAACTGGGGGTGGGGGTGTTGGAGACAGACAGATGGACATAGAGAGAGAGGCCACAACTAGGGGTGGGGGTGTTGGAGACAGACAGATGAACATAGAGAGAGGCCACAACTGTGGGTGGGGGTGATGGAGACAGATGGACATAGAGAGACCACAACTGGGGATGGGGGTGTTGGAGACAGATGGACATAGAGAGACCACAACTGGGGGTGGGGGTGTTGGAGACAGATGGACATAGAGAGACCACAACTGGGGGTGGGGGTGTTGGAGACAGACAGATGGACATAGAGAGGCCACAACTGGGGGTGGGGGTGTTGGAGACAGACAGATGGACATAGAGAGAGAGGCCACAACTAGGGGTGGGGGTGTTGGAGACAGACAGATGGACATAGAGAGAGACCACAACTGGGGGTGGGGGTGTTGGAGACAGCCAGATGGACACAGAGAGGACACAACTGGGGGTGGGGGTGTTGGAGACAGACAGATGGACAGAGAGAGAGATAGGCAGAGAAAGAGAAAGTTAACTGCCAAATAAGTTTTTTCTTTTCCATTTAAAGTTAACTATTTCATTCAAATGCAGCCTGTGGTCATTCAAATACTTTATTTTCTTAAGCTAAGCTCATCACTTCTTGATCTGTTAAAACAAATGTATGTAAGTGTGAATTCAAAATGTTCAAACTTACCCATACATGCACAAAATCTTATTAGTGACAAGATAACATTGTTCATTATACTCTTTGCCATATGTTCGGAGAAAGACGAGAAGGCAGAGATACAGCTACAGACAGGCAGGCAGGAAAACACACAGAAGGCTTAAAGACTGTCAGGCAGAAAAGACAGAAACTGAGAAAGAGAAAGGAACAAGACAGGGGGAGAGAGAGAGAGAGAACAAACAATGAACAGTGAACAAATGGTTTAATGATCAGGACTTGGACCCATATCAATGGAGGTGAAATATGAAATCATATAATAATTTTAGTAGGCATTAACGAGAGAGAGAGAGAGAGAGAAAAGAGAGAGAGAGAGAGAGAGAGAGAGAGAGAGAGAGAGAGAGAGAGAGAGAGAGAGAGAGAGAGAGAGAGAGAGAGAGAGAGAGAGAGAGAGAAGAGAGAGAGAAGAGAAAGGAGAGAATGTGAGAGAGAGAGAGAGAGAGTGAAAGAGAGAAAGAAAGAGCTAGAGAGCTAGAGAAAGTCAGACAGACAAACTACAATAGGTGAATAGAGACAGAGAGAGACAGACAGACAGACAGAAATACAGTGTTGGAAAAAGAGAAGAATGATAGACAGACACAGAGAGACAGAAATATAAATTCACATTAAGAAAGAAAGCACCCAATAATGATAATTGTTTTAGATGTATTCAATAATTTGGAGACAAAAACAATAGTAAAAGAACCAAAGCAACCACCATCCCCAAAAGCTTGCCAATCAGTGAATCAGCTAAGCACAAAAGGCAATGTGGAAAATTATGGCATGAAATTGTGCAAACATTTCACAAAGCTCCAACAGTAAAATTGCTGTCTGCATTACATCAACCATAATATATCAATCCTTTTGCCATCAAAGCTTACATTCAGCTTATTATGGTAATTGCTCTCTCTCTCTCTCTCTCTCTCTCTCTCTCTCTCTCTCTCCCTAACATTTTCAGTACGATCGTTGCTTCCCCCCACCCCCACTTGCCTGCCTTTCCTTCTTCTTGTTCAATCATAATGAACCTCAAAGATTTTTTTTAAATGCAGTTTATTTTGCTTACAATAAGTAGTAAAGTTTGTACACTCTAGATACCTTCATAATTCAGACAATTACGAACGAATCAGTACTAACTTTATCCTACCTTAGTTCTTCTATAAACAGCACAGCAAATTCCAAACTATTCAAAATCAAAGCAATACCAAAAACGTAATAAAACAATGACAGCAAAGCAAAAGAAAAAAGATCAAAAACAAAGGAAGGAAGAAAAGAAAAAGTAACTTCTCGGACTGTCTAAAATCCAAAGTAAAGAAAACATTAAATAGTACATGCATGATATTAAAAAAAAAAAAAAAAAAAACTGCATTTCATATTAAAACAATAACAGAATTTAAAAAGTAAAGAACCAACTGTTGTTCTGATTTTCAATACAAACAAAACACTTTTTTCTTCTCAGGTAAACCAACCTTTCCAGATGAAACCATCACTGAGTAAATCTATCATAGACAAATAATTGATGCTGAAAAAAGGAGTGATTTCATACTACTAAGAGTAAGACAAAGAACAGGACAGGAATGAGCCTGATTCATTTCAACAGGGCATCAAAATCAGAACTTTTGTTACTTTTTGCTTAATTGACACAAAGACACGAAGTCATAAGAAGAATGGTGTAAGTGGTTACTGGTTCTCAACCCTTTTAGCTTTCAACAAAACACTTAAACCAGACCTGCTTACCGTCTACACAAGTCTTGAGTAGTCTGGATAGCTGAAATGATTAGTTTTGGTGTGAAATGAGTAGTCTTCTTCATTAAACCATCAAACGATGTTCACAGAAAATGAGTAGTTAAGAGCATTATTTTCAATTTTGAAGAGTAGTAGAGGTCCAAACTGAGTAGAATACTACTCGAAAAGAGTAGAGTAAACAGGTCTGCTTAAACGTTGATCATCATATTATCTTGTAAAGTATGTTAACCCTTTCACCGTTAACCATTTTTCAGCCAACAAATACCATTACCGTATTTTACGGACTATAAGGTGATACTTTTTTTCCCCAGACTGACACCCCTGCCCCTTATAATATGACTTGTAATTTAGTAAGAAAGTATTCGAGCAAAATCTGATATTTTTGTAAAATTTGGGGGGTGCGCCTTTTAATCAGGTGTGCTTTATAGTCCGTAAAATATGGCAATCTTCACTGGGTAGAGAAGCAAAATGTATCTGCAATATTGGGAATTCCTCTGCAACGTACATACCATTCTTACCATCCTTAAGCCTATCCATACCTCCCAAATTTATGAAATAGGGCCTTCAGATAACAGGCCCTGATGTTGATGCCATTTAGTAACATGGGTGTTAAACCACTGTGGTGGATAAATGAGACATTGGTGGCAAAGAGATAAAGATGCAATTTTTGCATTGTTTTCAATGATATTCTTGAATAACCTTAAAAAGATATAAGAATTGCATTTGCTCATCTACTATCGAACGCTTAAGCTACAAGCAGCTTTTTATGTCCTTGTAATCAGAAAACATGCTAGTACAACTGAAACAAAATGCCACGTATCTTATGATTTCCTCAAAATAATCATAAAATAATTAAATATATTCAAAACCAAGATTCATGCATTATTATGATTAATTCTACAGCTTCCTGCTCCTGAAATGCAAGACAAAGAGTGAGAATAAAAGATACAAATATTCTTTGAAAAATCATGCAAAAGGAAGAAAAAAAGGGTGGGAGGAGAAATTAGACTTAACCCTCTTGCATTCGCATTTGTTACAAACAAAACTTCTTCTAGTGTTCAGATTCTTTCGCGCATTTTCGGGAAAAACTGTCTTTTGAAGCACACAGAGTGCCATACAGTTACTATCGCATCACTGCCAGTGAGAAGCTCCTTCATAGTGTGTGTAGAACAAGCCAGAAGTTAGTGCGTGATAAAAATGCCATCTGAGGGGGTCTCAGAGTGGGGGCAAGCTACGGGCGGTTTTGGGCGGCTTGAATACACAGAGGCAACTTCCGGCTGGGCGGTTTGGGCCGGAATAAATGCAAGAGGGTTAAAGGAAACTCAAATACAAATAAAAAGTGTGCAGAATTATGCAAAATCGATTTGGATCATAAACTCTGAGTTTATTGCAAGTCACAAACATACATAAATCTGCTTGTGATCAAGCTGATAGCTCATAATTTGAAGGGGAAAACACATGTCGCTGTTTGCTTGTGCTTCGTCTGCTTCCATGAAGTCTCGTTTGTGAAAAGACTGTCTAACTTTAATGTCACAGCTGGTCCAAGGATTTTCGAGATCACAAAAGTCACGTTCCATGAGACACGAGGGTCAACTAGGGTCAACACGAGAGTGATTTTTGGAAATAAAAGTATGAATGCTCACTTTATCTTGAAGAATGTGACATAAAAGGTAGGTTAAAGCGATAGTATTTGCAGTGTGAGCCTATCAATATTAATAAACAATGCTGTGGGGGTTTTCCCGAGCGTTTGGGCATCTGAAATGCGTGTGTGAATCTCTTTTAATAAAAAGAAAGGCAAGTCTGAGTAGAATGGAGGAAAGAAAGAGTTAATTATAAAATGGATTCCAAAAAAAGGAGAAAAAAAGTAGTAAAAAAGTAGTGGTAGGAGAGGGGGTGGAGATAAAAGAGAGAAAAAGTTCTGTACAGTGGAACCTCCCTTATAAGACCTCCTATTATAAGACTTCCTCCCACATAAGACCTACTTCTCTGAGACATTGCCCTTCTTTATAAGTATTAAAATTACCTCCCTTATAAGACCCCTCCCTATAAGACCTCATTTTGGATGATTTTTGAAGATCTTATTAGGGAGGTTTCACTGTATATCAACAGTATACCGACACAGAATACATGATCCAGTAGTTATGATATATATGTTCCAGTATGTACAAAAGATTATGCAAGAAACGAAAAGAATCTGATTACATAACAAGGATGTAAACAGTTCAGAAGGAGCAAAAGGATTAAAACAAATTAATTTGAAAATTACATACAAAGTTGAAAAACTACATGCAGAAAGCAAGAAATAGAAAATGATTACACTTCAATACACTCCCACACTCAATGGAACAATTAAAAAAAGGATTATATAAAGGAACCCACACCATATTTAGAAGTACTGAGAAACAAAATAATCATATAATAAAATGTAAATGACAATACAAAATCAGTTAAGGGAAACAAGTGAAAAAGAAAAATAGATACGAAGAAGGGTGAGTATTAGAGGCTAGTAGAGGAGGGAATAAAGTGAAAAAAAAGAGAAAAAATGTACATTGAGGTCCGTACTATCAGAAAGTATTGAATCACACAGACTATCAAACAGCTATGTCTCTCTAACATGTTCACACACTGGCACTTACCTAGGGAGACCGGCACATAGAGAAAAAGAAGAAAAAAAGATGTTTAAGTGACTTTCATAGTGCTGTTTTCTGCTCTAACCAGGGACGTGAGTAGGCCCCAAACAAAAAAGCATAGCCGACAGTATTGTCAAAGCCCCCCGTGGGGATACCGGGGAGTCGTTTGTATAAATAGTTGCCCCACTCTCTTTGACTCTGCCTTTTCCCTTTGCTTACTGTCATCTACTGTCTCTTGCCTTTTTTCAAGAAACACTTTCAAAATGATTTCCTCCAGCCGAAGTCTGACTTGCTGGGCCTAACTATTTCTTCGTTAGGCACATAACGGCAGCATGACGCGTCTGCGGTCATAATTGACAGGAAACTGTCTGAGCGATCAAAGAAGAAGAAGTATCGTCAAAGTACTCAAACAAAACTTTGCCTGCAACATCAATTTTTTTGCGGCTCATCTACGCGGATCTTACTGTCCGATACAGTGTCATCCAGCCAAGCCCTGTCAAATGTGTTGGCATCCTTTGTCCATCTCCTCTTTCTTCACGTCTATGGTGTGATGCATAATTTTCATGGTTGACGATGATAGCTTTGAAAACATCCAAATCCTCCTTTGAAATGACACCGAGGAAGTAGCTGAACACATGAAAATGGTGCATTGCCATTGGACGTAATTGGCCAACCACAGAGCTTATAAGAAATTCAGTTAAGGGAATGTACTCGCGCTACAAACTTCCTTTGTTTTCACTGTGTGCACAAGAAGAAAGTCTACTGAACTCAACGCTCTTCTCTCTCTTTGTATGTTTGGTTGTGTTTTTCTAGTTGAATAGAAAAAGCGCATTTATGCACTTACGCGTGTTACATCCGTCTAATACTTAGAAATAGAACTGAGATACATGATCCCTTTACATTGAAAGTGTACAACATTTAGATAGCTTGGAATTATATGTTGATGGGGTTGTTTTGTTTGTTTTTCTTTTCAGCGAACATTGACAACAGCAGTATCTTTGGAACAAAAAATCTTTTTAGCTGTATCCTTCCATTACAATACTGTAAACTTCCTTTTGTCTTATCCTCTGCGTAATATTTTTCAATGCATTTGCTGAACATGTAAAGCCAATGAAATCAAACAACTGAAATGTTTTATAACATTAAGGATTCATTAGTTGTAAGCAACAAAAAACGCAATCAAATGACACTAAAGGTGTATATCGTCGGTGAAATTCAGAAACCTCGTATCTCAATTTGGGTAGTTTTGAGAAAAATGAAAAAAACTTTTAAAAATTAACAGCGTTTACCACAATTGATTAACTATGATGAATATGTTGTTCAAGACATTGCGAGTTTAGTCCTGCATTTTGTTAAAATTTCTTTTTTTTCTAATACTTGAAAAGAACGAAGATACAAGGTTTTTGTCCTTAAATAGATCTGAATTTGGGACTTACAAGTTTTTCTTCAATTTACACAACCTCATTTACCCCAGATAGAAAGTCGTTAAAGATACGAGCTTTTGATGGAATGTGGCGAGAAAGATTAGAGAGCCGACCATGTATATAACTGAAAAAAACCAAAGATCGAGATACGAGGTTTTTGAATTTCACCGACGATATATTCAGGCTCACGTTACGATAACACTGAGACATGGTTCACAGAGGGGGGAGGGGGGTGGTTTCCCTTATATAATGGAATGCAATAAGCCATAAGGACGTTGTCTTCATTCACACTTTATGCATGTTGACATTTTTGGACAAAGAATATGTTAAAAGTGAAGCCACAAGTTAAGATGAAACACTCACATAGTTCAAGATAACATTGCAGAGCAAGTGAAACTGCCACTAAGGCACCTATAAGTATAACGATGGTACTATATGTGATCCAGCACCACGAAAGGGACATTAAGTGTCAAACTGAGCATTCTGAGAAAATGATACATTTGAAACCTTCAGACAATTCTTTCTACTGATACAAGAACCATTCTTGTCTCTCTTTTCGTTCCAGAGTTATGAGCATTTAAAGCTTAGTAGGGTGAGCGCCAACTATTTTGAGAAAACGCAATCTAAAGTCTAGCCTAGCTGAAGAAAATGCATTGACCTACTCGTTTCAAAGCAATTATAAGACCATTTAGAGACCACATTAAAGATTGTCCTTTATAAATATGAAAGATAAGATGTTAGAGAACTAAAAAATACCCATAATTCAAAAATGACCAAAAATTAGATTTTTGACCAATCTAAGCCTGTTGTAAGAATTTAGACCAGTGACTTAATGTCCCTTTCGTGTGCTGGGTCACATCCATGAAAATGACACTCAGGCACACATTAAAACGACTTCTGGCACATATAACAATGAAACTGCATCATGGATCAAGAAAACATTAGAAATAGAATGATGCTGAGGTACAATTTGCGACAAAACCAAGGCATTGACAGAAAACGACGAACTCCGTGGCAGCAACACCCCGCTCAGTCTTTCACCACCAATATTCAACAACTGGGGAATGGGAACCAAATCACTGGACAGCACAATGTTGAATTCTCCACAGAAGGCCATGAACAAAACCGAAACAAACACAAAGCTGTGAATAACCGAAACAAAGATGACAAAAAACTTAAATTAGACAAAGAAAATAAACGACCACTGTGAGTGAATGACAGCGCTACGTACAACAACAAATCAAAATCAACAGAAGACAGACGGGACAATGCAAAATCCACAGAACATGGGCGGAGCAATGTGAGCAGCATCAGCAGGGAATATTCATCAGCGTACTGGAGGCCAGGCACGGACACTGAGAATGGAATGATAATAACGTTCATGATGCTCTGAACGATTGGACAAACCTTGCCTATTACCTTTCGGCTGTATCGCATGTACGGCATCAGGGGCTTGTCCGGAGGCTTTGGAGGCTTCCCCACACGCTCACCCTGAAAACACACAAGACAGCAGGAGGGTCAGCCATGCCAATGCAGTCCCAGTGAGGTTCGAGTCAGTGGAGCAACAGTTGACAGACACGTGATACGAGCGCAGTGCGAGTGTAGTATTGTGTAATAATGTAATGAAACACAATCAAACATTAAGTAATGTAATATCATCTACATTTATGAATGGAATGTAATCTAGCACAACCTAATATATTTTTCATTAATGTTATTTAATGTAGTGTTATATAATTTGATGCAACATATCGGTGGAATGTATTGAGATATCTTGCAATGTGTCACCTAACATGTGATATAATGCAACATGGCATAATGCACACACAAAAAGAATAATGTAAAGTATGTTCTGGTCAGTCTAGTCTGACAGGTAGCAGAGGAGGCCAATGCTGTATTCATCATGTATGTGTCATGTCACTGTCATGTCATGTGTAAATGGACATTGACTTAGAATTAATCACTTTGTGTTCTTTTTACTTCTCTCAAGAGCCTATTCTTGTTAGTATTATAGTAATAAAGTGCTCTCTCAGCCACATGAACAAAACAGACCATGGCAGAGTAAAGACACAATACTAGATTAAACCTCAAGTATCCCATTATTATCCAATCTCTCTCTCTCTCTCTCTCTCTCTCTCTCTCTCTCTCTCTCTCTCTCTCAGGGCTGGGCATACAAAAAAGTATGTATACTTATCTCATTACCCTGTATAAATAAAATTTATTTCATTTGTTCTCTTTCTCAGTCTCTCTCTCTTTCTCTATTATCAGTATTAGTATATCTCCCTCGATCTTTCTGATCCCGTATTGTGCAAAAAAAGAAGAGCATACTAATATTTCAATGGCAAATAAAAGAAACATTTACGCTTATTAACCCTTTTGCCGCCAGACATTTTTCAGCCAGAAAATACCATTAAACTTAACTGGGTAGAGAAAACAACTTATCTGCAATATTGAGAATTCCTCTGTGACATGTACACCATCTTTATCTTTCAAACTTGAGAAAATAGGGTCTTTGGATAACAGGCCCTGATTTGATGCCTTTCAGTGACATGGGTGTTAAACCATTGTGATGCATAAATGCGACATTGGCGGTGAAAGGGTTAAAGCTCGTAAAAACATCACATATTTTGGTGGAATAAGATTAACAGGCATAATACTTAAGAGAAATGAAACAATTCTGCCACTTTTATTATGATTAGTTCAACAGCTTTAACAGGAGATAAGACTGTAATTTGTTCACACAGAGACATACCATACGTAAAACAGAGACAGGCAGACAGAAAAACACACACAAGACATCGCTCTCATTATTTGAAGTAATGTCAGTTTTAAATAAAGCAAAGACAGTAACAAAACTAAATCTATGTATCTCTTTAACACATGTATGCACACACACGCACACACGCACGCACACACACACACACACACACGCACGCACGCACACACACAAACACACACATGCACACACACACGCACGCGCGAAGGCAGGATGAGAAAACAAAGCGCTCATCAGCTTATTCTTTAACCCTCAATAAAGATCATTTTGACTTGACTTCACACACACACAGAGTAAAAACATTCATGCCACTTGTTTTTTGCGAGTCAAGTCATGAACCCTTCCAACAGATTTTCAGTGAAACTAAAGAACTTTATTTAAAAACATTTAAAACCTCAAATATATATTTTGCATTTTCCTAGAGCTGAAAAAAATTATGAAAAAACACACAAACATACATACATACACTAATGAATCAAAGTACCAGCTGGCATCTTTCTATAACAGGAAGAAAAACAAATGGCATGAAAAAATAAGGGTGTTGGTAGAGAACCCATCAAATCAGTAACTTTATGACTCAGCGCATGCAAGGGAGAGAGAACATCAGATAATTAGGCGGCGGCAGATAAAAATCTAAAATACAACTGAAAAGTCCAGTAATCACATGAAAGAGAAACAAAAAGCAATCCCCCCAAAAACACACAATTCTCTTCTTCAGATCATTAATAAAACATTTTCTTGTAAAGAAAAACAAATCACAAAACTTTCAGTTGTTGGCTTACAGTTACATAGACCTGTAGCGGGCAACAACAAGAAAGAGAATAGTAGAGAGAGAAGTCACCTGGAAAATGGGGGTAAGCGGGAAGAAGGGGAGGAAGCAACAGCATGCACATAGAAAACCCACCGCAATGACAAATCAAATCATGCTTTCACAATCTAGAAGTATTTAAAAAAATAAATCTGTCATTCAATCAAATTTGTACAACAAACAAAAACAAGAGGATATCATCGATGGGAAAAATAATTAAAGAATACAATCTCCCTCTTTTGAGCAATCGTACGCTCCAATTAATCTGATTAAAATTTACTTAAAAACGGGGAGAAAAAAAAAGAATACAATCTCAATTGTAAGAAAAGAGCTGCGCATGCAGCAATGACTCGCTCATACACACCTTTGTCAGTCTAGATCTAGATGTGGAGTCACTCACTGAGCTTATTCAGTGCAATTACATTTTTTGTTCACCTCTCCAGTTTAACTTTGTCAGTCTAGATCTAGATGTGGAGTCACTCACTGAGCTTATTCAGTGCAATTACATTTTTTGTTCACCTCTCCAGTTTAACTTTGTCAGTCTAGATCTAGATGTGGAGTCACTCACTGAGCTTATTCAGTGCAATTACATTTTTTGTTCACCTCTCCAGTTTAACTTTGTCAGTCTAGATCTAGATGTGGAGTCACTCACTGAGCTTTCAGTACAATTACATTTTTTGTTCACCTCTCCAGTTTAACTTTGTCAGTCTAGATCTAGATGTGGAGTCACTCACTGAGCTTATTCAGTACAATTACATTTTGGTAAAGGTAAAGATGTGCCACCCCCCATGCATTTCTCGGTTCATTGTATTTTTCGGTTTTTGCCTTTCTTACCATACATAAAGCTGTATTTTAGGAACATTTTTAGCTAATTACCTTTTTGGAATACTAACCCTAACCCTAACCCTAGCCCTAAACCTAACCCTACCCCCCACTAGGTACTGCAGTACACCGCGATTTGTCACAGTTGTGGTTCGTTGCGTTTTTCCGTCTTATACGGTGGGGGGTAGGGTTAGGGTTAGGGCTAGGGTTAGGGTTAGGGTTAGTATTCCAAAAAGGTTATTAGCTAAAAATGTTCCTAAAATACAGCTTTATGTATGGTAAGAAAGGCAATAACGGAAAAATACAATTAACCGAGATAAGTAGGGGGGGTGGCACATCTTGACCTTTACCTACATTTTTTGTTCACCTCTTCAGTTTAACTTTGTCAGTCTAGATCTAGATGTGGAGTCACTCACTGAGCTTATTCAGTACAATTACATTTTTTGTTCACCTCTCCAGTTTTTTTAACAATGATTGCAATCTAACTTGTTCTTTTTTTTTACATCAGAAAGATGACATCATTTATTTATGACTTCAAAACCACACCTGTGTAGGCTTACAAGTTACATAGAGGAATTGAAAATGGCATAACCTTTGTACTCAGGAATTAATACTTATTTCCAACAAACTTATTCTAGTGACTTTTTAAATAAAAGCATATAAATACCGTTAATGGATACAACTAAAGAACAAAAAACAAAAAAAGATGTGCCCACGCCGAGAATTGAACTCGGAACATTCGCATAAGAGACAAACGCTCTACGAACTGAGCTATTGAGGCGTTCACAGTTGATGACTTTCCTAACTCTGTTGACGATTCAAATTTTAAAAATTGATTTGCTTCCAATTTGTTCAAGTGACTTTTAAATAAAAGCAGTCACTGCAGACATAATGTGATTTTACATCATTGTGCAAAATTTGGTTGCGCTATTATTTGTACTTTCTGAGAAAATTGTTATGTTAAAGTTTTTAATGAGATGGTGACCACACACACACACACACAAAATTTTGCTGGTCAAAAAAGATGCAAACTTGATTCAATAGGTCAGCACTGAGTAAGGATGTGATGCCCTCATTTACTTTACATTACATACTCTAAAGACATGTAACCCTCAACTTAGGACACAGCCTGAAAGGCTAATGATATTTGTGCGTTAAACTCTTCCTACCTCCTTTTCAGTTTTGCATGTTCTAGGGACAAACTTCTCAAAAACTCCAGGCACAGATTTATTTCCAGGGAGAAACAACTGCGACAAGCACCACCATCAACACCAACAAATTATGTTAATTGAGATGCATCAACAAGTAATAAACGAAAACTAGCGCCCATAATATTGGCAATTTTTCAACCGCATTACAGTTCTTTTCAGGCTATCCAACTGTTGTGATATATAATATAGTTTAATTGTGATATTATCAGTTATTATGACTTTGCTGTGGGATATTGCTTTTATCCTATCTCCAGAGACTTGTCTCGAGAGATAGGATAAAAGCAATATCCCACAGCAAAGTCATAATAACGATTATATACCGATACTTTACCTCTTTCAGATAAAATCATAACGATTATATACCGATATTTTACCTCTTTCAGATAAAATCAGCTTAAACACGCAACGAAGAAGCGAGACGCCGTGCATGCAGATTTAAAATAATACTAACCACTTCACCGTAGCAAGAAAATCCCACTCATCCACAAATAATATAGTTCTCCAAGTTAGAAAGTCGTGAGCTATTTTGATCTTGCACAAGCGATACATTATGAAAGGAAACTGATAGAAACATGAACCTACTGGCATTTGCTGTATTAAAAAATAGCCTTTACAATGACATATTCTTTTTACACAGCAATCACAGGCCATAGTAATTTCGCCAATGACGAACTTTCAATGATGACGTAATTTCAGTGATTGCGTAAGTTCACTAAGATGACGTTCTTGGGTGTCCCTGTAAGGAGGCTCTATTTGCAGTGACTATAGCTTGAGTATCTGATTGCTATGCGCTATTTTTATAATTTGCAATTTCACTAACAGTAGCTCTTCACAATTTGTTTTCAATGTCAAATGTTCATCACAAACAACCTTTTGCATTTATCGGGTTAAGGCATAGGGTTAGGAGTATGTTTAAAATAATATTCATACAGCACTAGCAGAGCCAGATGGATAAAAAACAGATTATTAATCCCTTCACTGCCAGAGAAAAAAATTGAGAAATTATCAATTTTCTTATTATAACATTTCAAAGAGACCTGTTAGACTCAATCTCAGAAAATGGTCTAGAGATATACCTTTCTTGATTTGTCTAAACCAAAAACCAGCATTCCAGGACTATGACATCAAAAGTTATGACATCATCAATAACATCACACAGCCCGTAGTAGACACGGGGCAGGCAGTGAAGGGGTTAAATAAAAGGAAAGAAACGATGCATTGTACGTGAATTGCTACTTCACACATCAAACACACACACACAACTACTAGTACCCCTCCACACACACACATGCTTTACTAATACTACTGTGCAAAACAAGGCAAAGAAAACTTATTCATCTTATTATGACTTTTTGGTGTGTGTCTGTAACAGGGTTCATGAAAACGTAGAAACTGTGCATATTTACTCACTAGACCTCTCAAATCACTCCTCTACAATAGCTAAGCATGTCTGAGATTTACCCGCTAAAATCTCAAGTAGGGGGTGAGATGACGCATTAAAATGTTGATTTGTGCGTTAACAGTCGTTTATTTTCAGTAAGCTAATGACGTTACTCGTATTTAAATCATCTGCTAAGCTTACTGCCACAAACTGGAGTGGCTAGCTTTGATATAATATTCTAAAATACCACGCAAAATCACTGAAAGCTCATTGCCCATTAGCGAACCTTTTCTCAGCATCCAATAAAATGTATACACTTGATATTCCTTTGGGCAACAAGGCTCTTAGTCTTAAAGCTTTAATTGGTTAAACTAAAGTCAGGCCAGACAAAGATGAAGAAATAAGTTGTTTCGCAAACAAAGAAAAGGCAGTAATCAAGCTGTGTGTGTGCCTAAGCACGAGTGCGAGAAGTAGGGTGGAATTTTCCCCATAATTTTTTCTTGAACCTTTAAAATTTTCCCCATGTTTTTTTCTCTTGAATCTTTAAAATTTGAAACTGGGGATGAAAATACCCCTTAAAACTGTAAACAGGGGGGTGACCGTATCACTTAAAAGAGGCAGAAATCAGGCACCCTGCTGTCATCACTTTATTTATGTTTGACAATTACATATAGATGTTAAACATCAAAAATGTTTCTTTTTTCCAGCAATGCCAAACATGAATTGCGGTTTGGTTTGATCTTCATTTCAAATAACAGTTTACAAAGCACACCAGCAAAACTTGTAAATCTTCAAGTTGATATGAGCGCACTGAATCTTCAAGAAACATGTTACATTTCAAACTTGTGCTTGCTGTATTATATCAATCATCATTACTTGTGCATCAGATTAAGAAATAATTCACACCACTTCACAATCAATACATAGAAAAATAGGTAAGAAGAAAAACACAGCAAACTGAATGCACACCTTTCAAACCTCTGATACAAGACAGAAGTGAAACGCACCTTGATACAAACTTTATCTTTTTTTTTTTTAAAGGACACAGAAATGCATTGGATAAGAGCTGCAGAATGTCACTGAGAAACCAGAAAAAGGAGAGAATAATAGTGAATCACAAGAAAATATATTGTTCAAAGATGTAACATCCACACACAGACACACGCGTACACACACAAATATACAGTGATACACTCACACACACACGCACACACACACACTCACGTACACACACACACACACTCACATACACACACGCACATACACACAGCATGCGGGACGTGTGCACTCACACACACACAACCACACACACAGAAACGGACGCAATCAAAAACACATATTCAAAGACCAAAAAAATAATGTAGACAAAGTCAAAACAAATTAAACAAAAAGAAAAGTACATCACACCAAAAAAAAGGAGAAAAAAAGAAAATAGAAATCCCAAGCATGCAGGCAGATCTTACCGCATTGGCTGATTTCTATATTGGGACAGAGAAGTGAACGATGAGCACAATGTGGCAAACACATTCACATAACACAATAAGCACGGCAGTCAATCACGTCCAAAAACAAGGCACAAAATGGGTCTGGACATTTCAAGGCCCGCAACAAACACCAAACCCACTGACTCTTGTGTGTTGGTAATTACAAATAGGCTCCCCTTACCAACAAGGGAAGGAAAGAGGCTTTCATGCAAGACAGCAAAAACATTCTGCCATTTCTCTACGCTACTTACTAATAACTCTATAGACTGTAGAGTTAGAATACTCCCGCTATCAATTTAATATTCGCTAATGAAAAGTTTTCAAAATTGCATCCCATAAAAGTTTGAATGAATGTTCCATTCACCGATTCAGAATACTGTGCTTAACAGATATAAAGCAATACTTTTTTTTCCAAGCCTGAGACCCTTGCACCTTATATAAGTTATAATAAAAATACAGTGACAAAGTATTATTACAAAATGGGAATTTTGTGTAAATTGGTGGGTGCCTTAAAATAGGGTGTGCCCTATAATATATGGTATGGTAAATACAGAATAGGCTGAAAGTTTCTGAGAACACTTGAGATTTCACAGTAGCTCTAACTGGTGCTCTAACATACCACATGGCAACAGAGTCCATGCGATAGATTTATGTCCACTGAAGAGTGGTCCCTTCACTTGATTGCGATTGAATGTTCTCCATAAAGATGGGACAGTGGAAATTAGGTGTCTACCTATCATAAAGCAGCTGCCCTGTGATGGCACAGTGAGAGGCCATAGTATATAGGAGACACAATGTGACGAGCAACGCTAGATCAGGCTCTACGGCCATTCATATCTAAAACAAAAAGAACAAAACTACTGAATTAGAAACTATCTTTCAAACAGGCCTGCCAACTCCTAACAGGCCAGAGAGGAATATTGGGCAAATATGTATTTTAGTCACCCACCACCCCCCTCAAATCTTCTGCATTGATCTGTCATTTTGGGGAAAGGGATAGGGTTAGGATCAGCCTAGATTTTTATAAAACTGAAAGCAGACTTTGAGATTGAGGGTTGTAAACATGAAGAGGAGTCTAAAGTCCATCTTTGCCGAATATGGATACATCATCACACCTCACTGCTGGCGACAACAGCAAAGCAAGCCTTGGGAGTTAGAAATCTTAATATGTCTGAGACATTTTATTGGAATTGTATGTCCAGAGATCCTTTGTGAGGAAGCTTAAAATCCAGAGAACACATTAAGTACATTGTGCATGGTGTACACTCACTATAGTGTTCTTCGCTGTAAACAAATGTTAGCCCAGCCCACCAAAATAGCAGCTGCCCGCTCTGCTATCTGGCTGTTAAAGTCGGTAATGACAGACAGGCTCAACACACTCAAACTGGATATCAGAATACAAGGAAACAAATCCAGAGTCACAGTTTTCATTGATTCTCTATTTTTTTCTGACTCAGGGCAGCGGGATTCTTCTTCAAGTTTCAACTCTTTGTTTTCAGTGTAAACTACACTAAGTAATACACGTTAGCAATCAGAAACAGTCCTTTAAACTGACAACTTGATTACGTACATGGCAGCACCTGTGCTGCATTGCATGCTGACCATTCTAATACTTCTATAAACATTGTTGTTAGTTCATTGTTGTTGTTGTTTAAGAGAATATCGTGGTGTTAAGGGGAAGAGCGTAAAAAATTAGTCTGAGTTGGAAGAAACTGCTTACGGAGGAATACCGTATTTTACGGACTACAAGGCACACCTGATTATAAGGCGCACACCCAACATTTCACACAAAAGTCAGATTTTGTTATTATGGTGTCTTACTATATTATCAGTCGCATTATAAGGCGCAGGGGTCTCAGTCTAGGAGAAAAGTATCGCCTTATAGTCTCCGTAAAATACGGTAGTTGACAGGTCTCTTTAAATGCACACAAACTGATCTCCAAAGCCCAGCAGCAGAGAGGGTAAACTAAACCCTTACATACACATACACACTATATATATAGCATAGCACATTTGGCACTGTGGAGTCATAATTCATATCCAATAAAAACAACATCAACAACAATCTACACACGATTACAATACTGAACACGGAACAAACAAAACAGTGATGAATCAGTCATATAATGTGCAGTTGCATGTTCACAAAATACCAAACCATGAATAACTCCTTCATTTCACTAACTCTAACAGGGGAGGGGGGTTAAACATGTGGCTCCTTAACTGTTCCTTGTCCAAGCCAAACTGGTCAAATGCTAGACACTAAAAGGAATCATTTCTAATTATGAATGGGAAAACCCTGAAGTGAGAATGTACCCAGATGCTTTTTGCAAGAACCTTCAATGTTCAAACAATCTCTCACAGCCATACTAGCAATACTTTGCCTTCATATGTATTCTTTTGCAACCACATTACACTATATTGTGTGCACGCTCGCACGCACACGCACACACATACACACTGATTGTGGTTGATTTTTCTCCACTTTATGTTGTTTTTTATTTGCCTTAATTGTGTTTTTTTATTAATTTATGACGACAGGATGTAAAAAAGCTTTATCAAGCTTATTCTTTTATCGTCAATAAAGATCATTTTGACTTGACCTGACTTGACACACACACAGAGTAAAACATCAGCACTGTCCATGATGTCAAGGGACGCACGCAGTTAAACTTCCACATGTATACAAAAGTACAAAGGCACATAGCCAAAGTTTCGGACAAGATGCATCAATTTCTGTCCACACCACAGCAAACACTCAACACACATAAAACTCTACATCAACGCAAGCAACGTCAAGATGTGACATATAAAGCATAACTTGACATTTATCAAGTAACCTAAAGTGCAACTCACTGTACTGTATTGTGTAGCATTGTAGTGTATTACAGTGCACTGTACTGTATTATATGGTACTTAATGAATTGCACTATACTGTACACTATTAATGTATTGCACTATACTGTACACTACATTGCTTTGTATTGCACTGTATTGCATTGCTTTGCGTTGTATTGCACAGTATTGCATTGTATTGAATTGAACTGCTGCATTGCATTGCACAGCACTGTGTTGCACTGTAGTTTCATGCTATATTGCATAGTACTATTCTATACTATGTCTTTGTGTCTCACTGTCACCACCGGTTCTGAGTGCACAAGCATACAGTGAAAATCAAGTCGAGTACCGTCATTTTCAGGTTATAAGGCAATGTTTTTTCTCCAATTGCGACCTATGCGCCTAATAAACGAGGGCCCCCTATTAGTGAACAAAATTGTGAAAAGAGAGGGAACGATTGTCGTGTTCAGTACAGTCTACTCCGACTACTGTGAGTCTAAACATCGAAA
Organism: Phymorhynchus buccinoides; assembly: GCA_017654935.2. NCBI lineage: Eukaryota > Metazoa > Mollusca > Gastropoda > Neogastropoda > Raphitomidae > Phymorhynchus > Phymorhynchus buccinoides. The sequence continues at coordinate 25,442,313 of CM065703.1, forward strand.
GTGGTCATGAGTCGCCGATACGACGAATACTCATGTTAAAATGCTCCCAAATCCCTATTATCATCAGAGATACCGTCCAACAGATGCCATAACCCGTCACTGCATGTAAAAAGCATTGTTGTAGAGCTTAAAATGACACAATTCTATCAATTTCCGTGAAGAATTGTCCAAACACAACAACAGAAAGCAGCACAAACGGAAGTTCGATTATTTGAAAGGGGAGCCAACTCTCGTTTATGACAGCAGTAATGGCGGTCGGTAAGCGTCTACAGGACGCGTACGGGCTTCAAAGTTTTACTTTCTTTTGCGAGGTGCCTTATAAACGAGGGCACCTGCTTTCATTTTTTCAGATTTTTCTTGAAAATTGCCCTATTCACCTTATACTCAGCAGCACCTAATGATCCGAAAAATATGGTAACTCGAAATTAAGAACAGACACTCGACAATAAAAAACAGACAAATCAAAATAATAAACCTGTTCATTTAGTGCAAAACAATCAACAAATGGGACTGCTATACTACTAATAGTAATAATACACCAAAGTTATCCTACATCAGGACTAACACCTCTTGCAGGCCAAATAAAATAAAATTGTAAGTAATGAATACAACCCCCACATATAAATAAGTCTAGGTCAGTGACACTAACAGTTCACCTTTATACGAACAATAAACAACAACAAAATCTTAGAGATAGACTAAACATTCTTACCTGTCCTGAGCCCTTGCCAACCTGTTGTGAGAACAAAACAACAAAATATATATATATTGTTTCACACACACATACATACACACAGCTGAAAAACTATTCTTCATATATATGCATTATCAATCGTCTATTGAGCAGTTCATTTTCACTCAAAGTGACTTATTTCCCCTTGCAAACACAAACATGGCCTGATGGGTGAGTATTTGGTGGTCCATGCACTGAATATCAAATAACAAATTCTTTTTTTTCCAAGGACTTGCTAGTGTCAGTGGAACGTTCAATGAGATGAACATAATTACATGCCAATGTTTCTGCCGGATTAATACTTCGAAATTTGAGGTAAGCTGCATGTAAATTTTAAATCAATTAAGGAAGAAATTTAAAATGAATACAATTAAAAGGAATCTGAAAAAATAGGAACCTTAACTTATTGGTAATATTTTCTTTATTTAATTTAAATGTTTGGTTGTTGTTGTTTTTTTTACCTTTCTTTTTAATAAATGTACATGTACTTTTCATTTTGCTTAGCAGGGCTCTGTTTACTTATCTTTATTCATATAACTGCATGCTCTCTTACTTCAATTAAATAAAATATATATTCAAAGTTTAACTGATCTGAATTCTGATACAAGCTAGAAAATGGGCATTGTAAAAAAACACCACACACACACGCAAAGCATGTCACATTTACGGAGCACAATATCTTAACACTAGACTTGGTGGGTTGGAATCTCACACAGACACACACACGCATGCACATACAGACATATGCATACACACTCACACACAAAGCATGTCACACTTATGGAGCACAATGTCTTAACACTAGACTTTGTGGGTTGGAATCTCACACACACACAGAGCATGTCACACTTATGGAGCCCAATACTTTGACGCTAGACTTTGTGGGTTGGAATCTCACACACACACACAAGAGCATGTCACACTTATGGAGCCCAATTTGACGCTAGACTTTGTGGGTTGAAATCTCACACACACACAGAGCATGTCACACTTATGGAGCCCAATACCTTGACGCTAGACTTTGTGGGTTGGAATCTCACACACACACACACACACACAGAGCATGTCACACTTACGGAGCCCAATACTTTGACGCTAGACTTTGTGGGTTGGAATCTCACACACACACACACACACACACAGAGCATGTCACACTTATGGAGCCCAATACCTTGACGCTAGACTTTGTGGGTTGAAATCTCACACACACACACACACACACACACACATGCACATGCACGCACGTACACACACACACAGCATGTTACACTTACGGAGCCCAATACCTTGACACTAGACTTTGTGGGTTGGAAACCTGGATGTCCATGTGGCGATGGTATAAACGGTCCACTAGACTTATCCCCCTTCTGTTAAACAGAAGACACACACACACACACACACACACAGGACATATTTTGCACAAAATAAAGGCACAGGACAGGGGGCTGTGGAGGTCTCTCGTTGGCGGCCTATATCCCAGAGGGGGTGCAAGGCTAAACTAACAAACTTAGCACTAAATAAAGGCACAGGACAGGGGGCTGTGGAGGTCTCTCGTTGGCGGCCAATATCCCAGAGGGGGTGCAAGGCTAAACTAACAAACTTAGCACAAAATAAAGGCACAGGACAGGGGGCTGTGGAGGTCTCTCGTTGGCGGCCTATATCCCAGAGGGGGTGCAAGGCTAAACTAACAAACTTGGCACTAAATAAAGGCACAGGACAGGGGGCTGTGGAGGTCTCTCGTTGGCAGCCAATATCCCAGAGGGGGTGCAAGGCTAAACTAACAAACTTGGCACAAAATAAAGGCACGGACAGGGGGCTGTGGAGGTCTCTCGTTGGCGGCCTATATCCCAGAGGGGGTGCAAGGCTAAACTAACAAACTTAGCACAAAATAAAGGCACAGGACAGGGGGCTGTGGAGGTCTCTCGTTGGCGGCCAATATCCCAGAGGGGGTGCAAGGCTAAACTAACAAACTTAGCACAAAATAAAGGCACAGGACAGGGGGCTGTGGAGGTCTCTCGTTGGCGGCCTATATCCCAGAGGGGGTGCAAGGCTAAACTAACAAACTTAGCACAAAATAAAGGCACAGGACAGGGGGCTGTGGAGGTCTCTCGTTGGCGGCCTATATCCCAGAGGGGGTGCAAGGCTAAACTAACAAACTTGGCACAAAATAAAGGCACAGGACAGGGGGCTGTGGAGGTCTCTCGTTGGCGGCCTATATCCCAGAGGGGGTGCAAGGCTAAACTAACAAACTTGGCACTAAATAAAGGCACAGGACAGGGGGCTGTGGAGGTCTCTCGTTGGCGGCCTATATCCCAGAGGGGGTGCAAGGCTAAACTAACAAACTTAGCACAAAATAAAGGCACAGGACAGGGGGCTGTGGAGGTCTCTCGTTGGCGGCCAATATCCCAGAGGGGGTGCAAGGCTAAACTAACAAACTTAGCACTAAAAACAGAAACACAAACTGTCACAGAGTAAAATAGCAAGCCTAATGCCGCAATTCTCCCCCAAAGTCAGAGTGTGGCTGCTCACATGGCGGGGTAATCTTCTTCTTCTTCTGCGTTCCCAGGCCATATGGCCATAATGGGTAAGGTACGTATGTGTCAGGTTTTTAGTTTTTACTGGTCTCCCCGCTGCAAACAGCCGACGCATTCCGATTTCGTAGGAGCTCAAAGGAGAAAAATTATTTGGAAGATTTTTTTAAAAGGCAGGAGAATGGGCCAATAAGTCAGAAAGATAGTAGATGAAAGAAAACAAAGGGAAAAGGCAGTCAAAGAGAGTGACAGTATCCCCATGGAGGGGGGCGGGGTCGTCCAGCTCCCTGTATGGAGGCACAAGGCATCCACCCACTGCCCCAGCGGTGCAATAAAAAACGGTCACACGCGTAATGTTCTCATCCGTAGCTGATGCATTTGTACCATAGTGTTCAAGTGCTACTGCTATTGGGATGATCCCTGGAGTTTTTTTCAGCCAGGGTATGACAACAACAACAATGCCGCATTTCTTCGAATACTAGATTATAATACATGGAACAGACAATCTTCATGCAATTATATATTATTACCAAACAAAATATTAAATGATTCTATCAATGTCCAAAATCAAAAAGTATTCAAAATTTCCAATATAAATAAGAATGTTACAAAATCATATACCAAAAATGACACAAAAAGATAGGGATTGAATCAAAAGATATACTGCATTGTGCAATTTAACAAAAATATGATGACCAAAAGCCAAGCCTGTAATTTTGCAAGTAATCTTCATTTTACCCTGACAAATTCAGACTCATAATTAAGAGTTTTGTCCTTTTTCTATTTTTATTTTGAACTTACATAATATTAATCTTCTACTAGAATTATTGTCATTCCCAAGTAAACAGACAGTGAAAAATAGTTATTTTACTAACAGCATACTACAGCCTAGCCTGCCTTTCATTGCCGACTATGACTGCCAGATAAGATAGCAGAGGGGGCAGCTGCTATTCTGGCGGCCTGGGTTAAAATTTGTTTATAGTGGAGAAGCCCTGCCCAAAATACATCCCCACTCTCTCTGCCAAAGGGATTTGAGATGGCTTAGGAGAAGGTCCCAAAAGCCAACCAATCCCTTTGGCTGCAGCACTAGAACCAGTGCAAATGCCCCCTGGTTCGAGTCATACTCTTCCAGTTCCACACAAGACTAAGCTGTACCATGGTATTTTAATAGTTGAAGATCATTTATTTTACAGCCAGTAAACCACATGATTGAAAAAATTACCAACTTCACCTTCACCACCACTACAGATACTCACTTTCTCGGACCCTTGAGACACAGCAGAGGAGCTCCGGGACTTGGAGGCTACTTGCACACAAAGACAGACACACACACACACACACACAAACAGTGAAAAACACACACACACACATTAGTGACAAAAATTTGAAAATCTGCAATGACCTTCACTTAGCCTGATAACTTTTCAAAATCATTGCAGCAAAAAGGTAGTACCCAATCAAAATACAATAGATAACGATACATATCATGACATTCTAAATGTGAATTCAAAATTAATTACAGAGTTTATTATTCTGGATTAAGCTGTCACCTAAGTGACCTATCTGTGATGCAGATCTTATATTGAACCTAAAGTGCACAGTCACAAGAGCCTGAAAGTGAAACTGAGGACAGCAAAACTGATCAGAAAAGTTAGAATTAAAAATTCTTAAACAAAGGTTCACACACACACACAAAACACAGACATGTGCTACTGCAAGTGGAATAAAATAAAATCTAACATTTTTCTAATTATGATTTGAGAAAACAATTGTTAAATAACATACGTGGCACTGGCGAAGCCTGTGTTCGTGAAGTTGGCAGCGACATCGTTTCAAATCAGTATGATACACTTACGGCAGCGAGCAATCCAAAATTCTGAAAACAGTTCATTAAATATTTAAAGAACAAAAAGGAATCTCTGCCAGACTTAAATTATCGTATTTTTCAGACTATAACACTATATATAAGGCGCACCTCCCAAATTGTACACAAAAATCAGATTTTGTTCATAGATTTTCTTACTCTATAACTAATAAGTAACAGTACATTATCAGTCATATTAATTATTATAAGGTACAGGGGTCTCTACTCTCAGTCTGGGAAATTATAGTCCGAAAAATACTACAAGGCAAACACAACATGAAAGAAATCAGAAGGGTCACACGCAAGATCAGGTATTGTTGAAAAATCTAGTAAACAGGTCAGTAAGCAATACAGGGAATATAGGCAATGCCAATATCCACATTTGACCCATAAGGACAGAAAGAAAAAGAGCTATTTGGGTTGCTTAGGCCATCAAATGAATTTATTTTCTTTCAAAAGTTGGGGCAAAAATTTGGATTTTGCAAGTCTCAAGTCGTAACATCGTTTTACTACCAGTACTTAGGGGAAAATGTCCGCATTCTACACTTTGGCTGGAAGTGCCATTTGATGTGTTTCACAGCCAATGATGAATGCTTCAATAGAAAAATATCACTTGTCCCATGAACTTACTTAATATTGTCTGATACAGATAGGAATTCAGTGACTCATGTCAATTGAAGGGCAAAAGTGTAGTTTTGCTAAACACACACACACACATCATGTCCTAGTTTTCAATATAAAATCAAGGAGAGGTCATATTTGGCTCTTTTTCCCCCTCTTTTTTCTCTCTCATTCAATAAGTTTAGTCTCAATTTTTCTTCTTCTTTCACTCTGGACACAACCACCATCATCGTTTTGATGGTTCTGTTCTTCTTCTTCTTCTTCCACTGGAAGTTCAAGTAATGTCCACCTGCCATTTATTGGCAAATACTGATATACAGGGGTTCAAAAACAAAATTGTGCAGCTTAAGATGATATAGGGTTTGAGATAGATAAGCATTTACAGCTTAGAAAGATATTTAAAAGAAAATGAAAGAAAAATTAATGGTTGGACATTAGGTTTGAAGTAGATGGGGGAGAGTTTAGACAGATTTTAATAAAATATAGGTAGAGGAGAGAGTCACGTACGATCGTTAAGTATCCTGGCTCAGCCGGGGACACTTGGGCCCCACATGATGAGTGTAGAGGAAAAGTATGCAGAACTTCAGATTGTCAGGGGGCCTGGGCCAATGTCATGACCCTTATTTTTTTAAATATGACCCCTTGTTTTGTGCAGCCAGGGGTTAGATGACCCATGAAGTTTAATAGTATATACTAGTTACTACAGTGACCATTAGTGGCATTACTGGCCCAGGGCTTATTTTAGAAATTGACCCCTCAATTTCCATAAACAGGGGTCATTTGACCCATGAAGTACGAAAACTGAAGCCATGTACTATGATAATGATGTAGTGATGTACAACCGTTAAGTATACCCGGTTCAGCCTGGGACACACAGGCCCCACATTATGCATGCAGAGGGGAAAGTGGTGTTTTAGAGTCATGCATTAATGACCGTTAAGCATCCCTGGATCAGCCAGGGACACCTGGGCCCCACATGATGCATGCAGGAAAAAAAAGGGGGAGGTGAGGGGGTTTTATGAGCAGTGCTTCAGCACCCCCGAGGTGAAGGTGCTGAGCATGGGTAACTGGACTATTTCAGGGGAAAGATCATTCCAATCACATATTGTTCGTGGGAAAAGGAGTATTTTCGGTAGTTTGTCCTTGCCGTGATTAGTTGGAATTGTTGGCTATGGGTGTCTTCTGTTTGTAGGGGGTAAGGGTTTCAGGGCGGGACATTGTACGCAGGCTTGTCTGTTCAAAATCTTGTTATGAAAACGGCCCCGGTACTCGAGATGAAAACAGCCCTACTAGTTACGAAAATGGCCCCGGTACTCGAGACGAAAATGGCCTTTCTCTTACCAAACAACGTGAGAATGTGCGTGTGCTTGTTTGTTTGTGTGTGTGTGTGTGTGAAAGAGGGAGAGACTGACTCACTGAGAGAGAGAGAGAGAGAGAGAGAGAGAGAGAGAGAGAGAGAGAGAGAGAGAGAGAGAGAGAGAGAGAGAGAGAGAGAGAGAGACTCAGAAAAAGAGAGACTCAGAAAGACAGAAACTATTTCAAGCTTGCAAATCAAAGATCCAAGAAGGTATGAACCATTTTGTTTATTACATGTATTACTATTAGTAAGATCCTCAGATCACAATTAAAATTACATAAACGTTAAAAGTTACTATAAGTATAAGCTATGAATGAAATATGTAGCCTAAAGAAGGAAATATCGGTTATGAACATCAAATGTCAAGGTCAGCACAGCCATGCACAATATGATACTAATAGGAACCTTCCTTTTCAAGATGTCTACCCCTCTGCCTTTGACCTTTACCACATGAACTTGAAAATGACATAGACTATATTACTTATTAGTATATATATATAAATAGAGACAGACAGACGGACAATGCGATTCCAGAATACCTCCACCCCTTCTTAGGAAGGGAGGGGTTTAATAAACAGCGGGGCCATTTTGGTTGTTGTAGGACCGTTTTCATTACCGACAGTATAGACCGTTTTTTGTTTTCTGAGTAGGGCCATTTTCGTATTTTGAGTAGGTCCGTTTTCGTTATTCACACTAATGACAGTAGGGCCGTTTTGGTTTTCCGAGTAGGGCCGTTTTCGTAAGACAAGGGCCGTTTTCGTAGGGGCTGTTTTCTCCGGTAACCGCCCTCGATAGTGAAATTATTGAAAATTCTTTGTTCAGAATTTGATTGACTCCAGGTGCTGCATGATGCTGCTCACTAGGATATTGTATGCTCTAGGATCTTGGAGGGGACCCTGGTGAGGAAGATGGACCTGTGTAGTTGAAAGCCTTGTACAGTTGTAGTGTTCTCCCTTTTTGAAGACAGGATGTTCATTTGTTGTTTTTCCACAACTGGCACAAGGCACGAGGAGTGAAATTCCATGAATGGAAAATAAACCTCCTTCTTCTTCCGATTTGAAGATTCTGATAAAAAAAAAACTCTGTCGATTGAAGATCGGTCTGGCCATTTAGCCTTGTTATGGCAACAACCAGATCTACTACTGTACTAGGCCTACTTAGCCAGGGCTAACTCGCCCACAAGCGTCTGGTTTTGCCGCTTTCGCCGCTCATTCTGCTGATCATATAGGTGAATTAAAAATACTAATACAATACAGCAGAACTAATATTAAAAAAAAAATTTTTGCTAACAGAGTTGCCAAGTATTGGAATAACCTCTCTGCACAAATCAAGCTTGCACCAAACCTTAACCAGTTTAAAAAAACCTCCTGGACAAAGACCCTAAATTGACAGAATTGAGATACCAACATGACTGATTAAGTCATCAAACACCGTCACAGCTGTGCCCAATACTACAAAAACTAAATTTGAAAGGGCACTTCAGAGGCCGCGAGGCCTAGTTGCCCTCATTACCCTGACCTGAAACGTCTAGTGTAACACTGTTACACTGTAACAGTACTAACACTGTAAGTGTAATGGCTGATTTTATCAGTGTGGAAGAGTTGGAAAATCCATGCATGCAACAAGCTCAAAATGTTCTGTTCGGTTTCAAACAACTGTGCCTTTCTTTCGCTAATAATCGGTGTATCTATGCACCCTTATCAGCATGTATTAGTGAAATAAAAAGTCAAATAATAAACCTTCTTTAGTAGCTGCCGGCATCTTCCAAACAAAGAGTAGCCATATTGATTTGAATAAGCACATAAAAATTGTGGACTTAACACAGCGAAAAGAAAAAACACGAGAAAAACATCATTTCGAATTCTGCCAACTTTCATTTTAAAACCTTGATTGACATTCAATAGTCCATAGGCATTACATCATAGAATCTTATTTTTCAATTCATGTTTGTAGTAGTTTTTTAACTGGATTTGTGTGTGCATCTAATCCAGCAGATATACATAACCAGCAACTTCCGGTGACCAAGTGGGCATGGTCGCTGGTCAGTGTGTGTGTGTCACTTTGTGTAACATGTATGTGTGTTGTGTGTGTGAGTGTGTGTGTGTTTTGGTTGGGGTGAATTTTTTTGCTGTGATCTGAAATCATTCCTATCTTTTTTTTTCACAGTCACACACGCACACGCTTTGACAGAGTGACACAGACACACTCAGGGGTGATATGATTGAAGTTTATAAAATATGTCACCATTTATACGATTATTCCACTACTAACAGCCTACTAACTCTTTGTGAGGGTGATAGAACCCGTGGCCATAACTTTAAGCTGTACAAAAAAGATACTAACACCAGACTAGCACAAAACTTTTTTACTAATAGAGTAATAAATGCATGGAATAACCTTCCCGATGAAGCAGTTAATGCAAAGTCATTAAATTCATTCAAAAATATCATAGACAAGTTTTTCCAAAACAAAATGTATTCAGTTAATATACAGATTTAAAGGAATAAAACACAGATGCCTTAGTAGTCATCAGTGAATGAAGCCAAACCAAATAAAAATCAAAAAACATATTTAGAGGGCAAAAGGCTAAACAAAATAGCCTATAGTGCCATTTATGCTATGCTATTGCCATTGGCATTGGACTCGCACGCTGACATTGATGCATGCGCACACACATACTTTTTTTTTATAAATAATAATATATTTAAGTCTATCAATGCATTCTCACATTCTTTGTTAGGCAGAGGCTCGGGGTACATGCCCATATCTCACATTCTCCAGGCTATGGGTATGGCACTCAATCACAGGATGCATAAATCGTGCGCAAATGTCTTAAAAACTACTACATTAACTTGTCGCATGAAAAAAGGTAGCTCGTAAAAATAAGTAGCTCGCTACTATGAGAGTCTGTATTTGCGACAACCACAAATTTCACTTTTTCTGTACTTTAACCATTTACCTAACCCTAACCCTAACCTTATCCCCATCCCTATCCCTAACCCTAGAAAAAAGTGAAATTTGTGGTTCATGCTCAATGTCGCAAATACACACTGTCATAGGTAGCGAGCTACTTATTTTTACGAGCTACCTTTTTTCATGCGACAACTCTGACATGTTCCAAACTCTATTCCTTACCAAGATGCGTTAAATATATGAAATAAGAACATGCATTTGTTGACGAACAATTCGACTAGAAAGAGTTACTATCCCTGAATGTGGTCTGAGTGTTGCAAAATGCCGTACCTCTAATCCACTGTGCTTTTGTACGAGAACCAGAGCCATGCACAAACACACTGACACACATGCACATGCACACAAGCACACACACATATGTATGCACACACAGCAACCTTTATTTTTTAAATCTAATATTTATGTATTTTCTGTAAGAGTTAGAGTATGAGTGACAACTTTGGCATTATTCTTCTTTCACTTCACAACCACACATCCCTTCCCGTCAAGGGACATAATTGATAGCAGAAAAGAGTTAAGCTGATTGCTTTTTCAGTCAGCAAATTATCTCCCTTCACAGGCACAAATGCAAATTTACCAATACTTAATCTTTGAATTGATGTGAAATCCTTGTGTGTACTACAGCTCCAGTTCAGGTAATTAAGAAGAATGGCCGAGCTGCAAGAAGTGTGTTCGTTGCAAGCCCACGATGAGCGCGCCTGGTGCGTCGCCTGGAACCCCACCGGCTCGCTCCTGGCTTCCTGCGGCAGCGACAAACTTATCAAAATCTGGGCCAAAGAGGGAGAGCACTGGGTCTGCAAATCCGTGCTGGCCGACGCCCACACACGCACGGTTCGCTCCCTTGGGTGGTCGCCGTGCGGGAACTATTTGGCCAGCGTGAGTTTCGACGCCACCACGGCCGTGTGGAGCCGGAAAGGCGGGGAGTTTGAGTGCATCGCCACGCTGGAAGGTCACGAGAATGAGGTCAAGGCCGTGACCTGGGCGCGCACGGGGAGTCTGATGGCCACCTGCAGTCGGGACAAAAGCGTGTGGATCTGGGAAGGTGAGAGAGAACATTGGATGGGCTGGATGGGTGTATTTATAATATTTTAATAGTAATTGCAAATATGGTGTCGAGTTAGATAATTTATCGAAATTGTCACACAGTCACAACTGTTTGTACGCCCAGTTGTAACAGAATGGGAGTACATTGGGATGGGAACAAGAGCTGTGCGTTTCTCTTTATTGAATCTTTAAGGATCATTATATTCGGAAATGGGATTCTTTTTTAGGTAGAGGAGCGCGTAAAAAGTAGAACTCACTAGAACTAGAAGGGTGGTGGTGAGGAGAAGGGGGTGGGGGGTTGAACATGTGCTTCTTGTTAAACCCCATAATGCATTGAACAAGTTGAACTTGAAGAAAAATAACGATGTTAGAGGTTTGAGGAGAGACAAATAATCAACTTGAAGAAAAATAACGATGTTTGAGGTTTGAGGAGAGACAAATAATCCCTTTTTTGTAAAACTACAAGGTTTGCACTGTATTTAAAATAATTTGAGGGTCAAAATAGAAGCCATAATAAATGGACAATATGCTCTAAAATAAAGACAAATCTCTGTAACAATGTGTACATGGGTGGCGAGAAACAAAGGGAAATTACTCTGTGGTTCATGATAGTTTTTGTCGTCTGCTTCAAGCATGGTATAGTAGTGAAAGAATAGGCCCAGTATATTTTGTTGATCGTTTCCCGCAAGCGGAAATGGTCACAATGACGTATTGACTGAAAAATGTATACGTCAAACTTGAAACTTTGTAATTTACGTACAGATCTGTGTAATCGGGAACACTGATATTATGAATGTTTTGTGTGTTTCAGTGACAGATGACGAAGAGTTTGAGTGTGCCAGTGTGTTGTCAGTGCATACCCAGGACGTGAAGCATGTCAAGTGGCATCCAGAAAAGGAAATCCTGGCTTCCTGCAGCTATGACAACACCATCAGGGTAACAGCCTGTTCACAGCGTTTCAAACTGTCCTTTTCTACCAAAAATTGCATTATTGTTTGCGACAAAGTGAAACACATCTGTTTACAGAACAAATCCTTAGTAAAGAAGAATCATAAAAGACAAGGAAGAATTGTTAGTAAGGAAGAATCACTTCAGAAAACAATCGCTTCTCTTGTAAAAATAAAAATCCCTCTTGTAATTGTATTGTATACAATTTACAAATGATGAACCCCCTCATATGTTAATGCCAAACCCCAAAATATCTTGAAAATTCAGATTTGATAATCTTTTTTTTTATTATAATGCCATAGAGATGTGAGTACAGAAAAGTAAAAATCATCATCATTGATGAATATGTTGGGTTTTTTTCAAATTCTTAGAAAGAACTCTTGGTTTAGAAGAAACCTGTCAGTTAAATGTCATCTGAATTTGCTTGTATTCAAAGTACATATTTTCATTGTGAAAGTTAACATCAGTGATATGTATTTCATATTTTTTTTATATTATTATTTGTTTGGTCAAATATCTGCAAAGATGGAAATGAGGACTTTTGATTTTATGATTTAGTAATGATACAGTGGTTTACATTAGAAGCAGTGTACTGTTTTCGTTTTTGTCTGCAGCTGTTTAAAGAAGACAACGACGACTGGTGCTGTTTCGCCACCTTGAAGTCCCACAGTTCCACTGTCTGGAGCCTGGCCTTCGACAAGACAGGCACACGCATTGCGTCATGCTCAGACGACAAAACGGTGAAGATCTGGCAGGAGTATCCCCCGGGGAACCCCGAGGGCATCGCCACCAAGGACAACGAGTCCACATGGAAGTGCGTCTGCACTCTGGGAGGCTACAGCTCTCGCACCATTTACGACATAGACTGGAGTCACATGACCGGCGACATCGCCACGGCGAGTGGCGATGATACCATACGCGTGTTTCGGGAAGATGTGGGTTCGGATAAAAATCAGCCGTCGTTCAGTGTGTTGGCATCGGTGAGGAAAGCCCACGGTCAGGACGTGAACTGTGTGGCATGGAACCCCACAGTCCAAGGACTGTTAGCGTCGTGTAGTGACGACGGAACTGTCAAACTTTGGTCGTTAGTGTCAGAGTGTAATGTCCAGCAGGACAATCAGGTTTGCCAGTAAGTTTATCATAACAGATTTCTTACCTTTTGGATGTGTATTGACAAACTTTCACATTATCATTATGGAAAGGAAAAAGGGACTGAGTATTTTCCTTTCCATGATATGGTAAACTGATGGGGTTGGAGGGTGAATGAGGATTTTAACTTAAATAAAATGTTATTCGAAAAACAAAATGCTTGTCAGTGTTGGTAAAATTTAAGGGAATGTGATTATAAAAAGAATGTTAGAATGCTTGTCTTAACCCCTTGACTGCCAGAGAAAACTAAAGAAAAAGTCACTGGGCAAACCATGCCATGAAAAAGACAACTGATAGAGAAAATCTGGCAAAATGGTCTGAGGATATAGCTCTCTTGATTGTGCAAGAGCAAAAGCCAGCATATCAGGGTTGTTCCCCTTCATCTGATGACATCATCAGTGATGTCATCAGGTACGTACATAATGCGTTTGTGGCAGTCAAGGGGTCAAGGAAAATTGAAATACTAAATTTGACTAAACAACACAAAATTAATCTGTTGTTGTTTGTTCCTAAAAGTATGTGTAGGTCATCAAAAAGGTTATAAAATGAGCAGGCTGAAAATGTTCAAACTTTACTTTGAAGAACGTGAATAATAACTGCAACTGTGTGTGAAGAGAGAGAGAGACAGAGATTGTAAATTATGCTGGGTGCTAGCTTTATAAAATGTCTTTCTTTTCATTCTTTTTGGGTTTTTTAAAGATGATGATTTTTTTTTTTTTTAAAGATGATTTCTTTTTTACCACACATTTTTTTTCATCTGAATGCATCCAGCTACATATAATTTATAATGAGGCTTTATACTGAAAATGATCTGCCCCTGTCTAGCACACTGAGATGTGTGCACCACCTACATAAGATTATCGCCCTTGCCTGTCGCGAAGTAGTAGTATATAGCCACAGAAAATGATCTGCCCCTGACTCATCACTAGGTGGCATGGTCAATACAGTCATAAGATGATCTCCCTTTCATGTTGCCAAGACGTAGTACAGTGGTCGCCGCTTTATAAAGCCATTTTGGGACCGACGAAAAATGGCTTTAATAAGCGGCGGATTTAATAACCGGCGGTCCAGGATTACGTCATTTTCGAACACTTTTTTTGTTGCTTCTCTTTTGTTTACGTCAGTCACACTTTCACACTTTCTTTCGTCATTTACACTTGCTTGAATCTAAACACAACTTCACAAGGCCTCTAAAACGAAGTTGCCAGTCTGACAGAAAACACTAAAGTGATTTTATTTATTTATTAACTCAACACGTGCGGTTTTTATTGACTGACATTCTTTTCTAAACTCAGTTACTTCGTGATACATGTGAGCGTGCACATAAATATGCCAAAAAATTAAAATAAAATAAAAAGAACAAAATCGTGTGAGATTTAGTCACAAACTATGTGATTTCTCTGAGAAAAGTGGCTTTAATAAGCGGCGGGGTGGTTTTATTAAGCGGCTTTTTTTAATACATAACAAATAGTGAAAAATCCGGACCGTAAGAAATCGGCTTTAATAAGCGGCTGGCTCTATTAACCGCGGTTTTATAAAGCGGCGACCACTGTACTTATAAAGCCTCATTATAACGTAACGTTTGTCCTGAGGATTGTTTAAAATGGTGTGTTCAGCTAATATTTTTGTTGAATAAAATCTGATTTCAACGTAATGAAATGAAGTTTCGAAGTTCCTCTTGTGCATAGTTTGCATAACGGTCTTTAGTGAGGTAACTTCTGTTTATAGCTCATACTCCAGGTTTTTAACAACAATGTGGGAAGCATTTTTTTTTTCAAGCAAATTATGTTGTACATAAATAAAACTGTGTATTGCTGTTTCACTGTTTTATGTTATTTATATTGATTGATGAATTGTGGGCCTCTCCCATCGAACGTTTTTGAATGTTTAATCTTTTATTACAGTATTTCTTTTTTTTCTTTCTGTCTTTCTTTACTTGTCTATGTGTTGTTTTTATTCTTTTTTACCATACTTTTTTTTATCTGAATGCATCCGGCTACATACACACTGACAGTCACCAGGCATGGGAATTGTCAGTCTTTGGGCTGATTTCAGCTTTTTTGATGGTCCTCTTCAGTCTTTTTTTGCAGGTTTCAGCTTTTTTGATGGTCCAAGAGGACATTTATTAAATAAAAAAAAGAAGCCCAATGAGTAAAACTTAGTTATTGGTTATAAATGAATGCAAAATGAACTAAATGTATCAGTCCTATCTATACTGTTTTTAAGGCTTAGATAACAGAAGAAGCTTCATTTTCTGGGGGCTGTATCCCAACACACACGGTTTTCAGTTGTTTTTTTATTCCTTGCCTGCTTCCAGACCCCAATTTTCAGTCTTTTTTGTCTTCTCTAATTCCCATGCCTGAGTCACCTCTGTTCCTGTTCTAGGTTACTTTATTGTGACCATTGTTCGTTAGATATTCATGTTCTTGAGCTCCCTGTCATGTTTTCCCATGATGAATATTCTCAAGGATAATGTGGTAGAATTCAACAAATTCTGTTAACCTCCCTACACCTCCTCCTTTCAGTCCCCCTCCTCCTTTTCTGTTCGACCCCCCCTACTCCACTAAGTCCCCCCTCCCCCCTTTCATTTACATTAGTGTCGGATAATTACCATCATATAACAGGGGAGGCAACTGCAATAAGCACTCCTGGCTGGTCCTCGGAAGATCACTCTACCCTTTGTCAAATAGAAGGCAAAATCTGTTTTTGCTGTGTTTGGGCGAGAGAGAGAAAGAGACAGTGAGTTTGGCGTTCTAAGAATACTGCCTTCAAATGAAACACCACCTGGTGTTGAGGGCTAATATCATAACTCCACCTAAACATTCAATTCAAAACAGAAAAAAAGTAAACTGAAAACATTGCTTGAAGGCCTATTGCTTTGCTTGGTATTATTTTGTTGGCCCAACAAAAACTATGTTGCGCAAGATGCCCCCCCTCTTAGCTGTTAGATCATCTGGACACTTGATTTGGCTTTAGAATTGGTCCATTATGAAGACTTCTACTTGTCACAAGGCTGCATTACAAAACAATTACCGTAAAAAAAATGAACTATAAGCCGCATCCCTTAAATTTACAGAATATATAGTATTTGTCCACACATAAGCTGCAGCAGTTTATAAGCCGCAGGGAAATTACTCAAACAAAAAAGTTGACAAAGTTAAAGAAAAACAGTAGATTTTGCCTACTTTACCACAGAAAATAAATTCATGAGCTGAAAACACAAAAATAGAAATTATGCTCCTGCAACATGACTATTTAATGCTCTGAGACACTTCTATAAATCTGTTAAGTGTCAATACCAGTTGTGAGCTACAGTGAAGCTAAAACACAGGCTGGAGGATGTGGAAGAAAACAGATTCCATAATACTGATAAATATGAAATAGGAAAACTCCACAAACAAACCGCATCAGTATATACCCAACTGCAGAAGTCTTCTAAGCCTAATGAAATTGATGATCTAGTTTTGTCCATGCAGGATACTGTTTCAGATGTCAAGTCCTGGATGACCTCCAATAAATTAAAACTCAATGAAGATAAGACTGAGGCAATGATTGTTTCCACTCAGAGAACTTCCACCTCTGTTCAGTTTCCTGACTCTCTTGTCATTGGCGATGCTACCGTCCCTTTCTGTCAATCAGCTAAAAACCTTGGTGTAACCCTCGATTGTCGACTAACTATGATCACTCATGTCATGACTCTGATTCGTAATGTGAACTTTGAACTCCGTCGTATTAGTGCCATTCGTCACTATCTCACAGTTGAAGCCACCAAGACTCTAGTATCAGCTTTTGTACTGTCTCGCATCGATTATTGCAATTCCTTTACTTGTAGGCTGTCCTCAAACCCTCCTCAACAAACTTCAGAAAGTTCAGAACAATGCAGCTCGGTTAATCCTTAAAGTCCCTCGTACAGACCACATCAAACCCCACCTCAAGACCTTACACTGGCTTCCAGTCGAGGCAAGAATAAAGTATAAAATTGCTTGCCTCTGTTTCAATGCTGTCCATTCATCTAGTCCTGCCTACCTCTCTGATCTCGTTCACCTGTACTCACCCTCCAGGTCTCTCCGTTCCTCTTCTGACAAACTTATCCTTTCTATTCCTCGTACTAACACTAAGACAAATGGTGAACGTTCATTTTCTTTCAGCGCCCCTTCTGTCTGGAACACCCTACCATATGAACTTCGTTCTGCTAAATCTTTCCAGTCTTTCAAAACCGCTCTTAAAACTCACCTCTTCCGGCAATACCTCTGATTTCTTCCCTGTCCTGTTTCCTGCCTTAAAATGATGTCCCCCACATTGTGGGTGGGTGGGTGTGCGCGCGTGTGTGGGTGTGGGCGTGTGCGTGCGTGCGTGTTGTGGCTGTGTGAATGTTTGTGATAGTTGATATTGTAGTAGCTTATTTATGATTTATGTATTTATTTAAACAATTGTGAAGCGCCGTGAGCTCAAGAGAGAAAGGGCGCTCTATAAATGTTATTTATTATTATTATTATTATTATTATATAAGCCGCATGGGCCAAAGTTAAGGGAAAAAGTAGTGGCTTATAGTCCGCGTTTTACGTAGTTCAATGCCTCCTGGTTTGAGAGTCATGGGTGAAAGTAGTTCAGGAGTGCTCCTGAAATCAGGATTGGAAAAGCTAATAGAACGAGTCTTCAGGATTGGCCATCTTGTCATCCAGAACCAGTCTTATTAAATCAAACATTTCTGCCAACATTGATGGCAGATTAATTAACCTTTACCGGACTTCTGGGGTCGCCCACGACCCCTTGACACACAAAACATGTTATATCTCTAAAACTATTTAAGCAATCTTCATGAAATTTCATGACTTTGTCAAAAACGTAAATGGCTTTAAGTGTGTTAAATTTCATTAATGTGTATAAAATATAAATGACGTAATATGACGCGTAATTTTGATATACCTGTCCGGATGACGGGGGTCTCCCAGGACCCCTACTTTAAAGAGCACTGCAGTGCATTGAGTAGGGGTCGTGGGAGACCCCCGCCATCCGGACAGGGATAAACATATGGTGCCTCTTTGACAAGTAGGTGTCGTGGGAGACCCCCGCCATCCGGACAGGGATAAACACATGGTGCCTCTTTGACAAGTAGGGGTCATGGGAGACCCCCGCCATCCGGACAAGGATAAACACCTCGGAATTTGCTCTTTGTTGAGTAGGGGGTCGTGGAAGACCCCCGCCATCGTGTCCGTGTAGTCAAAAGCATGATCCGGTAAAGGTTAAAACAAGATATGCAATTCTAACACTATCCCCACTCACACATACATTGCATATTAGTTTTAATGTGGTCACCACTTCAGGATTGGGAAGATTCAGAGAACATTGAAACGTGTCATTTCAGGATTGAGAAAATGTTTTACTCTCACCCATGTATGTTATGTGTTCACAAAAGAGCAAGGTTTATACTGATTAATGATTTTAAAGAATAACAACAACAAAATGTTTGCCATTTTGCTTTCAGTGTGCTCTTTGCTCCAGTTCCATTCTATGTTAATCCCTTGATGATAATAATAATCCTTTTTTTATTCGCACACACACACACACCCTCCTGCCCCCGAGTTACTTTGCAATAAACCCAAACACAGGGAATTTTATTTTAGGCCAATATGAATTTTACGAAAACATCCGCCTCGGACATTCAAAGGTCTAGGGGCAAATTGATTTAGTTATTCATAGTTTTAAAGTTATTATTTATGCATGCGGTGCCACTGGCCAAAAGGGACCGCGTATTAAGTTCTGTTATAATATTCAGTCATTAAAACACTTCTTCCCTGCCTCCTCCTCCCCTTCTCCTTCTTCTTCCCTTGTGCTGTCTCATGTTCTTTCTTTTTTTGTACCCCCAATGCTATAGAAATAATGTACATTGTATTGTTACAAGGACCTGGCATTCTCTCTCTCTCTCTCTCTCTCTCTCTCTCTCTCTCTCTCTCTCTCTCTCTCTCTCTCTCTCTCTACACACACAAGAGACAGTGTGTGTGTGTCCTTTATTTAACGTCTATCCACCATTTGTGATATTAGACGACACACTCTCTTTTGTGTGGGTGTGTATCTGGGAGAGAAAACAAAAAATATATTCCATTTCACAGCCCTAAACTACAGAACCGATCTTTATGAAACTTGGCAGTTTGGTTTCCTAAGTCCTGAGGCGGTTGCCTGTTATGTCAAATTCACCAAATGGCAAGCTATATCAATGTAGTCCCAGTGATTTTGTTTTGTATTAAATAGTCTAGCTTTCACATAATGAAGATTATTCATATTGGCATTATGATACAGGAAATACTGACATTGTTCATTGTCGCAAAGTACCACCTTTTGTCTTTATTCACTTGGTTTAAACTTTGCAACTTACTTCAATTATTAAATCGATCATATTTTCTCCTTTGGTCTGATCCTTGCATTTGTTTTGTTCTTTTCATTGAACATTTAGAATTAGTTGAGCCACAGTTTACATGGCTTTGCCATTTCGTTTCTTTTCTCCTCCTCTCCCGCCTCATCTTGTTGTTGGAGGTGCTTTGCATTGCACTTTAATTTAAAGTGTGGCAATACGGAAGGCAGACTTTTCTCATTTTACAGTCTTCTCATTTAACCTTGTACTGAATCACATGCCTGTGTCTTTAAACGAATTTGTTAGGGGAAGGGAAGGTTAGGGACGTCGAGGCTGTCTGAACTCGAATTTCAATTCACACGTGAACCTTGGACCTTGATTTCATCTAGGCCTATTTTCAGTTCCAGCTGTCTTTGAGTTCAAAGCAAGGTTGCTATCAAGTCTCAATGTAGGGCCATTTCCCCCCTTCTTTTCACCATCAGGACAATATTGTATGTCAGCATGTGTAGCGGTCAAGGGGGAAATTGCACGACAGAAAGAAAGAAGGGATCGGAACACTCTGTGGCACGCACGTGCGCGCGCGTACACACACACACACACATGTACGTACACGCGCGCGCGCGCGGGGATTGGGCTTCAACTTGTGTGTAAAGAAAACACTGAAGGAGACAGTGTGGGTGTTTTTGTGTTGAAATAAGGGTGTAGCAAGACAACGAAAGACATGTGCATGTCTCATGCTCACGTAGGTTGTTTTGTGTGTGTGGCACTCAACTCAACTCAACAAAACTTTATTGTCTCGTGTTAGAAATTCAGTGTGGCAACACCCGCAATCTGAACAAATAAAACATCACATACAATGACATATACAAATATATATTATTAAGATTTTGATGCAAGACGTAAACAAAGTAACAGCAAAGAAGAAAAAACGAACGTTCATAGGAAAAGCTGCTGTTACAGTGACCACAACTTCTGTAGCATTGCAAGCTTCTGTTAAGTTACCACAACTTCTGTAGCATTGTAAGCTTCTGTTAAGTGACCACAGCTTCTGTAGCATTGTAAGCTGCTGTTACAGTGACCACAGCTTCTGTAGCATTGTAAGCTTCTGTTACAGTGACCACAGCTTCTGTAGCATTGTAAGCTTCTGTTACAGTGACCACAACTTCTGTAGCATTGTAAGCTTCTGTTACAGTGACCACAACTTCTGTAGCATTGTAAGCTTCTGTTACAGTGACCACAACTTCTGTAGCATTGCAAGCTGCTGTTACAGTGACCACAGCTTCTGTAGCATTGCAAGCTTCTGTTACAGTGACCACAACTTCTGTAGCATTGTAAGCTGCTGTTACAGTGACCACAACTTCTGTAGCATTGTAAGCTTCTGTTACAGTGACCACAACTTCTGTAGCATTGTAAGCTTCTGTTACAGTGACCACAACTTCTGTAGCATTGTAAGCTTCTGTTACAGTGACCACAACTTCTGTAGCATTGTAAGCTTCTGTTAAGTGACCACAACTTCTGTAGCATTGCAAGCTTCTGTTACAGTGACCACAACTTCTGTAGCATTGTAAGCTTCTGTTACAGTGACCACAACTTCTGTAGCATTGTAAGCTTCTGTTACAGTGACCACAACTTCTGTAGCATTGTAAGCTTCTGTTACAGTGACCACAACTTCTGTAGCATTGTAAGCTTCTGTTACAGTGACCACAACTTCTGTAGCATTGTAAGCTTCTGTTACAGTGACCACAACTTCTGTAGCATTGTAAGCTTCTGTTACAGTGACCACAACTTCTGTAGCATTGTAAGCTGCTGTTACAGTGACCACAGCTTCTGTAGCATTGCAAGCTTCTGTTACAGTGACCACAACTTCTGTAGCATTGTAAGCTTCTGT
This sequence comes from Phymorhynchus buccinoides, assembly GCA_017654935.2. Classification (NCBI taxonomy): domain Eukaryota; kingdom Metazoa; phylum Mollusca; class Gastropoda; order Neogastropoda; family Raphitomidae; genus Phymorhynchus; species Phymorhynchus buccinoides. Next base: position 25,463,770 of record CM065703.1, read on the forward strand.
TACAGTGACCACAACTTCTGTAGCATTGCAAGCTTCTGTTACAGTGACCACAACTTCTGTAGCATTGTAAGCTTCTGTTACAGTGACCACAACTTATGTAGCATTGCAAGCTTCTGTTACAGTGACCACAACTTATGTAGCATTGCAAGCTTCTGTTAAGTGACCCACTCCCTCTTCCCTGCTTCCCCGAACAAACGGCCAAACTGACCAATAGTTTCGTCATGAACTTTTTATTGCCATGCCTGCAGGTTAAATTAAGGAGGATAACAATAAGATAAAATCACATTTTCGCTGATGATATCGACTTTGGCCAATTCACTTTGTCTGCTATGGTCCTCGTAATAAATTACTTCTTCCGGTTCAGAGAATATTCATCAGCTGTAGGCTAAGTGTTTAGGCAAGACGGGATTCGTTTGGGCCGTCAGTACTTGGTTACCTCCTTAGGCTAGTTCGCATCTTTTTCCCGCTTTCCTTCTCTTTTTGTTTTCATTTTTACTAATTACCATCCACCAACCCCTCTACCCTTCCCACCTTTCTGTGTTTCGCGTTTTCATACACCTTGTCCTAATTCTAGTTCATAAAAACCGAAACCCTTCTCATCTACCGTCTCAATTCTGCCCCCACCCCTCGGAAAGCATCACCCCCCAACCCCAACGCCCGGAAAGCATCAAGGTGAAGGATAGTCACGGTCATCTATTTAAACATGGTCAGCAGGGGGAAAACATCGCATCCTGCATTTCTGTCAGCCTGAGAAGATCAGCCGCGAATCCCACACGAAGATAAGAAGGTAGGCCTAGATGCTGCTTTGTTTGGGCATTTTTTCCCTTTTAAAAAAATCAATAATTAGGGGAAGACGGGGTAAAAAGCGCATGGGCGGGTAAGAAGCCCACCCCAATTATATCATGAAATAAAGAAAATTTCAGTCAAATTTGCCCATGAGACGAATGCTAGACATTAACGCTCGTCTCATGGGCAAAATGAGACTGAAATTTGCTTCATTTCATGAGATAATTGGGGTGGGCTTCTTACCCGCCCATGCGCTTTTTACCCCGTCTTCCCCTAACATCGCAAATCTTGAATCACCCAAAAGAACAAGCAATACGACTTGAAATCTTTGGATTGATATGAAGAAAAAAACAAGTACAAGAGAAGAAGAAAGGAACTCACGCAAATATAGTTATGTGGGTGGTGGTTTTTGTGTCTTTTTTGCAAATTATTTTCGGTGTATGGGATTTTAACACCATTTTTTTTCCTCAAGAAAATTATTCATTGGTAATGTGAAGCTTACAACGTGAAGCTATTCTAGACAAATTTTTGTTTGGGTGTTTGTTTTAGT
>CM065703.1:25470105-25487605 GCA_017654935.2 Phymorhynchus buccinoides
CCCGCGGCCCACCAATGGTGGTCAGCAGAAGGCCAGTGACGACAAGTGTGTGGTCATCAAACCCGATACAACCGTCTTCGTGGTGCCCTGCGACCGCCTCACCTTCGAAGTTCCATCCTAATATAAGTCATTCCTGGAACGTTGCAACTTTGCATGTTACAAAAAGGCTATGCTCTAACTACTGTAATGTAGGCCTAATCCAGAAAATACTTTATTTTAAAAATTAGAAAGAAGGATGACCAAAAAAACGAAAAAACGAAGAAAGGAAGTGGCCTTCTTGTGCATTTTTGTGCTCATTTAGTGATTTACCTTTTTCTTCTAGTTAGACAATTAACTCATCAGCGTTTCGTTGTTTGTTTGATTTTTTTTCATGGCAAAATTACCATACTCGTAAATACCTGATGGTATCAACCGTCAGTAACAATGGACTGATAGCTGTTTGCTGTGAGAAAGTTCAATAAAAATGAATGAGTTAAAATTGCCTTCTGTTTGATCTGGTTTTCTTATTTTGAACTAAAGAGTAAGTGTGTGTGTGTGTGCGCGCGTGCGTGCGTGCCTGTGTCAGTGTGTGTTGAAAAGGAAATACATGTGTGTACGCGCGCGTGTGTGCATGACATGGATAGCATCAACACACGCACTGATGGTTCATACGCATGCATACACACACTAACACACACAAGAACGCGCACGCTCGCGCGCGCGCATACACACATAGGCCCTATGGGCCTAAACGCGCGTGCTCCACGGGCTCGTCCACGTACTCGTATGCATACACGCGCGCGCGCACACACACACAAGCACGCACGCACGTGCATACAAACGCACAAACAAGTGTGCTGGCCCTCACGCACGCATGCACTTATTTAAGCTTACACACACGTACGCACGCATGCATGCACCCCACGCATAGGGCCTACTTACTTGTACACTGGAATTTCTCTCTCTCGTTCTCTCTCTCTCTCTCTCTCTCTCTCTCTCTCTCTCTCTCTCTCTCTCTCTCTCTCTCTCTCTCTCTCTTTCTCTCGCTCTCTTTCTCGCTTGCTATTTGACATGAAAGATGAAGATTAAAATTATAGCCCCGTCGACAGCAAAGGCCATGTCAGGGCTGTCACCACGTTCAATTTGAACTCGTGTCTAACTCGCAATGGATTAGGCTTCATTCATATTTAGGCCTTGTGTACATTAGATCCGCGAGCTGCAAATTCCGTAGGGAAACCAAGAAATATAAGCGGATGGGATTACGGATGGGTTTCTGCGTGTAATGGGCACACTCATATTTCTCACTTCCAGATTTTTGTTCGGATTGTGTATGGGTTTCGGTGCGGAATTTGCGCGTATTTGTGCACACATCCTTAAAGGGTAGCATTGTCCTTCAGCATGACAGCAAAATAAGGAAAACATTGACAATATTTGTTTAACTTCTCACGGGGGTGGGGGGTGGGTGGCAGATTAGACACTATGTTTATATGAAAGTTTGGTCAGTGTACTTTGCACATTTACTTGTTTGCCAAGCATAAAATAGGGCCCCACTATTTGACACCTCTATGTAAGAATTCAGAACTTAGTGTAAAATAGGGGGTATGGGTATTAAAGACCCCCCACGTCACGTGTCCCATTCCCTCTTATGATAGGAAGATTTCTGAAGATTTCTTACTAGCTATAAGAGGAAACACACGTGAAAACCGTGATTTGGACACGTGACGTGGTGGGTCTTTAAAAACCACAGAAAGATCTGGATTTAGTTTTTGTCGAAATAAGTATTGATAGTATGATGATTTAGGAGTTTTACAGCATCTGTGTTTCATGTGTTAGTACTTCCGGTTTGTTTTGTCTTGAACAAAGGACAACAACTGCAAAAAGACACAATATTTTGTCTTCAAAGTGTGTTTTTATTCAGGTATTGGTTGACCTATTTCCATACTGCAAGTTTTTCTGATTTCTAATTTTGGACATTTTGTTTTAGAACCAATTTAATGTTTGACGAGGGTGATGATTCGAAGTGTCTGGGTTTCTTCATATGACTTAGTGTGAGTGTGGAATGCTTGTCGTACTACAGCGTGCGGTTGTGTGAATGCAGTTTTCAACTAGTCTATACGAGGGGCACTCCATATAGTTTGCAATGTGGCTAACTGGCAGTGTGTACCTTCCTTCTGGCTAGTCCAGCTTTTAGAAGTATACTTCACTAGAACACATGCATATGGATATTCTGTCAAAACGGTTATGGTACCAGATCAGGTCAACTGAGGTATGTCAAAAACAGTGCCCTCGACGAACACTCAAGCATATTCAACTATCTAGATCCGCCCCGCCCCCTCACTAGTGTTTGACTTTGACACATGATAGCAGGCAACAGTCATAAGAGAATAAGGTGTTTTTTAAGTGATTGGGAGACCAGCCACACTCTGCACAAGTCTGTTCTCATGCAAAATGTTCAAAGTAGCTGCAGCTGTGTGGTCACTGCGCTGTCACACTGAAATAGGGGGAGACTGGGTACCAGTGCTTGGACAGCAAACCCAACGTGACTTTGACTAAATTGTTATTTATGTTTCAATCTACAAAGACAGCTCTTCTCTCTGGGAGGTGAACTGAGGCCACAGAACCAGGGTGTTTTTTCAGAACAAAATCACGGCAACTATTTGTTTGATAAATTGTTCTGCTGGTGTCTTTTCTATGGCATTGCATTGGTGAGGTCTCACCCGAAACATCCAAACGGGTAATTATTGCTCTTTTTTTTTTATCATACTGACAGATGAGTGTTGTATCATCTTTAACGATGTCCCAAATGCTGGCTGACTTCTCACCATCTAATTTGTTGTATGATTTGGGTGCAGCATTCAACCCTACCTATTGTTTATCCTTGGTGGGGAAATAACTGTTATAGCGCTTCTGCATACCCAGGTATTCATGTAAGAATTTACCCAGGCTTCCTGATGAAAAGTTCAATATGTTTTCCATCTCATCAGCACTTATCCTGAGATCATTTCCGACCAGAGTCTTTACACTGGCTATGGTTGTAACAGTCACAACGGTCACTTGACAATTATAACGGTTGCTTTCTTCTAGTGTTCTTCTGCCAAATTGAAAGCCTTTGAGCCATTCATGAACTTTTGTTTCTGACCGAGCAAGGTCTGAAAAACAATTTATCGAAGTCTAAAACTTTCATTTGAATGTCTTTCTTTGAGCTTAAGCATAGAACTGAGTTTATTGATAAGACATTCTCTGCATTATAGAGATTTTCACAGCTTGGGGTCAACGTTCACCTTGGCGGACATTTTGCTTTGCTCAACGGTTATGGACTGGTGGAAAATAATGAAATTTTGCGACGTAAGTATTATGATAATGGTCTGTCTCGTGACAGCATTTAAAATTTTCTGATGTCATTATTATGAATTTCACATTGCAAAACATGTGGAGTGCTCATCGTATGTGGAACACGTTTGAAAATATAGGCCTACATATGAAAATAAACAAAAAACATACACTCTCTTACGTTTGTTCAGTCTTATACATTTACATACATTTGCCAATAAGATACACATCATACACCTGTGCAGGCGCACACTGACACAGACACTGGCACTGACAGACAGACAGACATAGAGACAGACAGACAGACACACACACACACACACACACACACACACACACACACACACACACACACACACACACACACACACACACACACACACACATGCGCGCGCGCACACATACACACACGTACACGTTATACAATAATGGTAGACGTTTGGACTGTAATTGAAATATTGGGTATGCTTACAAAATGTTTATGCCCACAAAGTTCACTTCCTGTGTTAATGTCCTGTTCTGGAGCTTTCATAGGGGAAGACGGGGTAAAAAGCGCATGGGCGGGTAAGAAGCCCACCCCAATTATCTCATGAAATAAATATAATTTCAGTCAAATTTGCCCATGAGACGAATGCTAGACATTAACGCTCGTCTCATGGGCAAAATGAGACTGAAATTTGCTTCATTTCATGAGATAATTGGGGTGGGCTTCTTACCCGCCCATGCGCTTTTTACCCCGTCTTCCCCTATTTTGTGTAGCGGGGTGGGAATATTGTCATATTTGGAACAATCGTGCACTTAGCGACAAGTCCTTGAAATTTGGCATGGTGATAGGCTTTGGGTTAGTATTTTCAAAAAACATCGCAAACAAATTGATGACGTCACAACTGGCAACTCCCTAAAAAAAACATTCTAAGCATTTTCACACAAAATAGTATTCTAAACACCTAAATGCATCAAATGCAGTAATCAAAACATATCAGACTTGTCAATATATATTCGCGTTTGCCATCTAAAAATGGAATAAATGTCGTCATAATCGAGAACGTTTTTAGCAAAGGCCAAAAATAGTCAACAAACCCCAACGGACCAATGTTCTATTTAGGGCATATGTATGTCTATTGTTATGTGTTCTACCAGTATCCACAACATGAAAGACAGTTTTAAATTATTTCTTTGTTTATTTGATTGTTTTCTCAATCAAATCAATAAGGGAAAAAAAGAGGCAAAATTGTATCTTCTATGCCCAATTTCTGCAAATCATCTATTTTGAATGCCAAACTTCAAATAATTATTTTTTTAAAATAGACAAGATAACTGAATTCAGTTTTGCGTGTATTAACACGGAATCTTTGCTCCACCATGAAAAATTAAAATATCAATTTATGCAAAAATTCCATTATGTCTGGTTTTCCTATGCACCGTCATTTTATTTCTGGGAAATTTCATAGAAAGACTCTAATAATAATAATAATAATAATAATAATGGTTATTTGTTGCGCTCCGTCTCCAAAGAGCTCAGTAATAAACACAAAACATTCAGAAATATATATATTAAATACAAATCCTATATTTCACGCGTGCGCACACGCACACGCACGCACGCGCACATACACGTACACACACACACACACACACACACACACACACACACACACACACACACACACACACACACACACGCACAGCACACACACAAACACACCGAAAAGACATTAATACCAAATTCAACGTGTCAAGATTTTGTAATAAAACATACCAAAGCCATTCAACTTACAAAAACACCTATTTAAATAGTGACAAGACAACATCTGCTTTATGTCCATGACTGTCACAAATCCATGTACATTATGTGTCTGTGTATATGTTACAGTCAAAATGAGAAATTAGTCATTACGAGTAATGCCTGAAAATGTCATTCATTTCCGGAACTACCTGTTTCAAACAGCCATTACTGGAAATGGCTAAAATTTTCAGTCACTACCAGTAATGCCTGAAAATGTTCTCCTGTCAATACCCGAAATGACTAAACACAAAACACATTTGAACCTGAATGGTTTTTAATTTATGATGCATTCAATCAGAAAAATAAATGAATTTTAAGGCTAAAAGCAAGTCTATGAACACGATAACCAATAAATCAATATCATGATTGTGTGAGTGATACTCATGCATCTCTTCGAATGTGTGACTGGCAAAAACGAAGAGCATGTAGACAACGCCTGTTAGGGCGCGTGAACAACAACTCAACAACAACTGTACACACCACAATGGATCTAATGCATTAATATTGGCTACTACAAATCACAAGAGGTCATTTTGTTAAAAGGATATTGTGTCACACATGTAGTTCTGAGTCTACAAATAGAATTAATGACGTCACAATTTCGAAACCCCAAGAGCAAATTCTAAAATATTTCACACAAAACCTCTACACATCCTGAAGATTGAATAGGACCATTTTTTGTTAAATGTCCCGAGTATATCGATTCAAGAATTATTTTTTGGAAAGAGTGCAAACATAAAGTATTTACAATTACTTATAATATCAAATAACAAGCACTCTATATCTGCCTCTTTTTTTATTTTATTTTCTTTCGCCGCAGTTTACTTAACTGAACCAGCATTTCCCAAGTATTAGCAGAGAGAGAATTGAATTGAATTGAATTGAATGAATTTTATTTATAGAGGGTAATAGAATAAGCAATAACATGCTTTTTTACATCCAGCCCTCTGAAGAAGAAAAAATACAAATAAAAAAGTTGAAATGGAAAAGGAAAATGAGAGAGAGAGAGAGAGAGAGAGAGAGAGAGAGAGAGAGAGAGAGAGAGAGAGAGAGAGAGAGAGAGAGAGAGAGAGAGAGAGAGAGAGAGAGAGAGAGAGAGAGAGAGAGAGAGAGAGAGAGAGAGAGAGAGAGAGATATGAATAAAACAACATAGTGTTGATGCGTTTGTTTGTGGTGAAAAAAGGCGATGAAGTCAATGAAAAAATATGGAAGGCAGAGACAAGAGACACTCACTGAGTCCCTATAACATAGACCACACTGCTACCACTGAGTCCCTATAACATAGACCACACTGCTATCAAAGCGAGACAAGAGACACTCACTGAGTCCCTATGATATAGACCACACTGCTACCACTGAGTCCCTATACCATAGACCACACTGCTACCAAAGCGAGACAAGAGGCACTCACTGAGTTCCTATAATATAGACCACACTGCTACCACTGAGCCCCTATGATATAGACCACACTGCTACCAAAGCGAGACAAGAGACACTCACTGAGTCCCTATACCATAGACCACACTGCTACCACTGAGTCCCTATAACATAGACCACACTGCTATCAAAGCGAGACAAGAGACACTCACTGAGTCCCTATGATATAGACCACACTGCTACCACTGAGTCCCTATACCATAGACCACACTGCTACCAAAGCGAGACAAGAGGCACTCACTGAGTTCCTATAATATAGACCACACTGCTACCACTGAGCCCCTATGATATAGACCACACTGCTACCAAAGCGAGACAAGAGACACTCACTGAGTCCCTATACCATAGACCACACTGCTACCAAAGCGAGACAAGAGGCACTCACTGAGTTCCTATAATATAGACCACACTGCTACCACTGAGTCCCTATACCATAGACCACACTGCTACCAAAGCGAGACAAGAGACACTCACTGAGTTCCTATAATATAGACCACACTGCTACCACTGAGTCCCTATACCATAGACCACACTGCTACCAAAGCGAGACAAGAGGCACTCACTGAGTTCCTATAATATAGACCACACTGCTACCACTGAGTCCCTATACCATAGACCACACTGCTACCAAAGCGAGACAAGAGGCACTCACTGAGTTCCTATAATATAGACCACACTGCTACCACTGAGCCCCTATGATATAGACCACACTGCTACCAAAGCGAGACAAGAGACACTCACTGAGTCCCTATACCATAGACCACACTGCTACCACTGAGTCCCTATAACATAGACCACACTGCTACCACTGAGTCCCTATAACATAGACCACACTGCTACCACTGAGTCCCTATAACATAGACCACACTGCTACCACTGAGTCCCTATAACATAGACCACACTGCTACCACTGAGTCCCTATACCATAGACCACACTGCTACCAAAGCGAGACAAGAGACACTCACTGAGTTCCTATAATATAGACCACACTGCTACCACTGAGTCCCTATACCATAGACCACACTGCTACCAAAGCGAGACAAGAGGCACTCACTGAGTTCCTATAATATAGACCACACTGCTACCACTGAGTCCCTATACCATAGACCACACTGCTACCAAAGCGAGACAAGAGGCACTCACTGAGTTCCTATAATATAGACCACACTGCTACCACTGAGTCCCTATACCATAGACCACACTGCTACCAAAGCGAGACAAGAGACACTCACTGAGTTCCTATACCATAGACCACACTGCTACCAAAGCGAGACAAGAGACACTCACTGAGTTCCTATAATATAGACCACACTGCTACCACTGAGTCCCTATACCATAGACCACACTGCTACCAAAGCGAGACAAGAGGCACTCACTGAGTCCCTATGATATAGACCACACTGCTACCACTGAGTCCCTATACCATAGACCACACTGCTACCAAAGCGAGACAAGAGACACTCACTGAGTTCCTATAATATAGACCACACTGCTACCACTGAGTCCCTATACCATAGACCACACTGCTACCAAAGCGAGACAAGAGACACTCACTGAGTTCCTATAATATAGACCACACTGCTACCAAAGCGAAACTGTGGCGGTACCATTTGAGGTTTAACCGAGGCGTGGTTACTGCTACACCTATCTGTATTGTTAAAAAAAATGGGGACTTTACTGGTGGTGCACTGCCTCCGGGTATTGCCTCCAGTATTTTCCCCACCATCTTCGTATCTACAAATGTCCCATATGTGTCTGTTCCAGACCGAGAGGACGTAAAACACCATTTTTCATTCGTTCATTCCAAAGCGAAACAAGATTTTCTTTGATTAAGACAACCAGGCCTACAACAACAATGACAATAGGCCTAAAACTAGATATCCTTAGTACCTATACGCACACAAAATGTGAGCATCCTACGTCCCCCCCCCCCCCCCCCCCCTTTAAAAAATAAATAAATAATGGGTGGCGCTGCACTTGCGGCAACGTGCTCTCCAGATGGGAGCAGCCCGAATTTCACAGATAACTCTTTGTGACTAGAATATAACAAATACCAAATACCTCCGTTCAAACGTCACCGTGCTAACATAGTCACCCACATAGATAGATAGTCAGCACATTACCAGCTTCGTTCGCTCTTCGCCCGCGGCTGGTAACCAGTAGGAACTTAGGGGGGGGGGGGGAGGGGGGGGGGGGCTTGCTTTAGTTTCTGTTATGTTTACCAAAACACCTTCTACCCGTCTCCTCTCATAAAAAAAAGAGGGCTAAACCAACTGACCATTATCATTGGACTAATTAATTCGTCATTAAGTTTTATTGCAACGCCTGAGGGTAAAGGTGAAAAACATCTATCAAATTAAAATGAAATTTTATATTATGCTTATCGATGTTGGTCCATTCTGCCGTGGGCGTCATAATTCATCCCTCCCACCCCACCTTCCAGCCCCATGGCCAGCGGTTAGCAGACAATAACAGTGGCGTAGGAACGTTTTGAAGCTAGGGGGGCAGGATTGCCGACAAACCGAGGGGGGGGGGCGAGGGGGGGAAGGGGGATAGGGGGCGAGGGGGGGCGAGGGGGGGCGGGGGGAGCGAGGGGGAGCGAGGGGGGGGGGGGGGGGGGGGGGGGCGAGGGGGGGCGAGGGGGGGCGGGGGGGGGGCGAGGGGGGGGGGCGCAAGCGCTCGGACAAGAGGGGGGGGGGGGGGGGGGGGGAGCGCAAGCGCACAGACAAGGTAGATGGATAAGTTAAGTCACACGTCTTAGTAAATGCTACAAAAACACTTTGTAATTGTTATTTTTAACCATAATCATAACCAACTATAAAAATCTATGAATGAAAGAAAACATGATGTGAATTCAAAGGAGACAACAAGAAGACATAAAAATACAACCATGTTTGGGGGCGGATCAGCCAGTCATGGAACAGGGGAGGGATAGTTTCAAGTGGTCAGTTGGGGTGGGGCGAGGGGACTGGGGGGCTTGCCTCTCAGAAGCTGATGATAATTTGAATGTAAAGGATGCAATCAAGGCTTCTTGTGATAGAATAAGCTAAAATAATAGCATGGGACTACATTTCTCCCTCTTTGTCTTTTCTTTTTCTTTTTTTGAAGGGGTAGAACCCCTGTAGCCCCTCTCAAATCCATATTTTATTAAGTAACCAAGTCCAATATAACAGCAATGAGGTCCATACATCAAAGAAAAGAAACGGAAACATATCTGAGCCATCTAAGCGTCGTATCACATTGTAGCAAGTCTTTGTTTGGTGATGACTGAGTTTAAGAAAAGCCCAAACCATAAAAGAACAAACTTACTAACATTATTTATATATAAACAAGAAGTGTTCTTTACTACTTTTATGGTAAGTCTAGTTCAGACCTTTTTAAAAAAAATGTAAATTGGACACATAATTATTGGAAACCAAACCAGGCCGTGCTACTGTCAAATATTGTGACCCAAAATCAGTTATAATCAATAATACTTGTTCAAAACAAATCAGCCATTATTACTATCATCCACCTAATAAACAAAAGCATACCAAATTCTACCAATTTTGTAAAACTTCAAAACGTGAGTGTCAGTCAGTCCTGTTTGACTAGCCACGACTTCCAGATACAAAAGAAGCAATTACTATTCTGGAGGACTGGGTACAGTGTTAAATGCAAAGAAGTCTTGCCTAAAATATCCCCACTTTCCTGGACAAAGAGATTTTAGACAGCTGGTGCTGTGGAAGGTCCCCAAAGGCCAAATAATCCTTTTTGCTGCAGTACTAGTAAGAGCAAGTGCAAATGCCTCCGATTTTGGGATTCAATATCATTCACAAAAGATTAACAATTTACCATGATTTGCAATCTTAAGATTTTCAAAATGTGACATAGAACATGGATCCAAGGTAAATCTACAAATACACCAGTGACACCGGGCTGAACCATGCAGGCCCTCAGCTCTAATGACACCGGGCTGAACCATGCAGGCCCTCAGCTCTAATGACACCGGGCTGAACCATGCAGGCCCTCAGCTCTAATGACACCGGGCTGAACCATGCAGGCCCTCAGCTCTAATGACACCGGGCTGAACCATGCAGGTCCTCAGCTCTAATGAGCGCTTTCAATTTCAGTCACATGAATTCACATTAGCAACTTAACTAAGTTTGGATTTTGTGTGTGTCGTCTGTACTTTTTCATCTTCAAGGGTGTGGAAGTGGTGGGATGGTGTACAAAGTAAGGGGAGGGGCGACAGAAGCAGAATTGGGGTGCAACTGATTTTGTTTTTGCAAAAGTCACAGGGGGCATGTGCAGGAGGGGGAGAGGGGGAGGGTCAGAAGACATGGATAAGGGGACAGTATTTGATAGATCTCGTAATTGTACAATTAAAAACGGCCATATTTTCAGTATCAGAAGTTTAATGAAATCGATGTGTTGTATGGAAAAATGGAGCCTTTGACCCTGTTCCTACGCCACTAAATAATTTATGTCATTAGGCCTAGATGTGAGTGTTCTGAGACAAACATCCTTGTGTAACTTTCACCCTCATCCCTGCTTTATCCTTACACTCCTTATTTTCTCCCTCCACATTTTCTTACGCCTTCTCCACATTCTAGTTCGCATCTGACTTTCACAAAATGGAAAACTTATTCACGATTCAGCCATTGCCTCATTTTATGTTATTTTTAAAGTAAAAATTAAAAAATAGAGCCTGAAGACAGGATGATTTTCATATTTAAGCAGGTTGAAAAGTTAACGAATAAAAAGACAGGCACACAACCCACCCACCCCCCACCCCCCCCCACCCCACCCCCACCCCCCCACCCCCACCCCCACCCCCACCCCCACACACACACACACACACCCATACACCCCTACACACACATAGGAACACAGGCACACACACACACACACACACACACACACACACACACACACACACACACACACACACACACACACACACACACACACACACAGAGAGAGAGGGGTGCGGGGGGGGGGGTAATAATGAGAACAGTAGAGGGAAGATATAATCGTTTGACTTAACCTACAAATTGCGTTTTAAAAATGGTGTGATGTTGAGGGGGCGGATGATGGGGGTAAATCTAGGCGGAAGGAGAGAGGGCTGCGGGAGAGGTGGTGGACTAAAAATGGGGGAAAGGCCTCAGGTCAAGGATAGTCAACGGTCATCTGCAGCATGTGTATTTAAGACGTGGCCAGCAGGGTAAAAATAACACCACATCGGGTCCTGGTTTTCAGCAAAGATCATCCCATAATCTCACACGAAGACAAGAAGGCCTACTGTTGTTGTTGTTTTTATTTGGTATTTGTATTTTTGTTTATTTTATACGATGGAAAACAATTTTCTATGTGCATTTGTATGTGCACCCATGGACGATAAAGAATCTTAAGTCTTAGGTCTTATTTATTTATCCATAGCAGTCACACAAGTCTTCGACAACCCAAAAGAACGAACAGCTGGGAATGGAAGTCTTTGGATTGATGCCAAGAACAAGAAGAACAATAGAAGAAGAAGAAGAAGAAGAAGAAGAAGAAGAAGAAGAAGAAGAAGAAGAAGAAGAAGAAGAAGAAGAAGAAGAAGAAGAAGTGAGTCTATAGTATCGTACATGTTCGGTTGTGTGTGTGCGTGTGTGTGTGTATGTAAGACCTTTAACCTTAACTCAAAACCTTAACGTTGTCATTTTCTCTAGAGAAGAAGAAGAAGAAGAAGAAGAAGATGAAGAAGAGGAAAACAAGAAGAGAGGAACTGACACGAAGATTTTTTTTTCAATTTATTTTCTGGATGTGGGAATTTAACACCATTTTATTCCTCAAGAAATTGGTGATTTGGAATATACAACGTGAAATTAGACTACTTTGGACAAATCTGTGGGGGGTTTCCTTGTAATTTTGTTGAATATCTACATACCTACTGGTCTTGTGATTTGTGATTGTTTGTTTGTTTTTTTGGGGTTTTAAATGCACAAAAAAGCCATTAATCTTTCGGATAGGTTTTTTTCTTTCTGGTGGAGAATATAAACGTGTATTTGTTTGCTTGTTTGTGTATCTTTGTTTTGTTTCTTAGAAAGATCCAGATGTTGATGATGATGTATTCATGATTGCAATTAGCATGATTTACGCACAACTTTATAAATGCATGTGTGTATGCAAGCGTACGTGCAATATTGTTAGTTCCACAGTGGGAACTATATTGTGATCGGGTCCGTCTGTCTGTCTGTAAGTTGATTTTCTCAAAAACTGTTGGATGGATTTTAATCAAATTTGGTAGATGGGCATCTTGAAAAGGTAGATTCCTTTCGATATTCATGACTGAGCTGACCATGACCTTGAAGTTTGACCTTGAACACCGAAATTTCCTTCTTTGGGCTATATATTTCGAGCTGTATCTCATGAACCGGTGAACAGAATCGCTTCAAATTGTGTGTGGCGGTGTATCATAGCGCCGGGATGGTTCCGTAAAGAAAATATAGCCATGCTGACCTTGACTTCAGGTTTGACCTTGAAAATATAAACTTCTTCTTGTGGCCATATCTTTCACATCATTGAAAATGTCAAGGTCAAGGCTATTGGCTTGGAGGTGTGAAATCTGTGTTTTAGCTATATCTATCACATTTGTGAAATTACAGACTTCAAATTTGGCATCCTGGTAGACAGGGTCAAGGTCAAGTGTAGTGCAAAGTATTGTTTAGATTCATGACCTTGACCTTGACTGTAAAAAGCTCAGGAAAAGGGGGAAGTGGGAGAGGGGAGAGAAGAGCTACACAGGTTTTGAGGTTCACATAATGATGTGTCGGTCATAACGTCAGTGTGTCTGGTTATTGTTGTCACATAGGCCTATGTGCCTGTTCCAGGCAAGAGGACGTTAAGCAAACTTTCATCTCATGGTAAAAGAGCGAGGGAACTTGCCGCCGCTCGGCGAGCGACTCACTTGTTGTGTTTGTGTATGCTTGTGTATTGTGTGGGGTATACATATCTGTGAGCGTGTTTCTGTGTGCAAGCGCGGCACGCGCGTGTGTGTGCGCGCACGTACGCGTGCATGCATGTGCGTGCGTGCGTGTGTGTGTATGTGTGTGTGTGTGTATTTGTGTGTGTGTGTGTGCGTGTGTGTGTGTGTGTGTGTGTGTGTGTGTGTGTGTGTGTGCCCTTTCTTTTGTGTCAGTATTTAGAGTGAAGAGTCCAGAAGACAGACAGCCATGAAGGTCAGCATCACTGTCATCAGCCTGGCTGTGTTGGCGCTCACCCTCCTCTCCTTTGTGAGTGAAGTCATTAGTGATCAGTAAGGCTATGCATTCAGATACCCTCCCTCCCGCACATACCCACCGCCTTAAAACCACTCTCTATCCCTCCCCTCCCTACCCCCTCTCTCTCTCTCTCTCTCCCTCTCTCCCTCTCTCTCTCTCTCTCTCTCTCTCTCTCTCTCTCTCTCTCTCTCTCTCTCTCTCTCTCTCTCTCTCTCTCTCTCTCTCTCTCTCTCTCTCTCTCTCTCTCTCTCTCTCTCTCTCTCTCTCTCCGTCCCTCCTTCCTCCCTTCTCTTCTCCCTTATTTTCCTTCCGAATTTGTTTGAGAGAGACACTGGACACTGGAAAACTTTATTTGACAAGGATAAACTTTTCCAGTGGGGAGAGAGAGAGACACAGAGAGAGAGAGAGAGAGAGAGAGAGAGAGAGAGAGAGAGAGAGAGAGAGAGAGAGAGAGAGAGAGAGAGAGAGAGAGAGAGAGAGAGAGAGAGAGGAGAGAGAGAGAGAGAGAGAGAGAGAGAGAGAACGTGAAAAAAAGAGAGAGAGTATTATGCAGAAAGAGAAAGAGAGAACGTGCAAGTGCAGGTGCAGACATGTATGTGTTGGAATGTGTTTTGTTTGTATTCATTTTTTCTTCCATTTCTTTTATGTTTCTAGTCAATTTTTGTTTTTCTTTTAACCAAGGACAGATTGGAAGAATAGGCTTTACTTCAAATCTTAATCATTGTTAAATAAAGTTGTCCAGTGTCCAGTCTCTCTCTCTCTCTCTCTCTCTCTCTCTCTCTCTCTCTCTCTCTCTCTCTCTCTCTCTCTCTCTCTCTCTCTCTCTCTCTCTCTCTCTCTCTCTCTCTCTCTCTCTCTCTCTCTCTCTCAACTCGTGCGTAACATAGTTAGGCCTAAATCAAAATCAAATCGTTTCATTTTGCAGAAGGAAACCGAAGGTGCTGCACTTTCCGAAGGTAAGAACAAAAATAGGCTTTGCTTTCTCCCCTTTGTTTGAATTTGTTCTTCTCTTTCTTTGATGCTAGTGCTGGTGAATTGTAGATCCTACACACATATGTACGTGAGTTCATATGCACAGTCTGGTGATTGCGAGCATGCATGTGTGTATTCGTGACTTGGTTGTGCGTGCATGCATGTGTGTGAGAAAGGATAAAAAGGATAAGCTACAATAGCTTCTTTGCACCTGGCCCTCTCACTCACACACTCACACCATGCATCAGGCAAGGCAAAATTGACATAAAAACAATCAAGTCAAGAAAATGAAACAAAAATTGACACATGAAATAATTGACAGAGAATCAAATTGGGACATTAATACAGATATACAGAGAGACATAAAAGATTTACAAGAATCTTGGCATAAGTTGATATTTGTAGTAAGACTCATTACCATAACTGATGAACAAGATTGTCCATTACGTACTTGTGATACTATTTGCGAAAGGAAGATACGCTAGTTATATTTTTGAAATTATCAGGGATGTCGTTCCACAGTTTACCACCTGAGTATGTATTAAGGGATGCTTTACATAGATCTGTTCTGGGGCGGGGCATTATTAATTTGGTTTTGCACTCGAATTGCATGGACTTTAAATTTAGTAATAAGATATTTTGGTACTAACTTATTTATGATCTTGTACATAAGGGTACCTTTGTTTTAAACAAAAGAGAGAGAGAGAGAGAGAGAGAGAGAGAGAGAGAGAGAGAGAGAGAGAGAGAGAGAGAGAGAGAGAGAGAGAGGGGGGGGAGAGAGAGAGAGTCGGAGACGGAGAGACGGACAGACAGACACACAGACACACAAACAGACAGAGAAGTCTATAATGATGTGTTTGCATGCCACGTTATGGATTGTTGTGCATACGTTACTGACCAGTGCAGATGTTGTTGCTTGTCAACAGACACTCGCCATGTCATGACCCAGGCATTTGGACACCTAGAGAAAGCCCTGCACGGTAGGCTATGGGTTTAGCACTGTGACTACTGGCTTCTTATGATTCTTTAGTAAGCAGCCGCCAAGTGGTGTTTGTCTGTTCCTGGCTATCTTTTTTAAATTTATTATTGAACTTTTCTGTTTACATTTTCAAATGGCTTGTACCCACGTGTCGTCATATCCGGCCACAAGGAGCGTGCCATATTATGGGAGACCGCCATCTTAGTCAGTAACTTTGTTTGAAAAATGCCAGATCGATGCTGTTTACACACAAATCTGACTAAGATGGCGACACTTCCGTTGGAAGGGTCGAGATGCGACGCAGGTGGGGGGGGGGGGGGGGGGCCCGCCCCAGCCATACAGAACATAAACATAACTAAGAAAAATAATGCAAACCATATGACAAAAATAACAACACATACACATACAAACGCATATGCATGCACATATTCACACACACACACACACACACACGTGCACACGCGCACGCGCACGCACGCGCGCACGCACAAACAGACACGTACACTACATTACTGAGGCTAAATACCGTAATGAAGAGGTACATTGAATAATCAAACTTTCAACACGGGTTGGACGTTGAAAAAGGTTAGTCCACTAATTCTATGACAGGTTATCATTCTTTTTTTAAAATGTTATTTTAAACCAAAAAACCCGAAAAAGACAAGGTTCAATAGAAACCTCAATGTCACACAGGGTATGGTTTTTCAAACACACCATTAGCGATAACAATAGTACTATCCCCCAAAAAAGACACACAAAAATACTAATAATACTGAATTAGTTTAGCTTTATTTGTTTTATATAGTGTAGTGCAATTTCATATTCCGTGCATCTCTCTCTCTCTCTCTCTCTCTCTCTCTCTCTCTCTCTCTCTCTCTCTCTCTCTCTCTCTCTCTCTCTCTCTCTCACACACACA
Organism: Phymorhynchus buccinoides; assembly: GCA_017654935.2. Classification (NCBI taxonomy): domain Eukaryota; kingdom Metazoa; phylum Mollusca; class Gastropoda; order Neogastropoda; family Raphitomidae; genus Phymorhynchus; species Phymorhynchus buccinoides. The sequence continues at coordinate 25,486,750 of CM065703.1, forward strand.
CACACACACACACACACAATAGCTGTTGCCCCCTGGGTAACCTTTACACCCAGACACATACACACAAGAATTTGTTTTTTAAATGATGTCCCAGAGATTATATTTTTGTATGGCATATTTCTGTTCCTGGCTATCTGTCTGAGTGGCTGGCTGACTTTCTGACTGCCTTAACACGATAACGTTTGAACGGAGGGACTAAGACCCTTAACACGATAACGTTTGAACGGAGGGACTAAGACCCTTAACACGATAACGTTTGAACGGAGGGACTAAGACCCTTAACACGATAACGTTTGAACGGAGGGACTAAGACCCTTAACACTATAACGTTTGAACGGAGGGACTAAGACCCTTAACACGATAACGTTTGAACGGAGGGACTAAGACCCTTAACACGATAACGTTTGAACGGAGGGACTAAGACCCTTAACACGATAACGTTTGAACGGAGGGACTAAGACCCTTAACACGATAACGTTTGAACGGAGGGACTAAGACCCTTAACACGATAACGTTTGAACGGAGGGACTAACACCCTTAACACGATAACGTTTGAACGGAGGGACTAAGACCCTTAACACGATAACGTTTGAACGGAGGGACTAACACCCTCAACTTTTGCATGCAGATAGGTAGTTAGGATATCTAGTTTTTATTATTATTATTTTATCTTTTCTTCTTTTCTTTATAAAAATCATTGTTGTTTTTTCTTTCTGTGTCTATCTAAGCATCGTTGCTTCTTTCTTCTCTCTCTCTCTCTCTCTCTCTCTCTCTCTCTCTCTCTCTCTCTCTCTCTCTCTCTCTCTCTCTCTCTCTCTCTCTCTCTCTCTCTCTCTCTCACACACACACACACACA
>CM065703.1:25495105-25496807 GCA_017654935.2 Phymorhynchus buccinoides
TGTACAGCTTTGGTCTTTAGTGAAGACTTTGACTATTGACACTGGGAAGATTTCAACCGGCTCTTTTGTGCTACAGCCAAAGATTAGTTGGCCTGTGGACCTTCCCAACCACAGCTGTACCCGATCCTTTGGCTTAGGGATTGGAGTACAAAGTAGGCCTGCTCCATGACCAGGCATCTCCCCTAAAAGGCACATGTTTGAGCCAGTCCGCAGTATAAAGCGCTTCCACTAAACACACGTTAGCCCAGTCCTGCAGTATAAAGCATCTCCACTAACAACACAGGTTTTTCAGCCCAGTCCTGCAGTATAAGCAGCTCCACTAAAAACACACGTTTAGCCATCCTCAGTATAAAGCATCTCCACTAACACACATTTTTAGCCCAGTCCTGCAGTATAAGAGCAAGCTCCACTAACAACACAAGTTTTAGCCCAGTCCTGCGTATAAAGCGCTCCACTAACAAAACCAGTTTCAGCCCCGTCCTGCAGTATAAAGCCCTCACGTCTGACAAACCCAGTTTTAAAGCCCATTCCTTCAGTCATAAATGCAGCTGCATCCGTTGCTAACTTTGGAGTCATAGTCGGTAACGACAGTGACACACATACGGATTGCCCACATGTTTTGTCTCGTGGTTTTATTTGGGTTTGTTTGCATTGCCGGACTACGAAGGTCCATGGTGTTATTTTTGTCGTTTGTGGCCTGTCTGCCCTGTGCAGTGTTAGAATGTGATTTTGGACTAATGGCATAAAACACAACTTGGAAATTAGGTATCGCATGATGAAAAATCCAACAACAACAACACATTTTGTGGTTTCTTTGGATTTTCCATTCAGGGACAAGATTTTTAAAAAACTTGTTATCAATAGACTTTTGTTCTACGTCACGATTCTTGTTCAAAGTTCTTTACTGTTTTTTGTTGCTGTTTATTTTGTGTGTTTTTTCAAACAATTACCTCACACTCATTGTTACTTTTTGTGTTGTTGTTTTTTACACACCACGAACCTCACCCACTCACCCCCCCCCCCCACCCCCTCTCCCCCCACCCCCAAATGACTGTTGTGTTTGTTGCTTGTTTCGTTGTATTGTTTTCTTTTTAACAAACAATGACACCTCCATCCCCAAAATGATTGTACCGGTTGTTGTTGTTTGTGTGTGTGTGTGTGTGTGTGTGTGTGTGTGTGTGTGTGTGTGTGTGTAGTATATATGTTTGTGTGTGTGTGTGTGTGTGTTTGCGTGGTGCGTGTGCGTGTGCGTGTGTGTGTGTGAGTGTGTGTGTGTGTGTGTGTGTGTGCGTGTGGTGGTGTGCCGTGCGTGTGTGTGTGTATGCTGTAGTGTTGAACCTAACACTGACCCCACCCCCAAAATGATTATATATATATAGCTCTCTCATTTCAGTGTAAGTAGAGAACCCAAGAGACTCAGTGCACACCTCTGCCAAGGCTGCCAGTCATCAGCTAGTAGTTGACAATTCACTCTGCAACAGTTGCCACTGCCCGTGGGGCTCTTCACGCTGATTTGGCTTTATTAGAAGAGCTGAAGTGAACTGAACTCTCACAAAATAATGCCCGTAATCACATATGTACAGGTAATGTGACGATCCAGGGCATCTTCAAATAATTCAAAGGCAATGTCCCTTTTCTTCCCTGAAGAGTCATACAGAGTTTTTAAAATCATGTGTATAACAATGTTACTGAACGCAATGTT
>CM065703.1:25502307-25514807 GCA_017654935.2 Phymorhynchus buccinoides
ACACAATCGTCTGATCTCATTAATTTTTCATTAAAATAATATCACCGTAGGCCTAGAGCTAGATTGAGAAAGATAGCGTAGAGACTGCGGTAATCTCAGTAGCTGCTTTGGCAAATGTTATTATTTTTAAAATCTATTAACTTTTTTTTATGTATGACAATTGGTGGGTGGCATAAGTGGGTGAAGAGGAAGGGGAAGTTGGGACACACACACACGCACGCACGCGCGCGCGCACACGCACGCGCGCACACACACACACACACACACACACACACACACGCGCGCGCGCGCGCGCGCACACGCACACACACACGCACACACACACACACACGCGCGCGCGCGCGCCACAAAGATAGGCTTACTTTCTACTGCGTATATAAAGACATGGTAGTAGTTGAGAAATAGGATCCCATCGTTTATTTGAAAACAGAGACCCGTGGTTTGACTTATTATCATAATCAACAACATTAACAGTTGACAGTATCTGCAGCAGCAACAATAAGACCATCAAGAAATCATCAAGCACTTGAGGTGAGATTTACTTCAATTTAATAGGCCCTACCCCAACAAAAATTATATATTGGTACTTTATTTTAAATAATAAAAGTGATACAAAGATGGTGGGAACAATACTGGAGGCAATGACCGGAGGCAGTGCACCACCAATAAAGTCCCGATTTTTTTAACAATACAGATAGGTGTAGCAGTAACCACGCCTCGGCTAAACCTCATCGGCTATGGTACCGCCACAATTTGTCTAGATCTGTAGCATAACCTGCAATTTGACTGGAGAAAGGAGAAAATGGAGTTTTACGTCCTCTTGGTCTGAATCAGACAGATATGGGACATTTGTAAATACAAATATGGTGGGAACAATACTGGAGGCAATGCCCGGAGGCAGTACGAAACCAGTAAAGTCCCGATTTTTTAAAAATTAAGTATAATACAGATAGCTGTAGCGGTGACCACGCCTCGATGAAACCTCATCGGCTATGGCACCGCCACAAGTAGCCTACTATGAGTAAAACCCTGCAATTTGACTGTCCAGTGGATGTCAACTTGAGCCAGAAGACATTCTACAAGAGAATGGTGTCTTCTTTGCACCAAATAAAACCAGAAATAGTAAAATTCTTATGAAAATCTTATGTAAAATGAACAAAATAATAATGTTCTGAACTTTTAATTTCAAAAACTAATAGACATGACTAGAGAGCTACTGAGATGATATCCAAATTAAGGATAAAAAATAGTATGAAAGAAAAGTCTCAGTGAATAGCTGAGCTCCGTACCCCTACTCTGAAGGACTGAAAAGTTAGTGCATTTGAATGCAGAATAGTTTGCTTTGATAAAACGTTTCTGTGTCCAATGTCTGTATTTGTGAACCTCAGAAACAAAACCAGTTAACTTTGAGTAATGTTCCGTATTCAGTTGGCCCTCTCTAGTCATGTCTATTAGGTTTTGAAATTAAAATGTCAGAACATTATTATTTTGTTCATTTTACATAAGATTTTCATAAGAATTTTACTATTTCTTGTTTAACTTTGTGCTGGTTTGCTTTTATTTTCGATTTTTGATTTGGCACATAAGGCACTGTCCCTCCCCCATTGGGAGAAAAAGTAAATCAGCACAATTTATATATATTTAAAACAAATATTTTTTGAACACGGAACATTACTCAAAGTTAACGTTAACTGGTTTTGTTTCTGAGATTCACAAATACAGACATTTGACACATAAACGTGTTATCAATGCAAACTAGTCTGCATTTCAAATGCACTAACTTTTCAGTCCTTCAGAGAAGGGGTACGGAGCTCAGCTATTCACTGAGATTGTGCTTTTCAGTGAGGCAAACCACTGACACAATGTATCACCGCATTCCTCTTCTCAGCCTCATCGTGATGGCATTCACCCTCCTGCTGGTTACTGTGAGTACATGACCCCCTCCCCCCTAAAATAAAATAATATATATTGCCGCATAGTAAAAAAAAAGTATTGTTTGTTTTTCTGCCTATCTTTCTGTCTAACCAATTTTCTGAGAGAAAAACAAATTATGGATGAATTCTGATGAAAGTTTTTGACGCAGGTTTTTTAAGTTGTTGTGTGAGATTGTGTTGAAATACTATAAATACGTTGGCTATGAAAGGGCTTTTTTTTAAACCCTTTCACCGCCAAAGTCGCATTTTAGCACCACAGTGATTTAACACCTATGTCACTAAAAGGCATCACATTGGGGTCTATTATCCAAAGACCCTATTGTCGTAGTTTTGGGAAGTAAGGATAGACCTTATTTTATATACGTCACAGAAGAATCCCCAATACTGCAGATGGATTTTGTTCTCTACCCAGGTAAATTTAATGGACATTTTTGGCTGAAATATGGCTGGCGGTGAAAGGGTTAATTTTAAAGTGGGTTGGTGTGTGTGTGTGTGTGTGTGTGTGTGTGTGTGTGTGTGTGTGTGTGTGTGTGTGTGTCCAGGGCCGGATCTAGGGGGGGGGGTGCTTTGGGTGATGCAGCACCCCCCCTCGGCTGTCAAAAAAAAAGGGACAAAGGAGATGCTCTTGCAATAAGGTGATAATGTTTGATTGTCTTTTGTGTGTGATGACTGCAAGCTAAGCAAGGTGCAAAGCTGATAAAACGCTCTTAAGAAGTTCTGTTCTGAGCTCACAGGAGATGCTACAAAACAGTTTTAAAATGTTGAAAACTCGTTTTCGGCAGGGGGGCTCCTGGACCCCCCACCAGGGCTTTGCCCCTGGACCCCACGGGGCCTAGGCGGCCCCTGGACCCCGGCCTAAAAAAAGTTTCAAGCACCCCCCATTCAAAAGTCTGTGATTCGGCCCTGGTGTGTGTGTGTGTGTGTGTGTGTGTGTGTGTGTGTGTGTGTGTGTGTGTGTGTGTGTGTGCGTGTGCGTGCGTGCGTGCGTGTGTGTGTGTGTGTGTGTGTGTGTGTGTGTGTGTGTGTGTGTGAATATTAAATCGAGTTACTATCTTACATCTATTTTTTTCTCTCCAGAAAGACATTGAGTGTTCCGATGCGGCCATGAATGGTAATACAGTAGGCCTACTCTGTCGCTGTGTATGTCTATCTGTCTCTCTTTGTCTCTGTCTCTCTTTGTCTCTGTCTCTGTCTCTGTCTCTCTGTCTATGTCTCTGTCTCTCTGTCTGTCTCTCTCTCTCTCTCTCTCTGCCCCTTTTATAACCAAACGTGTCAAGCCTGAAGGTAACCCCCCATGGTTAAACAATAATATAAATGCGGAAATAAAGACTCGTGAAAGTTTAGTACAAACAACTGGTAAGGACATGGCTTTTGAAAAGCAGCGAAACAAAAAATAACAAATATGAAGCGAGTTGCAAAGAAAAAGTATTTTGGTGATCTTATTCAATCTAAAAAAGACTCAAAATATATATAGAAAGCAATTAACCAATTATTCTGTAAATTTTCAACACATAGTGCGCCCTTGGCAAACGATCTCTCTGTAGAAGAACTCAACAATCATTTCTGTGCCATAGCCGAAGGATACTATATAGCCGACCGAACTAGTTCTAACGATCTATTAATTGTTACTGAAGGAGTACTTTGACTAAAAAAAACTAGGTCCTAAACTCAGTTTTCAGTATCTGGCTGTACATGAGGTGTACCAAAAATTACTTCAACTCAAGCATTCTAAATGTTGCGGATTAGATCATATTAATAATTATATCTTAAAGTTATCTGCGCCTATTATCGCTGACTGTCTTACCTATATTTATAACCTTTGCATCGATAAAGGCTGTTCTCCCCAATTATTTAAAGATGCGAAGGTGACACCACTATATAAATCTGGTGACCCCCAAGATCCGTCAAACTACCGACCTATATCTATCTTGCATAACCTCTCCAAACCTCTAGAAAAGCACTTAAAGCGTAATCTTCAGACATACTTTACTACACATGATCATTTCCATAGTAACCAAAGTGGCTTTAGAGAAAATCATTCCTGCCAAACAGTACTCACTAATCTAATCGAACAATGGCATTCTAATATTAACAATGACATTCTCACCGGTGCTATTTTCGTTGACTTTGCTAAAGCCTTTGATGTTATTGACCATGCCCTTCTATTAAAAAACCCCTATAATTGTACGATTTAACCCAAGATTATATCGTCCTCGTTTCATCCTTTCTATCTGACAGACGACAAACCGTCTCCAAAGATATTATTACATTTTCATTGCAATCAGTCAATTATGGAGTTCCCCAAGGCTCTGTCTTAGGACCTATGCTCTTCACCATTTATATAAATGACCCCCCCCCCCCCCCCTCCATCTTACTTCACCCTGTGAACTTTTTGCAGACGACACCACAATCCATAAAAACTTATAATGCTGATTCAATCTGTTCTGAATTGCAGAGTGACATTAATAATTTAGTTGACTGGTCAGAGCAAAATCGTATGGCATTACATCCAAAACAAATCTAAATTCATGTTAATCAAAACAAGACAAAAGAGGCAAAACTTTAAAAATCAATGAATACACCAACTATCTATGAAAAGTCTCTAGAAGAAGTTACTTCACACAGATTACTCGGCCTATACATTGACAACAACTTACCATGGCCAAAACACATGCAAATACTGGCCAAGAAAATCTCAAAAAAAGTATTCCAACTCAATAGAATAAAGCACTTTTTGGATCAAAATACCCGTAAACTTTTTTTTCATGCCTATATTCAGCCTGACATTGATTATGCATCAACATGTTGGGATTCAGCTAGTAAAAACACACTCAAACACGTTGAAAGATTATGTAAACGTTCTCTTAAACTCATACTCCTTAAATCGTCCTCCCTTGAAACCAATGACTATAAAGAACTCAACATTCTACCATTTGATTTGAAATGTCTACTAAGCAAAGGTACCCTTATGTACAAGATCATAAATAAGTTAGTACCAAAATATCTTATTACTAAATTTAAAGTCCATGCAATTCGAAGCAAAACCAAATTAATAATGCACCGCCCCAGAACAGATCTATATAAAGCATCCCTTACATACTCAGGTGGTAAACTGTGGAACGACATCCCTGATAATTTCAAAAATAAAACTAGCGTATATTCCTTTCGCAAATCTTATCACAAGTACATAATGGACAATCTTGTCCATCAGTTCTGTTAATGAGTTTTACTACAAATATTAACTTATGCCAAGATTCTTGTAAATCTTTTATGTCTCTCTGTATATCTGTTTAATGTCCCAAATTGAGTCTCTGTCACTTATTTCATGTGCCAATGTTTGTTTCATTTTCTTAATTTGATTGTTTTTATGTCAATTTTCCATTGCCTGTGAGTGTGTGAGTGAGAGGGCCATGTGCAAAGAAGCTATTGTAGCTTATCCTTTTTACCCTCAAGAAAACATTCGTATTTCGTAATGGTATTCTCTCTCTCTCTCTCTCTCTCTCTCTGACTTCGCTTTTATAAAATCTAGCACCACCAGCACCCTAGTCGGTGTTACGTGCGCGCGCGCTCGTGTGTGTGTGTGTGTGTGTGTGTGTGTGTGTGTGTGCGTGTGCGTGTGTGTGCGTGTGCGTGTGCGTGTGCGTGCGCGCGCGTGTGCGTGCGTGCGTGTGTGTGCGCGTGTGCGCGCGCGCGCGCGCGCGTGTGTGTGTGTGTGTGTGTGTGTCTGTGTCTGTGTGTGTGTATACGTGTGTGTGTGTGTGTGTGTGTACGTGTGTACGTGTGTGTGTGTGTACGTGTATGTCCATAAGTAGCCTACGTCTGTATCATATGTGCGTGAGCGCGTGCGATTTCACATCTAGTTTTGATTTTGGTTTGCATGCGCAGGGCCTACGCACACAGACTGCATGCCCAGGTGTGTCTGTGTTACGCTCAATCCGTGAAATTGCCCATCAACATGGTTAGCTCAATCCATGAAATAGCCAATTTAAAACTTGTCATTTGAAAAACAACTGTTAGTGGAAAATATGTACATATTTATCAGTCAATATGTTTTGTTTTATCTTCAGATAACTTTCGTCAGGTCATCTTCAATGCTATTGGCAATCTGGAACGAGCCCTGCAAGGTAGGCCCTGGCTCTATGTAGTCTGACTAATGCAACCCACAACATCGTTAATAAGTAGTATTTTTTAGGTCATCTTCAATGCCATTGGCAATCTGGAACGAGCCCTGCAAGGTAGGCCCTGGCTCTATGCAGTCTGACTAAAAGAATGCAACCCACAACATCGTTAATAAGTAGTGGGTTTTTTTAATATTAAAGTTATCATTTTGATTTTTCAGATTTAGAGAGAAGATTCAATGCACGAAAGGCTGCAATAGTTTGTGTTCCTCAGATGCCTCGGAGAGATCCAGAAAAGAACAGTTTCCGTTGTACCATTTTTTAATATATTTTTTTAATTTTCATTTGTGGAGCACACCCCGTAGACTTGGAAAAACAAATTGTTGTAATCTGTCATGCATTGAATCTTCTTTAAAAACACAGCAAATCAAAATGATAACTCGATTATTAAACCTTTTTATAACCAGTTTTGTGGGTTGCATGTTTTTGAGTCACCCTATAATTCATTATTACTGATATCACTTTCTCTTACAAGCTGGAGTGGATTACGGTTGGAAAAAGGACTTGTGAAATATCTTTTCGTTTGTCTGAATATTTCTGTGTGAGCCAGATATAAAACAAAAACAAAAAAACAAACCAACAACAACTATTCGGGAGCTGAAGTGATCGTTTTGGAATTGTGCTGGAATAGTTATTGCTGTTAGATAAAGGATGCCTATGATTTCAGTTTACTCAAGGATTTATTTTGCTTACTTCCATGAACTATGCAGGCTTAAGTATCAACTCGCTCAATTCAAAAAAGAAAAAAAAGCCAACAGATTAAGTGTAACATGTAGGCCTACACAACATGAGCATGCATTCTGTAAATAAGCGAAAGACTTGTTGATTGATCTTGGACTAAATGACAAGGACAACGAATGGTGGGCACCCAGGAAATTAGTTCAAAGTTGGTTTTGCCAAGACAGAGTGTTGGATAAACTGAACATTACACTGAGTCATGGGGCTAAGCTTAAAAACCGCCTTACACTATCCAACCTTTTCAGTTGGAAGAAAATTACGTTGTGAACTGCATTTAGCTACTTGTGACCGTGTGCTGTCTTTGCTATCAGCGAGCATTGGCTGTATTCCCACAACTGCCTCAGTGAGTTGGAAATAAACGGTGCAGTCGCCAATTCCCTCTGACCCGGTTGGAAGGGTTTCGTTCGACCACAATATTTGCAATTTACTCACTCTGTCAAAAGAAAGGAAAAGCATGGAAAGATCACAACCATTTTCATCCGACTTGGTTGAATAGTGTGAGGCGGCTGGTGCTAAGCATAACCCAACTATTTTCATTAGCAACACCAATTAGTAATTAGTAAAGAGTTGTGTACAATGAGCATATAACAGAATGGAACCTCTTTAGCTTTAGATTTAAGCTTGACTCTTTAAAGAACGGATTCAATAAGACATCTCTTTCTCCCTCCCTCTTTTTCTCCCCTCTCTTCTTTCGATTTGGGATAAACGCAACTCAAGGAGATGCAAGAGGTTAGCATATTAGCGTCAGAGTAAATAGCCACAATCATACAAATAAGCCACATCTCCCTCGACAACAACAAATACCAATCACACAATGCTCATTACCATCCCTTCAAAATAGGCCTTTCCCCCCTTTTTTTTGCATTTTTGTTTCTTTTTGTTTTTGCTGTCCCATCTTCTGTTGCTCCCACGCCGTTCATTCCGAGTGCCAACTCGCAGCCACACAGTGCCAAGTCGCAGCCTTTTATTTTTGCTTTTAATTCTATTATAAACGACAGTATTTAGGAATAAGAGCGAGGACGTGGGTGTAGTTCGTTTTTTGTGGGTTTTTTGTATGTGTGTCTGGTTTGATCTGCCCAAATGAACGTCTGTGTGTCTATGGATGAAACATTTTCCAAACTACATAATTATATCTAAATGCTAACGCGGCTACCGAACCGACCGTAACAAAACAACACCATAATGTCACAGGAACGCGACAAAGCCCGATGTCTTAGATCACCCAAACATTCAATGATTCAGTATTACCGGTTTGAATGGCCACAAAAATCGTTTTCCGTGTCTGTGTTAACAATATAAATATTATCCTTTAAATAAAAAAAAAGGGGGAAAAGGGAAACAATTAATGAGTCAAACAATGTTTTATAATCATCACCTACTGAAAAAAATCTGTAGGCAATTTTGTTCCGTGTTTTTAAAAGAAAACTCCATATCAATTAGCCGGAAGGCCACGTGCTTGTATTTGACTACATGTTCAAACTCAAAACAATTCACGGAAAGGGTGTATCTGAGTTCTTTAATTAAAATGACCCTGTCGCTGAACCGAAGGGGAATCGCGTTAGTATGGCTAAGCCATCTTGTTCTGTGTTTGTGTTGAACAGGCAACGCGGACGCGATTTCAGGCTGGTCCCGCCAGAAGCGACAGGCCATGCTTTCACGAACACTGTCCCAGCAAACGGCGTCCCTTGCCTCAAAGGACCGGTGTGTGGTCATCAAATCAGACGGCACGGTGTTCGTCGTCCCTTGTGACAATCTGACCTTCGAAGCCGCTGCCAACTGATTTTGGACATGAACGCTTAATAAGAATAGTCCGAATGATTTGCTAAAATCGCCTGTGACGTTTGTTGTTGTTTAGAGGAAATCAAAATGATTGTGTAAAGTTCGTCAATGAAAGATGAAATTATTATCAGAAGGGTTTTTTCTGAATGTTTTGACAAAACGGAAAGGGTATATCTGAGTTATTTAATTAAAATGACCCTGTCGCTGAATCGAAGGGAAATCGCGGTATGGCTCAAACAAAGGAACGCGACAAAGCCCGATGTCTTAGATCACCCAAACATTCAATGATTCAGTATTACCGGTTGTTCTGTTTGTGTTGAACAGGCAACGCGGACGCGTTAAAGGGTTAGGAACAATCAGACTGACTGGGTGAAGTCGCCAATAAAGGGTTAAGAACAATCAGACTGACTGGGTGAAATCGCTGGTGAAAAAAAGAAAGAAAAGTGAATAGGCTGTTGAAATTGATTGTATAAAATCGCCATATATATTTTACTGACAATGAGCAGTGCTCAACGATTTATTTTAAAATGATTGCACAAAGTTCGTCAATAACAGATCAGGCTTAATTACAATCAATAATTCAAAAAGGTTTGGATAAAATAGTCATCGAAACATTGATTAGCATATCAAACAAACAGATTGATAGGATTATATTTTGCTTGTGGGTATTTTTATATTTATAGAATAGTCAGCAGTTCAAAAAGACTGGATAAACAATTGCATGTATTTGGGAGATTCAAAAAAATAAAATCAATAAAAATTCAAAATGGTTTTAGCCTTGATTTATCACTGTTATTGTGACAATGTTGTTCTACTATTTTTGTGTGGGTGTTAATTTACTTGTTACTGTAATACAATAGCCTAGAAGCACTGGTTTGACTCTCCTGAAGTTATGAAAACATTAAGATGCCTAAGAGAATTGTTCAGATAGAAGAATAAACCCGAACTTGATCAAACGTTTAGCCTGTTTTGCCTTAGTGTGTAGAAGTGTGAAAGGGTGTTCTAAAAAGTAGTAAGGTTGGGGGGTCGGGGGATTGACACATGTTATAAAAATGACCAGCTAGTGAAAACCCCATTTTCAGAACCGCCCCCTCCATTCGAACATCAGTAATGAAAGTCTTTCTTCTTCTTCTTCTTCTTGGGACTAAGTCATCTGCCTCATCTCAGTCAGACATCAAATTTCACGCGTTATGTACATTCCATGGTTTTTTGCAAACACAACGGGCTACATACTTGGGAAGAGCTAACAGAAGTGTACGTTTCCCAGGCGCTCATCTCCTCTGTCGTTCAGTCACTGGCCTTTCAATGACGTCATTGAATTATGCACTCAGTATTTGTCTTAAATATTCATTAATATAAGGGTATAGGCCTGAACTACAGTCATCGTTTACGTTATTGAAAAAAGCAACAAAGCAGCAAAGCAGCTTTTTCTTTTTGAAAATGTTCTTAATACCAATGTAATAGGATTGTAACGTGTAACGTATCCAGTGCATAGTTTGTGTTTGCCTAAATTGTGCTTGCAGACAGAAACAAATGTTCAGTCAAATAAATAAAAAGTGTAGAGGCTGTATAATAGTTCATTCCAAACCGCCGTCTTGAGTCAATACCCAGTCAATTGAACAAACAACAAATTTGTTGAGAAAGGCAAGCAGTGGTTTGTCCAACATTCGCAAGAACAACCAGAAGTATGACCACCCCACAGTCGGAAAGTATCTTTGCTCTAACAAAATGAGAGGAACTAGAACAGGGGTAAATGTAGCGCATTCAGAACCAAATGTGAACATGTTCTCCTTGCCTTTCATGTTAATGTTCTCTGTATGTTAATGTCCTTTCTGTCAGCTCTGTATGTTAATGTTCTCCTTGCCTGTCAGCTCTGTATGTTAATGTTCTCCTTGCCTTTCAGCTCTGTATGTTAATGTTCTCCTTGCCTGTCAGCCTGTATGTTAATGTTCAGCTCTGTATGTTAATGTTCTCCTTGCCTTTCAGCTCTGTATGTTAATGTTCTCCTTGCCTTTCAGCTCTGTATGTTAATGTTCTCCTTGCCTTTCAGCTCTGTATGTTAATGTTCTCCTTGCCTTTCAGCTCTGTATGTTAATGTTCTCCTTGCCTTTCAGCTCTGTATGTTAATGTTCTCCTTACCTTTCAGCTCTGTATGTTAATGTTCTTCTTGGAAGGATTTGTAACAGTCACAATCAATATAATGCCTAATTCGTAAAGGGATGGAGCGTTTTTAAATTACTATTTGAATCGGATCGCATGTTAACTCTGAATGGAAAATCTCCCTGCAGTGAACATCCGATGTAATGCCTATGGCTGTTGAAATCTCTGATCGACCCTCCCATCCCATCCCATTCCCTACCCCCCTCCTTTAACCATTTCACCGCCAAAGTCGTATTTTAGCACCACAGTGATCTAGCACCCATGTCACTAAAAGGCATCAAATTGGAGTCTGATATTATCTCAAGACCCTATTAGTCTTAGTTTTGGGAAGTAAGGAAATACCTTATTTTATATATGTCACAGAAGAATCTCCAATACTGCAGATGGATTTTGTTCTCTACCTAGGTAAATGTAATGGAAACGTTTGGCTGAAATATGGCTGGCGGTGAAAGGGTTAAGGCATTTACGCTATCATCTGATTAATGATGAATTGTCTCTTCACATAGAAGGTAATGGCTTTGTTGTCCTTTGTTTAGTGATGGTTTGCCGTTCAGTAACATTGTTTTAATACACATGATTTTTAAAACTCTGTATGACTCTTCATGGAAGAAAGGACATTGCCTTTGAATTGATTTTTGAAGATGCCCTGGATCGTCACATACCTGTACATATCGTGATACGGGCATTATTTTGCTGAGAGTTCAGTTCACTTCAGCTCTTCTATAAAAGCAAATCCAGCGTGAAGACGCTTGCAGTGCAACTGTGCAGAGGCTGAATATGTCAACTACTAGCTGTATGACTGTCAGCCTTGGCAGAGGTGTGCACTGAGTCTCTTGGGTTCTCTACTTACATGAATGCAGAGAGCATATATATATAATAATCATTTTGGGGTGGGGTTCATTGTTAGGTTAAAACACACACACACACACACACACACACGCACGCGCACACACACACACACACACACACACACACACACACACACACACACACACACACACACACACACACGCACACGCACACGCACACACACACACACACACACACACACACACACACACACACACACACACACACACACACACACACACACACACACACACACACACACACACACACACACACACACACACACACAAACAACAACCGTTACAATCATTTTTGGGGATGAGGTTCATTGTTTGTTAAAAAGGAAAACAATACAACAGGAAACAAGCAACAAACACAACAGTCATTTGGGGGGGGGGGGGGGGGGTGGGGGGGGGGGTGAGTGGGTGAGGTTCGTTGTGTGGTTAAAAAACAACAACACAAAAAGTAACAATTGAGGTTGAGGTTCATTGTTTTGTAAAAACACACACAAATAAACAGCAAACAAAAAACAGTAAATAACTTTGACAAGAATCGTGACGTATAACAAAAAGTCTAATTGATACAAGTTTTTAAAATCTTGTCTCTGAATGGAAATCCAAAGAAACCACAAAATGTTGTTGTTGTTGTTGGATTTTTTCATCATGGCGATACCCTAATTCTCCACAGTTGTGTTTTAGCCATTCGTCCATAACATCACATTCTTAACACTGCACACGGGCAGACAGGCCACAAACGACAACAATAACAACCATGACCTTCGTAGTCCTGGTCAATGCAAACAAACAAAGAAAACCACGAGACAAAACATGTGGGCAATCCCGTATGTGTGTCACCTGTCGTT
>CM065703.1:25519807-25543745 GCA_017654935.2 Phymorhynchus buccinoides
GCTTTAAAGAAATTGTAGGTGTTGATACCGAATGACATATTAGTATATGGAGAGACTAAGCGTTACCCATTATGCATAAATTCTACTATCAGATGTATTAGCTATTGGCTAAAATGACTACAGGTGGAAAGTTACAGAATACCCCGTATATCATATGATATGTTATATAACTTGGACGAACGTGGTAAAAAAAACCCACGGGGTAACAAATATTCGCTTATGTTTATATAAACATGGTTTTGGTTTTGAGTGGTTCATCCAGTCTGTTGGTAATGTTAAAGATTTTTTACATGTTCTTAGACAACAATTGATTGACTGTCAACGGCAAACATGGTCTGACCATATAGAAACAAGTGACCGGTTTAGTTATAGGAGTTTTTGCTGCAGTGCACCTTGCTTGAAACCTTATTTACAGCTCGACTTGGATAGACAATACAGAAACATGACCACTAGATTTAGATTGGGTATGTCTGATATAGCTGTGCATCGTTTTAGATAGGAGAATTGTAGAGATAATGATTTGGTTTGTCCTTTATGTTCACAAGAAGAGGAAAACGAAGTCCATTTTGTTATTTGTTGTCCAGTGAACGCTATATAAAACCCAAATATTACACATGCCCTTCACTTTTCAAATTATGCTTATTAATGTCACCAACCAGAGATGAAGAGGTGCGTAATTTGTCTATATTTTTATACAAATCAGTTAAGTTGAGAAAAGTTGCTACCATTTGCACATGGCTATTGTAATGGAATTTTGTTATCTGCCTATTTGGTATGTGTTTCTCATTCAAACATGTATATATTTACACGCCCGATCATAATGGGCTATGGCCTATATGTGATTAAACCATCTTGCGTCTTCTCTCTCTCTCTCTCTCTCTCTCTCTCTCTCTCTCCCTCTCTCCTCCCTCTCTCTCTCTCTGTCCTGTCTCTCTCTGTCTGTGTGTGTGTCTGTATCTCTGTGTGCGCGCGCGCGTGTATGTGCGTGTCCGTGTATGTGAGTGTCCGAGAGAGAGAGAGAGAGAGAGAGAGAGAGAGAGAGAGAGAGAGAGAGAGAGAGAGAGAGAGAGACAGAGAGAGAGAGAGAGAGAGAGAGAGAGAGACAGAGAGAGAGAGAGAGAGAGAGAGAGAGAGAGAGAGAGAGAGAGAGAGAGAGAGAGAGAGAGAGAGAAAAGAAAGAGAGAGAGACAGAGAGAGAGAGAGAGAGAGAGAGAGAGAGAGAGAGAGAGAGAGAGAGAGAGAGAGAGAGAGAGAGAGAGAGAGAGAGAGAGACAGAGAGAGAGAGAGAGAGACAGAGAGAGAGAAATAGAGAGAGAAGAGTTTTAAGGTGTTTGGGTGTGATTCCATGTGCTTTGCATGCGTTGGTCAGTGTGGTCGTTATGCATAATTGTACACATAAGACTTTTTAATGCATTGTTAATTTAAGACTCCCAAGGAGTTAGGAAGTGGTCAGGGGGGTGCTTGGGGGTGTTTGCAATCAATTCTAAGTGGCTTGCTCGTGTGTTGGGCAGTGTGGTCACGATGCATAATGGTATGCAAACATGTTTTCATGCATTTTGTTGGCTGGAAAGTGGTTGGGATGGTGTTTTAAGGCGCTAAAACAATTTAACCCTTTCGCCGCCAGCCATTTTTCAGCCAAAAAATACCATTAAACTTAACTGGGTAGAGAAAAACAAATTATCTGCAATATTAGGAATTCCTCTGTGACATATATACCATTAGGCCAATCCTTACCTCCCAAAATTAAGAAAATAGGGTCTTTGGATAACAGGTCCTGATTTGATGCCTTTTAGTGACATGGGTGTTAAACCATTGTGGTGCTAAAATGCGACATTGGCGGTGAAAGGGTTAAAAGGTTATTACGGGTGGTTTGCTCATGTGTGGTCGTTACATATAACCGTATGCTTATGTTCTGATGTATTGTGAGGGGCTGTGAAGTGGTCGGGAGAGTGTGTTAGTGTGCTTAGAGGCTACTGAATGTGGTTTGCTCATGTGTCGGTCAGCGTGGTCATTACGCATATTATTTGAATGCAAACATATGATTTTAAGCATTTTTAGGGGCTGGGAAGTGGTCATTGGGGTGTTGTAAGGCGCTTGGGGACAATTCTAGGAGTTTTGCTCAGCTGTTGGTCAGTGCGATTGAATCTCCTCAAGTCTGGCGGGCTTTCAGTGTCACAATGTATTTCTATAGTTCGTATGAATGTTATGCTTCTTCTTCTGAGGTCATGTTTGCTCTTTCTCACACAAAGACAACCACACCAATGGCAATATTTTGTCTCGCGGATTTAATGAACCTTCGTTCTTTCCATCATTAAAACGCTATCATTGTGCATGATACCATAAACAAGTTAAGTTATTGAAAAGAACGAAACAAATAACAGAAGATTCAGAATATTTCCTAATTCAGCTTGAAGAAGAAGAAGAAAGAAGAAGAAGAAGAAGAAGAAGGAGAAGGAGGAGGAGGAGGAGAGGAGGAGGAGGAGGAGGAGGAGGAAGATGGGGAGGGGGAGGAAGAGAAGAGGAAGAAGGAAAAGAAGAGGAAGAAGGAAAAAAGAAGATGGACGAGAACAAGAAGAACAAAAATATATCGAGTAAGAAGAATAAACAAGAACAAGAAGACATAAAACAAAAAGGAAATCAAAACAAAAGCAAACAAACACAACGAACTAAAGCGGCAAATAATGCGTTAAAAACAGGCTTCTACCAATATAAAGCATTCCATACAACAGCCAGCGTAGGATGTAGGTTTTTGTGTTGAACAGTATAACATTAGGCCCAATTCCACGAATGGATTAAGATCCCACTTCGAAGGTGAGGCGGGCACAAGGCACCACAAAAACGGTTCCATCGGTCCTGATGACCACACACTTGTCGTCACTGGCCTTCTCCTGACCACCGCTGCTGGTGCTGCTGCTGAAGCTCGGGATGACTCCTCTCTTGTGGCGAGATGAGCCAGAGGTGGAGTAGTCTGCTTGAGCTGCGAAATAATGCAGAGAAAGAAAGCGGTTGAAAATAATTGAGAAATATAAAAAGAGTTTGTGTATGCAGGTGGGTTGGTGGGGGGTTGGGGTCTCTGTGTGTGTGTGTGTGTGTGTGCGCGTGCGCGCGCGCGCGCGTGTGTGTGTGTGTGTGTGAGAGAGAGAGAGAGAGAGGAGAGAGAGAGAGAGAGAGAGAGAGAGAGAGAGAGAGAGAGAGAGAGAGAGAGAGAGGAGAGAAGAGAGAGAGAGAGAGAAGAAAGAGCACGATGCTTAGATAGACACAGAAAGAAAAAACAACAATGATTTTTATAAAGAAAAGAAGAAAAGATAAAATAATAATAATAAAAACTAGATATCCTAACTACCTATCTGCATGCAAAATTTGAGGGTGTGAGTCCCTCCGTTCAAACGTTATCGTGTAAGGTCCCTCCTCCGTTCAAACGTTATCGTGTTAAGGGTGTTAGGTCCCTCCGTTCAAACGTTATCGTGTTAAGGTGTCTTAGTCCCTCCGTTCAAACGTTCAAACGTTCCGTTCAAACGTTATCGTGTTAAGGGTCGTGTTAAGGGTCTTATGTCCCTCCGTTCAAACGTTATAGTGTTAAGGGTCTTAGTCCCTCCGTTCAAGGGTCTAGTTAAGTCTCCTCCGTTCAGAAACGTTATCGTAGTTTGAGGGTCCTAGGTCCCGTCCGTTCAAAACGTTATCATGATGTAGTCTTAGTCCCTCGCCGTTCAAAAAAGTCAATGACGTTTATCGGTGTTAGAGGGTCTTTCTTAGTCCCCTACGATTCAAGAACGTTATAGTGTTAAACCGCAGTCTAGAAAGTCAAAAGCCAGCCTTCAACAACCAGTTATCCGAGGAACAGAATAATGCATATAAACAAAAATATGATCTCTGGGACACAAAGAGACAATCATCGTTCAAAAAACTTTTCTTGTGGTAGTGTCGTGGTGTAAAGGGTTAACTTAGTGGCCGGGGGCAAACAGCTAATTGTGTATTTTGTGAGTGTTAGAGAGAGAGGGTAGTCGAGAGATCCGAGCCTCGAGAGAATGTTATCGTGAGTAAGAAGAGAGCGCGAGAAAGATCAGCCAGATTCACTGCAGAACTATGAATTTGCAATAACCCTATATAAAACAGATAGAATATGAACAACTTATTTCAAAAATTTATTAGTATCTTTTGTTTGTGTCTTATTTTTTTGGGGGACAGATACTCTTTTTTCTTTAAAATCGCGGCTAAACGCTAATCGGTGTGGTTGAAAAAACCCTATTATTGATAACCCTGGTGTGAATACAATATTTGGAGGTTACTTTCTACCCAGGCTATCTATTGAACAGTGTCCTTGTTTCGTTTGTTTTTTTTTTTTTTTATTTCTTTTTTCCGGTGTGTTTTTTTTGGGGTGGTGTGTTTTAAGATTAACAATGAGAGAATAGAACAGAGAATAGGATTTAACATTTTTAGAGAAAGAATGAGTACCTGTCAAGAGAATTAAGAGGACTACGAGAACCTTTTTCTAGACCAGGAAAAAAACCTTTTTTATTTCCACCTCAACGGGGATCCAAGAAAAAAGATACCGGACGACACCCGTGTTGAAGTTTGATTTATGCCCACCTTTGTACCACAGTACTCCCGAATATACCGATCAGGCCCACACCTACTATAATAATTACGGTATTTAATAGAAGGACCTCATATGGAAGGGTATGTGTTTATGTAGTTGTTGTTTATTTTTTTTTTTATTTTTTGTTTTTTCATTTTTGTGTGTATGTTTGTTCTTGGTGTAGCATAATGGCGGGTGATGTGTGCGTTATTCTTTTCCTCTTAGTTATGGTGTTATGTTTCTGAAAAAGCTCGCCGGCCCCCCCCGCCCGTGACCCCGCCGCCCCCCCGACGCCCCGTCCCCCCCCCCCCCCTGGCTCCCCCCCCCCCCCCCCCAACCCCCCTTCTGTTTCTCCTCCCTCCTTTTCCCTGGCTTTCTATTCCCCCCCCCGAACATTCTCGCTTGGCTTCGGCTTTCCTTGGCCTGCATCCTACCGCCCCTTCACTCCCTGGTCCCTCCCTCTTCCTTTTCCCCCCCCCCCCCAATTCTTCTTCTGTAATGGTCTCCCTCCTCCTGTATTGTAATGGCTCTATTATGGCTCTCTGCACAAGACTTCCTTATGCTTCCCCATCCCCTGAGCTCCCTCCCCCTCCCCACCCGCTCATGGCTATTCCCCCCCTCCCCCCCCCACCTCCCCCCTCCCCACCTGTCCACCTCCGCCCCCCCTCGCTCCCCGTTTCTCCCCTCCCCCCCATCGGCTTCTCCTCCTTCTGGATCCTTCTTCCCGCTCTTCTCAGGCTTCTTTCCCCCCCATCCGTACCCCTTTTCCCTTCTTTTCTCATTTTTTTGCTCCCTCATTTTGGCTTTCCTTGGCTCCTCCCTGTATTGCTCCCCCCCCTCTTCTCCTCTGCTCTATGGCTCCCTTCCCCCCCCCCCCCTGCCTCCCTTCCCCTTCCCCACCCGCCCCCCTCACCCCCCCCCCCCCCTTTCTGTCGCTCCCCTCCCCCTGGCTTCCCTCCCCCCCCCAACCCCACCTTCCCCCAGCTTCCCCCGCTTCCCTCCCCTTTTTTTCCGCTCACTCCCCCCCCTATTTCCGGGAGTTCCCTCTCTCCGGCTTCTCCTTCTCCCCTGGCTGACTACTCCTCCTCCTCGCTGTACACCACGGGCTCCCCTTTTAATGGGCTCGCGCTTCCCCCCCTTCCCTCCTATCCCTGTGCTCTCCCTTTCCCTCCTCCCCCTTTCCCTCCCCCCCCCCCCCCCACCCCCCCCCCCCCTGTCCCCCCCCCTGACTGTATGGCTCCCTCCCCCCTCGCCCCCCCTTTCCCGTTGCTTCCCTGGCTGCCCCCTTGTTTCTTCTCCTCCCCCCCCCGCTCCTTTCCCTCCTTTTCTGTATGTGTGCCTCCTTCCCTCTTTGGCTCCCCCCCGCTGCAGCTCCCCCCTTTCTTATGTGCTGTTGCGCTCTTTTCTTCTTCTTCTGGGCTCCTCTCCCCTTTCTTTCCCTATGGCTCTTCGTTCTCCGAGCCCTCGGCTTTCTCCCCTCGCTTCCCACCCCCCCCCCTCCTACCTTTCTTCATCCCCCCCCCTTCCCCCTCTCTTTTATGGCTCCCCCCTTTCCCCGCGCCTCCCCTCTATGGCTCCCACCCCCCCCTTCTGCTTCCCCCGGCTTTTCCCCCCCTCCCCATTCTGCTTTTCTTCCTTGTGGCCTCACCGTCCGGGGCCTCGTTTCTCTCTTGGGCTCCTGCTCCCTTTCCTTTGGCTTTTCACCTGCCCGATGCTTTTTCCCCCTTTCCTTCTGTTTCCTTCTCTCAGCTTTCCCTCCCTCCTTTGGCGCCCCCCCCCCCCCCCCTACTGTCGCTCCACCCTCCCCCCCCCCCCCCCCCTACCCCCCCCCTCCTCCCCCCCCCTCCGTTTCCTATCCCCCAGTTGGGCTTCCTTTCCTCCTCTTCTCCCCCCCCCGCCCCCATGATGATGTGCTCCCCCCCCCTCCCCCCCATCCCCCCTCTCCCTGTGGCTCCCTAATGTCTTTGGCTTTTCCCTCTCCCCCTCCCTCCTTTTCTCCCCTCCCCCCCTATCCCTTCCCCCCCCCCTTCTCGCTTCCCCCCCTCCCCTCTCCCCCCTCCCCCCCCCCCCCCCCCCGCCGCCCCGCCCCTCCCCCCCCGGCTCCGCTCTCATGGCTTGTTCCCCATGGCATTCCCCACCCCCCACCCCACCCCCGCGCCCTCCTCCTGGCTCCCGCCCCTCCCTTTTCCCCCCCACACCCACCGTTAATGGCTCCTTATCTCTCTGCCACCCCCCCCTTCCCCCCCCCCCCCTCCCCCCCCCCCCCACCCTGGCTTCCCCCGCCCCCACCTGTCATTCCCCTTATCCCTCCCCCTCCCACCCCTAGGGCTCCCCCCCCCGCCCTCCCCCCCCACCTGCGTGCGGATCTCGACCCTTCCAACGGAAGTGTCGCCATCTTAGTCAGATTTTTGTGTGTAAACAGCATCGATCTGGCAATTTTTAAAAAAAGTTAATGACTTAGATGGCGGTCTCCCATAATATGGCACGATCCTTGTGGCCGGATATGACGACAAATGGGTACCAGCCCATTTGAAAAATGTAACACAGAAAAGTTCAATAATAAATTTAAAAAAGATAGCCAGGAACAGACAAACCACCACTTGGCGGCTGCTTACTAAAGAATCATAAGAAGTACGGTCATAAGAAGCCAGTAGTCCACAGTGCTAAACCCATAGCCTACCGTGCAGGGCTTTTCTCTCAAGGTGTCCAAATGCCTGGGTCATGACATGGCGAGTGTCTGTTGACAAGCAAACAACAAACAAACATCATTACTGGCGACTGGTCAGGCAGTAACGTTATGCACAACAATCCATTAAAAACGTTGGCATGCAAACACATCATTATAGACTTCTCTGTCTGTTTGTGTGTCTGTGTGTCTGTCTCTGGTCACTCATCTCCCTCTCTCACTCTCTCTCCTCTCTCTCCCCCTCTCTCACCCCTCTCTCTCGTCTCTCTCTCTCTCTCGTCTCTCGTCTCTCTCTCTCTCTCTCTCGCTCTCTCATCTGCGTCTACCTGTTTGTTTAACAAAAAGATACCCTTATGTACAAAGATAATAAATAAGTTAGTACCGAAAATATCTTTAGTACTAAATTTAAAAGTCCATGCAATTCGAGAGCAAAACCAAATTAATAAGTGGCCCCGTCCGCAGAACAGATCTATGTAAAGTCATCCCTTAATACATGACTCTCGGTGGTATAACTGTGGAACGACATCCCTTGATAATTTCAAAAAATAAAACTAGCGTAACTTCCTTTTCGCAAATCTTATCACAAGCACATAATGGACAATCTTGTTCATCAGTCATGGTAATGAGTTTTACTACAAATATCAACTTATGCCAAGATTCTTGTAAATCTTTTTATGTCTCTCTGTATATCTGTTTAATGTCCCAATTTGATTCTCTGTCAATTATTTCATGTGCCAATTTTTGTTTCATTTTCTTTGACTTGATTGTTTTTATGTCAATTTTTCATTGCCTGATGCATGGTGTGAGTGTGTGAGTGAGAGGTCAAGGTGCAAAGAAGCTATTGTAGCTTATCCTTTTTACCCTCAATAAAACATTCATATTTCGTATTTCGTTACTTCCTTTACCTTCTCACACAGTCCATATAGTCAAGAAGCAATCTTCCAAAAAGTGAAACCACCAGACGTTGTGCATATGAACTCACGTACATCCATCTGTGATAGGATGTATGGATGTAGAAGCACTAGTATCAAAGATGAGTGAACGATGAAATTCTGTTTTGAGATAATAAAGTATTGTTGAGTTGAGTGTTGCTTTTGTATTCGCAAAGCACGGCCGCCATGACGGTTTTCAAAATGGTGGCTAAAGTGAACTACGATCTGTATGTCTTGCTTTATTCATTGGACTTTATTACGCCATCTCAGTGGCTAGTTATAGAGTTTGTAGAGCACAGAATCACAGAGAGAGAGATGAGAAAGAGAGAAAGGGAGAGTATTTAGTTAATTCAGAGTCGAGAGATTAGAGAAAACACACAGAGAGAGACTGAGAATGTAAAGCGATACAACTGGAGACCACTTCTTTTAACAAATGCTCCAAGAAATGATGTGAAGTGCAAAGAGTATGCTGTAGAAACTGTCCTTGGTTAACAGAAACTAAAGAAACAGTGACTAGAAAGAGCACAAAAGAAACTGAAAATGTAAAGTTATGAACTCCAAGTGAGGAAACACATGCTCCAAGATGCGGTTTGTGTGCGTGAAAGAGAGAGAGAGGGCACGGTGGGGGGGAGAGAGAGACAGACATGACTGTGAGCGGGAGGACGGATTATTGAGTCGGGATGAAAAGGCAGACATGTTCGTTCATTAGACACGTTCTCTCATACATCTAACTGGAAACGCAATGGCAGAAATGAAAGAAATGAAGAACAAAAGGAAAGGAAAGATCTGAGAGAGAAACAGAATGCTCATTGTCTCTCGAGACAGATTCTGAGATCTGATGTCTATATCTCTCCCCACAGGAGGAAGTTTATCCTTGTCAATGGCTTTTCCAGTGAGTGAGTATATCTCTCTGGAAACAAATCGAGAGAGAAAGAGGGAAAGAGAGGGAGAAATGAGAGAGAGAGGGAGAGAGACACAGAAAGAGCGACTAGAGAGAGAGAGAAGAGAGGCGAGAGAGAGAGAGAGGAGAGAGAGAGAGAGAGAGAGAACGGAGAGAGACAGAGAGAGAGAGAGAGAGAGAAGGGAGGAGAGAGAGAGAGAGAAGAGGGAGAAGAGGGAGAAGAGAGAGAAGAGAGATAGGGGGATCGTGTGAGTGGGAGGAGTAGAGAGAGTTTTAAGGCGGTGGGTATGTGCGGGAGGGAGGGTATCTGAATGCATAGCCTTACTGATCACTAATGACTTCACTCACAAAGGAGAGGAGGGTGAGCGCCAACACAGCCAGGCTGATGACAGTGATGCTGACCTTCATGGCTGTCTGTCTTAGAAAGTGGACTCTTCACTCTAAATACTGACACAAAAGAAGGGCCACACACACACCACACAACCACCACACATACACAGTACGCCACTATACACACACACCGACACATCACACACAAACTACCACACACGCACCTCAGACACATGCATGCACGCGTACGTGCGGCGCGGAAGCTAAACACACACGCGCGTGCCGCGCTTGCACACAGAAACACGCTCACAGATATGTATACCCCACACAATACACAAGCATACACAAACACAACAAGTGAGTCGCTCGCCGAGCGGCGGCAAGTTCCCTCGCTCTTTTACCATGAGATGAAAGTTTGCTTAACGTCCTCTTGCCTGGAACAGGCACATAGGCCTATGTGACAACAATAACCAGACACACTGACGTTATGACCGACACATCATTATGTGAACCTCAAAACCTGTGTAGCTCTTCTCTCCCCTCTCCCACTTCCCCCTTTTCCTGAGCTTTTTACAGTCAAGGTCAAGGTCATGAATCTAAACAATACTTTGCACTACACTTGACCTTGACCCTGTCTACCAGGATGCCAAATTTGAAGTCTGTAATTTCACAAATGTGATAGATATAGCTAAAACACAGATTTCACACCTCCAAGCCCTGAGCCTTGACCATTGTAAGTTTCAATTATGTGAAAGATATGGCCACAATAAGAAGTTGTTTATAATTTTTCAAGGTCAAATCTGAAGTCAAGGTCAGCATGGCTATATTTTTCTTTAGCCGGAACCATCCCTGTGCTAATGATACACCGCCCACACAAAATTTAAAACCATTCTGTCCATTGGTTCACGGGATACAGCTCGGAAATGAAATACACAGCCCAAAGAATGCTAAATTTCGGTTCTTTTTCGGTGTTCAAGAGGGTCAAGACTTGAAGGTCATGGTCAGCTCAAGTCATTGAATATCGAAAGAATCTACCTCTTACCTTTTTCAACAAGATCCCTCTACCCTTCTACCAAATTTGATTAAAATCCATCCAACAGTTTTTGAGAAAATCAACTTACAGACAGACAGACGGACCCGATCACAATATAGTTCCCACTGTGGAACTAACAATATTGCACGTACGCTTGCATACACACATGCATTTATAAAGTTGTGCGTAAATCATGCTAATTGCAATCATGAATACATCATCATCAACATCTGGATCTTTCTAAGAAACAAAACAAAGATACACAAACAAGCAAACAAATACACGTTTATATTCTCCACCAGAAAGAAACAAACCCTATCCGAAAAGATTAATTGCTTTTTTTTGGTGCATTTAAAACCCCACAAAAAAAACAAAAAAACAAACAAACCACTATCACAAATCCACAAGACCGTAGGTATGGTAGAATATTCAACAAAATTTTACAAGTAACCCCCACAAGATTTGATCCAGAAGTAGTCTAATTTCCATCGTGGTCTATTCCAAATCACCATCAACCAATTTCTTGAGGAAGTAAAATGGTGTTAAATTCCCCAATCCAGAAACATAAATTGAAAAAAACAATCTTCGTGTCAGTTTCCTCTCCTCTTGTGTTTCCTCTGCTTCTTTTCTTCTTCTCTTTCCCACCTTCTTCTTTTCTTTTCTTCTTCTTCGTCTTCTTCTTCTTCTTCCTTGCTCTTCTTCTTCTTTCTTCTTCTTCTTCTTCTTCTTCTTTCTTCTTCGTCTTCTTCTCTTTCTTCTTCTTCACATTCTTCTTCTTCTTCTTCTTCCAATACATAGACATTCCCTTCCCAAGCTGTTTCGTTCTTTTGGGTGGTCGAAGACTTGTGTGATGGTGACTATGCTAAATGGATAAATAAATAAGACCTAAGACTAAGGATTTCTTTATCGTCCATGGTTGCACATACAAATGCACATAGAGAATTGTGGGTTTTCCATCGTATAAAATAAACAAAAATACAAATACCAAATAAAAACAACAACAACAGTAGGCCTTCTTGTCTTCGTGTGAGATTATGGGATGATCTTTGCTGAAAACCAGGACCCGATGTGGTGTTATTTTTACCCTGCTGGCCACGTCTTAAATACACATGCTGCAGATGACCGTTGACTATCCTTGACCTGAGGCCTTTCCCCTCCCTTCTTTCCCCATTTTTAGTCCCCCACCTCTCTTCTCTCCTTCCGCCCTAGATCTACCTAAATCCGCCATCATTTACCCATCCATCCCCGCTCCCCTCGTCCCATTCAACATCACAACACCATTTTTAAAACCGCAATTTGTAGGTTAAGTGCAAACCGATTATATCTTCTTATCTTCCCTCTACTGTTCTTCATGGATATTACCACCCTTTAACAACCACCTTACCCCCCCCCCTCCCGCACCCCTCTCTCTCTTGTGTGATTGATGTGTGTGTGTGTGTGTGTGGGTGTGTGTGTGTGTGTGTGTGGTGTGTGGTGTGTGTGTGTGTTGTGTGTGTGTGTTGTGTGTTGTTCCTATGTGTGTGTAGGGGTGTAATGGGTGTGTGGATGAGTGGGTGTGGGGGTGGGTGGGGGTGTTGGGGGTAGGGGGTGGGGGGGTGGGTGTGGTGGGTGGTGGGGGTGGTTGGGGTTGTGTGACTGTCTTTTTATTCGTTAACTAGAGACTTTCAACCTGCCTGCTTAAATATGAAAATCATCCCTTGTCGTCCATGGCTCTATTTTTTTTTAATTTTTACTTTAAAAATAAACCATAAACTGAGGCAATGGCTGAATCGTGGATAAGTTTTCCATTTTGTGGAAGTCATATGGCGAACTAGAATGTGGCAGAAGGCGTCTAGAAAATGTGGAGGGAGAAAAGGGAGGAGTGTAAGGATAAAGCAGGGATGAGGGTGAAAGTTACACACAAGGAAGTTTGTCTCAGAACACTCACATCTAGGCCTAATGACATAAATTATTTAGTGGCGTAGGAACAGGGTCAAAGGCTCCATTTTTCCATACAACACATCGATTTCATTAAACTTCTGATACTGAAAATATGGCCGTTTTTAATTGTACAATTACGAGATCTATCAAATACTGTCCCCTTATCCATGTCTTCTGACCCTCTCCCCTCTCTGCCCCTCCTGCACATGCCCCCTCTGACTTTTGCAAAAACAAAATCAGTTGCACCCGAATTCTGCTTCTGTCGCCCCTCCCCTTACTTTGTACACCATCCCACCACTTCCACACCCTTGAAGATGAAAAGGTAGGCTTCAGACGACACACACAAAATCCAAACTTCAGTTAAGTTGCTAATGTGAATTCATGTGATTGAAATTGAAAGCGCTCATTAGAGCTGATGAAAAACCCTGCATGGTTCAGCCCGGTGTCATTAGAGTCTGAGGGCCTCTGCATGGTTCAGCCCGGTGTCATTAGGAGGCTGAGGGCCTGCATGGTTCAGCCCGGTGGTCATTAGAGCTGAGGGCCTGCATGGTTCAGCCCGGTGTCCCCTAGAGCTGAGGGCCTGCATGGTTTAAGCCCGGTATCACTACACTGGTGTATTTGTAGATTTACCATTGGATCCATGTTCTATGTCACAAAATTTGAAATAATTGAAGATAGATGCAAATCATGGTAAATTGTTATAATCTTTTGTGAATGATATTGAATCCCAAAATCGGAGGCATTTGGCACTTGCTCTTACTAGTACTGCAGCAAAAAGGATTATT
Source organism: Phymorhynchus buccinoides (assembly GCA_017654935.2). Lineage (NCBI taxonomy): Eukaryota > Metazoa > Mollusca > Gastropoda > Neogastropoda > Raphitomidae > Phymorhynchus > Phymorhynchus buccinoides. The sequence goes on from CM065703.1 coordinate 25,532,971, forward strand.
TGGGCCCTTTGGGGACCTTCCCCAGCATCCAAGCTGTCTAAAATCTCTTTGTCCAGGAGAGTGGGGATATTTTAGGCAAGACTTCTTTGCATTTAACAACTATGCCCAGTCCTCCAGAATAGTATTGGCTTCCTTTGTTATCTTCTGGAAGTTACTTTGTTGTGTTGGCTAGTCCAGACACAGGACTTCTCTGACTTGGACACTCCCGTCACGTTTTGAAGTTTTACAAAATTGGGTAAGAATTTGGTATGCTTTTGTTTATTAGGTGGATGATAGTAATAATGGCTGATTTGTTTTGAACAAGTATTATTGATTATAACTGATTTTGGGTCACGAATACTTTGACAGTAGCACGGCCTGGTTTTGGTTTCCAATAATTATGGTCCCAATTTCATACTTTTTTTAAAAAGGTCCTGAACTAGACTTACCATATAAGTAGTAAAGTACACTTCTTGTTTATATATACGAATAATGTTAGTAAGTTTGTTCTTTTATGGTTTGGGCTTTTCTTAAACTCAGTCATCACCAGACAAAGACTTGCTACAATGTGATATGACGCTTAGATGGCTCAGATATGTTTCCGTTTCTTTTCTTTGATGTATGGACCTCATTGCTGTTATATTGGACTTTGGACTTGGTTACTTAATAAAATATGGATTTGAGAGGGGCTACAGGGGTTCTACCCCTTCAAAAAAAAGAAAAAGAAAAGAAAACAAAAAAAAGAGGGAGAAATATGTAGTCCCATGCTATTATTTTTAAGCTTATTCCTATCACAAGAAGCCCTTGATTGCATCTTTTACATTCAAATTAATCATCAGCTTCTGAGAGGCAAGCCCCCCAGAACCCTCACCCCACCCTAACTGACCACTTGGAACTTCCCCCTCCGCCCTTCCATCCCTGGCTGATCCGCCCCGATACATGGTTGTATTTTTATGCTTTTTTTGTCCTCCTTTGAATTCACATCATGTTTTCTTCCATTCATAGATTTTTATAGTTGGTTATGATTATGGTTAAAAATAACAATTACAAAGTGTTTTCCTAGCATTTACTAAGACGGTCCTTACTATCCTCTAAATTGTCCTAGTGCGCTATCAAAACTATAAAAACGAAAACCTCTTGTCCAACTAACTATGCCCCCTATCCCTTCACTACCGCTCCGCCCCTCCTCTCCCCATCTCTCGCCTCTCATTTATTATCCTCGCTCCACCTGTTTAAAAAACGCTGACTCCCCTCGCCCCCTATCCGCCTTCCCAACAAACCCCCCCCCTATTTTGATTTGTCTTCAATGTTGCCCTCCCTAGCTTCAAACTTTCATACGCCACTGTTTTCTTTCATTCATACCCGATTTTTATAGGGGCTGGAATTATGATTATGGTTAAAAATAACAATTACGGCAGAATGTTTTTGTAGCATTTACTAAGACTGTGTAACTTAACTTTCCATCTGATAGATGTCTGTCGCCTTTACGCTCCGCCCCCCCCCCCCCCACACCGCTTGTCCGAATTAATTAGTCCAATGATAATGGTCAAATCCGTTTAGCCCGCCCCCCCCCCCGTCAGGAGCCCCCCCAGAAGACGCCCCCCCCCCCGTATACAGCCCCCCCCCTCGTGCCCCCAATCGCCCCCCCCCCCCCCCCCCCACACCCCCTACTGCCCCCCGCCCCCCTCAGAAATGTCCCCCTCGCCCCCCCTATGTTCTGCCCAACCCCCTATGTGGGTGACTTCGCCCCGCACGCCCCCCTATGAACATCCCCTTCCCCCCCTCGCCCCCCCCTAGTCCTCAGAGAGTTGTCTGTGCAATCCCTGTGCCTGCCCCCCTAGCTTTCAAACCACGTTGCCGCAAGTGCAGCGCCAACTGTTATTGTACTGCTAACACGCTGGCCATGGGGGGCTGGATAGGTGGGCGTGGGAGGGAATGAATATTACGCCCACTGGCAGAATGGACCACAATCGATAGCTAATATAAACTTTTCATTTTAATTTGATAGATGTTTTTCACCTGGTACCCTCAGGCGTTGCAATAAAACTTAATGACGAATTGGATTAGTCCGAATGATAATGGTCAGTTGGTTTACGCCCTCTTTTTTTTATGAGAGGAGACGGGTAGAAGGTGTTTTGGTAAACATAACAGAAACTGGGAGCAAGCCCCCCCCCCCTTTCCCTCAAGCAATGCCCCCCCCTCCTCATCCCCCCCCACCCACTAATTTCCTACTGGTTACCACAGCCGCGGGCGAAGCAGCGAACGAAGCTGGTAATGTGGCTGACTATCTATCTATGTGGGTGACTATGTTAGCACGATAACGCTTTGAAAGGAGGTATTGGTATTTATTATATTCATTCTAGTCACAAAGATTATCTGTGAAATTTCGGCTGCTCCATCTGGAGAGCACGTGTGCCCCGCAAGTGCACAGCGCCACCCAGTAATTTATTTATTTTTTCTAAAGGGGGGGGGGGGTGGGGGCGGAGGGACTCTAGGACGCTCAATTTTTGCATGCAGTATAGGTACTAAGGATATCTAGTTTTAGGCCTATTGTAGCATTGTTGTCTGTAGGCCTAGGTTGTCTTAATCAAAGAAAATCTTGTTTCGCTTTGGAATGAACGAATGAAAAATGGTGTTTTACGTCCTATCGGGGTCTGGAACAGACACATATGGGACGTTTGTAAATACAAATATGGTGGGGAAAATACTGGAGGCAATACCCGGAGGCAGTGCACCACCAGTAAATTCCCGATTTTTTTAACAATACAGATAATAGTGTAGCAGTAACCACGCCTCGGTTAAACCTCAAATGAGTACCGCCACAGTTTCGCTTTGGTAGCAGTGTGGTCTATATCATAGGGACTCAGTGAGTGCCTCTTGTCTCGCTTTGGTAGCAGTGTGGTCTATATCATAGGGGCTCAGTGAGTGCCTCTTGTCTCGCTTTGGTAGCAGTGTGGTCTATATCATAGGGACTCAGTGAGTGCCTCTTGTCTCGCTTTGGTAGCAGTGTGGTCTATATCATAGGGGCTCAGTGGTAGCAGTGTGGTCTATATCATAGGGACTCAGTGAGTGCCTCTTGTCTCGCTTTGGTAGCAGTGTGGTCTATGTTATAGGGACTCAGTGGTAGCAGTGTGGTCTATATTATAGGAACTCAGTGAGTGTCTCTTGTCTCGCTTTGATAGCAGTGTGGTCTATGTTATAGGGACTCAGTGGTAGCAGTGTGGTCTATGTTATCGGGACTCAGTGATAGCAGTGTGGTCTATGTTATAGGGACTCAGTGAGTGTCTCTTGTCTCGCTTTGATAGCAGTGTGGTCTATGTTATAGGGACTCAGTGGTAGCAGTGTGGTCTATATCATAGGGACTCAGTGAGTGCCTCTTGTCTCGCTTTGGTAGCAGTGTGGTCTATGGTATAGGGACTCAGTGGTAGCAGTGTGGTCTATGTTATAGGAACTCAGTGAGTGCCTCTTGTCTCGCTTTGGTAGCAGTGTGGTCTATGGTATAGGGACTCAGTGGTAGCAGTGTGGTCTATATTATAGGAACTCAGTGAGTGTCTCTTGTCTCGCTTTGGTAGCAGTGTGGTCTATGGTATAGGGACTCAGTGGTAGCAGTGTGGTCTATGTTATAGGGACTCAGTGGTAGCAGTGTGGTCTATATCATAGGGGCTCAGTGGTAGCAGTGTGGTCTATATCATAGGGGCTCAGTGGTAGCAGTGTGGTCTATATCATAGGGACTCAGTGAGTGCCTCTTGTCTCGCTTTGGTAGCAGTGTGGTCTATGGTATAGGGACTCAGTGAGTGTCTCTTGTCTCGCTTTGGTAGCAGTGTGGTCTATATCATAGGGGCTCAGTGGTAGCAGTGTGGTCTATATTATAGGAACTCAGTGAGTGCCTCTTGTCTCGCTTTGGTAGCAGTGTGGTCTATGTTATAGGGACTCAGTGGTAGCAGTGTGGTCTATATCATAGGGACTCAGTGAGTGTCTCTTGTCTCGCTTTGATAGCAGTGTGGTCTATGTTATAGGGACTCAGTGGTAGCAGTGTGGTCTATGTTATAGGGACTCAGTGAGTGTCTCTTGTCTCGCTTTGGTAGCAGTGTGGTCTATATCATAGGGGCTCAGTGGTAGCAGTGTGGTCTATATTATAGGAACTCAGTGAGTGCCTCTTGTCTCGCTTTGGTAGCAGTGTGGTCTATGGTATAGGGACTCAGTGGTAGCAGTGTGGTCTATATCATAGGGACTCAGTGAGTGTCTCTTGTCTCGCTTTGGTAGCAGTGTGGTCTATGTTATAGGGACTCAGTGAGTGTCTCTTGTCTCGCTTTGGTAGCAGTGTGGTCTATGTTATAGGGACTCAGTGAGTGTCTCTTGTCTCTGCCTTCCATATTTTTTCATTGACTTCATCGCCTTTTTTCACCACAAACAAACGCATCAACACTTTGTTGTTTTTATTCATATATCTCTCCTCTCTCTCTCTCCTCTCTCTCTCTCTCTCTCATCTCTCTCTCGCTCGGTACTCTCTCGTATCTCTCTCTCTCTCTCTCTCCTCTCTCTCTCGCTCCATCTCTCTCTCCTCTCTCTCTCTCTCTCTCTCTCTCTCTTTTCCTTTTCCATTTCAACTTTTTTATTTGTATTTTTTCTTCTTCAGAGGCTGGATGTAAAAACATGTTATTGCTTACTCTATTACCCTCTATAATAAATTCATTCAATTCATTCATTCAATCCTCTCTGCTAATACTTGGGAAAATGCTGTTCGTTAAGTAAACTGCGCTAAAGAAAATAAAATAAAAAAGAGGCAGATATAGAGTGCTTTTGTTATTTGATATTATAATATTTGTAAATACCTTTATTTTTGTCACTACTTTCAAAAATAATTCTTGAATCGATTACTCGGGACGTGTACAATAAAGGGTCTATTCAATCTTCAGGATGTGTAGAGTTTTGTGTTAAATATTTTAGATTTGCTGCTTGGTTTCGAACATTGTGACGTCATTAATTCTATTTGTAGACTCAGAACTACATGTTGACCAATATCCTTTATACACAATGCACCTCTTGGGATTTGAGTAGCCATATTAATGCATTAGTCTTGTGGTGTGTACAGTTGTTGTTGAGTTTGTGTTCACGCGCCCTAACTGCGTTGTCCCTACATGCTCTTACTTTTTTTCCAGTCACACATTCGAGAGATTCCATGAGTTCCCTCACACAATCATATATTGATTTTTGGTTATCTTCATAGACTTGCTTTATAGCCTTAAAATCATTTTTTCTGATTGAATGCATCAAAATTTAAAAACCATCTCAGGCTCAATGTGTTTTGTGTGTTAGTCATTTCGGGTATTGAAACAGGAGACTCATTTTTCAGGCATTACTGGTAGTTACTGCAAATTTTATCCATTTCCAGTAATGGCTTTTGAAACAGGTAGTTCCGGAATGACTGCATTTTCGCATTACTCGTAATGACTAATGTCTCATTTTGAACTTGTAACATATACACAGACAACATAATGTACAGGATTTGTGACAGTCATGGAGCATAAAGCGAGATGTTTGTCTTGTCACTATTATAAATAGGTGTTTTTGTGTAAGTTGAATGGCTTTGGTATTTTTTATACAAAATCTTGACACGTGAAATTCGGTATTAATGTCTTTTCGGTGTGTTTGTTGTGTGTGCTGTGGCGTGTCGTGTGTGTGTGTTTGTGGGTGTGTGTGTGTGGTGTGTGTGTTGTGTGTGTGTGTGTGTGTACGTGTATGTGCGCGTGCGTCGTGTGCGTGTGCGCACGCGTGAATTAGTTTTATTTAAATATATATATTTCTGACTGTTTTGTGTTTATTACTGAGTCTCTTTGAGACGGAGCGCAACAAATAACCATTATATTATTATTATTATTATTATATAGAGTCTTTCTCTGAAATTTGCCCAGAAATAAAATGAACGGTGCATAGGAAAAAAAACCAACATAATGGAATATTTTGCATAATGATATTTAATTTTCATGGTGGATGCAAGATTCGCGTGTAATACACGCAAACTGAATTCAGTTTTCTTGTCTATTTAAAAAATAATTAATTTGGAAGTTTGGCATTCAAAATAGATGATTTGCGAAATTGGGGCATAGAGATACAATTTTTGGCCTCTGTTTTTCCCTTAATTGATTTTGATTGAGAACAATCAAATAAACAAAGAATAATTTAAAAAACACTGATCTTTCTGTTGTGGAATACTGGTAGAACACATAACAATAGACATACAGATCCCTAATAGAACATTGGTCCGTTGGGGTTTTTGTTTGACGTATTTTTGGCCTTGCTAAAAACGTTTCTCGATTATGACGACTTTATTCCATTTTTAGATGGCAAACGCGAATATATATTGAACAAGTCTGATATTTTTGATTAATGTCATTTGATCATTTTAGGTGTTGTAGAATACTATTTTTGTTGTGGAAATGCTTAGAATGTTTTTTTTAGGGAGTTGCCAGTTTTGTGACGGTCATCAATTTGTTTGCGATGTTTTTTGAAAATACTACCCAAGCCTATACCATGCCAAAGTTTCAGGACTATGTCGCTAGTTCACGATTGTTTTCAAATATGCATATTCCCACCAACCCGCTACACAAAATAGTGAGAAACGGGGTAAAAAAGCGCATGGGCGGGTGAAGAAGCCCACCCATTATCTCATGAATGAAGCACATTTCCAGTCTCTTTGGGGGGGGGGCCCATGAGACGAGCGTTAATGTCTAGCATTCTCTCATGGGCAATTGCTGAAATTATATTTATTTCATGAGATATTTGGGGTGGCTTCTTACCCTCCCATGCGCTTTTTCCCCCTCTTCCCCTTGAAAGCTCTCAGAATCAGGACATTACACACGGAAGTGACTTTGTGTCATACACATTTTGTAGCATACACAATATTTCAATTACAAGTCAGACGTCTACATTATTGTATACCGTGTACGTGTGTGTATTTGTGCGCGCGCGCATGTGTGTGTGTGGTGTGTGTGTGTGTTGTGTGTGGGGTGTGTGTGTGTGTGTGTGTGTGTGTGTGGTGTGTGTGTTGTCCTGTCTGCTGTCCTCTTGTCTGTCTTTCTGCTGTCAGTGCCAGTGTCTGTGTCCGTGTGCGGCCTGCACGGTGTATTTAGTGATCTTTATTGGCAATGTATTAAGATGTATAAGACTGACAACGTAAGAGAGTGGTATGTTTTTTGTTTATTTTCATATGTAGGGCCTATATTTTCAACGTGTTCCACATAAGATGAGCACACTCACATGTTTTTGCAATGTGAATTCTAATAATGACAATCAAAAATGTTAATGCTGTCACGAGACAGACAATTATCATAATAATTACGCGCAAATTTCATTATTTTCCACCAGTCGGGCCTACCTGTGTGAGCAAAGCAAAATGTCCGCCCAGGGGGCAGCGTTGACCCCAAGCTGTGAAAATCTCTATAATGGCGAGAATGTCTATCATAAACTCATTCTAATGCTTAAGCTTCAAAGAAGACAATTCAAGATGAAATTTTTAGAACTTCGAATAAATTGTTTTTCAGCCTTGCTCAGGTCAGAACAAAAGTTCTGAATGGCTCAAAGAAGGCTTTCAATTTAGCAGAAGAAACACTAGAAGAAAGCAGCCGTTTAAGTGTCTAGGTGACCGTTGTGACTGTTACACCAGAGCCCAGTGTAAAGACCCTCTGGTCGGAAATGATCTAGGATAAGTGCTGATGAGAATGGTAAAACTATTGAACTTTCATCAGAAGGCCTGGGTAAATTCTTACATGAATACCTGGTATGCAGAAGCGCTATCCAGTTATTCCATCACAAGAGATAACAATAGTGGGTTGAATGCTTGCACCCGAATCATACAACAAATTAATGTGATATTCAGCCCAGCATTTGGGACAATCGTTAAAGATGATACAACACTCATCTGTCATTATGATAAAAAAAAAAGAGCAATAATTACCCGTTTGGATGTTTCGGGTGAGACCTCACCAATGCCAATGCCATGAAAGACCCAGCAGAACAATTTATCAACCATAGTTGCCGTGAATTTATGTTTCTGAAAAAACACCTGTTCTGTGGCCTCAGTTCACCTCCAGAAGAGAAGAGCTGTCTTTGTAATTGAACATAATACAATAGTCAAGTCACGTTGGGTTTGCTGTCCAAGCACTGTTTACCCAGTCATCACCTCTATTTTCCGTGTGACAGTGCAGTGACCACACAGCTGCCAGCTACTTGCATTTTGCATGAGAACGACTTGTGCCCAGAGTGTGGCTGGTCTCCCCATCACTTAAAAAACACCTTATTCTCTTATGACTGTTGCCTGCTATCATGTGTCAAAGTCAAACACTAGTGAGGGGGGCGGGGCGGATTAGATAGTTTGAATATGCTTGGAGTGTTACGTCGAGGGCACGTTTTGACATCCTCAGTTGACCTGATCTTGTACGCAGAACCGTTTTTGACAGAATATCCATATGCATTGTCTAGTGAAGTATACTTCTTAAAGCTGGACGAGCCAGAAGAAGGGACACACTGCCAGTTAGCACATTGCAACTATATGAGTGCCCCTCGTATAGACTGTTGAAACTGCATTCACACAACCGCACGCTGTAGTACGACAAGCCATTCCACACTCACGACTAAGTCATATGAAGAAACCCAGACACTTCGAATCATCACCCTGCGTCAACATTAAATTGGTTCTAAACAAATGTCCCAAAATTAAGAATCAGAAAAACTTGCAGTATGAATAGGTCACCAATACCTGATAAAACCACACTTTGTAAGGACAAAATATTGTGTCCTTTTTGCGTTGGTTTGTCCTTTGTTCAAGACAAAACAACCGGAAGTACTAACACCGTGATACACAGATGCTGTAAAACGCCTACATCATCATACTATCCATACTTATTTCGCCAAAAACTAATTCCAGATCTTTCTTGGTTTTTAAAGACCCCCACGTCCCCTTGTCCAAATCAAACGGTTTTCCACGTGTGTTTTCCTCTGATATCTAGTATAATCGTCAGAAATCTTCCTATCTAGAGGAATGGACAGTTCGTGCGGGGGGGGTCTTTAATACCCCAAACCCCACTATTTTTACACAAGGAATACAATGGTTCCCTCTGAATTTCTTACTAGAGGTATCAATAGTGTGGGCCCTATTTTATGTTGGCAAACAAGTAAATGTGCAAAGTCACTGACCAAGACTTTACTATAGACACATAGTGTCTAATCTGCCACCCACCCCCCCCCGCCCGTGAGAATTAAAAAATTTGTCAATGTTTTGCTTATTTTGCTGTCATGCTGAAGGACCAATGCTCCCTTTAAGGATGTTGTGCACCATACCGCAATTCCGACGGGAAGACCCTTCCAATCCGAAAAAAACTCTGGAAGTGATAAGTATAGTGTGCCCATTACACGCATAAACCTCCGTATCCATCCGCTTGTATTTTCTTGGTTCCCTACGGAATTTGCAGCTCGCGGAATCTAATGCACACAGGCCTAAATATGAGTGAACCTAATCCTATTGCGAGTTAGACACGATGTTCAAATTGCACCGTGGTGACTACCCTGCCTGGCCTTTGCTGCGACCGGGGCCTATAATTTTAATCTTCATCTTTCATGTCAAATAGCAGCGAGAAAGAGAGCGAGAGAAGAGAGAAGAGAAGGAGAGAGAGAGAGGAGAGGAAGAGAGAGATGAGAGAGGAGGAGATAGAGAGAGGGAGAGAGAGAGAGAGAGATTCCAGTGTACAAGTCAGTACCCTCATGCGGGTGCATGCATGCGTGCGTACGTGTTGTGGTAACTTAAATAAGTGCATGCGTGCGTGAGGCCAGCACACTTTTTGTGCGTTTGTATGCACGTGCGTGCGTGCTTGTGTGTGCGGCGCGCGTGCAATTGCATACGATACGTGGACGAGCACGTGGAGCACGCGCGTTTAGCCCATAGGGCCTGTGTGTATGCCGACGCGCGCGAGCCTGTCGCGTTCTTGTGTTTGTTAGTGTTTGTATGCTGCGTATGAACCACAGTGCGTGTGTTGTGCTATCCATGTTCATGCCACACGCGCGCGTACCACATGCATTTCCTTTTCAACACACACTGGACGAACAAGGCACGCCAACGCCACGCGCGCACACACACACAACACACCACCACACCCACACCACACCACACACACACACTTCTTACTCTTTAGTTCAAAATAAGAAAACCAGATCAAACAGAAGGAGCCAATTTTAAAAACATCATTCATATTTTATTGAACTTTCTTTTTCTACCCACACAAACAGCTATCAGTCCATTGTTCACTGACGGTTGATACCGTATTTTTTACGAGTATGGTCATTTTGCCATGAAAAAAATCAAACAACAAAGAAACGCTGATGAGTTAATTGTCAGACTAGAAGAAAAGGTAAATCACTAAATGAGCACAAAATTGACAGAGGCCACTTCCTTTCTTCGTTTTTTTTGTCATCCTTGCTTCTAATTTTTAAATAAAGTATTTCTGGTTAGCCTACATTACATAGTTAGAGCTAGCCTTTTTGTAAAAAAAAAACATGCAAAGTTGTCAACGTTCCAGGAAATGACTTATATATTAGGATGGGAACCTTCGAAGGTTAGAGTCGTCGCATGGGCACCACGCAGACGGTTGCATCGGTTTGATGACTCACCCCACTTTTCGTCACTGGCCTTCTGCTGACCACCATTGGTGGGCCCGCGGGAAACTGACCGCTCGCTTTTGGGCGCGACCCTGGTCGAAGTCAGCCTTATCTGCAACATATAATAAATATATGGGGGGGGGGGGCGA
>CM065703.1:25544245-25604245 GCA_017654935.2 Phymorhynchus buccinoides
CAGAGGCCCAGTTACCCGGAAACGGTCCACAAAAATGTGCAAATCCAAAGGAAAGGCTGTCTCAGGTGTTTGTATGAGCCTAGGACCTGAAGATGGAGAAGAGAAAGTCTTGCTGCCTGACGATAATCAGCAGGATTACAACCTGTCAAGTTGTGAGACGTACGATGAGGACGCTGAAGATGACCCAGATTACTACGAGGTAAAGCCGGGCAGAGGAAGGCCGCGGCTCACCGAGAAGGGAGACAACCCAAAGACCAGTATCAGATTGTTTCTAAAACATAAAGCCACTGCATCGGATCCTAAGGTGGTTGTCCAAGATCAACGACCCAGGAAGGGCAGGGAACGAAAAGTAAAAGTGAGAGGACATCGACAGGAAAGGTTACGGAGGAAAAGGAGGAGGGTGGAAAAGAAGCCTTCACCAAAGAAGCCGCAGGATGATTGGGAAGAGATGGAGGTTACTGCTGTGAGTACTGTGATTTTAATTAACACCATTTCGTGGATGGTTACCACAATAAATATTTATTACAAAACCCATAATTTCTACTGCCAGAATTTATCCTTTACTCAAACTTGGTATTTTGTATGGCTGGCAATTATCACTACTTTTTGTTAGTTATGTTGCGTTATTCGTACCCTGGCTAAAAGACTCCAGGGAATTATCCCAACAGCACTTGAACTAATCCAAACTGTGTTTAAAAAAAAATATTTTGTCATTCTTTTTCTGCCCTCATTTATGTGTGTGCACATTTCTTTCTTTGTTAGTTGCTGTGTTCTGTGTAAGATATGTTCAAACTTAGAGCTTCCTTTTTGGGGGGAAGTTCCAGGGTTTGCTCCTCTGTACCTTTCTTACACTAAGCTAGGTGAATAGGTACCGTAGGTGCCTTGATAGCAGTTGTGTGTCTTTTAGGGATGGACAGTTCTCTGTTTATTCATTATGTCTCTTTTAGAAAAAAGTTCAGAACAAGATGAAATAACATGTCTTAGTTTATGTTTAAAAATATTTAATATCTTATCGGATTTTTTGTGCATGCTTCCTGAAAATTGATTTTCGTCACTTCTGAAAACAATAAAGAATTGATTCATTGATTGATTGATTAATAACAAGTCTTTTTTTCCTTACAGTTCTGTTATCCTCATAGTTTGGTTGTTGCAGCATCTGTGGAACAAAGACGGATCCATCCAGTGCCCTGAATGTGAGGCCATCTGCTACTCCCTGAGGGGCCTGAACCGTCACCGCAGGTTCCACTTCCGCACCATGGAGCGCCTCAAGTGCCTGCTGTGCCAGCAGGAGTTCACCGACAAGCTGAGCATGAACCGCCACATGAGCACACAGCACAAGTTGAGGCACAACAAGGGAGTGGATGTGCGGTGAGTGAGCCTTTCAGAAATGTATACAAGAACTGCTGAAAATGTCACCAAAAATGGCAAGGGTCGTGAAGCTTATGGGATGGGACATAAGTTACTGTTCTTTGCTTTTCCCTACTAAACTGCTAAAATATGTTGTGTTTTTGTTGTTTTTAATATTATTTGTACAGATTATCTTAGAAAGGAGGAAAAGTACTAAAAGTAAAACAGTTTGTTGTTGTTGTTGATGATAGACAACAGAGCTTCAGATTGTTTTCAGACTTCATGGGTCATATGACCCCTGACTACAGAAAATGAGGGGACATAATTTAAAATAATAGGCCAGTAATCTGAGTAATGTGTTACTAAAACTTTAAACCTAATTTTCAGTACAATGCCGCAATACAATAATATGCCAACACGCATATATGTGCGCTTCCACGCACACACGCATATTATGCGTACAGTTATTATACACAGTAAGTGCATGAACTGAACAAAACTTTAATTTATTGCCATAAAAAGTCAAGGTAGTATTTGGCATACATATTATTATTAATAAGACAGACAGACACAGGCAGAAATAAATTTAGATATTTAAGCGTAGTCATGTAGTCTAGTGTAGATCTAGAAAAAGAAAAACACCACGCAAGTTTGTGTGCTTACAAAACAAACTTGGACTGAATGACATAATTGTGACGTGATGGAAAAAGAAACAAAAATCAGACTGAAATGACTCACTCTCTCTCTCTCTCTCTCTCTCTCTCTCTCTCTCTCTCTCTCTCTCTCTCTCTCTCTCTCTCTCTCTCTCTCTCTCCCCCCCCACTCATGCTTAATAATTGGCATGCGCCAAATAGGCACATTACAAGGTGTTGACATTCGTCATTTTGAAGAATTATGCGTGAATGGCGCGGGCGCACCAACAATCTGAAGCTCTGAGACAATCTTTTTTAATGAAATAAAATGTGGATATTGCCACTTCTTCTTTTTTTTCTGCGTTCCCAGGCCAAAAGGCCATAATGTGTAAAGTATGTATGTGTCCGTTTTCAGTTTTCACTGGTCTCCCCACTGCGTACAGTTGACACATTCCAATTTCGGAGAAGAATATTGCCATTAAAAACGCAGTAGAGGCATATGGGACCAGCACCAAACTGAAACAGTTGTCTTTAAACTATTGGAAATATTCACATTTCTTCCTCTGCACTCTTCAGTTGTAAAGACTGGGAAGTGTGCAGACTGTACTTTCTTTTATGGAAAAAGCCATTTTGCATCTTTTGCATTGAACTTGAAGAGTATGTGGGAATCATATAATAAAAAGGCAAGTGTGTGTCTGTCTGTCTGTCTGAAACACAAAACGGGCCTTATAGCTCCGCCATTTTTCGACCGAATCGCTTCAAATTTGCTATGGAGCCCTAACGGGGCGATGGCAACGGCAACCGAGGCGGCCGTGTCATTTGTGCGGTTTGGCAAATGCGCGAAACGCGTATCCACGGCCTCTCGGCGCCCGTATCTCCGGTATTTCTGGACGGATTGCCTTCGAATTTGGAAGGTAGATGACCGGGGAAAGTGACTATCTGTGTGCCAAACTCGAAGCGAATTGATTTATAAACGCGCGTGATATACGCCGCTTCACCTTTTCTCAAACCGCGGCAAAACGAGACCCGACATTCACTCCAAATTTCGAATGTGCTTGACCAGGGATAGTGACTTCTTGGTGCAAAATTTCAACAGCATCCATTCAGAAACGCGCGCGATATGAGCCAATTTACATTTGCGCCAACCGAAAACCGAGGATTACCGTATCTACGTACAACATCGCGCTATTCTCCGCTATTGTCTTCCAACTAACATGAGCTTAACGCATGCGGGTGGGGACTCATTGACGTTGACTGAGGTTAGCGCGTGCGTGTGAGTGTATAGGGTGGAGGTGGGGAGTAGGGAGGCGGGCTGGGGATGGGTGGGGTGGGGGTGGGTGGGCGAGGTATGGTTGGGGTGGGGAGGGTGCGGTGGGTAGTAGAACGGGATGAGTGAAGAAGATGGAAGGAGGGAGAGAGACAAAAGTAATAATAATATTTCGCGGACCCGGCAAAACCAGTACGTGGCGTTACCAGTACTGGGCATTACCAGTACTAGGCGTTGCGCTAGTGGGGGGGGGGGCTGGGGGGGGGGGGGGGGGGGGGGGGGAGGGGGGGGGGGGGTGGGGGGGGGTGGGGGTGGGGGGTGGGGGGGGGGGTGGGGGGGGGGGGGGGGGGGGGGGGGGGGGAAATATAATATAACAAGTTGGGGAACCAGCAGATCCGCTGCACGGAGCCTTGGTGCGGGGCAGTGTTCAGCAGCGCCATCTCCCTGTCCAAGCATCGCATCAGGGACCATTCAAAGTGGCTGTGGCAGCGAAGGGGTAACTGAAACGTACATCTTTACATTTGTTGAACAGGTCAGGGAACCAGGAGATGCGCTGCCTGGAGCCTTCGTGTGGGGCAGTGTTGGGCAGCGCCATCTCCCTGTCCAAGCATCGCATCAGGGACCACGGCATCGACAAGTCGCAGCTCCACCGCTGTGAACAGTGCGGCAAGGTTCCTACTTTGTCATAGTCTGGCTCCTCCGACATCAGAATGTGTTGGCTGTGCGCAGCGGGGAGACCTGTGAAAACTGAAAACCGGACACATACGTATCTTACCCTTTATGGCCATATGGCACGGGAACGCAGAAAAAGAAGTAATAGTCTGGACATTTTAAAGAAATAGACCCTGTTCTTCATTTTTCAGAGATATATCTTTCCAGATTTGTCTAAATTAATATTAACCATCAGTGACATCACCCACCCCGTAGTAGACACCATGGGTCCAGGCAGGGAAGGAGTTAGAGAGCCATTTTGTCTGAGGTTTGAAAAAAAAACAACCACCCAACAACTTGATTTTATAGTTCTCAGAAAATAGCTTCTCTTTTGAAAGCCCGTAAAAAAAATCGTAAGGAAAGCCATAGAAAATTTGCTTTTAAAGAAATTCCTCTTTTCTTAGGTCCTAAAAACTTGGTTTATGAAAGGGCCATTTTGTTTAAGGTTTGTAAAAGCTCTTTAAATTTTAATCAACAGCTGATCAAAACGACTGTCCTTTCTTTGATGATTTTCTTATGTTTTATCTTGTAAACACTATAACTGTTAAAAGTATAATTCTATAAACTAGAAAATGTGTATATGTCTTGAGTGTGCATGTGTGTATGAATGGGTGTATGTACATTGCACACACTTCCAGTGCAGTGTGTGCGTGCGTGCGTGCATTCAGTGTAATGTTTGTGTGCACATGCATAAAATACGGCTTTTAAATTTTTAGTGGAAGTACTGAATATTTTATATAAGTGTTTTGTTGTTGTTGTTTCTTCTTAGTATTATAAATTGATTAGCAAAACTAAGAAAAGCCTGTGAACTGTGGAAATGTAGGTGTACCCTGGCAGCACAGAGCTGAAGAACCACAAGCGCATGCACACGGACGAACGCCCCTTCAGCTGTACCCTGTGTCCCAAGGCCTACCGCTCATCAGGGGGACTGCTCTGGCACTTGAAGACACACAACAGGAAATCCCACGATGTACTGAACAAGTACACTGAAATGTGAGCTTTAGTGGTGTCATGTGTGTTGATGTTGCTGCTGTATGAATACTATGATGTGTTCGTTTCTGAATAAATGTTGTTTAAACCAGTGAGTAAGAAGGGAATGAAACAGGATGTTTCTGTTTCTTCATCCACAGAAGAGTGACAGAGAAGGGAACCTACTCCTGCGAGCTGTGTGGGAAGGAGTTCAAGTCTTTGTACGGCATACGCCTGCACAAGGAGAACCCGGAGAAGAAGTGCTCGGCCACCCCAGGGTACTACGGCAAGTGGAAGCCCAAGCCGGCCATGTGTGAGGTGTGTGGGAGAGAGTTCCCCTCCAAGGTCACCCTGAAGAACCACATGGTCACCCACACTGGGGAGAGACCACACAAGTGTCGCTACTGCGAGGCCACCTTCAGGCACTACAAGAACAAGTGAGTGGTGGGATTTGAATGAGATGTTTTTAATGTTTGTGTGAAGTAGAAGTGATGCTGCAAAACTGAAAGTGTGGAACAGTACTACTGCGAGGCCACCTTCAGGCACTACAAGAACAAGTGAGTGGTGGGATTTGAATGAGATGTTTTTAATGTTTGTGTGAAGTAGAAGTGATGCTGCAAAACTGAAAGTGTGGAACAGTACTACTGTGAGGCCACCTTCAGGCACTACAAGAACAAGTGAGTGAGGGGATTTGATTTTGTTGCTTGTGTGAAGTAGAAGTGATGCTGCAAAACTGAAAGTGTGGAACAGTACTACTGTGAGGCCACCTTCAGGCACTACAAGAACAAGTGAGTGGTGGGATTTGAATTAGATGTTTTTAATGTTTGTGTGAAGTAGAAGTGATGCTGCAAAACTGAAAGTGTGGAACAGTACTACTGTGAGGCCACCTTCAGGCACTACAAGAACAAGTGAGTGAGGGGATTTGAATTAGATGTTTTTAATGTTTGTGTGAAGTAGAAGTGATGCTGCAAAACTGAAAGTGTGGAACAGTACTACTGTGAGGCCACCTTCAGGCACTACAAGAACAAGTGAGTGGTGGGATTTGAATTAGATGTTTTTAATGTTTGTGTGAAGTAGAAGTGATGCTGCAAAACTGAAAGTGTGGAACAGTACTACTGTGAGGCCACCTTCAGGCACTACAAGAACAAGTGAGTGAGGGGATTTGAATTAGATGTTTTTAATGTTTGTTTGAGGTAGAAGTGATGCTGCAAAACTGAAAGTGTGGAACAGTACTACTGTGAGGCCACCTTCAGGCACTACAAGAACAAGTGAGTGAGGGGATTTGAATTAGATGTTTTTAATGTTTGTGTGAAGTAGAAGTGATGCTGCAAAACTGAAAGTGTGGAACAGTACTACTGTGAGGCCACCTTCAGGCACTACAAGAACAAGTGAGTGAGGGGATTTGATTTTGTTGCTTGTGTGAAGTAGAAGTGATGCTGCAAAACTGAAACTAGATTGAAAAGTTATCGAATGTAGCATTCGAGAATCACCCGCGGAGTTACGCTTGTTTTCAAAGGCGCTGGCCCTAAAAGGTACATCTGTAATACCCAGCCTATTGCACAAGTTTGATCTTCCTATCATTATTCCTTCATCGTGATATGCTGTTAACACAGGTGTGTGTGTGTGCGTTGCTAGTTTTCAAGGCACACGTCAAGGTCATGACCTTGACCCCAAAAGGCACATTTACTTCTTCTTCTTCAGCGTTCGATGTAGCTGGCAGCGTCAGACTTTCAAATTGGTCGCCATGACGAAGTCCACTGTCTTCTCCAGGTCGGTGCGGCTGCCCCAAAGCTGCACCTGCAGCTCCACCCCCCCTGGCCAGGTTTGGCGTCGTAGAGCATCATGTGTTGGGCAGTGTTGTAGTATGTGTTCAGGGGTCTGGGATCCTGAACCACATGGACATTCATCAGTATGGGTGATTTTGAGTCGATTGAGGTGGCTCAGCAGTCTGCAGTGGCCAGTCCTCAGCCGGAAGAGGGTTGTTTGCTGGTGTCTGTTGAGCTGGTGGATTGCATCAACACCACTGTCTTCACCCTGCCTTCTCTTCCACTGAGACCGGTAGTGGTTGTGGATGATTGTTTTTGCTTCTCTGTAGGTCACTGGATGGCTGAACTGCTCCATTCTGCTGCCTGCTTTGGAGAGAGCGTCAGCCTTCTCGTTTCCAGTGATCCCACAGTGAGATGGTACCCATTGAAGTGTGACGGAGGACTGTTTTGAGAGATCATGGAGGGTTTTCTTGATGCTCTTCAGGTCTTGTTCGGCACATTTCAGGCATGGGAATTGTCAGTCTTTTGGCTGATTTCAACTTTTTTGATGGTCCTCTTCAGTCTTTTTTTTGCAAGTTTCAGCTTTTTTGATGGTCCAAGAGGACATTTATGAGGGGGAAAAAAAGAAGCCCAATGAGTAAAACTTAAGTTATTGGTTATAAATGAATGCGAACTGAACTAAATATATCAGTCTTATCTCTAATACTGTTTTTAAGGCTTAGATAACAGAAGAAGCTTCATTTTCTGGGGGCTGTATCCCAACACACAGAGTTTTCAGTTGTTTTTATTCCTTGTTCCTATGCCTGCTTCCAGACCCCAATTTTCAGTCTTTTTTGTCTTCTCTAATTCTCATGCCTGACATTTACAATACCCAGCCAACATGCCCACCTGATTTCATCTTGGGAACTCTATTTTTCAGACACCCCGATTTTCAGGGTCCAGTGATCTCCTTGACCTTGACCTTGATTGGTCAACAATATTCAGAAGGAGCATAAGCCAAACCACCTTCATACCAAGTTTCAACATCAACTGGTGCCTGAGATATGGCTAAAAAACAAACAACAGTTCTCAAGGTCATACATCAAGGTCTTGACCTTAACACCAAAAGGCACATCTACAGTACCTAGCCTACATGCACATCAAGTTTCATCTTCCTATCCTTATTCCTTCATGGTGACATGCTGTTATCTTGGGAACTCCATTTTTCCGACCCCCCGATTTTCAGTGTTCAGCGATCTCCTTGACCTTGACCTTGATTGTTCAACAATATTCGGAAGGAGCATAAGCCAAACCACCTTCATGCCAAGTTTCAACATCATATGTTGACTGGTGCCCGAGATATGGCTAAAAATATATTTTCAGTTTTCAAGGTCATACGTCAAGGTCTTGACCTTGACACCAAAAGGCACATCTACAGTACCTAGCCTACATGCACATCAAGTTTCATCTTCCTATCTTTATTCCTTCATGGTTATATGCTGTTAACAAACCCACATACATACATACATACATACATACACACACACACCGATGCAACAACAAACAATGACAACGCCCAGCATGTAGCACCAACACAGTCAACAGCCTCCACTCATGCCAAATGCTCATCACAGACTGACCAGACAAACAAGAACAAAGCGACATTTGCAGAGATTGTTAAAAACACAGCACAAAATGCTGCGCCAAGGGGTTCTTCAGAATTAGGTGACGTAAAATGCGCTGACGTCAAGAAAAGTGACGGAACTGTGATGGCTTGTTGGAAATTCAGTGCACATAGTATTGAAATCATAGTATATATCATTAGTATATATTATTTTCTGTGTTTTTTTTAAATTTATATTTTCCTTTTGTTTAAAAAACAACAATCTTCATATATCAAATGTTTAATTTTTACAATGATGCAATAATAAGGGGGGTTTTTAAAGTAAAAAAGCGGATGCATAGTAAAACAATACCCAAACCACACAGCCTCGTGAGTTCTAAATATGTTTATCCACATTAACAGCAGTCTACTGATTTCCTATTTTCCAGGTTTGTTCACGAAAAGATGCACAAGAACCAAAAAGACTTCATCTGCAACGTGTGTGGGAAAGCGTTCTATGATGGCACCAACTTAAAAACCCACATGGACAGCCACAAAGAAGTGAAAGACCTCCCTTGCCAGTTGTGTGGCAAGCTCTTCCACGTCGAGATCAACCGCCGCCGCCACGAAAAGCGCTGCCGGAACTTCATCCGCTGTGCCATCTGCTCGGCGGTGTTCCGTCAGCAGGAGCGGTTGAGGCGACACATGTCAGTCAGTCATCAGGGTGCGCACATGTCCAACGCCGATTTTTATTTGGCTCAGCCGGTAAGAGACTGCAGTGAGCCTGTGATTCTGCAGACTTTGCCAGCAGCACCGCCATCACAGCCACTGTCATCACAGTTTGTGATTCTGTAGACTTTGCCAGCAGCACCGCCATCACAGCCACTGTCATCGCAGCCTGTGGAAGTGGGCAGTGGTTGTTCCGCGCTTGTGGTGGATTCCCTCTCTTTGTGTGTGGACCGCCAGCCTTTGCAACAGTTGGGACACTGCTGAGGAAGGATTTGATCTTGTCACATTTTTGTATCTATACGAATAGAGGTGGCGGAGGGAGAGAGGGGTGTTGAGCAGATGGGTGGGGATGGGGGAGCTGGTGAGGGGGATAGGGAGTGGGTGGGTATTCTCCTTCTGTCGCAAATATTACAGTATTAAGTTTATCCCTTTTATGAAAACGACACCACAGCTATGCTTTGTGGGGTTATATAAGCGACATGTTTCGATTTCAACTGTTAATACACAATGCAAGGTTTCCATCTTAAAATGCTTATAATTATGTCATGATGATGGGATGTGTTGCTGATGTGTCTCTGACTGTTGGAAACACCAGGGTGCCATACATTGTTATTGTGGAACAGTGGCTCCAGATTCTTCATTGTTGTACAAAATTGTATTGTTTTGCTTGTTCGTTTGTCTTTGCAAGAGAAGAAACTGTCTTGATTTTGTTTTGAATTTAGTTGAGCCCATCAGGCTGGTGTTGCAAAAATAACCAAGTGCTTATTTGCATCATATTTGTGACCTAGCACCACGAAAGGGACATTACCGGTCAAACTGACCATTCTGAGATAATTATACATTTGAAAACTACAGACAATTCTCTTTCTAATGACACAAGAACCATTCTTGTATCATTCTATTCAAGAGTTATGAGCATTTAAAGTTAGTAGGGCTAGACTGAGTGTCAGCCATTTTGAGAAAACGCAGTCTAAAGTCTAGCCTAGCTGAAGAAAATGCTTTGACCTACTGGTTTTAAGGCACTTATAAGATCATTTAGATATCACATTATGATTCAAGATTATCCTTTATAAATATGAAAGATAAGATGTTACAGAACACAATAATACCCATAACTCAAAATTGAAAAAAAAAGAGATTTTTGACTTTGCAAACCTGTTGTGAGAAACTAGCCCAGCGACTTAATGTCCCTTTCGTGGTGCTGAGTCATATTTGTTTTTAGTTGTCCATGTGAAATACTGTCATGTAATATACTTAAATTTTTTGTTTCCGATACACACAAACTGGATTCAGTCACATTTGGGTTTTAATTAAAGCCACCATTAACTCACTCGGGGCGAATGAGCCGGTTCTGGCTCATGGCTCGCACAACCGTTTAGGACGAATGGCCCGGATCCGGCTCATAAGAGTTTTCAAGAGGTTTTGATTTCTGGCATGTAACCAGCTTTCCGGTGGGAAGTCATAACCTATTTTCAGTTTGCTTTGACCTTGCCTCTCTTGAAATCAACCAATCATTGCAGACTTTATTTTTAGCTTTGGT
Source organism: Phymorhynchus buccinoides (assembly GCA_017654935.2). NCBI lineage: Eukaryota > Metazoa > Mollusca > Gastropoda > Neogastropoda > Raphitomidae > Phymorhynchus > Phymorhynchus buccinoides. Next base: position 25,554,789 of record CM065703.1, read on the forward strand.
TGTAGAGGGGGATCAAAGATCGGAATGTGAAATTTTCCTTCTTTCTATGTGTTAGCTGTTTTTGTCAATAGGAGACAAACGACGAAGGTAAGGAATCTGATATTTTACGATCGTTTAGTGCATGGTGTTGCTAATCTTTTCTGAAACTATTGATGCCTAACTCTTCATAACTTGGTTTTGGTGATTATTTTATGAACCTAGTCAAATGCCCAGTCCCCACAGAACAAGGGGAAATAATTTGGCCAGTCCCGAGTGAGTTAATCAACAACAACAAAAGAGTAATATTGCAGATTGTGTACATTTAGAGTCTGATCTCAGTAAACTTTAAGAGAGGCGGTTTTAGCCTTCATTCTTATTTGCTGTATTTGATCTCTCTCTCTCTCTCTCTCTCTCTCTCTCTCTCTCACACACACACACACACACACACACACACACAATGACACACATCAAAAACATGGAGGTTTCTTTTTCATCATAAGATGTTATTTTCTCCATAAGCCAAATAAAAGTTATTTGCAAACAAGCTGTTACAAGTAACATGATCCGAGACAAAAATGATGCTATTCTCTCCGTCATATCTCCCACCCATTCAAAAACAACTGTTAAAAGTTCATTATCTAAAAATAGCCAACATAGCAAAAAGTAATGCTTCGACATCATCAAAAACTGAAAATAGCATGTAATTATGTAAAAGCAACCATCATCATCAGTAACTGAAAATAGCATGTAATTATGTAAAAGCAACCATCACAAAATACCAATTTCCTGATATGGCACAATTGGGACATCACGAAAAAACAACCATGCATACAATCATTTACGATTTCTTTGAACAATATTACCGTATTTTATACACTATAGGACGACACTTTTCCCCCCAGAGTAAGACCCCTGTGTCTTATAATATGGCTAACAATATCGTAAGAAACTTTATGGATTATGACAGAGTTTTGTATTAAATCTGGGGGTTGTGCCTTATAATAAGGTGCGCCTTATAGTCTGTAAAATCCGTGTTTTATTCTGAATATTTATTTCTTATTGTTTACTATGAATCAAGAGTGTAAATCATAGAAATGTATTTCTCATCACAAAACAAATCAAGATGATACTTGAGATTCTGAAAGCATGACCACTCTTTCTGTACCTAGAGTGTAGAGAGAAAAAAATATTGTGCGTAAAAATTATGCATCTTTCAACAAAGCAAAACAAAAAGTCTAGAACAATAAACACAGCGGAACACAAGCACACATGAATATAAAAATGCCTCACTTTACATCACCAGTGTCTTCTGCATTACATTTCTTATAATTCTCTGGGTTTTTTAATGTTCAATGCTTGTTGATTTTATGTTTCCCATACAATCTGATAGCCAACAATAGTAAAAACAGTATAAAATACTACTGGTTTCATAAAATCTACATGTTTGATTGTTTTTAACAACCATAAAGTAACTATAGTTTAATCTCAAACCAAGTAAGTGCATAAATTCTATAGTTAAATATCAACATCAACCCAAGTTTTCTAAATTAAGAGCATTTTCTCTTTATGTAAATACAAGATATGTGGTTGCTGCATAATTACCTAATTTCCAAACGGTTTTTTTCCACTAGTTTACAATGTACATTATGCTATTAGTAATAGGTATTCCCTTTGGAATACTATTTTTTTCCATAAAAAAAGAGGGTGTAATAGTATTACACCCTTTTTTTTATGGAAAAAAATCTCTTCAATCTATCAATACATGAAACCTACTCAAAACTGGCCAAAGGCTCCATGCAATCAGAAAATAATAAAATGGACAACTTCATCTTGGCAGTATTATGTATGTTCACTGCAAAATGAGCAAAGATTCACCAAAACGAAAGCAAATTTAACACTAACACACACATATCATGATGAAGGAATAAAAAGAACAGAAAAGAAATAAAATGAAACGGCTGAATCAAATACTTAAGTAGAATTAAAACTCATGAAGAGAGAATTTCTAGAAAATGAAACTGCAATTACCAGTATGCTAAAACACATTCCAGCACCACCTTGATCCCTTAAATTGCCAAGAGAGCAATGTTACGAAATATATTTAAACCAAGAACCAAACACAGTAATCCTGGGGTTTACATTTATATACAAATATCACATAATTATTGAAATGTAGGGGAAACCATTTTACAGAAGATAGAAATGTACTTAAAGTACAAGGTCACTCGCATGATATGTGCACAGTGTAAGTCAAACATCAAGGTCGCCACACCCTCACTATCCTCTGCTCAGCACCAAAGAAACAGAAGATACTTTTGTTTTAAATTTAGTTATTATCGTGGAAGAAACTCAGGGGTGGGATTTTGTCCGGTTTTTGCCTGAAATCCGGTATTTTAAAAACAATTCCGACATTGAAAAAAAAAGATTCCGGCAAAAAACAAATTGTGAAGAAACGCACTCTTGTTTCGGTTTTGTTCGATCACGCTGTAAAGACAATCCTAACTTCCGCTATGTCAATCATGGCCGGCCGAGGTATCACTTCTAAATATATTTAGTTAAAATGGGTTATTCCAACCCATTTTATTATTTATTTCAAGGCCTTATGTGGCGCCATTTCTCCTATAGGTTTATTTTATTGTATTTGTTTATTATTAATCAAATTTTGTTCAGGGGGTGGGCCGCGGGTTGTTGAAAATCTAGTTTTCCTTTTTTTTTTCTTTGGTCAAATCCCACCCCTGAAACTATAGATAAGCTAATAAATTTGGTTTTTCTTTTTTTCCTAAGAAAAACGAGGCTCCTCTGTAAAATATTCGAAGAGTCACAGCTATCTTGTAGAAAGTTCATAATCTCAATTTGTATCAGACAATTATATTTTTTGTTGGTATTCAAGACCATCAAATTGAAAGTTTTTTTTTTAAAAACCCACTCTACCATGGGAGTCTGAATCAAGCTTCTAGCAATGTTTAACTCTTGAAGCACCACGGGCCAATGTATTCGCCCAGTACATCACTCTACACTCCCACCAAATGCAAAGACATTCACTGCCAAGTACCCTGCCATGTGTTTGTCTATTTTCAGAACTTATATCGTTGATTTTTCTGTTAAAGAAACGCATGCGCACTCGAAAAAATAGTCACTGCTCTTGTCAGTTGAGATGCGTTGGACAACCAAGAATGTCAAAAAACACATGGCGCCAGAAGAGTTCATGTGGAAAACGAATGTACGCATTTTAGTCAGAATTTTATCAAAATACTTTAAAAATGGGTTTCAAAAACTACAGATAAATGTGGTTGTGATCATGATACAAGTAGATAACACTCTAAGAATGGTCTTTTTCTTCCCTCCCTTTGCCTTATCGATCAATTCACATGTCACTTGTGTTACTTCAGAGCATGAGATGGTGCATGAGAAAACTATACACAAGTTGCTCAGCATATTAACTTTGTTAGCAAAAGCAAAAAATACGTAACCCTAAAAAATGATATAATATTTCTGTTTTTAGACATACAAGTATTTATTTCTATTTCAATGCATTCTACCAAATATCCAATGAACACTTGAATGCTTTTTTTAATTTAATCAGTTTTAAAACAAAAGTAATTGAAACAGAGACAAAACTCCTTTCTATGTCAGATTTTTAAACATAATACATTTGACTGTAACAAACAAAAGCAGATACTCAAATTCTGTTCCCTGTGTATTTACTGAAAATCTGAGCTCCATCTTATGAAAGGAGACCCTCAGTATATGTAAACATTTCCGGTGTCTCTAGTTTCTGTCAGGTACCCGTTGTAGTTATGTTTAGAATTTTACTCAATTGTATTTTGCTGGACGATTATTATATTTTGAATTTCAAGAGCAACAGTACTGAAGAATGCATTACATTTGCTTTTGAGGTGAAATTTTTTTTTTTTTTAAACCACTCTGACAAATGTATCAATTCATTTATCTTAACTGGAACCAAAATAAATAGGAAATTTCAAAGACTTGTAAAGACAATTGGAAAAAGACAACAACAAAATGTATAGCAAGACCTCAATGGAGAAAAACAAAAGTAATTATGGAAGAAAATGAAGATCATCAATAATGCCATGTTAACCAAAGCATAATTACTCGTAATATTTTATCTTTTTTAAAATTTTTAATAGAGGAATGGGTTATGAGAGAAGAAGAATAAAGAGTAGGACAAAACCACGATTCAGATTGCATTAAAAAAAATTGCAACATTTACCAACTCTAAAAGTGGGAGTTAAAACAACTTGATTTACAAACGTCAAAATCAACGCAAAACAAACACGCGCGCAATAACCCTAAATGCAGTTCCCACTACTGGCCACCCTAGAAAAAAAAAAGCAACAACCAAAAAAACTGCCATAGAATTTGTTGATAAAACTAAAGAGGGAACAAAAGTTCCAAAGAGTTTATTAACAGATCAATGTGAACACTGTACTTTTTCTTGCCATTGCAGATTTGTGCAGAAACCTCTTCTTCCTTTCACCTACCAACCATCGTAGAATAAACACTATCTCTTCAAATGGTTAAAAAAAAAAAATAAAAAAAATAATAAAAAAATGATTTACAACAAACAGCAGTATGAACAACAGCAGTTTCAACAACAACAGTTACAACTACATAGCACAATCAACGACGACGACAGTATCAACTAACTACTAGCAACAACTGGCCATTTGCCGTGGGCGGGTGACCTTGAATTGTAAAGAAGGCCTTGAATGAGAGAGTTCACCACAACTACGTGCCAACACTTCAGGCAGTGGAGCAGTCTATTCTACAGTATGAATGCCCATGTGTGGCCAATGCCCTGTTGCCGAAGCATATTCCATGTTCCATGATTCGGACATAATAGCACCAATAGGGAAAACAAAGGGAAGAACACACAATGTATAAACAGATACATGCATTTAGTGTACTTCTTGATAACTCGAGGAAAACGTTCCATATTTTCCTTGTGAATACTGAAACACATGCATACCGAGAGACAGACATGGAAGCTAACAAACAGACACAAGCCTTTGGTCTACTGATAAACTAATTCCATTTTTACAAAACTAAGAATTAACATAAAATCATACATTTTCAAATTCATTATATAAACACACTTTAGACAGATCTACTACCAAAACTTCACCAAACACAACTCTGCTTCCAACAAAACACACTAACAATCCACCTAATTATCATCTATTTCCAAACAAACCTTGTGGCTGGTAAATGATACAGAAAATCCATAGCACACACACACACATGGCCATTGAGGAAAGAAGACAAATTTTGGCAAGATTTGGTGGTTAGTGGACTATTGAAACAGTTTCTACAGGCTTATAATTTTCCTGCATTTTGTCCACGGTTTTGCAAGCAAATTTCAAGGATAAAACCACTATATAACAACAAACATTCAAATTTGATAACCAATGTAGCAGCATCAAACATGGGCAGCTTGTTGTTCAAATGAAATATAAGGACTTAAATGGACAAAGAAAGAATGAAAAGAAGATGAAAAACTACCAGACGGAATATTATCCATTACCAAACTTTTTGGGCAGGAAACAATTTTTTTTTTCAATCTTTCTGCTTGCTTAATATTTTCATTAGAACCATTTTTATTCTTCGTCGATCACTCAGACAGGGACACCAGTGGCACGAATGAAGGCTGCTGTATGCTGAAGATTCCAAAGGGCCGAAGATCTGTTCCTGAACGGATGTGTCGGATGACCAAGTTTCATCCCTCAGGTTCTGGAAGGTAGGACAGTCCTGGAGGAAATGTTCCACTGTGAACTGGTTTGTTAATCTTGCTGGCTTGACAACAAAACTAGGATCATTAGGAAAATTCCTGGATTTGCTCAGACTCAGTATGGCTGGAGCCCATAAGTGTATGAATCTTGAAACTCTGTTGCTAAGTTGTGCCTTTCAGCATTACAACTTACAGTGGGTCAAACTTCCTCTCTCCCTCTGTCAGCGACCGACCCTCTGCTTTCAAATCAAACCTCAAAACCCACCTGTTTCCCTGTCATTGAAGATCATTCTCTCTTTCCCTCCTCTTTCTTCCCTTTAGGTCTATTTCTCATACGCATGTGTCTGTTATCTTCTTGTTTGTCTTTGCATAGTGTCTCTGTTTGAATGCGTTGTGAATATTCAACGTGTGTGCACGCTTCGATTTGATTTCCATCAAGATTTAGCGCCGTATAAATACTGTATGTTGTCAATGATCTTGTCTTTATCAGTTTATGGTCACAATCGGCCTACTTTCTCATTGCCTCTTCCAAATAAATGTCAGTGCTGGAAGAGAGAACTTAGCAACAGGGTTTTGAGATTCGTACGCATCTGATCTGCCATACCCAGTAGTTTAGCCAGAGCTGTTTTCCGTTACATTTCTTACTTGGGAACAAAATTCTGCCCACTTTAATTTACAGGACTTTTCAAGGTTTCCATAACTTTTTTTAATGTGCTATTAATTTCTTTCTAACACATTTTCAGACAATGAAAGACTTCTTTCTTGCTTTAGAGGAGATCTCGAGGCTTCCAGGACTTTGTGTGAAACCCTGTCAAAACAGGTAGGCGGTGGTGTAATTACGGTACACTTCCTTGACGATTTCTGCTGGTAGGCTGCTTGTAGGGATGAAGCGCGGCTGCTGCAAAGGGGGATAACTGTTAAAGGGGTGGGGGTGGTTGGACATCCCTGGAGGGGGGAGGGTGGTAGGTGGGGGCAGTAGGGGTGCTTGGCCCCATTGGTTGGAGAGGAGAAAGTTGGGAAGGGCTGGCTGATCCACCCCTCCTTGCATCATCGTGGGCATTGCACCAGAGTCACTGGTTGTAGAGGAGTGCGCTGGCAAAGGGGAGGGAGTGGGCATAGGGGAGTGGGTGGAGTGGACAGGCACTGGTGAATGAGTTGGCAAAGGTGAGTCCGTTGCCATAGGTGAATGCGTTGGCATTGGGGAGTTTGTAGCCATAGAAGAGTGTGTTGGCATGGGCGAATGCGTTGGCATAGGAGAGTGAATTGGCACAGAAGAATGCGCTGAAATGGGCGAATGTACTGGCATAGGCGAATGGGTTGATATGGGAGCAGGCAGAACTAATGGCCCTGTGACCTGACTGGGATGATGATGATGCTGCTGCTGACGATGATATTGGTGATGGCTGCCCTGATAGCTGTTGAGATGAGCCAGGAAAACTGGCATCACAGTTTCTTGGTTCCCGTGAGAGACCGCAGAGGAGGGCCCATGGCTAGCCACATCTAGGCCTGACTCCTGCGCCCCCTGCTGCTGCTGTGGCTGGTCCGCTCTGTCCACATCCCCCTGCTGCTTCCCGTGGTAACTGTTCAGCATGAACTGCTCATCAGACAACTGTTCACTCTCCACTGTGTCTGTATGTGTGGATATAGGGTTAGTGTTTGGGTTAGGATTCTGATTGTCCACAAACTGAGGTTGCTTTGCACTGTTGCTGCTATCTTCTACCCTGTCTGTGTTGGCAGAATTAAAGTATGCTCTAGGGTGATTCTGACAATCCACAAAGTGAGGTCGGTTCACACTGCTGCTACTATCTTCTACCCTGTCCCTGTGTGCAGAATGGAGGTTAGGGTTTGGGTTAGAATAAGGATTCTGACTGTTAACAAACCGAGGTTGGTTTGCATTGCTGCTATCTTCTACCCTGTCCATATGAATAGAGCGAAGGTTAGAGTCTGGGATAGTGTTAGGATTCTGACTACCCACAAGCCGAGGTTGGTTTGAACTGTTGCTACTATCTTCTACCCTGTTCATGAGTGCAGAGTGAAGGTTAGGGTTAGTGTCAGGGTTAAGATTCTGACTGTCAACAAACCGTGGTCGGTTCGCAATGCTGCTACTATCATTTACTCTGTCCGTGTGCATAGAGTGAAGGTTAGAGTTCCGACTATCCACAAACATTGGTCGGTTCATATTACCGCTAAACTCTTCAACCCTGTCAACACGCGCAGAATGAAGGTTAGGGTTAAGTTTCTGACTGTCCACAAACCGAGGTCGATTCGCACTAACGCTACCACCATCCAGACCCAAAATCACAGTCTGGCTGGAAGAAGGGGGAGGCGATTTACCAACACTCAGAACGCCCACAGACATTCGCCCACCATTCTCCGTTGCCTGCGATTTCTCCCACAGGCCGGTGGTGGCGGATGATGACACGTGCCCACTGGACGACATGTGGTGGCCATGGTGGTTGAGGTTGACGTGGCGCACCAGGCGGTGTTTGACGCGGAAGACGGCGGAGCACACGGGGCACTTGAGGTAGTTGCTGCAGCGCTTCTCGTGGCGCCGCCGGTTGTGCTCCGAGTTGAACTTCTTGCCGCACAGGTGGCAGGCCAGGTGCTTGACCTCGATGTGGGAGGTCATGTGAGTCTTGAGGTTGATGCGCTGGTAGAATGCCTTGCCGCACGTGCTGCACACAAAGTCCTTCTGCCCCTTGTGCATCTTCTCATGGCTGTACCTGCGTGACAAGAGTGTTTGGTGAAAAGTGGAACGCGAGACTTACTGTTTAACAACCATCTTTCTCCTCTTTGAAACACTCGCACACATGCACAAACACAATCTCTCTAAATTAATAACAACCTAAAAATAAAATCAATTGTTTTTCAACCCAAAACAACCTTGCCCGCTTCCTACCCTTTCCCCCTAAAATCCTTGCTCACTTGCTCATGTAATCACTGAGGGTGGACTGACTCAGATGAAAAACTTTTGTCACTTGCTCTTGTAATACCTAATAATGCTAAGCTGTGTCAAAAACTGCAACGCTTATAAGTTAAAGAAATATTTTGCCTACAAGTGGCCTAAAAAACTTGTTGTCACTTGTTCTTCTAATGCCTAAAAGTGGCTTAAATTGGAATGCTCAAAGAAAACCTTGCTCACTTGCTCTCGTAATGCCTTAATATTAAATTTAAAGTGGCTAAACCGAGTCGGAAAATAACACAGATAACCATGCTCACTTGCTCTTGTAATGCCTGGAAGCAGCCTGAGTCGACAACTATAACTCTCAAAGAAAGCCATGCTCACTTGCTCTTGCAATGCCTGGAAGTGGACTAAGTCAACAACTATAACTCTCAAAGAAAGCCATGCTCACTTGCTCTTGCAATGCCAGGAAGTGGACTAAGTCAACAACTATAACTCTCAAAGAAAGCCATGCTCACTTGCTCTTGTAATGCCTGGAAGTGGACTAAGTCAACAACTATAACTCTCAAAGAAAGCCATGCTCACTTGCTCTTGTAATGCCTGGAAGTGGACTAAGTCGACAACTATAACTCTCAAAGAAAGCCATGCTCACTTGCTCTTGTAATGCCTGGAAGTGGACTAAGTCAACAACTATAACTCTCAAAGAAAGCCATGCTCACTAGCTCTTGTAATGCCTGGAAGCAGCCTGAGTCGACAACTATAACTCTCAAAGAAAGCCATGCTCACTAGCTCTTGTAATGCCTGGAAGTGGACTAAGTCAACAACTATAACTCTCAAAGAAAGCCATGCTCACTAGCTCTTGTAATGCCTGGAAGCAGCCTGAGTCGACAACTATAACTCTCAAAGAAAGCCATGCTCACTTGCTCTTGCAATGCCTGGAAGTGGACTAAGTCAACAACTATAACTCTCAAAGAAAGCCATGCTCACTTGCTCTTGCAATGCCTGGAAGTGGACTAAGTCAACTATAACTCTCAACAACTATAACTCTCAAAGAAAGCCATGCTCACTTGCTCTTGTAATGCCTGGAAGTGGACTAAGTCAACAACTATAACTCTCAAAGAAAGCCATGCTCACTAGCTCTTGTAATGCCTGGAAGTGGACTAAGTCAACAACTATAACTCTCAAAGAAAGCCATGCTCACTAGCTCTTGTAATGCCTGGAAGCAGCCTGAGTCGACAACTATAACTCTCAAAGAAAGCCATGCTCACTTGCTCTTGCAATGCCTGGAAGTGGACTAAGTCGACAACTATAACTCTCAAAGAAAGCCATGCTCACTTGCTCTTGCAATGCCTGGAAGTGGACTAAGTCAACAACTATAACTCTCAAAGAAAGCCATGCTCACTTGCTCTTGCAATGCCTGGAAGTGGACTAAGTCAACAACTATAACTCTCAAAGAAAGCCATGCTCACTTGCTCTTGTAATGCCTGGAAGTGGACTAAGTCAACAACTATAACTCTCAAAGAAAGCCATGCTCACTAGCTCTTGTAATGCCTGGAAGTGGACTAAGTCAACAACTATAACTCTCAAAGAAAGCCATGCTCACTTGCTCTTGCAATGCCTGGAAGTGGACTAAGTCAACAACTATAACTCTCAAAGAAAGCCATGCTCACTTGCTCTTGCAATGCCTGGAAGTGGACTAAGTCAACAACTATAACTCTCAAAGAAAGCCATGCTCACTTGCTCTTGTAATGCCTGGAAGTGGACTAAGTCAACAACTATAACTCTCAAAGAAAGCCATGCTCACTTGCTCTTGTAATGCCTGGAAGTGGACTAAGTCAACAACTATAACTCTCAAAGAAAGCCATGCTCACTAGCTCTTGTAGTGCCTGGAAGTAGCCTGAGTCGACAACTATAACCCTCAAAGAAAGCCATGCTCACTAGCTCTTGTAGTGCCTGGAAGTAGCCTGAGTCGACAACTATAACCCTCAAAGAAAGCCATGCTCACTAGCTCTTGTGTGCCTGGAAATAGCCTGAGTCGACAACTATAACCCTCAAAGAAAGCCATGCTCACTAGCTCTTGTAATGCCTGGAAGTAGCCTGAGTCGACAACTATAACCCTCAAAGAAAGCCATGCTCACTAGCTCTTGTAGTGCCTGGAAGTAGCCTGAGTCGACAACTATAACCCTCAAAGAAAGCCATGCTCACTAGCTCTTGTAGTGCCTGGAAGCAGCCTGAGTCGACAACTATAACCCTCAAAGAAAGCCATGCTCACTAGCTCTTGTAGTGCCTGGAAGTAGCCTGAGTCGACAACTATAACCCTCAAAGAAAGCCATGCTCACTAGCTCTTGTAGTGCCTGGAAGTAGCCTGAGTCGACAACTATAACCCTCAAAGAAAACCATGCTCACTAGTGTTGTGCCTGGAAATAGCCCGAGTCGACAACTATAACCCTCAAAGAAAACCATGCTCACTTGCTCTTGTAGTGCCTGAAGGTGGCCTGGCAGAAGCGACACTTGTGGGGCCGCTCGTCGGTGTGGGTGACCATGTGGTTCTTGAGGTTGATCCTGGAGGGGAACTCCCTGCCACACACCTCGCACATCACCGGCTTGGGCTTCCACTGCCCGTCCCCGCCCTCCTTCCCCTGCGCACAGCGCTGCCTGTGGGAGCTGACGCCGAACGTGGTCCTGAACCGCTTGTGGCACAGGTCACAGGAGAACTGGCCCGGCACCGACAGCTTGCTGCCCACCCACATCAAATGACAATACAGTGGACATATGTCAACATTGAAGGGGATGAAATTTTATTTTTAGATAGACTTTTGGGCTTGAAAAATAATGATTAAACTGGGACCCCAAAAAAAGATTGTGTTATCCAGTGTTTTTAATTACCTGTTTCTGAGTTACATGTACCTGGATTCCACTGCAACAAATATAATAACAGCACTACAATACAATAGGACTCTACAATACAAGGATCCACTTTGCCCCACCATTTAAATGGGATTTTACATTAATATACCGAGTTCCAAAAGAAATGTAAACATTTCAGACACTGTCTTAAAAACTTAAACTACAATTTATATACTTTGTGATCATGCAATATTCGACCTCAATGAATGATCTCCCATGCAATGCACGTCACACATGACATAGACAGAGAGACAGACAGATATGACAGACAGAGACACAGCCTTCTACGATTGCATTTTTGACTCAATCGCCAATGGCAAGTAAACCAAAAATGTTAGTCGCCAGCAAGTATTTTGGGAACAAACATGTGTCAAGACACACAAAATCAAATCACAAGACATTGGCACTGCTAACTGAGCTGGAAGTGAAACAAACAGTAAACAGAACTTACTAGTCTGTTGTCAATTGTCTCTTTTCAGTTTGTTTCTAAACCAGTGATTTCATAACTATGCAAGGAACCAAAGAATCTGTTGCTCCATCAATCATGACTGATAAGTAATTACAGTCTTTGATTTTGGATGCATTTTCTTTCCGTAGATCTTTCACGATGGACGGTTGTCTTATTTAAGTTGTCTTCCTAAACATTACTTTTATTATTATTTATAAAATGTGCATGCCAGGCAGCGAATTTCTTTGCTTTTTGTGAAGACAATAAAATGATTGAATTGAATTGAAATTAATTTGGCGCAACGAACTTCATTGTCATAGGTTGGAATGATGTCCAAACCATTTTTCATGTGCAACAGCACCAAAGTTCAGATTTGAGTGAAACTGAGCTCTTCTTTCATGATGCAATAAGCTGTGTCCATCTTTGCTGAAAGTTCATATCTTGTACCGACAGGAATTGTTGACGCTTCCACGTCAGTGTTGGCACCAAGCACACTATCACGACACATGTTGTGTCGTCTGCCTTTTGAGTGTGCAGTCAGAGATTCCCTCTTGAAAGTTACACATCTGGACACTTCTTCTCTTCTTCTTCTGCGTTCCCAGGCCATATGGCCATAATGAGTAAGGTACGTATGTGTCCGTTTTTCAGTTTTCACTGGTTTCCCCGCTGCGCACAGCCGACACATTCCGATTTCGGAGCTCAAAAGATACAAAATATTTTCGGAAAAAAGGTAGGAGAACAGGCCAATAAGTCAGAAAGGTAGTACCGGTAGATGATAGAAAGCAAAGGGAAAAAGCAGTCACAGAGAGTGGCAGATTAGGGGAAGTTTCAAGCACATAACTTCCAGAAGGTGGGGAAACTATTTTTATGAAAGACCCCCCCGGTATCCCCACGGGGAGAGACTCATGGAGGGGACGGGGTCATCCAGGTCCCCGTATGGAGGCACAAGGCATCCACCCACTGCCCCAATCTGGAAACAAGTCTGTGTTACCAGCGCTGTGAGCCTTAGCTTCGCAATCTTTGCACGTCATTACATTTTTCTCTGCATCATACAGCAACCACTCGAAATCTGTTAGCCATTTGTTAGAATGTTCGTGTTGGCTGCATTTTGCCTTGAAAAGCTTCTGCACACGATGGAGTGTGAGTTGGGTTTTTTAGAGGTAGACTAGAAGAGCCTGGCGAGCGGCAGTCCGATTTTTTACTTGCCATTGGCAATGAGGCCTTATACCGAAAATTCTCTGCCCCTGTCTCTTGACCTGAGATGCGAACGCCCCCTACTGTCAGGAACTAGTAGTATATATAATAGCAACAGAAAATTATCTGCTCCTGACTCATCACCAGGGGGCATCGGCAGTTCGGGCCTAAAATTATCGCCCTTTCGTGTCGGCAAGGAGTAGTATAAAGCCACATTGATTTAACTTTATTCAGTCACCCAAGAAAAAATTATGTCACCAATGTGAGTGATTTACTCGCTTTGTAGAGGACTGAGACAGACAGACAATTAAACTGACATAATAATAATAATAGCACATTTATATAGCGCTTTACCTCAGATGAGCCAAAAGCGCTTTACAATCAATTATTCATCAACAAATAGACAACAAAAACAGCATTCAAGAATGACACCAACCAGCAACAACGCATATATATACAAAGCAACTCTCTCTCTCTCTCTAACACACACATACACACACACATTTAACGACACCGATTCGTTCAGCCCTCATTCAGTAAGCCACAGCAACCGAGCCGCACGGACTGACCACATACACCAACACACATACACAAACACCTTCACACACAACGTATGCACGCAGACAGACACGCACACATGCGTGCACACACAACCCACAAAACCAAAACACACACAAGCACACATGTATGCACACATGCATGCTCACACACACACACACAACACAGCACAAACCTCTTATTCAATCTTCCCTCACGTGCACACGATAGACAACTGATCAAATATTTAGGGTGCAGCAGGAAAAAGATGGGTTTTAAGAGAGGTTTTGAATGAGGAGACTGAGTTGGAGTGTCGGAGAGGAGAAGGCAGAGAATTTCAAAGAGATGGTGCTTGACAGGAAAAAGAACGTTGGCCAGCAGATTTGAGACGGATGGAGGGAAGGGAAACGAGACGAGAATCAGAAGACGAACGTAGTTGGCGAGCTGGGACATAGAGATGAAGAAGATCAGAGAGATATAAGGGAGCTTGATCATTCAGTGACTTGAAGACAAGGAGGAGAATTTTGTAGTCAATACGTGATTGAACTGGGAGCCAATGTAGAGAACGAAGAACCGAAGTAATATGATCGTACCTAGGGAAGCGAGAAATGAGACGAGCAGCATTATTCTGGACCCGTTGGAGCTTAGAGATGAGAGTTGATGGACAGCCAGCAAGAAGTGAGTTACAGTAGTCAAGGCGAGACAGAACAAAAGCACATACTAGAGTCTTCAGGGCATCCTGAGAGAGGAAACGGCGGATTGAACTAATTCTTCGAAGTTCTAAATAGCAAGACTTGCAAACATTGGAAACATGCTGTTTGAAAGAAAGGGTTTGGTCCAAAGTAACACCTAGATTGCGGACGGATGTTGATAGCTTGATCTCAGTGCCATCAATGTCGACAGAACCTGGGAGAACCTGAGTTTTAATTGTGTGGTTAGAGGCTACAAGAATCATCTCTGTCTTTTCAGCATTTAGTTGCAGTTTGTTGTAGAACATCCATGTTTTAACAGCAGAGATGCACAACTTAAAAAAAAGAAATCATTTGATCTAACTGACTCAGGTGGGCAGAAATGTACAGCTGATTGTCATCAGAAAAGCTATGATGTTGAAGAGAATGATGGTTGATGATGGCGGAGAGAGGTTGGGTATAAAGAACAAAAAGGATAGGGCCTAAGACTGGGGTCTCAAAGACGTTGAATAGCTTGTCTGTAAAATTGGACCCACACACATCATGCATAACACACACACACACACACACACACAGATAGACAGACAGACAGACATACGTACCCATGTCCGTGGGCCTTGGAGTGGTTTAGCAGCTGGTTGTGGTCGGTGAAGGTAGACCCACACACATCACACATGACACAGACAGACAGACCGATGTACTCATGTCCGTGGGCCTTGGAGTGGTTTAGCAGCTGGTTGTGGTCGGTGAAGGCAGACCCACACACATCACACATGACACAGACAGACATACAGACGTACCCATGTCCGTGGGCCTTGGAGTGGTTTAGCAGCTGGTTGTGGTCGGTGAAGGTAGACCCACACACATCACACATGTAGGGTTTCTCCCCTGTGTGCATGCAGCGCACGTGACGCCGCAGACTGTTAGGGCACGTAAAACCCCTGTCGTCGTCAACAAAATTTGATTTTAATGACTGAATATGGAATTTTAAAAAAATAACGAATTAACCCCTTCCCTGCCTGGTCCCGTGTCTACTAGGGGGTGGGTGATGTACTTGATGATGTCATAACTTTTGATGTCAGAGTCCTGGAATGCTAGGTTTTGTTTTAGACAAGTCAGGAAAGATATATACATCTCTAGACCATTTTCTCAGATTGAGTCTAGCGGGTCTCTTTTCAATTTTATAATGAAATAAAAGACAATTTCTCAATATTTTTCCGGCAGTGAAGGGGTTAAGCTTAAAATGGAAAAAAAGGCAATCTGAACATGTGAAATTATTATTGTACAGAAGATTGAAGACACTTCAGCACACACAAATGATGCATATAATCAGACTGACAGTGGACAACTGATGGGCTCACACATGCACAAACAACCGCACACGCACCACATACATACACAGATCTATAGAAAGAGACACGGATGAGAGAGTACAAACAAGAACGTCATTCCTTTCCCCTAAAAGCCTCTTTCTCCCACTCTACCTCAACAACCTCACTCCCTTCCACCCTCTTTCCTGCCCTCTCTCTTCCTCCCTTCCACTTACTTCCTCCTAACCGCATCATCCCACCCACTGCTCCACATACACATTCAAATACACACATGAAAAAGTTAAAAACCAAACAGAACAATCAACAACAAAAAACTCAGCACTCTTCTTGCATGTTCTCTAATTTCTCTCATGCGTGTTGATGAAGCAGTGTTGATGCTGCTTGTATTTTGTCATGCAGCTTCTGAGCGCTACTTATTTTTTTGTCCTTATTAATCATGTATTTTAAACATATAAAGCGCAAAGAGTTCATCTGAGAGGTGTTAATGATGCGCTTTTTGAGCAATGTTATTATTATGTTAGCATTGTTATTATTATTCCTGTCAAGAACAACTCACTTTCCACAATACTCGCACACAAAAGGCTTCTTGTCCCCGTGCGACTTCCGATGCAGGACCAAGCTGGAGCTGGCCCGGTACTCCTTGGGGCACAGGTCGCATTTGAAAGGTCTCTCATCCGTGTGCATGCGGCGGTGAACGGTGAGCGCCGAGCGTGTGGGGAACTGCTTGCCGCAGTCCCCGCAACTGTTGATCCTGTAGCGGTCCATCCCATGGGCCTTCATCACGTGCCGCGTCAACGTGGCCGAGGCCGCAAACACCTCCCCACACCCCGCCACTTTGCACGGGTGTTTCTTGGACCGAGGCCTGTGGGGAAAAAGAGAGAAGGAATGTATCGGTAATAGCCGCCTCAAACTATCCAACTTTTTAGTTGGAAGAAAATTTGGTTTTCCTGTCTTTTGATAGAGTGAGTAGAAATCACAAATGCAAAATTTTGGTCGAATGAAACCAGTACAACCAGGTCAGAAAGAATTGGCAACTGTTCCATTTACTTCAAACCCACTTCACTCCTCCAAAATCAGAATGTGTCGGCTGTGCGCAACTGAAAACGGACACATACGTACTTGACCCATTATGGCCTCTTGGCCTAGGAACGCAGAAGAAGAATAAGCAACCCACTTCAGGCAGTTGTGGGAATACAGCCTAGAGATACATGACTGATAGGGTGGTAAATTTGGCCACGGCCACAAGTAGTAGAATCGAGTTTACAACTGAATTTTGTTTTTCTTCCAACCAAAGAGTTGGATAATCTGAGGCAGCTTTAAGAGTTAAAATCATATCTACTGTATTTGTTAAGGTGCGAGTGATCAGCAAAAAAACAGTACCACTTCACACAGATATCCGTTGTTGAGTTTTTAGTCTGCAGAAGAAATAAAGAGGGGAAGCAAACAAACAAAAAAGCTGAGGATCTAGATTGATGTGTGAGAGTAAATGAATGATCTTAATTTTTTTTTAAATGATAAACGCATGCACTCCTTCTCTCTCTTCTTCACAGAAAAAAGACACTCAAAGAAAGAGATTCACAGAGACAGAGAGACAGACAGACCTCACTTGAGATGGAATTAATTTCAATAAATAGACAATGCCCACACCCATCGTTCTCATCCTTCTAATCCATACTTCCCCACCTCAACTTTCCCTATCTTCCCTCCCCCAACGACCGACCTTAACTTAACCCTTTCGCCGTTGATATCACATTTCTGCACCACACTGATTTAACTCCAATGTCACTAAAAGGCATGAAATTAGGATCTGTTATCCAATGACCTTGTGTTGTTCATTTTGGGAGATAAGGAAAGGCCTTATTTGAAATTGAAACATGTCATTGTCGGACTGACAGTATTGCAGACGCCAAAGTTCTTTATTTTACACAGGTAAGTTTGACAGTAAGAAACTTATGGCTGAAAAAGGGTTGCCAGCTAAAGGTTTGAACCCTCCAAATCCTCCCTCAATCCCATCCCACCACCCCTTCCACCTCATCCTTCTACCACCCCCCTCCCCCCCTCCCCCACCCCCCTTCCCTTCTTCATAGATGTGACTCACAGCAGATATGCCTTCTTGCACTTGCTGAGGGGGTGTGCCTCTGTCATGTGGCTGCCCATGGCCTACCCACCCACCCCTCCACATAGATGCGACTCACAGCAGATATGCCTTCTTGCACTTGCTGAGGGGGTGTGCCTCTGTCATGTGGCTGCCCATGGCCTACCCACCCACCCCTCCACATAGATGTGACTCACAGCAGATATGCCTTCTTGCACTTGCTGAGGGGGTGTGCCTCTGTCATGTGGCTGCCCATGGCCTACCCACCCACCCCTCCCCCCCCTGCACTTGCTGAGCCTCTGTCATGTGGCTGCCCATGGCCTACCCCCCCCCCCCCCCCTCCCCCTCCTCACAGATGTGACTCACAGCAGATATGCCTTCTGGCACTTGCCGAGGGGGTGTGCCTCTGTCATGTGGCTGCCCATGGCGGGGCGGCTGGTGAAGGACTGGTCACAGAACACGCACTTGAGGCGCTCCATGGTCTTGAAGTGGAAGTTGCGGTGCCTGTTCAGCCCGTTCAGGGACGAGCACATCACGTCGCAGTCGGGGCATCGCAGGGACCCGTCCTCATTGATGATGGACTGCACAGAGAGAGAGACAAAATAAATGAATAAATGAGATATAACCCAGACAGACAGACAGAATGACAGACCAAAAACCCCCACATGAATGATTACCCTGTGATAGTGTGAAACAGGAGGATAAGGGGACAATAAAATGCAAGAATCTGGAGACTTATAAGCTTCTTTTTTATAATAAAGATTCAAATTTTACTCTCCTTTTTTTTTACACTGACGGCTATATAAAAAATGAAACAATGTTTATCTTTTTAAACTTCAAAATCAATAAATATAGAAACTAAAAGTAGACAAGCATACAAATCAAGCATTCATCCACTTGACAATGCTCTTCTTCTGTGCAAGGAAATGTGACAGAGTATGGGAAAACCCGGCTAAAGTCGCTGAGAGACATTCTTAGCAATGCACAAAAACAGGTAGCTTAGTTATACTTGAAAACTTTAAAAAATTATAGAAAAAAGACTATGCCAGATAGATCAATTCTGTTTTTTGCTTTTCAGTCTGTAGAATTTAAACTTTCAGATTATATAAAAACGTCAAAAGTGATAATTTCCGACTTTAGCCTGGTTTTCCTATACTCTGTCACAAATATGACTGAATTATAATTTATATATTCAGACATGAGATTTTCAGAGAAATAAAAAGGAGGGCAAAAAAAGAGGCTGGCAACAGGCCCTTCGTGGGGTCCAGGGGCAAAGCCCTTGATCTTGAAGAATGTTTGCATTTGAACCTGTAAAAATCAACCTCTGAGAAAAAATTTTTAATCTCCTTGATCCCACCAAAATTTGGGAAATTATTATTGACTCAGGGCTAGTGATTTTATGAGACAGAGAGAGAAAAACAAGACAGACAGAATGAACCAATTGAACACAAAATTTGAAAATATCTATTGAACTTTTCACCGCATTTTCACTTCAACACAAAATTTAACCCTACCACACCCACACCCCAAATTTTCTCAACAGATTTAAACTGATCTCAAAAATGACCCCTGGGGCCATCAAAAAGGAGGAAATCCTCCAATTGGAGGAAAAATCTCATCTCTGATTATTCTATTAACATCATCAAAATATTCAAATAAAGCGCTATATTTAAAAACTGATGTCCACCAAACATCAAACTACACACCGCTGGGAGTTCTTGCTCTTCCTTTTCTTCTTCCTCCTCTTCTTCTCCAGCTCCGCCATCCTTTGCCTCTGTCTCACTCCCCTCCTCGTCTGTGCTGCTCTGTCGCTTCCTTTTCTTCTTCTTCTTCTTGACTTTCACTGGTGGGGCCACAACAGCGCTGTTTTTCCGCGGCCGTCCTCTCCCTCTTTGTCCTTTCTTCCACTTACAATCCCAGTCCACATCACGCTCGTCGTCAACATCGGATTCCGCTCCATCCTCGGCCCAATCAACTCCTTCAACTTCCTCAAACAATTTTTCCGCCTTGGGCAAAACTTCAGCAACATCTTTCACACAATGAACAGGAGACTTCTTTTTTAGTTTTCTGGATGGTTGAACCCGGTGTTTTGGTGAAGTGAGAGGCTCCATCTCAACTTCCTCAAATGATCCTTCCGCCTTGGGCAAAACTTCAGCAACATCTTTCACACAATGAACATGAGACTTCTTTTTGAGTTTTCTGGATGGTTGAACCCGGTGTTTTGGTGAAGTGAGAGGCTCCATCTCAACTTCCTCAAATGTTCCTTCCGCCTTGGGCAAAACTTCAGCAACATCTTTAGCACTGTCATTAAGAGACTTCTTTTTGTGTCTTCTGGCAGGCTGAACCTGAGGCTTTGGTGTATTAAGAGACTGCAGGTTAATAACATCACGGGAAGAAACAACATCTCCCGGGGAAGGGATAGCGGCAGGTTTTGGAGGGAAGGAAGGTGATGGTGACTTGGATTTGGGGGCCACCACAGAAGTTGCCGGTGTCTTTGGCTGTTCCAGTACAGGATTGGACTTGGCCGGGCGCGGGATGACAATGCCACTGGCAGCCAGTTTCTGAGTGATTTCCGCATGCATTTTCTTGTGGCGGTTCAGCTGGGCCAGTGAGCTGTAGTCCAGGTCACACTCGTCACACTGGTACTTCTTGTGCACCTGGGAAACAAAATCATTAAAAAATGATTGGACTGCCACATCCAAAAAAAAATATATGGGTGGAATGATTTCAAGAATAATAGCCCTAGTGTGCACCATTTTTTAATTAAAAAAATTCTATACAACAATCTAGATAATTTTAAATTTATTAAAACACAGCAATGTCAAAGAAATGAACCAACTAATGGCAACTTCATATGGTGATGGGTGTTAATACGTATGTTCAAATTGCAAAGAACACTGAAGATTTAGTAAAGTATTTCAAGTTATAATTGCCCCTGTAGCTTTAACTTGCATCGGATTTGAATAGGTTTTTTTTTGCAAACTTTTAAAACTTTATTATATTTGCCTTAAAGAACTCAAGTCATTTTTATTAGTACAATCTCTTTCTATTGGCCACTGCAACAACAACCTTCTGCTAGAGTGAATGCCCTTGGTAGATGCTTGAGTACTGACCAAACAAGGGAATAACTCTCACCAATAAGCCTATTTGAGGCCACTAAATGGCTGCCTTTTGCAAGAGTGAATTCCCTTTTGGATACTGACCAACAAGGGATTCACTCTCTCTGTCAAGGGCGTTAATGACCCTAGTTGCAGTGGCCTATACTTTGCTTTCAAACATATGTCACCATCTATGTTAATTCCTTCTTTATCATAATAGGGCTTCAGACTGTTTTCAGACTTGACAACATTTGGCTGCTCAAAATGAAGGACAAATTTCAAAATGATGGGTCACTTAAGCGGTGCAATGGTTTCATTAATTAAATGGCTGCCGAACTGCACAACCCATCGTGTTGATGTGCGTATTAGATGAAAAAATATGCGTCATTGGCTCAGGCAATCTGAAGCTCTACAAAGTTAGGTCCCTGCCCTTCAATCAAGAGAGGGTACATATAATGTAAGAGTAAACACACACTTAATCATTTTTATATCCAAACTTCATGGGTCATATGACCCCTTGTTCAGAAAATGAGGTCAATTTCTAAAACAATCGGCCAGTAATGTGTCACAGCTTCAGACTATTTTCAGACTTCATCACAGGTCACATGACCCCTGGCTGCACAAAAATGAGGGGTCAGTTCAGGTCATTCACCCTGGCCCCCTGACAACCTGAGGCTGTGCTGAATGTAAGTACTGTTCACCTGTAGCTGGTGGTCGAGGCGTTGGTGGTCGATGAGGTCGCTCTTGACGAAGAACTCCAGGAGGCAGAGGTGGCAGCTGAAGGTCTTCACCTTGATGGGTGAGGCCTTGATGTGCTGGATCATCGCCTCAGAGCTGGCAAACCCCACGCTGCAGCATGGGCAGAAAAAACTCTTCTTCTTTACCACTGCCGCCTCCGTTTCCTTGCCTCCATCTTCTTTGGTGGACATCTGTAATTAAAGGCATAACAAACAATCTGAACATTCGGGTGTAGCGTGTTAGAGTTAGAAACGTGCTGCCTCCTAGTCCTACAACAGGGAAAAAAGAATGGTTGCAGCTGAATGCCTGCTCTCGGCTAGAGGCCCTCTGATTGCGTCGTGCCGAGAGACAAATGACCTAAAACTGCCACCACTTTGCTTAAAGACCCAACGAGGAAGAGTATCAAATGAAATACCAGGGACATTTCTGAGTTCTCCCATGGAATATAAAAACAAACAAAAAAATCCCAATAAAAAGTGGGGGAAATGGAATTCCAGGGTTAATTAAAAAAAAAATCCCTATCATCGGCAAAAATGTATTTCGGTCACCTCCCCTCAAATTTTTAAATAGAAAATTTTCAGAAGCAACATTGTCATTTGGGGGTAAGAATTCTAAGTTAGAATCAGCCTAGGATTATCTTTTTTTTTAAACCTGAAAGAAGCAGACTTTGAGACTGAGGGTCATAAACATGAGGGGGTGATAAAAGAGTAGTACACCTTTGCTGAATATCAGATAAGCATCCTTGAGAAACAGGACAAAAATCTCCAAAAGATTAGCAGTGGAAAACCCTACTCAGTACTGGTACATCATGGGGAGTTCAATCTCAAAATGGAATGCAAATACTTATCTGTTATCATATCTTATCTTGATGGGTCAAAAAACATTGTGTCTCGGCGCTGCGCGTGGCCTTTGTTAGTTCCCGAGTGAAGCTTCGGGAAGTAATGTTTTCCTTTCATCCGTGTGTCCGTGCGTGCGTGCATCCAGCCGCGTTTTCTGGAAAACCTTTCAATCTATTTCAATCACTTTTAGTGTACAAGTTCTAGAGAATATTACCCATCGACTGATTGCTTTAGTCTTATTTTAAGGTCAAGGTCATGCTGATTAAGAAGTTCAAACTCCAAAACACTTAATCGCTAATATCTTGCGAACTTTGGCACATATTTCAATGCGGTTTTTTTCACAACAAAGGGCTATAATATCATAATCATTAATTTGTCAATGTCTGTGTGCTCGTGCGTGGTTTGAACCACAAAGCTGTATCTCAAGAACTGTTGCATGGAATCACTTCAAATTTACTGTGGTGGTGCATCACGGTGCACGGAAGGTCTCATACAAAAACAATAACCATGCTGACCTTGACCTTGAAGTTTTACCTTGAAAACGTACATTTCTTCTTGTGGCCACATCTTTCACATCGTTGGAGTTAAAGTGTTCAAATTTGGTGTGCAGATATATTGGCTTAAGGTAATTATGAATATTTAGTGTAAGAAAGGTCAAGGTCACAACGTTTATAGTCTGTCAGTATGACCATCTGTAACCGGTCATTTATAACCACACATTTTTGACACATTTATTATCTATTAAGGTGGGGTTTGGGGCAATTGTTCACTCTTTGTCACTGGAGTGCAGATGCATCATGCTGCTGTTATGTGCCCAAGTTCACCCGCTCGGGAACTTATCTGCCGCTCGGCAATCCACTTGTTGTTTTTTCAATATATCCGCAAAATCTTCAACCAGATGAAATTGGCCGATTGACGGGAACAAGAAGTTCAAAGAAGAAACAATATGCCAGAGTTATTGATAGAAACAAAGTGTGCGCATGCATGCTTGCAAGTGTGTTCGTGTGTGTGTGCGTGTGCGTGCATGAGTAGCCTACAAAGTACATACGTGTGTATATGCATGTGTGCGTCTGTGTGTGTACGTGTGCACGCTACAAGCTATGAGGTTTTCCCACATTTTCTTTTTGCAATGACCCCTTAAAATTGTAAACTGGGGGTGAACGTACCCCTTTTAGGAGAGGATAAAATCAGAAACCCTGCTGTTGTGTAAAATAAATTACTATTACTGTATTAAGCTCAGATGTCATTGCCAACAAGAACAAGTATAACTGACAAGGGGAAACAACACAGAACACTTCACGGTTCACCCTAGCCTTGGCTTGGGTTTTCTAAACAATTTCGTCCATTCTCTTCGACATTAATATTCGACTAGACTAGGCTTGTCTCGTAAAATTTGATCGTTTTCAATTGCTATTCCGTGAAAAAAAGTACCATCTTTTTCTAACTATAAGGCGATACTTTTTTCACAGAAACAGACCCCTGCGCCTTACAACATGACTATGAATATAGTAAGAAAATATAATTTTAAAAGTCTGAACTTTGTATTAAATTAATAATATTAATAAGGTAATTAGACTTATGTAATAGTCTAATAAATATGGTAACAGGAAAACAGTATCAAGAAAAAAAGTAACTGAATTTGAGTGTGCATGCACGCATGTGTGTGTGCACGTGCGTGTGTATGTGTGTGCATGCCTAAATGCATGCGCATGTTTGTTTCAGTATGTGGGAGGTGGGGGGATGGTGGTTGTGGTGCATGCTCCCATATCCATGTTTGTATACACGTGTGTTTGAAACACACTTTGGTGTGTGTATGCGCATGCACACAATAGAGTGTGCACCCGCACATGTTTCTATTATAATGGTGCGTGTGTGTGTGTGTGTGCGTGCGCGTGAGAGTATGTGTGTGTGTGTGTGTGTGTATTGAGCATGTGTGCTCTTATGTACGTTAAACGTGTGTATGTTCTTGTCTGTATGTGTGTGTGTGCATGCGTGCACGCACACATGTGTGTGTGCATGTGTGTGTGCATATGTGTGCACGTTTGTGTGATTGAATGTGGACATTGATATGTTATATTGGTGCAGGATTTTTAAAGCATTATAATAGTATAGCATAGCATAGCATAGTATAGTATAGTATAGTAGCATAGCATAGTATAGTATAGTATAGTATAGTATAGTATAGTATAGTATAGTATAGTATAGTATAGTATAGTATAGCATAGTATAGTATAGAATAGCATAGTGTAGCATAGTATAGAATAGTATAGGACTGGTTCAAGCCTAAAGGCTTGCGGCTTATAAACGTCCCTTCGCCTGCGTGATACTTAATTTGTTTGCATAATGCATGCCTTTAAAATAAGCTAATAAATCAGCTGATGTGCACATGACATCAGACATGTGTATGTATGCGAATTCATGCACGTCTGAATCTGAATCTGAATCTGGCTACGCTGTGCTGTCCCACAGCATCCAACTTATAGTGTCCAACTTATAGTACACAGCGCTACAGCGACAGAAAGAAAAATAAGTAAACTAAAATCAACAAAAAAACAAAGAAACTAAAAATAGAAGTCTCCCCAGCGTTTCATGGGGATGAACCCCGACCGGCACAGCCCCAAACATCATTTTCATTTTTTGCTGGGGAGGGAGTATATACAGTTAGAATGACAGAGTGTTGAGCTCCCGCTTGAAGGATACCAGGCAGGTAGCTTCTGCTGCAGATGCTGGAAGCACGTTCCAAATTGGAACCGTCCTTGGAAGGAAGCTGAATTTGAAACAGTTTGTATTCTAGGGGAACTGCCAAAATTTGTTTGAGTGATCTTCTTCTTCTTCTCTTGAGGGCCCACGGTCAATGAGCTGACCATTCTGGCACCTTTTGAAAAAAAAAAGACACTGAAAAAGAGGGGTTCCAATGGTGGACAAATTCCAGTTGGCAGTGGTGGTGGTAGGAAACAAGGGTGGGGGATAGGGGTGGGAGACTGGTGTGTAACTGGTGTTTAGCCTACAAGTACAACCCTGACGCACTATGCACGCCAGTAGTGAAGGCCACAATAGAATCCTGCCGCAGATCGTTCCACTCCCTGATGGTTCTTGGAAGGAAGGAGTTGGATCTATAATTTGTGCGGCACTGAATGCGCTGGAACTGCAGGTGGTGACCACGTCTTTGCTGAGATGGAAGCGGCACCAGCTTGGCTTGCAGATTCGGGCAGTGTACAGCGTCAGTGCTGATCTTGTGCAGCATAGAGAGCCTGGTCCTCTGCCGTCTGCTCTCGAGTCATTCCCAGCCCAGGTTCTCGAGCATAGTGCTCACACTTGATGTAGGCCTGTACTGGTTGAGCACATATCGTGCTGCCCTACGCTGGACCGCCTCCAACTTACCAATGTTCTCCTCTGACTCTGTGTATGGGTCCCAGATGGAGCAGGCATACTCAAGCAAGGGACACACAAAGGCTTTGTAAGCTCGTTCCTTGATGGTGGTGCTGCTGATCTTTAAGTTCCGTCTGAGAAAACCAAGGGTTTTGTGGCCTTGGCACTGACGCTGTTGACGTGGCAGTCCCAGGAGATCTCGCTGTTGATGGTGATGCCGAGATATTTAGTCTCCCTTACGTTATCAAGAGTGTGCCCATGCAGGATGTACGAGTACTGTAGGGGACTCCTGCTCCTGGTAACTTGTAGCGCTTGGCACTTTGCGGGATGAAATTCCATGTCCTAGCTCTTGATGGGACTATAACAGACTAACTAACTAACTAACTTCTCCCAGTCCGCTAGGCGGTGGAGGTCAACTTGCAGCTGGTCTTGGTCTTTGATGCCACACCCGAGATCATCTTCTTCTTCTTCTTTCTTTGAATAACCACCATCATCTTTTTTATGGTTCTGTTGTTGTACACATGTACTAAAGGGGGACTTCTGTCAGGCAGAAAGACTGCCACATCTGCCAACCGAAGTCCCCCCTGTATGCCGCAGTGTCATCTGCAAACAGTCTCGCAGTTGCTGTCAGTCGGTCAGGCAGGTCGTTAATGTAGGCTAACAACAAACATGGTCCTAGCACTGACCCCTGGGGAACACCTGACGTGACATCAGTAAATCACCAAATGAAGCCATTGATCCGTCTACCAGAACTGAAGCCGTTGATCCATCTACCAGAACAGAAGTGATTCACTCTTTTTTTCACAGATTTACAGAGGCTAAAGGCCATAAGCCTTTTGCCCTTGATAGTGCAATTTCTTTGTTCAGAGCTTGATTGACTTTATGGCCCGTGGATTTAGTTATGACGTTAGTGTATAGCTAACACTCAATTTTACAATTCAAGTATGTCCAAATTGGTAGAAAACATTAGTGCTGCTAATTCCTTATCAATGTGATTTTTAAAGACATTTACAGATGGTGCATTGGACAAACTATTCCATAAATTTATTATTCGGTTTGTAAAATATGAGTAAAATTGACGGGTATTGGTTTGCTTTTTGGTTAGTTTAAAATTGTGACCTCCTGTAACATTATGATTAGATAATTCAAAGAGTAGTAGTTGAGGAATCATATAATCCATGCATAATCTTAAAAACTTCTATCATATATATCACCTCTGAATCTCCTATATTCTAAACTAGGCAACTTCAACCACTATAGGCGATCTTCATAATTCAGGTCACGGGTACCAATTATACATCTTGTGAATTGTCTGGGAGCTGCACACCTTCAATTAAATCTATATGTTTTCCATACAGAATTACCAAATTCTAGAATAGAACGAATTAAGGATTTATATAATGGAATCATAATGTCTTTAGTTTTGAAGTTAATAGTTCTCATTATTAAACCAGCTAAATGATTTGCCTTCTTAACAATGCCATTTATATATTCGTTAAAACTAAGATATGGATCCACAACAATTCCCGGGTCTTTTTCAACTGTTGTACTTTCTAGCTTACAGAAATCCTTACCGTCCCTCATACAGTCATAGTCATATAATAATCATAGTTTAGATTGTGTCTACCTAAATCAGTAAATGCAATACTTTACATTTTTCTGCATTAATTTCAAAAGCCAAGTGTCTGTCAAATCAGCTAAATTGAGAATGGATGACTGCAAATTGTCTCTATCACTCACTGTTTCAATAGTCGAGTAAGCTTTGATATCGTCTGCAATTTTTTTAAATTTTACAGTCTACTAAGTACTATGCCAGGCACATCATTTATGTAGTAAATAAAGAGCATTGGGCCCAACGCACTCCCCTGTGGGACACCACTAGTAACTGGTATTCTAGATGACAGAACCATTTACATTAACATATTGAGTATAAAGTCACTTATCCAGTTAAGTAATTTCCCTTGAATGCCATCCTTTCAGTTTGTTTATCAGTCTCTGATAATGTTACTAAAAGTTGGGTCACGCATGATCGCCCTTTACAGAAACCAAATTGATCCTTAGAGAGAAGTTTATTGAACTTGGCTAGTCAAGTGATCACACAATTTTTTTTTATTAAACACTGCCGTACTAACATTAGGAAATAATATATTGTTTTTCTAACAGAGTTGCTAAGAGAGTAAGATCTCTTTCTGGAATTTGATTAGTAATTAATAAAGATGATTTGATTGCTTGCATAAATGTATTTTGTGTCAGACCCCAATGCAAAATCAAAATATATATTATGAAGAAGAAGAAGAAAAGTTGTTGTTTTACGTCCTCCCGGAATTAACCATGTGGGACTAATGTATATATATGCCAATGATGGGACTTTTTATACGCCGCAAGTCCTAGGCTGAGAAAGCCTGTCCCTAATAGTATTAGTAATACCCTAGGCTATAGGCTATAGTATAAGTATAACACAAAACAGGTCAGGTCAGGTCAGGTAGTTAGGACATTAGGCCTCGCGGCCTCTTCACTGTCCTGTCATTTTTGTTTGAACTTTTGCACAGCTGAGAGGTTTTTGTATTTTGATTTCAGCAAATCTGCCTTTTAGTCATGCTCGTATTGTAGTTTTGATATGTTGGTGTATCCACCAAGGAGGTTTTTGAATTGTATTAGATTCTGTGCTCGTTTAATATGTGCAAGAAAAGTATTCCAAAACTTTGTTACTCTGTTAGAAAAGAATTTTTTTTAATATTAGTTCGGCTATACTGGGTTTGTATTTTTAAATCACTGTTACGGGTTCTTGAGTCAGTTGTTAGCTGGAACAAAGATTTATTATTAGTATTGTTATCACTGTGAAATTTTGTGTATATATTTATCAGATCCCCACGAATTCTTCTGTATTTCAGAGATGGTAATTTCAACTTTCTTAGTCTGTGTTCGTAATCAAGGTGACTAACGCCTTTAATCAATTTTGTTGCTCGTCTTTGGACCCTTTCCAATGCTGCCGATTGCCTTTTTAAAAACGGACTCCAAACCTGATTTCCATACTCTAGATGAGGTCTGACCAAACTTTTATATAGTTTTAAAAATACTATATTATCTAACCCAATAAAACTTCTTCTAATTAGGCCCAGCATGTTGTGCTTACATTTACTATCATTAAAATACAGATTCCATTTCTCTGTCCAGTTTATTAGTCTGTCAATGTCATGTTGAATTGTTTTAGAATTTTTTGAAGTAACATCACGAACAAATCCTTCAAATACTTTACACACCACTGATGTTCGCGTACATGTGCGTAGGTGTGATACATGTGTGCGTGTGTGTGTGTGTGCTTACAAGAGTGGGGGGGAGGGGGGGGGGGGTTAGTTATTTAGCTCAAATACCTTTGGATTCGCCAACAAATTGTTTCACTCAGGATACTTCTCTTTTGGATTTGTGGCTGCCATTTTGTTCGACCGAAGTTGTACTTTTTCAACAGCTCTTCAGGCTCAGATTTTTTTTTTAGCAGTGGAATGAATGAAAATTCATTTAACGTCCTCTGGTCTGGAACAGACACATATATGGGACATTTAATAGAGATAAAGATGGTGGGAACGATCCTGGAGGCAATGCCCGAAGGCAGTGCTACACCAGGAAAGTTCCGATTTTTTTATATTATCAATAGGCTATATAATGTTTAGGCAGTGATGATGAAAATCCGTTTAACGTCCTCCGGTCTGCAACAGACACATAATTATGGGACATGATTAGTAGATATAAAGATGGTGGGAACGATCCTGGAGGCAATGCCCGGAGGCAGTGCAACTCCAGGAAAGTCCCGAATTTGTAACGATACAGATATTTTGGAATTAACTGACGAAATAAGGGTTTACGCCCTCTTTGGCCTCAGTTTCGGCCATGTGGGGCATACAAATTAACTGAGAAATGTGCTCTGAAATTAGTCTTAGCTAAATCGTCAACATTAACCATTTCGGATTATATTGTGACATTAGACATCTTGCCTTTCCATTTGTAACTTACATTCAACAAGGCTAGCGCTGTTTTTATGTTCAAAATATTATCTGGTTGTGCTCCACCATCACTCACAAATAAATTTATAACTAATGATCAACGCCATACACATAAACTCATATGTTACCATTGCCGCGCGTTGACCTTTTCAAGTCAAGCCTAACCTATTCAGGTGGTGCTTTGTGGAACACAATTCTCGCTACTTCAACAATTAAAAGTAGTTTGAGCAGTTTTAAACAAAACTACCATAAGCTGTTGATGACAGAGTTCGTTAATTCAAAGTCATAAATACTTATTCTAGTCCTCATATTTCATAATTTGTCACTACCATATCCAAGCGCCATCTCGATTTCCTCATTTCACATTTGTTCGTGTGTTATTGATTTTTCATTATTATGATGTGACTTGATATGTATGGCTAGGGGAAGACGGGGTAAAAAGCGCATGGGCGGGTAAGAAGCCCACCCCAATTATCTCATGAAATGAAGCAAATTTCAGTCTCATTTTGCCCATGAGACGAGCGTTAATGTCTAGCATTCGTCTCATGGGCAAATATGACTGACATTTTCTTTATTTCATGAGATAATTGGGGTGGGCTTCTTACCCGCCCATGCGCTTTTTACCCCGTCTTCCCCTATTTATCTTGATGTTAACGTCGACTTTTGTGTGTGTGTGTGTGTGTGTGTGTGTGTGTGTGTGTGTGTGTGTGTGTGTGTGTGTGTGTGTGTGTGTGTGCGTGCGCGTGCGTGCGTGCGTATGTGTGTGCGTGTGCGTGCGCGTCAGTGTAGTTTGCTTGGTATTTTCATGTACGTTTTCTTGCGTTTTTGGTCTACATTATGATTTGCTAGCTAATGTTGTTTGGTCTACATTATGATTTACTAGCTAATGTTGTTTATTCATGAATTGTTTTTGCATGTTCTCTTTTCTGATGGCAAGATGTAAAGAAGCTATGCTTATTCCTAACCATCAATGAAATAAAATCTCTCTCTCTCTCTCTCTCTCTCTCTCTCTCTCTCTCTCTCTCTCTCTCTCTCTCTCTCTCTCTCTCTCTCTCTCTCTCTCTGATTGAGTCAGCCAATCTGGAGTTACAGCTAGCTTGCTGTTTGTCTTTATTTTTCTTGGCAAAGTCTGTGTGATTATTATAATACTGGTGTGACAATCACTTGTATTAGTACTGTTGGTACTACACTAGCGAACAAAAGTTAAGGCCCAGAAAGACAATCATCTCCGCAAACTCACGAACTCAATAAAACGCACCCAGCTCATAACAAAACTGATTTTATTCTTTTAACATTAAGTTCATTCCAAAAAATCGTTAATCAGAACGAGTTCAGTCAACAAAATGCCCCTTTCAACAACTTCCCCCTCCTCTTGAAAAGTCACACTCAGAATCAATTAGCGACCAAAAGTTAAGGCCCAGAAAGACAATCATCTCCGAAAACTCGTTCTGATTATTGATTTTTTTTTTGAACTCACGAGCTCAATAAAACGCACCCAGCTCATAACAAAACTGAATTTATTCTTTTAACATTAAGTTCATTCAAAAAAATCAATAATCAGAACGAGTTTTCGGAGATGATTGTCTTTCTGGGCCTTAACTTTTGTTCGCTAGTGTAGTTCGCATTGAGAGTAAAGTTTGACTTTCCTTTGTTTAGTTTAAGCACTGATATTGTTATTTACTTACTGATATTGTTTTTCAACTTGCATCATTTTTTTTCATTTTTCCTCTTGTACTTTTGTGTGCTTGAAATTGAACAAATGTATTGTTCTCCTCTTTGTGACAGCTGTAGTTTTCTGATATGTTATCGCTTTCTGACACTAAGCATCAAAGCATCAATTGTCAAAAGTGGCTGCATGTCAAAAAATGGTTTTAAAATTTGATGTTTAAACGCTTGTCACTTATTTAATAAATTGTCAGAGATTCCACAATTGTTATCAAATTCTGGTAATTGTTTTCACGTTTTTTGTTTTTCCGAAAGTAGATTGTCGCAAGTGATCGATGACAGTATTATTACGATGCCAGGATATAATATCATACGTAAGGATGCAACATGTAAACTTGAAACGGGTCTAGTAGCATTCATACACCAATCAGTAAATCATAAACATCTTACTCTTTTTGATAAACACAATATTGAATGTATAGAATGTATAGAAGTCTGTCTGAAAAAAGCAAAACCATAGTTATAGGCTTGTTATATAGAAACCCAGAGGAACGCTGCGGTTGGTTTAATCGCTTTGAATTAATGATAGAAGATGTTTTGAATTATTCAAATGACGTTGTACTTCTTCGGGATTTCAATATCGAACTTAAACATAACAATACTTGGAAAATAATTATAGAATCCTATAACTTAACCCAATTGGTAAACTCTCCCACAAGAAAAACAGCAACATCTGAAACTTTAATAGATCATATTTACGTTACTAATGCCAGAAACATAGTTGAAACGTCTGTACCCGTTTTTGGACTTAGTGACCATTTTCCAGTTTGTTTAACCTGGAATAAAAAGGGTGTAAAAATTCCCCGGTGTACTCATAAATCCACACATGCACACACAGCATAAACGATCGTATGTGCGCGGGCATGGGCGTGCGCGCGCGCGCGCGCGCGCGCGCGTGTGTGTGTGTGTGTGTGTGTGTGTGTGTGTGTGTGTGTGTGTGTGTGTCAGTGTGTGTGTGTGTGTGTGTGTGTGTGTGTGTGTGTGTGAGTGTGAGTGTGTGTGTGTGTGTGTGTGTGTGTGTGTGTGTGTGTGCGTGTGCGTGCGTGTGCGTGTATCCTCTGCATGCATGCACACAGAGAAGAATCATCCTCCTCCTCAGGGCCTAAAGTCACACAAGCCTGAATGAAAACTCTCAAATCAGATATTGACAGAAATAACTTTATTTTCATTGAATTGGTTCCAAGCAAAGTCTCAATGAGGAGCAAGCAAACAATTCGCAACAATGCGATGATTACGAGAGCTTCAAAATGATTCTACATTCGCTTGCTTCTGATGTCCACAAAAGCGTCAGGCCCTAATTATTTTAATCTGGAGAATTGTTGATTTATCTCCACAGTCGACGGTCCGTTAGGGGCTTAATTTTTCAATTTCTTCGTAGGGCTCTTCTCCATCTCTGTTCCCTCTGGAGAAAAAAAAGAGTTGTTCTTTTTAAATACATATACGGAACATAAGAAACCAAAACGCTGAAGAAAAAAAGAGAGAAGAAAAATGAACCATGAACAATATTTGCAATGGTCTCAATACACGTAAACATTTTTTATTCTTTCCCCACGTCAACACATCGATGTATAAGTCATATTTAGGTCTCTGTACACGTGAACATTTTTTTTACTCTTTTCTCATAGCAACACAGAGATAAGCAAGTCACATTATGACTGGCCTATCACTGTATTGCCATGGTGAAAGAGTGACAAATGTTCACGAGTTCACCTTAAACTAAATAGGATTTGTTTGTATTGGATTATTTTTGACATAGCATTGGGCAACAACGTCAAAGACGATATTTGCTTTACATTCAAATGGTATCAAAGATTTAGTCTACTTTGTCATTAACGAATCACTTTACATAAAATTAACCCTTTCACCGCCAATGTCGCATTTTAGCACCACAATGATTTAACACGCATGTCACTAAAAGGCATCAAATCAGGGTCTGTTATCCAAAGACCCTGTTTTCTTAATTTTGGGAGGTAAGGATTGGCCTAATGGTATATATGTGATAGAAGAATTCCCAATAGTGCAGATTTTTTTGGGGTCTACCCAGTTAAGTTTAATAGTATTTTTTGGCTGAAAATGGCTGGCGGCGAAAGAGTTAATGGTCGTGTCTAAAGGGCCAGCCACACGTCCACTAAAATAGCACGACTGTACAACACGATTCGATCACGTTGTCTCGAAGCGCGACTCACATTTGTTCTTCGAGACCACGTGATAGAATCGTATCGTACAGTCGTGCGATTTAGTGGACGTGTGGCTGGCCCTTCACCTTGTGTATGTAACACGTGTGGGAAAGAAGGGATGGGTTGTGTGTATTGTGATGTGGGTACATCGGAGGGCTGTCGGTTGCCAGAGGACAGGTAGACCTAATATCAAGTTCAAGTGAGTAATGAGGACTATGTTAGTTCAAGTGAGTAATGAGGACTATGTCAGTTCAAGTGAGTAATTAGGACTATGTTAGTTCAAGTGAGTAATGAGGACTATGTTAGTTCAAGTGAGCAATGAGGACTGTGTTAGTTCAAGTGAGTAATGACGAGACTATGTTAGTTCAAGTGAGTTATGACGAGACTATGTTAGTTCAAGTGAGTAATGAGGACTATGTTAGTTCAAGTGAGCAATGAGGACTATGTTAGTTCAAGAGGACTATGTTAGTTCAAGTGAAAAAATGAGGACTATGTTAGTTCAAGCGAGTAATGAGGAGGACTATGTTTGGGCTAACTGTACACTACCTTGTTTTTTCATAGAAAATATATAACTTCTTGAAGATTGTTAAATTTTAATACAAATGGCGCCCATTGTGGATACCGGAGGGGTCTTTCGTACAATAGTTCCCCCACCTTCTAGAAGTTCTGTGCTTGTAATTCCCTCAAATCTGTCACTCTTTGACTCTTGCCTTTTCCCTTTGCTTACTATCATCCTGGTCCGTTCTCCTGCCTTTGTTCTAGAAATTCTTATATGACAGGAGACTGTATGGATGATAGACGAGGAAGAAGAAGAAGAAATCGAACTGTTAATTCTTTTTTTTAAGAGCGCTGGGTGGGGGTGGGGGTGGATGAAGTGCCCAGGTACTGTAATCATGAGTACGTTTTAATCAGTTAACACGAGTAGTAACATGTAAATTAGACTAGACTCTCAAAATGATCGGTATTTCAGGCTAATTTACATGTTGCTACCCGTGGTAATTGTTTAAGACGTACTCATGGTTACCGTACCTGGTGATGGTGGTGGGGGACAGCTAGGAAGGCTCTTCTGTTTCTCAGAATAAGGGCCAAAGCTTATAGGCCTACCTTGATTATGCTATCTTGATAATTAAAAAACCAAAACACTTCGGCACTTTCCTGGTATTGCAGTACCTCCAGGACCGCCCCACTATCTTTATAGTTATTAATGTCCCATATGTGCCTGTTCCATGCCGAAGGACGTTAAACGAACTTTCATCAGAATATGGGCCTGTGCACATTAGATCCGCAATCCATGCGAAAACCCCATTCGCTTTATAGATATTTATGTAAGGGGTTTCCGTATGGAACTTGCGGATCTAATGTGCACAGGCCCTTAGCCTAAGGCCGTGTACACAGTAGACGCGGAATTCGATGTGCAATCCGTAAATAAGTAAAAGAAAGAAAGAAAATATTAAGCGCACGTGTCCGTATTTCCCCTAATCCGTAGAACAGCAGAGCCTATAAAAACACACACCATTAACATCATGCACTGGAATGCAGAAGGGTTATCCAACAAAAGGAAGAACTAGAGAACTTCCTCTGCAATAACAACATCAACATCTGCTGTATACAGGAAACGCACCTGCAAGAGGGGAAGCCCTTCAAGATCAGAGGGTATCAGGTGTTCAGGAGTGATCGTCAAGGGAGAAAGAAGGGAGGAGTCATGACTTTGGTACGGAACAACATGAATGCCAGGGAATAAAACCAACAGGTACATGGAGGAAGCAGAGTACATTGAAGTCAAGATCACCACCAATGACAACACTCTTAACATCGTCAATTACTACTGCCCCAGCGACAAGATGCTGTCACAATCCAGGTCCCTGATAGCGGCTTCCTCATCACTAGAGACTTTAACAGTCAGTCCCAGAGTTGGGGGTACACCACACTAGACAAGCGAGGAGAAGACATAGAAGCTTGGCAAGATGATAACCACCTGATTCTTGTCAATGACCCCACAGATCCACCTACCTTCTACTCTCGCCGCTGGCAAACAACAACACCAGACCTGGCATTCTGGAAGTGATCATCGCCCAGTACTCCTTACCATAAGTGGAGGCTCAACATCCGGGCAACCCCAACACCCAAGATGGAACTACAAGAAGGCAAAGTGGGGACTGTTCAGTGTAAGAACAAACGAACTGACCAAAGACATAGATGTGGAGGGAAGAAACATCAATAATGTGGTGAGGGAGTTCAATGCCAAGATCATCCAGGCAGCCAAGGACAGCATACCGCGGGGAATACTGGTCGGATGAAAAACAGAAGAACCATGCTGCTCTCACAAGGGCAAGAGAAGAGGCAGAAATGGACCACAGCCAAGAGAACAACACCAAACTCAAGGAAAGAGCAGCAAAACACATGAAGACAAAGCTTGAGTGCAAGAGAAGAGGCTGGAGAGAGAAAACTGCTGCACTGAACATGGAGAAAGATGCAACAAAGCTCTATAAACTGACAAAAGCACTGAATGACGAGGGCAACAAGGGACAGAAGATCATCACCCTGGAGGATGAAAGAAGAACATTCACCGGGAAAGCAGCTGCTAATGCTTTTGCCAAATCATATGCGAAAGAGAGTGACATCAACATTCCTCTCCCCCTGAAAAGGGAAGCAAGAACAGAAGAAATGGAGAGAAGAGAGGGCACCACACAGGAAGTCACGGAGCATGAAATCACCATGGCTGAGCTCAAGAATGACATCCAAAAGCTCAAGAAGAAGTCCCCAGGTCCAGACAACATTACAAACGAGATGATGCAACATCTTGGCCACTCAACCCTCCAAAAGCTACTGGACATCTTCAACCTAAGCTGGAGACAGGGACAGGTACCCCAGTGCTAGAAGGAAGCTAGAATGATTCCAGTTCTTAAAAAGGGGAAGAACAAGGCCAAAGTCCTGAGCTACCGCCCCATTAGCCTGACAAGCTGCGTATATGCAAAGTAATGGAGCGCATCATCAACCAGCACTTGCAACTATACCTAGAATCAGAATGTTTTTTTAGGCCTACACTTTGTCACATTTAGGCCGCGTACACAGTTGACGCGGAAATCCGATGCGCAATCCGTAAATAAGTAAAAGAAAGGGGGGGGGGGGGGGGGGGGGGGAAGTGCATGTGTTCGTATTTTCCCTAATCCGTATATTGTTTCCGTGCGTAACTTCCGCGTCTAATGTGTCTGCGGCCTTACATTTCAATGATTTTGATATTAATGCCAATGAGTCACTGAGCTCTGCTCCTACTTACCTGTCTGATCTACTTCATACTTACATTCCATCTCGTCAGCTTCGTTCTTCTTCTGATTCTCGTCTGCTACAGCTTCCCTCAATTAAAACGAAAACTTATGGCGAGAGATCCTTTTCTTTTCAGGCCCCAGCTACTTGGAACAAACTCCCTCTGTCTCTCAGACATTCCAACTCCCTGTCAGTTTTCAAAACCAACCTGAAAACCCATCTATTCTCTGAACACTACTGTCCACCATGCTCGGATTGTGAGAATGAAAGCGTATTGCGTACATGCACGTGTGTGCGTGTGTGTGTGCTCGTACGTGTGTAGGCATAGGTATATATATATATATATATATATATATATATATATATATATATATTTATATATATATATATATATATATGAGTAAAATTATAAAAGACACAAAAACACACAGTTTCATTTTAAAAAATGTCAGTTAAAAAAATATATATATATGTGTGTGTGTGTGTGTGTGTGTGTGTGTGTGTGTGTGTGTGTATCTGTGTATGTGTCTGTCTGCATGTATATATGTATGTACATATGTATGTATGTATGTATGTATGTATGTATGTATGTATGTATGTATGTGTGCATGCGTATGTAAATGATATGTTGTGTTCGTCAGTGTATGTGCTTGTGTGTGTGCGAGCATGGGTATTGATGTGAGTTGGTTAAATGTATTTTTTTGTAAAGCGCCATGAGCAGCTAGCCTGGAATGTGCGCTTATGAAGCTTTCTTTATTATTATTATTATTATTATTACAAACCTCTTTTTACGCAAAAGTTTAATATTCTATTTATTTTATAACAGTATATAGGCTTACCTTGCTATTAACCACACAATAAGAGTGTTAAATAACAAGATGTATATGAATAAGTAATCATGGACATAAGAAATAAGCCTCATACCAAACAAACCAACAATACAAATCCACACAGCATTTCAAGAATTAAAAACAAAAAGACTGCAAAACAAAACTGAGTAATTTCTTATATCAACCTTATAGTTCTGGTTTGAACAGCGACTGAAAGCACTCACCTAGGAAAGTAGAAGCAGACAACGAAGTAGGCGTAGCACTCACCTAGGAAAGTAGAAGCAGACAACGAAGTAGGAGTAGCACTCACCTAGGAAAGTAGAAGCAGACAACGAAGTAGGCGTAGCACTCACCTAGGAAAGTAGAAGCAGACAACGAAGTAGGCGTAGCACTCACCTAGGAAAGTAGAAGCAGACAACGAAGTAGGCGTAGCACTCACCTAGGAAAGTAAAAGCAGACAACGAAGTAGGCGTAGCACTCACCTAGGAAAGTAGAAGCAGACAACGAAGTAGGCGTTCAGAGACTCGGATCTAGTGCAGTCTTTAACGCCACAGCCAACCCACTGTGTGTTGGCCCACACTAACTGCAACAACATAGGGGATGTCGACTAGGTCATTTAGCCATTTCGTTTATCTTTCCCGCATGCCACCCAGTGTGAGTTACCCGAGGCGAGGGGGGCCAGTCTGCTCCTTCTTAGAGTGGCAGAGTGCCGCTTCGTCCTTTTAAAAAAAAACCTCAAATTTGTCCTTGACATTTTGTTTAGGAGTGTGTCTGTCCATCTTGGAGAGAGAGAGAGAGAGAGAGAGAGAGAGAGAGAGAGAGAGAGAGAGAGAGAGAGAGAGAGAGAGAGAGAGAGAGCATGTGTGTGTATGTGGTTCTCTCTCTCTCTCTCTCTCTCTCTCTCTCTCTCTCTCTCTCTCTCTCTCTCTCTCTCTCTCTCTCTCTCTCTCTCTCAAGAGAGAGAAAGTTAAGAGATGGGCAGAGAGAGAGAGAGAGAGAGAGAGAGAGAGAACGAAGGATTTTTTTTAAATCAGGGTTATAAGATAAGCATACAATTTGCTTTTTTACACTCAGCCCTGAGGCTAAACAAAGGTTAACCAAAAAATATATAAAAAATGAAGTGCTTGCGTAACAAATACTACTACTACAAAGCATTCAAGAAAAGTAAATATCCAGAAATAACATAACACAGTACTAAAAACATCATCAATGTACAGACTAATACAGGTAGGAGGTGATGGGGAGAGGGCTTGAAGGCGGGAAACGGTACAATGATTGATTTAAATGGCACATGGGTAATATTTAGGTATATGCCACAATCTTCTGTATATAATATGACATACATAATTCAAATCACCAAGTAGAATAGACAAACTGTGACAATGTATCACGCGCGACCCCTCTTTCTTTATCTACACCGCCACCCACCCCCCTTTTCTTTTCTCGGGCCGCCACTTTAATTACCATTCAACATCAAACCCGA
The DNA here is from genome assembly GCA_017654935.2 of Phymorhynchus buccinoides. Lineage (NCBI taxonomy): Eukaryota > Metazoa > Mollusca > Gastropoda > Neogastropoda > Raphitomidae > Phymorhynchus > Phymorhynchus buccinoides. Next base: position 25,594,141 of record CM065703.1, read on the forward strand.
CGCCGATTAAGGCACTTATCTATTTGAAGCCCGTTTTACCTCCCATTTCAGCTTGTGACACCCACATTGGTGGTCTCCCTTTGTTCCCCGTATTTCCTTTCCCGATCACGAGAAGGATTGGAATGACTGGAATGTTACACGTGCCAGTGATGTAACCGGCTCGTGATCGTTCTGTACTACTATGCATAATACTATGACATCATCTTGTGACTTGTCGACTGCTATAAACCAATCACAGGGTCTCGTTATTTGAAATGGGAGGGGGACATTTGAGTAGTGAGGAAAGTTAGCCTACACATACTCTCTCATAATACCTCCAAAACCTGGCGAAGCAACATTGCAGACTCAACCTCTCTCCCAGCCAGTCCTAATAGCCCAACTAGTGAGTATTATTGACGGCTGGTGATTGAGATTTGTTTTTTGTTTGATCCTATTTTTGATCTAGATCCTATGTTCAATGATGAATAAGGAGTAGATATGTTATTGAAAAGAAGTGGTAAACATTCTGTTCTATTTATGTGCACTGATTATTTGTGTGTGTGTGTTTTTGACTTTGACTCTTTTGGTACCAGAACCGGATTTTATGCCTACTAACCCTTTTGTATATTGTTAGTAGGAAGCCGGTGGGTTGCAATCTACTTTATGATAACATTCCTTTCCAGGTGTTGGATGGAGAGTGATGTTGGCTTGATCATAGACTTTGATCTAGCCGGGTACAGAATAATATCAGTTGATTCCTGTACACCTTTTATGTTTTACTGATCTCAGTTTGTTAACTGAAATTCAGTTTATTTATTAACTAGTGCTATTGTACAAGGGCAGCCTTCTAGCCGGTTGGGATCCACTAATTCCCTGCCGACTGAAGCCCCTTGTCTCTAAGCCATAGAGATCTACATCCACCTTCTCCTGTGATTATCAGCAGGGCATCGTGGTCAGGATGCTCAATCCCTGACTCACAAGGAAACCAGACGGGAACGCCGCCAAGACACCCCGCACCCAGAATCCACGACGAGACCACGCCTGAACCGTGCCATCCCGCGACGCCGTAACCAGAACGACTGGGAGCTACTCTCACCTGACGAGCAAGCCGAGTCACCACAGCACTCGCCGATCCCTACAGAGGAACTTCAGCACAGCCATGAGCTAAGTCACTACGACAGTGCCAAAGAACACTAACTGGAAACCAGGACACTTAGTGACCCTTCCCGCTTGGGGCTAACCTTCTAGAAAGACAAAAGTCTTGTAAATCCTTTCGGATTTCATTGTTTTTTTCATTCATATTTTGTTTTGGCGCCATTGAGCTGCTTTATTATTATTGTTGCATAATCTTATGCAGATTTTGTGAGTAAATAAAATACAAGTGTCAAATAATTCTGAACCCTTTGGTCAGACTGATGAGAGTGGAAGTCTTGTAATTTCATGTAAAACCCTACTTCTCTCTGTCTGCCATTTAGAGCAAATCAACCACTTGTATTTCTTACAATCATACGAGCCAGAACCCGGGCACAAATATAAATTTATTAGATGAAAAGGGGCCGGGAAAGTTGCTCATCTCCCTTACCCTAGAGAAGTGGGCTAAAGGCAAATTTTCTATTTGAAAATTTAACACACTAAAAGTCTTCCCTAGAGTCTTAGCCTTTTAACCCATTACCTCGTCACACAAACCATGCATGATTTATGCTTTTATACCAGGAATAGAGGGGGGAAATAAAATAAACTTATGACATTACAAATGACACCATAGATCACAAATTACACTTGGATATGTATCTGTTTCCATTCTTTCAAATAAAAGGGGTTTGTATGCTGCTTTAAACTGAGGAGTTAATGCTTTTCTTTGATATGTGATGGGGTAGAATTCCAAAGTGTTCCACCAGAATAAATTAAACTGGTTTTAAACAAATCAATGAGAGAGAGAGAGAGAGAGAGAGAGAGAGAGAGAGAGAGAGAGAGAGAGAGAGAGAGAGAGAGAGAGAGAGAGAGAGAGAGAGAGAGAGAGAGAGAGAGAGAGAGAGAGAGAGAGAGAGAGAGAGAGAGAGAGAGAGAGAGAGAGAGAGAGGAGAGAGAGAGAGAGAGAGAGAGAGAGAGAGAGAGAGAGAGAGAGAGAGAGAGAGAGAGAGAGAGAGAGAGAGAGAGAGAGAGGGGAGAGAGAGAGAGAATACGAATACGAATGTTTTATTGAGGGTAAAAAGGATAAGCTACAATAGCTTCTTTACACCTTGCCCTCTCACTCACACATTCATACCATGCATCAAGCAAAGAAAATTTGACATAAAACAATCAAGTCAAGAAAATGGAACAAAAATTGGCACATGAAATAATTGAAAAAGAAATCAAAAATGGGATTTAAAGCAAACATGGATAATACTTAACAATGGTGAACTTGAATTGGTAGTTTAAATTGAGTACGAAAAAAGGGAAACCATTTTGAGACAATGACAATTTTTCAGAATAAACCCAATTTTAAGGAAGAAAACCCCCCAAAACCCCCCACAAAAAATATGATAACATGGGAATATGAGAGAGGGACAGAGAGAGAGAGAGAGAGAGAGAGAGAGAGAGAGAGAGAGAGAGAGAGAGAGAGAGAGATATTTATAAGAATCTAGACATAGCTGATGGCATTAGTAACGTTTGAAGTAAAACTCATTAATTAGCATTACTAATAAACAAGATTGTCTATTAGGAGCTTGTGATAAGATTTTCGAAAGGAAAAGACGCTAGTTCTATTTTTTAGATAATCAGGGAGGTCGTTCCACAGTTTACCACCAGAGAATGTAAGGGATGATTTATATAGATCTGTCCTGGGGCGGGGCATTGTTAATTTGGTTTTGCTTCGAATTGTATGGACTTTAAATTTAGTAATAAGATATTTTGGTGCTAGCTTATTTATGATCTTGTACATAAGGGTACCTTTATTTAGTAGGCATTTCAAATCAAATGGTAGAATGTTAAGTTCTTTATAGTCATTGGTTTCTAGGGATGACGATTTAAGGAGTATGAGTTTAAGAGAGCGTTTATATAGTCTTTCAACATGTTTGAGTGTGTTTTTACTAGCTGAATCCCAACATGTTGATGCATAATCAATATCAGGTTGGATATAGGCATGGAAAAAAAAGTCTACGAGTATGTTGATCTAAAAAGTGTGTAATTCTATTGAGCTGAAATACTTTTTTTGAAATTTTCTTGTACAGAATGTCCATGTGTTTTGACCAGGATAAGTTGTTGTCAATGTATACGCCGAGTAATTTGTGTGAAGTAACTTCTTCTAGAGGCTTTTCATAGATAGTCGGTGTTCTTAATTGATTTTTAAAGTTTTGCCTCTTTTGTCTTGTTGTGATTAACATGCATTTAGACTTTTTGGGGTGTAAGGCCATATGATTTTGCTCTGCCCAGTCAACTAGATTATTAATGTCACTCTGCAATCCAGAACAGATTGAATCAGAGAGAGAGAGAGAGAGAGAGAGAGAGAGAGAGAGAGAGAGAGAGAGAGAGAGAGAGAGAGAGAGAGAGAGAGAGAGCAGTCTTTCTCATAGTAACTGGAAACAAGATGGCAGGGCCATATAAACTGTACTCACAGTACTGTACTGAAAGTCAGGGGAGATAACTTTCGATTGTTCGGTTATTGTTTTTTGTGTGTTTAAAACAAATCCTGCATCGGCATGGTAATACCCAGTAGTTAAGCATTATACCCCACCCACCCAACATTATCCTTAGATAATTGTTTTGGGTTGATGTCCACCTACCGGGTGTCTCATGGAAAATGCAACCCACAAAATTGGTAATAATAAAAACAAATAATCAAAGGGGTGTTTTTTTGGGGTGGTGGTGAAAAAAAATGGAATACATGAAAGATGACGACAGTTTGTTTTTCCAGGATTTATTTGTGTGCTCCAGAAGTTAACAGTTTCCATGGTACCCCGTTGTCAGAAGAAGAAAAAAAAGCCTCTTTTGGGTCCAGAAACACTTTTACAATTTCAATGTCTTTGTTTGCAATTTAAATTTCTACGATGTCCGGACACAATTCTCATTCACACATGTGGGCTCACAATGTAGGGATGTATTGTACAGACTTGTATTTCGCATTCCAGAGCAAAAAAGACAGTCATTTTTTTTAAACTGACAGTTGGCAGACAATTGAAATTTAATTTCTGCGAAAGTATTTTTCCCCTCAGAAAATGACTTTTATGAAAATGAGTCAGCACGAAAACTGTTATTTTCTGGAACTCTCCGAAGCATCTTGAGAAAACAAACTATTGGAATCTATCATGCACTGAATGTACCTCGTAAACCTGAAAAATCAAAATAATAACTTTATCATTAAACATTTAATTAACAATATTGTGTGTGGGGGTGGGTGGGTGGGGGGTGTTCTCGGAGAACTTCCATTTTTCCACCCTCACCACTCGGTGCCAGGGTGGGGCAACCCACTTTGGGGTCAGACCAGGGTTGATGCCCTAGACGGCGACCCCCCCCCCCCCCCCTATATCCCCCCCTCCCCTCCCCCCTCTCTCTCTCGCCCCGGGTCGGGGGGGTGGGGGTGGGTGGGGGGGAGCAGGGGTTCAATAGCCACAGCTAAACGAAGAAGGTTCCACCCCCACTGCCTTCTCCCCTTCCCCAGTGCTGAACTCTGTTTTCCCTGAAAAGTTACAAACCTACTTCTGGTGTAGCATCTAGTTATTTAGTTTTCATAGGATTTTCATTTTGTAATTGTAATGTATTGTCAGCTTCTGCTACATGTGTCCACTTTAGCACGACATTTGTTCTCTTCACCCAACAATCTAAACCTCCCTTCCCCCCCCCCCCCCTCCCCACCCCCTACTCCACACCCAACTGACCCTTGTTTCCAACTTCTGCCATTTATGATTGCGTACTCACTGTCCCCAACCTCTCTCATCTCAAAAAACATTTTCTTCTTTCTTTCTTTCTTTCTTTCTTTCTTTCATTTTCTCTTCATTTGTGTTCACAAATGCATGCCTTGCTTTTTGGTTTCAACTTGGCTTTCAACTTGTTTGTCATATACGCATTGGACTGTAGAGGGGAAGTATTGTTTTTTTATCTTGTTGATTTTTTGCTCCTTTTGTTGCCTGCTTTTTGCTCCTTTTGCTATATTTGCTGTTTGCTGTTTTCTTGTTTGTCTGTGTTGATAAAGGCGCATTCGCCGAAATATCCAATAGTTTTGTTTTGTCTCTTGTAAATAAAATAACGTCACTTTACACTTGTGTAGTTGTTTGTTTGTTGTGTGGGTTGCATTGTTGTTTTTTAATCACCCTGTATTATCTTTAAAATAGTCAATGTCTTTCTAATATTCAAATCTGACTTACAGGGACTACGTTGATATGGGTTGCCAATTGACAAATCTGACAGCACGGGCAGCATTGAGGCAGGCGATGGGACCGTTCTGTCAAGTTTCATTAAGATTGGTTCAACAGTTTATGGGCTTCTCGAAACCTTGATAATGACCGCCTTGACGACTAACATATAATACGTTAAACTTTTACCCAACATATCACATCCTAACTCCTTCAGAACCCATCTCTATAATTATTACCATTTTCCCTTTTCCTATCTCCATTTCTCCCCGCCCCTTCTTTTTTCTCTATATTCTGTTTTGTATTACTATATTTGTCTGTTACAAATGTCCCGATTGTGCCTGTGCCAGTGCCAGAGGACGTACAACGTATTTTATATAGCTTAGGTGCTGTGAGGTGGAAGATTGTTTTGTCACACATACATACATACATACATACATACATACATAAATCAGCACAATCTTTTACTTTTATTTTACACAGTTAGTGGTGTTTGTGGTTTCTTTGATCAAATATTATCTCCCACCATTATGGTGAGAACCACTGGCATCCTTTATGGATCCACCACTATTAACAGTGGCATTTTAAGCTATAAAGCCTTTTCAAGCCACATTTGTACAGTGCATGGAGGGTTGGTAGTGTTTTGAGGTATAGTTTGTTCATAATTATATTCCACTTCGGTGTGTGTGCCACAGGCATCCAATATTGGATCCACTGCCAACTCTGTATGCACTGACTTTCCAGCTCTTTACATGTTGGGTTCAGGGAGTAGCTACACCACAAGGTTTACTTGCATCCCTTTAATTAGAGGATCACCTCAGTGGTTGTATTACATTTTTCAAATCGCTATTTCCGCATTTTAATAACTTATCTATTTTACCCAAAATGTTCTTCATTTTTCTTTTCACCTTGTGCTGGTTTGCTTAAATTGTGGACTTTTCGGCCTAGTGCAGAGAAGACACCATTCTTTTATCAGAAATGTCTTCCTGTTCGGGTTGATCCACAAGATAGTGTTTGTTAGCAGATATACATACTGACGAGAATTCCATAAATTCGAAAGAGATCTCTCTATGTACTTGCTCATACACTGTCTGTCCCCCATTGGGACAACAAGTAAACCAGCACAATTTTTTACTTTTATTTTACACAGTTAGTGGTGTTTGTGGTTTCTTTGATCAAATACATACATACATACATACATGCATATATACATACATACATGCATATATACATACATACATACATACATATATACATACATACATACATACATGCATATATACATACATACATGCATATATGCATACATACATATATACATACATACATACATGCATATATGCATACATACATACATACATACATACATACATGCCCACACTCGCTCCTCACCTTGTGCCCCCCCCCCCCCCCCCCCAAACATTTTTTTATATAAAAAAAAGTAAAAATTGGGTAGGCCGCACTGCACTTGCGGCGACGTGCTCTCCGGGGAAGAGCAGCCCGAATATCACAGAGATAAGTCTATGTGACTAGAATATACCAAATACCCCCCCAAAAAAAAACACCAAAAAAATACATACATACAGATCGACAGACAGTCAGACAAACAAACAAACAGACAGAGAGAGCCACAACCCTCGTTCCCGTTCCAATGTTACACAGAACTGGGTATGCAAAAAGAACGAAGACACGTTTTTCTTACCTCACAAAATAGAGCGAAATGGGAAAGGGCAAATAGTGTGTGTGTGTGTGTGTGTGTGTGTGTGTGTGTGTGTGTGTGTGTGTGTGTGTGTTGTTGTTGTTGTTCTTTAATTTAACGTCTTTTCACTTAGAAGTGATATTAGACATGAAAGTGTGTGTGTGTGTGAGTGTGTGCGCGTGGGTATGTGCATGTGTATCTGTGTGTGCTTAAAGTGCATATTTATAAGTAACATTAGGGGATGTATGCTTAGTTAACACAGTTTAAAAAAAAAAACCACCATAATAATAATAATAAAAAATAAAATAAAAACTCCAGAATTGAACTATTATAAAATCAAAATGCAAACATTCTATAAACAAAAACCCAACAGCAATCATAGAAACGAGCCAAATGGACTTAACATTAAAGTTTGTACAAAATTCAAAAGAGATACGGCATCTTGGAATATACATTTGGATTCATCTTTTCTGAATTCTGAAAGGGCCGATTCAAAATAAGGGCAATAATATAGAATGTGTGTTGTTGTACAATTATCATACACATTGAAGATTTTTTGTGAATTTAGTTTTAAAAGCATTTAGCTTAAGTCTATAAAGTAGTGAAACAAACTTTTTAAGGCGTCTTGGATGTTTGTTTACATTTCTATTAAGAAATACATAATTTACTAAGGAATCTCTTTTCTGAGACTTCCATGATCGGGAGTTTAAACAACACTTTATGGAAGATTCAGGTTTATGTATTTTGTGAAGCATAGATTCTTTGTAGATTTTATCAAAATGTTCAAAAGAAGCTCTTTGTAAGAGAGAATAGCCTTCTTGCAAACTCCAAGGAATGTGAATATCCCTAGAATTAGCAGATTTGTTTGCCCCTGCCCGAGCAGTACGATCAGCCCATTCATTTCCAGAAATCGAACAATTGTGTGCGAGCATGCGTGCGTGTGTGCGTGCGTGCGTATGTACGTGCGTGCGTGCGCGCGCGCGCGCGTGTGTGTGTGCGTGCGTGTGTACGTGTGTGTGTGTGTGTGTGTGTGTGTGTGTGTGTGTGTGTGTGTGTTCATGACAGACTGCCATAAAGCGCAGGACCTTGCAAGTGTCACACTATGAAAGCTGGTACCTGCGTGTATTGTCCACACTGTGTCCCGGCATTGCAACTGTTGGTGCTGTAGTCGTAGTTCTCTCCTTCATCTTTCCACGCTGTCACGGCATTTATGATATCGCTTGCTGAAATAGTAATAACAAATTCAAAAGCACCAACACTGTGCAACCCCTACCAAACGTAATGACTCGCTTTGGTTTGTTTAAAAACCAATGACTCTAGACATATAATAGAATTCCAATTTTTCTCCAACTTAAAAACTCCAGATTTAGTCGTAAAAGACAGAGATATATAAAAAACAGACAGAAAGACATGTTTGTGGGGCAAGGAAGGGGGAGGGGGCAGGTGGGAAGGAGGGGGAGGGGGAGTGGGGAGATATAAACAAAGACGAAATTTAACTCGAAAACAGATTTAATACTGAAGACAAAACAAGACACGTGACGTTTTGGGCTCCAACCCGTTGTTTTGTTTAGTTGGGCATCTACTACATCACTTGGGGGATTGTTCTGCCAAGTTTAATTAAGATTGGTTCTGTAGTTTAGGTGGTCTAAAGTTGGACTCTTTTTTTTTTTTTTTTTGGGGGGGGGGGCGCACACAGAGAGAGAGAGAGAGAGAGAGAGAGAGAGAGAGAGAGAGAGAGAGAGAGAGAGAGAGAGAGAGAGAGAGAGAGAGAGAGAGAGAGAGAGAGAGAACAAACGAACGAAATTTTGTTTAATCAGCGTTATGAGATAAACATACAGTGTGCTTCTTTACATTCAGCCCTGAGGCTAAACAAAGGTAATAGAAAATAATAATACTATAAAACATTTAAGAGAATACATGCAAATAACAACAATAATAACACATTAAATAAGAAACTTTTTTCAAGAAGGAACATAACAAGCACTAGACCTATATATAATAGAGGGGGGGGGGGGGGTGGGGGGGGGGGGGGGGGGGGGGGGGGGGGGGGGGGGGGGGGACCGGTTTGAACCGAAAAAACCGGTGCCACAACTTCGCGGAGGTAGATCCGATTTTTTTAACAGTTGCATTATTATTAACTAATTAGTTTATGGCTGACCACATCGATTTGCTGTCAGATTTTGAAGATACCAAGTCTCTGAAATAATGTATTTGTGATGCCATGAGGCAACAACATGTTTTGTTTTTGAGCATCTTCCTGGTCCACTGCAAGAAACAGTGAATCTCCTAGCTAAAGTCACTGCTTTCTGGACATCGTCACTCAGCCAGGGTTGCTTAGGACTGGTTTTTTGTACTCGTTTTATCTTAAAGGGAGCATGCTTGATATATATAATTATTTAAAGAGTTATGATAGAACACTTCGAAGGCTTCGTCGATATTTGTAAACTAGTAAACAGAAGAGAGAGAGAAATGAAACGAAACGAATTTTTATTTATACAAGGTAATGAGATAAGCATTGCTTTCTTACACTCAGCCCTGTGGCCAAACAAGAAACTAACAGACCAACAAATACGTAATGCAAAAACATTATAAAGTAACATAAGCATTAAAGCAATCCTTCAAACCAACATCAAGAATAACAATATATACAAAATAGCAATGTAAGAGGGAGAAGAGTTAAGGACAACAGACAGACAATAATAATAAGGAATTTGAAAAGTATGAGAGAGAGAGAGAGATATATCGGGGGGGGGGGGGGGGGCGGACAGGACCGACAGGGACCGATAGCTTGGCAGACAATAGGTAGACAGACAATGAACAGACGGATGTACAGGCATGTGTCATGATAAATTATTTAAAAATCGGTTGTAATAATATAATCCTTGAATTGTTTCATGAACGATGGATGACTTGATATTTGTTTTAAATACACGGGTAATGCATTCCATAGTGAACCTCCGGAATAGTGCAGACTGGATTTATATAAATCTAATCTTGGTCTATGAAGAACAATCTTGTGTATGTGTCTCTTATTAATTAACTGAAATGTATGTTATTCTAGAAGGCGCCATTCCAATCATTATTTTGTGCATAAGCC
>CM065703.1:25606745-25614245 GCA_017654935.2 Phymorhynchus buccinoides
TTTCACCGGATGCAAATCGGGTGCCCGTGTGTGTTTTTATGTATAACTAGCGCAACGCCCTGTACCGGTAACGCCTAGTACAGGTAACGCCAAGTACCGGTAACGCTGAGTACCAGTTTCACCGGGTCCGCGAAATATTATATTTTTACTTTTGTGGCTGAAAAGTTGTTAGACCCCTACCACTTTCAAGGCCTACCGATCTCCATGACCTTGACCTTGACCTTGATCAGTATGCAATGATCAGAACAAACATATGCCAAAGTACCTACATGCCAAGATTGAAGTCCCTAAGACCAACGGTGTGGACGTTACAGCCCCTTAAATATTTTCGGTTGTCAAGGTCATACGCCAAGGTGAAGGTCACGACGGCGATAATTTATGTGCGGATGTCTTCCTCTCATGGTGACACGCCACCACACAAAATTGGAAACGATTCGGTGAAGCGGTTCGGAAGATATGCGTGGGGCATAAAACCCCAATTATTAGACCCATACCACTTTGAAGGCATACCGATCTCCCTGACCTTGACTTTGACCTTCATCGGTATGCCATCGTCAGAACGGCCATAAGCGAAAGTACCTCCATGCCAAGTTTCATGACTCCAGGACCTGCGGTGTGGAAGCTATGGCCCCTTAACGATTTTGGGTTTTCAAGGTCATACGCCAAGGTCAAGGTCAGAGTGGCGAAAAGTTTTGTGCGGATGCCTTCCTCTCATAGGGACACACCACCACACAAAATTTGAAGTCATTCGGTCAAGCGGTTCGGGAGATCCTTAGGACAGACAGAAAAGAACAACAAACAAACAAAAAAAGGAAACAAACCTGAACAAAAACTTACTCCTTTGCGATCGTAGATTGGCAAAGGACAAAAACAGAAAAAACGAACTGAAAGCCAACTTAGTTCGGCCTTTTGGCATGTGGGGCATTTGTAAATACAAAGATGGTGGGAACAATACTGGAGGCAATGCCCGGAGGCAGTGCTAAACCAGTAAAGTCCCGATTTTTTAATAATACAGATACGTGTAGTGTCATCCCCGTTGTAATCTCCACTGACCCCCCCCCCCCACCATCCCTCCACCCACCCACCCACCCCCTACCCCACCCATAACCAGCTCCGCCGACCTACTCATCACCCCAGCAGGTGTGAACCATGGTCTCATGCACACAGCAGTCCCCCCCCCCCCCCCCACCCCCCCCCCCCCCCCCCCCTTTAATAACAGCACGTTTGGACAGATCCCGTTTGGCCTAGAGAGAGAGAGAGAGAGAGAGAGAGTAGTAGTACTTCTTCTTCTTCTTCGTCTTCTAAGTTCTTGTTCTTCGGTCATTCAGGCATGTTTCTGTCAATTACGAACGTAGATGCATCATGCTGCTGTTATGCGCCTAAGTAAGAATAATTAGGCCCAGCATGTCTGACTTCGGGTAGAGGAAATCTTTTTGAAAGTATTTCTTGAAAAAAGGCAGGAGAATTTCTGTCAATTACGAACGTAGATGCATCATGCTGCTGTTATGCACCTAAGTAAGAATAATTAGGCCCAGCATGTCTGACTTCGGCTAGAGGAAATCTTTTTGAAAGTATTTCTTGAAAAAAGGCAGGAGAATGGACCGGAAAGGCAGAAAGATAGTAGATAACAGCATGCAAAGGGAAAAGGCAGAATCAAACAGACTGACAGATTAGAGGTAGTTATAAGCACATAACTTCCAGAAGGTGGGGGAACTATTTGTATGGAAGACCCCCCCCCCCCCTCCCAGTATCCCTATAGGGGGGGGGGGGGGGGAAAGCTTGCTGCGTTCTATTCCCACCCCACCCCCCACCCCCCACCCACACCCACACCCCAGTCAGTCTCTCTCTCTCTCTCTCTCTCTCTCTCTCTCTCTCTCTCTCTCTCTCTCTCTCTCTCTCCACTGTCTGTATAAAAATAGCTGCAGCTGGGCTTGGGGGGGGGGGGGGGGGGGGGAGGCAAGCAAAGAGCCAAAGACATTGAAAAGAAAAGACTGGCATCTGGTCCCTGTTCCCTATATCAGTAGTGAGGACAGAAACACTGGTTATGTCCCTTTTAAACATCTTTATGACATAACACGTCGATAGGCCAGTTGAATTCTCCGTTCAAATTCCAATCTGAGTCTTTGCATAGCCGCCACTGTGAACTACCCCACTAACGATAACTCTATCAGCCAGGCTCGCCGTAACTCTTAAGTAGTCCATCTTCCCCTTTTAGAGTCTTTGGTTATGTGTGAAGTGTTGTTTGAAATTAGCGTCCTGCAAAATAAATCGGTTTATAGCGCGTGTTTATGAACGGATGGTGTTGAAATTTTGCACGACGATAGTCACTATCCCTGGTCACGCATGTTCTAAATCTCAAGTCAATGTCGGGTCTGGTTACGCCACGGTTTGTGAAAACGTGAAGCGGCCTGTCGGCGCCCGTATCTCCGGCATTTCTGAATCGATACGCTTCCGGTTTGGCACACGGATAGTCCCCAGCCCCGGTCATCTTCCTGCCAAATGCCGGAGAAACGCCGGAGATAGGGGCGCCGAGAGGCCGGCGGATGCGCGTTTCGCGCATTTGCGAAACCGTGCAAATGACCGCCTCGGTTGCCGTTGCCATCGCCCCGTGAGGGCTCACAGCAAATTTGAAGCGATTCGGTCGAAAAATGGCGGAGTTATAAGGCCCGTTTCGTGTTTCAGACACACACACACACACACACACACACACACACACACACACACACACACACACACACACACACGGACAGTTGGCTTATTACTATATGATGATGATGATTTATTCACTTCCTTTCCGAATTAAATATGTATACACGGCATTTGCTTTCCGTATTTTAAATTATGTGAAACGTGATGGAGGCTGAGAAAACAAATACTGTTATGAGAACCGTGATTATAGCAATCGTGATTATAGGAATCGTGGTGCACCGCCAATTCCCATCTGTCTCCCCCACCACACCCTTTCCCCCTCCATTCCCTGTCTGCCCCCCCCCCCTCCCCCCCCCCTCCCCCACCCGCTTCCCTGATCTTCGGTTTGTCCCTTGGAAGCATGCAGTCTGCTCAGCCAGCACTTTGGTTGAACAGTCTGATGGCAGATGGTAAAAAGGACTGGTGGAAGCGGCAGGTCCTTGCTGACAGGCTCCTCAACCTCTCGGGTCGCTCTCTGGGCCGTCAGCACACTGTGCAGTGGGTGGGATGGGTCGGCGAGGATAGCCCGGATCCGCCTGACTGCTTTCCTGTCGTGGTGGGCCTGCAGGTCAGTCACTGGACGCCCGATGATGTTGCTGGAGGTTTATGAGAATACTGCTATACTGCAATGTTTCTCCCCCAGAAGAACTGTTGCTGGAAATGTTATGTATTTTGAATGAAGATCCCTTTGTTTATGTGCTGCTATGAATGAGATGCCCTATTAAATCAAATGGCTTTTTTTTAACCAACCGCATAGCGCAAGCTGACTATGTTAACACGATAACGTTTGAACGGAGGGACCTAGGAGGCTCAAATTTTGCATGCGGATAGATAGGTGTTTAGGATATCTAGAGCGAGTTCAAAATGGTCATTGGTCAAAAGTCAAGGTCATTGGACCCAAAAAAACTGCCGCGCACGTGCTTTTCTCTGGTTGTCAGTGGGGCCTAGTGTGCGAGCTAAGTTGAGATCCTTGCTGGCGCAGGGGTACTATATAATGCAGGCGCATACTGTTTGATCGGACTTTCGGGGGTGTTTGTTTGTTCCTGCAAGGCCACTGGACCCGAAAATGCTGCCGCGGGGCTGGTTGATCTAGCGTTTTCACGTTCTAGTGATTGACTAGCAGTTACTTATACTTGTTATTATGATGCTATTATAGAGTGTGTTAGCCCCCCCCCCCTCATCATATACACACACGTGCACGCACACACACGCACACATGCACGCGCACACACACTTACACACATATACACGCACAGCACGCGCATAAACAGGCACATGCACACTCAAATGCGCGCGCACGGACGCACACACACACAAACACACACACACACATGTGCATAGGTTATAGGCCTACCTTACCATTTTCTCCATGTTGGCGGCTGGGGGGTCGACACCACTTCTGAAATCATTGTGCTTGTTCACAATCTTCTGTTTGTCTGTAGTTGAGAGGTCTCGCTTCATTCTCTGCTTGGCAGCTCTACACACATCTCAACGTATTTATTCAACAATACGTGATGGACGATAATATTATTCTCCACAAGATTCATCTCCTGAGAACTAAAGCACACGAAACACCAGACAGCTGCCCACGGCACGAAATCAGCGTAGATAAAAGGCTTACTCAAAGAATAGAACAACACATGCGGAAAAATCATTAGCAGTGTGAACAAAATATCAGGATTGAACTTCAGTGCGTGTGCACGCTCACATACATGCACACACACACACACACACACACACACACACACACACACACACACACACACACACACACACACACACACACACACACACACACACACACACACACATTATCACATAGACTAGGAGCACTTGTTCGAGGGGCAAAAATCCAAGGAGCAACTCTTCGAGGAGCAATTGTTCAAGGAGCAAATGCTTCGGGAGGAATGGTCGACTTATGGCGATTTTTTTCACGCCAGAGGGCAGTCAATGCACTAGGGGCTTATCACGCGATTTTCTTAGTTGGGCGTAGTGAGAGAGAGAGAGAGAGAGAGAGAGAGAGAGAGAGAGAGAGAGAGAGAGAGAGAGAGAGAGAGAGAGAGAGAGAGAGAGATGGTGGGACACCTCCCTCTCTCTCTCTCAGTCTTTCTTTATCCCCAACTAAGAATAGAGAGAGGATTAGCCCCACACGAGCGTCATGCCCTCTGGCGTGAAAAAAATCCCACTAAGTCTCTCATTACACCTAGGAGCAATTGTCAAGGGGCAATTGTTGGGGAGCAAATGTCGAGGAGCAATTAGCAAGGAGCAACTGTCGGCACCCCGTGTGCACAGGCGTAATTGTAAATTAAAACAGACACTCTGAATCTTTAAAAAAATCAAGTACTAAAAATATCATAATTTGATGTTTTGAAGATTGTAGAAAGCATAAGAAAAACGACAAATGTCTTAGGTATGTCAAACAAAATTATCAAACAAGTTATATATCCAAGCATAATATCATCCATGACTTTTAGAAATTATGATAACTTCCTTTATCCCACCGCTCCGCTTTTTAAATTTGTTGTTACAGTGAACAGAAGTCAGGACCTAAACACTTGATGTAGGGAGGGGAAGGGGTGGGGGCTTCTCCTCTGAAGGCTTTCTGTTGTCCAGCTCTCTGTATAGTTTCTTTGCATTATTTAGGTCAAGATGTGCCACCTCCCCTACATTTCTCGGTTAATTCAATTTGTCCGTTTTTGCCTTTCTTACCAAACATAAAGCTGTAGTTTATGAACATTTTCAGCTAATTATCTTTGTTCAATAATTAATTGCAGTCATGATAAAGGCCATTATCTAATAGACCCCCCCCCCCCCCCCCCCCCCTAAGTAATGCAGTACACCGCGGCATTTGTCACAGTCGTGGTTCATTGCGTTTTTTCGTCTTATAGGGGGGGGGGGGGGGGGGGGGGGGGGGGGGGGGGGGGGGGGGGGGGGGGGGGGGGGGGGGTTAGGGGTTAGTATTCGAAAAAGATAATTAGCTGAAAAGGTTAATAAAATACAGCTTTATGTTTGGTAAGAAAGGCAAAATCAGAAAAATGGAATTAACCGAGAAATGCAGGGGGGGGGGGGGGTGGCACATCTTTACCTTTGCCCGAGAACAGAAAGTCATTTTTAAGCCCACCACTAGGCTTTCCCTTCCCTATTCTAAAATTGGATAACATTTGTCGATTTAATTTATAAAACTATTTTTTCTTTATCACCTCAATTGAGACTGAAAAGATTTGAATTATAAAAAAACAAAACTAAAAAAACCCACACACTTGAAGGTGCCAAGGTGCCAAGGTGAGATTATAGGACAACCTGACAGAATGATAATATCACCATTGTTTTCACTATAACATGGATTGTGAAGGCAATGCTGCCATGGTTGTTACTCATAGTTTTCAATCTTTGGGATTTGGCAAGTCAAAATTCACTGAAATATTTATTCAGTGTTTATAAACGTGCTGTGAAGGTAACTCTAAACAAATCGTCTTCTTTAACCAGCGAGGACTACAAGTCTGCTAACATTCTTCCTCTTAAGTCCAGATTGCTTTATAACAAAGGAATTCTTATGCACAAAATTTTAAATGGTAACTCCCAACCTTCGCTAACAGCTATCTTTACTATCAATGAGTTTTGGCACAGCCATAAATTAGATCTTTCTCTACCCAGTATCACCCTTTATAAATCAAGACTTGTCTACTCTGGATTTGATTTGATTTGATTTGATTGATTTAATTTAAAATCTGTTCACACAATGGTGATATTAGACTGGGGGGGGGGGGGGGGGAGAAGAAAAAAAAGTGTGTGTGCGTGTGCGCGCGCGCGCGTGTGTGTATGTGAATATGAGTGCGTGTGCAACAAATCCCTAACAAATTAATAACAACAAATAAATAAAAAAGTGAAAAAGAAAACAAAATTAAAGTTAATTAACTCATAAACTAAAGTAATCTTGCAATTCCAGAGCTGGATATGACTGTAGCAATTTTGATCATTTCATGACTGTAAACTACATCTTTTAAAGTTCCAGTTTGTGCAACTTGTATCCCAGATAGTTTGTATAACAATGATAATAATGGACATTCTAAAATAATGTGTTGAACTGATATTGGGAGACCACAATCGCACTCTACATCTTTAGAAAATTTGGTCCTCCACGAGTTCAATCGAATTTTGTAGATAAGGCTAGATAAGATCTTGAACATAATAATATCTTAGATTTTGAAGGAAGCTTTTCATTATATATACTATTTTCCAACATTGAATTTATTTCGTGTTTTTCTAGTTTTATTGAACAATCTGACGATTTTCTACTCTGGAAGCTGGCTGTGGAATAGACTTCCTATCTCTTCGAAAAATGAATCAAATTTTAAGAGATGTATTTTACGATGTTGTGATGAATAACTCTAATACTTCAATATTGTCCCCTGAAATGTTTTTTAAAAAGTGCGCACATATTCCCATTCCATTCTTTTCATCTAATTATTGCTTTTTAAAACATTTATGCTTAATGTTTTTAAACATTTATCACTTATTTTGCTACTATAATTATATGCCAATTTTGGCTAGATATTTGACATCATTTGTGTGTGCATAACTGTATGAAGGAATGTATTTACATACAAGTATATTCATATCTCTCCAACGTTCTCATATACCTTTCTTTATAATTTATTTTCATATTTATGACACTTTTGATATTTTTCTATTTTATATGTGAAATGCGATTAGACTCTCTCTCTCTCTCTCTCTGAATCGGTGATCTCCCTTGTTGAATGGTAGGAAGATTATTTTGCTCCGCAATATTGTGAAATTATCCAGCACCATGAC
>CM065703.1:25624245-25629245 GCA_017654935.2 Phymorhynchus buccinoides
TCAACAATTTCCACACAAAAAAGACGAGATTAAGAACTTTGAAAAGACAGTTGTGGTTGTCTTCTTTCCTCAACGTCATTCTGTCGAACTTTATACCCAACATTAGGCGCAGGGGGTCACTTGAAAACTATTAGGGATAGGGGTTGTCTTCTTTCCTCAACGTCATTCTGTCGAACTTTATACCCAACATTAGGCGCAGGGGGTCACTTGAAAACTATTAGGGATAGGGGTTGTCTTCTTTCCTCAACGTCATTCTGTCGAACTTTATACCCAACATTAGGCGCAGGGGGTCACTTGAAAACTATTATTTCAAAAAACATTTCAACATGAAAATAAAGTTCAAATGAAACTGACATCCGAAGTGTTAATATGCATTCTTGCCTATCTTTTATTGTTATGAATCACAAACTATATGAAACCCAAAACGAAATTAAAAGCCTACATTTTTTAGCATTTGTAGGCCTATTAAAAAGGTGTAAAGTTTGTTTGGGGAAAAAAGGAAACCAAAAAGCAACAGTTTGTTTCCTATAATAACAAAGAACACAGCACTGTATGACAAAGTTTTATTTCACATCAATCACGCAATAAACTTTTAGATGCAAAATTTCATTCCATGCATCTTTGTGCCAAATAAACAAGAGAAAGAAAAAAGAAAAAGTAATTGGCCTACTTACTCACTCACGGAAGGCTTGATATTTGAAGTTGATAATCTGGTAATTTCAGAACACCGTATTAATCAGTTGCCTAGCTGCGTCGTATGCTTCATATAAATCTAAACACTATGCTGCGCGTGCATCGGACCAAACTTCATGAACAAAAACTGAAAAATAAATAAATTGATGCATCCAACTTGGTAGGGTGTAATTATCAACAGCTGTGAAAGAGATATACCCAGAGGGGAGGGGCGCTTAGATTATGTTTACCAAGACGAGGTATCACACATGTAGCGTGCAAATCTGTCGCTCGTGCAAATATGTAGCTCGCTACCTATGAGAGTCTGTATTTGCGGCATTTTGCGACATTGAGCATGAACCACAAATTTCACTTTTTCCGTGGGTTAGGGTTAGGGCTAGGGCTAGATACATGGTTCAAATACGGAAAAAGTGAAATTTGTGAATATCGCAAATACACACTCTCATAGTAGCGAGCGACAGATTTGCACGAGCGACAGATGTGCATGCGACACAACCATCAAGTAGCTGACAAGCTGCTGCAGGGAGGGAGGAGGGTGGGGAGGGTCCAGTAGTTGTGTTGAGCAAAACACAGAATAATAATAATAACATGAATATTTAGTTTAGATGTTTGTCTCATTAGATGTTTGTTTCAACATGAAAATAAAGTTCAAATGAAACTGACATCCGAAGAAAATAAAGTCTCATCTTAAGACAGCTTTCTTACGGATTGACAATCCTAATCTGTCTCCATCATCAGAAACCAAATACAAATCGTCTATGACAGGGCTTGACAATTACAATGTGTCACTGACGTGGCCTGATCACCAAACACCTTCACCTTCATCAACTGACCAACAAACGCAAACAATTCTACCAGAAGACTTTGAAGCAGGCCACCATGTACAACTATCCAATAGTTCAACACATTCCTCCAGAAGTGGGCACAAAAACAAGAAAAACAGACGCTTTGTCAGAAGATACAGCGTTCAGCCTGATCCCAAACAAGTGGTCAACTTGTCATCCGTCAACCTCACAGAGGACCAAATACACGTAATATCACTTGGCCCCAAATTCTGCCCTACGCCCAGTACTGTCAACAAACTGGAACTTCTAGAGGATGCAAAAGAAGGAAAGAGAAAAATTCGGCTAAAGGAATTCTTTTTTGACGAAGACACACCCAACCAAATCTCATCCAAACCAAAATTCTACAAGAAGACGTACTGGAGTCCAAGACGGGGTCGAGACACAGGACTTGATACATATTGTTCGGCCATCCTAACACGGGTCAGATCTTTTCGACCCAAGCCATCAAAACACAAAAACATCAACACAAACTGCCAAAAAGCTATCACTGAACTCAAAAGTATGGTGACAGATCGCAAGGTACGAATTGTTCCAGCCGACAAAGGGGGTGCAGTTGTCATCCAAGACCTTCAAGACTACATCAAAGAAGCCGAACGTCAGTTCAATGATAAAAACACATATGAGCTCCTATCCCAAGATCCTACCAAGGAAACAGCCCAAAAATCAAACACTTTTATAGACAAACTCTTTGAAAATGGCCATATCAACACAAATACACAGCGATGGGGAACAGTGAACACCAAAGAAGTCAAATGATTCTATCACCTTCCCAAATTACAAAGAAGATAACCCACCTCAAATCGTTTCCACACATTCTATCACCTTCCCAAATTACACAAGACTGGACCTGGTTTCCACACATAACCCACCTGGATAACCCACCTGGCAGACCCATCGTTTCCGGTATTGGTGGACCCACAGAGACTTTGTTGAAACTCATTGATTTCTGGCTTCAACCTATTGTCCGACAACTACCATCGTTCATAAAGGACACTACCCACTTCCTAAACACGGTGGAAGCGTGGAACAGTAAATTCACACCATTGCCACCAGATTCTCTGATAGTCACAATCGACGTTGTTGGTCTATACACCAACATTCCTCACGAAGAAGTAGGGTTCTTCCATCAAAAACGTCCTCAAAGACTTTGATCCCCCGGAGGTGCCTCCAACAAACCTTCTCATCTCCATCATCAATCACATCTTGAAAAACAATGTCTTCAACTTTGATGAGAAGACATACAGGCAGAAGTTTGGAACGGCAATGGGCACCCCCATGGCTCCTTGCATAGCCAATATCTTCATGGCTGGGGTAGAGAAGAAAGTGCTGGAAACCAGCCCCTGGAACATCGATGACACAACGTGGAAACGTTTAATTGATGACATTGCCATACTGTGGTTCCTTGGAGAGCAAGAACTGTTGAAGTTCCTGGAATGGATCAACACTCTCCATCCTACCATCAAATTTACAGCACAGTATAGAACATCCAGCATCCCATATCTGGACGTCAATCTCAGCATCAAGGACAACAAGATCGTCACTGACCTCCATGTGAAGTCCACAGATGCGAACATGTGCCTACCCTTCAACAGCTGTTACCCAAGACATTGCCCCCGGAGCATACCTCACTCTCAGTTCCTGAGAATGAGGCGTATATGCTCCGAGGAACATGACTTCCAAACAAGGGCAAAAGAGCTTTCAGAAAAACTCAGGAAAAGGGGCTACCCTGACAAACTCCTTGAGGGAGCGCGAAAAAAGGTGGCCTCTCTACCTAGGGAAGAAACCCTAAAGTACAAACCCCCAAAAAGCAACGAAAGAGTGCCAGTCATCATCAGGCACAATCCCCAAAATCCTCCACTGGGAAACTGGTTGAAAGCCTACATGCCCATTCTACATTCCAGCTACAGAATGCAAAAGGCTCTCCCTCACCCGCCCATCCTCGGAGAAAGAAACTGCAAGAACATGCGCAGTCTTTTGATGCCAAGCAAACTCCCGAAGCCCTTGCAACAACATCAACGACAGCTTCCACGAGATCAACCACCAGTACATGGACAAACACAAAGAAAAGACCAAGATCTCACTCTCAGCATCAACAGGAGTCCAATCAAGAAAAAGAACTACCAACAACTGACAAACAGGAAACAAACAAAGACGAAAACAGCAGAGTAAACATTGAAGAACAAAACGGATGTTTCAAATGCTCTGGGAGATGTGTTCTTTGCCGACACCATCAAGATCGTTTCAAAGTGCCAGGAACGGAACTACATATGCCATCAGAGACCACCTCACATGCAAGTCATCTAACATCATCTACCTAATTGACTGTGACAAATGCAAAAAAGTCCAATACGTTGGAGAAACTGGACAGACATTGCAAAAACGATTCTATGGACATACGTACAACATCAGACATTATAACGCAGAAACACAAGATGCACTTGGCAAACAAACCATAAGAAACGAGGACACGATGGTGGCAAAACATTTCAATGAAAAAGACCACAACATCATGGACATGCGTTGTGCTGCCATCGAGCAAATCAGATCAGAGAGCATTGCTAGGGGAAGACGGGGTAAAAAGCGCATGGGCGGTTAAGAAGCCCACCCCAATTATCTCATGAAATAAAGAAAATTTCAGTCAAATTTGCCCATGAGACGAATGTTAGACATTAACGCTCGTCTCATGGGCAAAATGAGACTGAAATTTGCTTCATTTCATGAGATAATTGGGGTGGACTTCTTACCCGCCCATGCGCTTTTTACCCCGTCTTCCCCTATCAGGAAAAGAAGAGAAAAGTTCTGGCGCCACCAGTTACAAACAAACTATCCTGATGGACTTAACGTCTTCGATTAATGGCCCCTGATGATGATGCCCCCTGAGAGAGACAGAGAACGAAGAAAAACAGAGAGAGAGAGAGAGAGAGAGAGAGAGAGAGAGAGAGAGAGAGAGAGAGAGCGGTGTGTGTGTGTGTGTGGTGTGGGGGTGGGGGGGGGGGGGTAGGAGAGAAAGATAGACAGAGGGAGGGAGGGAGAGACAGAGAACGAGAGGGGAGAGAAACAGAGGGAGAGGGAGGGAGATGAGGAGAGGGAGAGGGAGGCTTAGAGGGAGAGAGAGGGTGGGGTGGGGGTGGGAGGTAAAGAAACAGAGAGAAGAGGGACAGGAGGGGATGACGAAGACGACGTCTTTTCATTCATTATTTTCTTTTACACTACCGTCATCAGATTATCACGTCATATAGTTAGTATGCGTCATCCATTCACTGCCGTCATTGTTAAGTTTAGTGTGTTGTCACCTCGTCAAAGTCTTTTTAAAGACGAAAATTTGGTTTTATTCGCCGTGTTTATTGTCCGTCGCCGAAGGTAACGGACTGGTTTGTCTGTTTTTTTTGTTTTTTTTTTTTTTTCTTTTTTTTTCTTTTTTTTCTGTCTGTTCCAAGGATATCTCCCGAACCGCTTGACCGA
>CM065703.1:25634245-25641745 GCA_017654935.2 Phymorhynchus buccinoides
TGAACCGTGCCATCCCGCGAAGCCGTAACCGGAACGACTGGGAGCTACTCTCACCTGATGAGCAAGCCCAGCCAACCCAGCACTCGCCGATCACCACGGAGGAACCTGACAACAGCTAAGTCCCCCGGACTGCGCCAATCATTTGAACTTTCCTACGGACACTGAAGATAATTAGTAACCCTTCCGGCATGGGGCGAACCTTATAGAAAGACAAAAGTCTTGTGAATCCTTTCGGATTTCATTGTTTTTTTATCCATATTTTGTTTTGGCGCCATTGAGCTGCTTTATTATTATTGTTGCATAATCTTATGCAGATTTTGGGAGTAAATAAAATACAAGTGTCAAATAATCCTGAACCCTTTGGTCAGACTGATGAGAGTGGGAGTCTTGTAATTTCATGTAAAACCCTACTTCTCTCTGTCTGCCATTTAGAGCAATTCAACCACTTGTATTTCTTACAACCATACGAGCCAGAACCCGGGCACAAATATAAATTTATTAGATGAAAAGGGGCCGGGAAAGTTGCTCATCTCCCATACCCTAGAGAAGTGGGCTAAAGGCAAATTTTCTAAAGTCTTCCCTAGGGACTTAGCCTTTTAACCCATTACCTCGTCACATCTAATTGGGGGCTCGCGTCCGGGATATTTTTTTTCATAAAGTCTAACAAATTTCAATTCAAACTGTAGTTCCTTTTCAAAACTTATCTTGTGTCCACTGGGAAAGTTATTGTGATTTGGTTCACTGTGTTTTGATTTGATTTGTTTGAATGCTATTTATGACTTTATTTTGATGTGCATGCTATTTCTGTTTATGCTGAAATAGTTAAGTGTTGTTTGATACATTCAACTCAGCAGCTTTGTTTTTATTTTGAATAGTTGTATTTACAACCATGGCTGAGATTGTTAAACTTAGGCGGGAGCTTAAAGAATGGGGAGAATCTCTAGGATTGTCAGGCCAAGAGTTAGCCAATTTTGTCATATCTGAATATGACAAAGAGAAAGCTCGCGAGGTGGCTGAGAAAGACAAACAGCGAGCTCATGAGGCTCAAGAGGCTGACAAAGCTCGTGAGGCTCAAGAGGCTGACAAAGCTCGGGAGGCTCAAGAGGCTGATAAAGCTCGCGAGGCTCAACAAGCAGATAAAGATCGCGACGCTCAGGAGCAAGAGCAAATCCGTACTCATGAGTTAAGGCAGAGGCAACTAGTGCAGGATGCCAAAAATAAAGAACTCGAACTTGAGGCCACTGAGCGGGAAAAAGCGCGAGACCATGAGCTAGCTATGAAGCAGCTTGAAAACTCAGCAGACTCTGAGACTGCTGCCCCTCAAAATTTTCCCCCTCCCATTCATACCTCAGCCATGACCTTCACATTGGAGGCATTCAATGAGGCAACCGAGTCTATCGATGCATTCCTCGATAGATTTGAAAGACTGGCCCAGGAATTTGAGCTTGCTCCGGAAAAGTTCAACCTCAAGCTTGCCCAAAGTCTCAGGGGTGTGGCTTATGAGGTGTACAGCAAACTTCCGTCAAGCCAAATTACCGACTACCCAGCTTTGAAAGAAGCCCTGCTCAACAGATACCAGTTGACAGCGGACGCCTACCGGAAAAAGTTCCGGTCAACCCGAAAAGGTAGGGGAGAGTCATATGCCCAATTTTCAGATAGACTGGGAAACTATCTGACAAAATGGGTGTCCCTTTCTGCCAAATCAGAGTCCTATGAGGATCTCCGGGAACTAATGGTTGGCGAGCAACTGCGCGAAACCATGTCCCCAGAGTTACGCACCTTTACTGCCGAACAAGGTGCCACAACTCTGGCTGATCTCATCCAGCTAAGTGATAGGTACACTCTGGCCCATGAAGAACCTAGCGCCCCTAAAAGGCCAAAACTACAGCAAGTAGTTGGGTCCACTGGTTCACAGCAGAGCAGGGGTAACCCCAACTCCAACAGTGGGTCAAACAGTTCTACCCATGAACGACAACCACTGGGACAACCCTTATTCTGTTCATACTGCAAGTCGAACACCCACAATCGGGATGACTGCAGGAAACTTGCTTACAAGCGGCAAAATGTTGCAACTATGCAAGTCGTCTCGACTTCGCAGAATTGCACAAACCCCTCCCCAGTACAGTGTCCAGGCACACCGTCAGTCGTCGGACAGGCGACTGTCAACAACATCCCTGTTCAGTGTCTCTATGACACTGGACTGTCATGTGACGCCATCGTCTGTGGATCCTTAGTCCCCGCGTCAGCATACACGGGAGACTTCATCTCTCTGCAGGGCCCTGATGCTTCAATCCCCCCATCCACTTTGCCAGTCGCCATAATCAATGTCGACACCAGATATGTTAAGGGACCCATCAAGGCAGTGCTCATGGACAGTCCTGTCTATGACCTCATACTGGGATCACAGTATGTGTTTTTAGGGCACCCCTCTCAACCTGCTATTGTTTCAGCAGGATTCCCTTCTCCCCAATCCACAAACCAACTCCCTCCCTCCTTCCCAAAGAGCAAATCTCCCTCAGCAGGGAAGAAACCTCTCAACGCGGCAAACCAAATTGCCGCGCGAGCCAATCCAGATTGTCCCAAGTCCCCAAGTCCGCCACAACTTGGAAAATCCTTCCCAAGGAATGTCCGCCTAACGACCCAAGACCACTCGCCACAGGTACCTCAGGTGAAAGGCAGCACTGTACCCGCAAACACCCACCGAAGGTACTATCGGGACAGGCCGCCGCACGTACAGCCGTCACCTACCCCTCCCTTTCAGCGAGTGGCAGTCGACTTGGTCGGGCCTCTACCTCAACGGAAGAAGAAATTCCGGTATATAGTCACCGTGGTCGACATATGTACCATGCAGTGCGATGCCGCCCCAATCTCCTCACTTGATGCTAGTCAGGTAGCCGCGGCACTCAAAGCCATTTTCGCCCGAATCGGCCTACCAAACCACATCATCAGCAATGATGAATCCAGGCTAAAGGGGAAACTCAGGCAAGAGGTGTTTGCTATTCTGCAATCAACCTTGGGACAACTCAACACAGGATTGCCGCACCAACCTCAGTCGGAATCCATTCCACTGATCTCTAACCCACCTGCTCCTTTGAACTCTGTGTTGCGACCAGATGTTCCACCATTCCAGCCGACCCAGTCTCCCCACTAATTTGTCCCTGTCGCCCAAGTCGAAAGTGGAGTCGGCGTTCCACAGGAAGATTCCGGTACCAGAATCTTTTCTTCGGGGGGCCTCTGTGACGTAAGTGTCCCGCGCGACCCGCTTTCTTTATTTCTTATCTACACCCCCCCCCCCTTCTCCCCTCCCCCCCTCTCCTTTTCATGTCTCGACCAGCCGCCACGTTAATTGCCATCCACCATCAAAGAGAACGCCGAGTAAGGGAGTTGTCTCTTTGTCCCCGGTCGGCATGTAACCCCTACAGAGGTTATCTCCCTTCACCCCCCCCCTCTCTCTTATCTACCCTCCTCATCACGAGATAGTGATATCAACAGTCGGCTCCCTTTGTAAGACAACTCGTCCTTTCTAATCACGAGAAGGATTTGAATGTCGGCATGTGATAATGCTGTAATCGGCGCGTGATTGTTCTGTACATTTTGAACATCATCTTGTGATGTGTCGACTGCTATAAACCAATGACAGGCTTTCATTGTTTGAAAGTGAAGGCTATAATTGGAGTGGTGAGAAAAAGTTTTCACACAAGACGCTGAAACGTAGCTAGAGCAACACTCACACCCAGTCATACTAAGCCCACTAGTAAGTATTAGTGAGGGCAGGTGATTGAGATTTGGTTTGTTTGACCCTAGTTTTGATCTAGATCCTATGTTCAATGATGAATAAGGAGTAGATAGATATGTTATAGAAAAGAAGTGGTAAACATTCTATTCTATTTATGTGCACTGATTATTGTGTGTGTGTGTGTTTTTGACTTGAACACTTTTGGTACCAGAACCGGAGTTTATGCCTACTAACCCTTTTGTCTATTTTTATTTTAGTAGGAAACCTATGGGCCGCAATCTTGCACTTTATGATACCATTCCTTTCCAGGTGTTGGATGGAGAGTGATGTTGTCTTGATCACCTTTTATGTTTTACTGATCTCAGTTTGTTAACTGAAATTCAGTTTATTTATTAACTACTAGTGCTATTGTACAAGGGAAGCCTTCTAGCCGGTTGGGATTCACTAATGCCCTGCCGACTGAAGCCCCTTGTCTCTAAGCCATAGAGATCTACATCCACCTTCTCCTGTGATTATCAGCAGGGCATCGTGGGCCGGAAGATCATCCCGGACTCCACCAAGCACCAAGACGGGACCGCCGCCAAGACGACCCGCACCCAGAATCCGCGAGGAGACCACGCCTGAACCGTGCCATCCCGCGAAGCCGTAACCGGAACGACTGGGAGCTACTCTCACCTGATGAGCAAGCCCAGCCAACCCAGCACTCGCCGATCACCACGGAGGAACCTGACAACAGCTAAGTCCCCCGGACTGCGCCAATCATTTGAACTTTCCTACGGACACTGAAGATAATTAGTAACCCTTCCGGCATGGGGCGAACCTTATAGAAAGACAAAAGTCTTGTGAATCCTTTCGGATTTCATTGTTTTTTTTATCCATATTTTGTTTTGGCGCCATTGAGCTTTTTTATTATTATTGTTGCATAATCTTATGCAGATTTTGGGAGTAAATAAAATACAAGTGTCAAATAATCCTGAACCCTTTGGTCAGACTGATGAGAGTGGGAGTCTTGTAATTTCATGTAAAACCCTACTTCTCTCTGTCTGCCATTTAGAGCAATTCAACCACTTGTATTTCTTACAACCATACGAGCCAGAACCCGGGCACAAATATAAATTTATTAGATGAAAAGGGGCCGGGAAAGTTGCTCATCTCCCATACCCTAGAGAAGTGGGCTAAAGGCAAATTTTCTAAAGTCTTCCCTAGGGACTTAGCCTTTTAACCCATTACCTCGTCACAGCGCTATGTATTTCTTCTTCAAGCTGTATCTCGTGAACTAGAAGACAGAATCCCTTGCAATTTTGTGTCAGGATGTGACACTCGACGGGGTGTCGCAAGTGCGTGGCATTGCTGGTGACGGACATGTCTGCCGCTCGGCGACGCCCTTGTTGTTTATTTCACCTTCATGTGCTTGTGTGAGTGTAACGTTTTGATGTTTTTTAGTTCAATTATTCATTGTGATTTATCTGATAATTCAATTCTTTGTCACCCGAGTATAGTCCCATTTCTAACAGAAACAACAAACAAACAAACAAACAAAGGAAGTAAACTAAACTGAACTAACGTGCCCCACTATCAAATGAATAATCCTGAATTGTCTTCATCTTTACCGTTTCAAAAGGCGATTCCACCCCCACTGGACCCAGTATAGTGTGTGTGTGTGTGTGTGTGTGTGCGTGTGCGTGTGCGTGCGCGTGCGTGCGTGCGCGCGCGTGTGTGTGTGTGTGTGTGTGTGTGTGTGTGTGTGTGTGTGAGTGTGTGTGTGTGTGTGTGTGTGTGTGCGTGTGTGTGCGTGTGTGTGTGTATGTGTGAGTGTGTGTATGTGTGAGTGTGTGTGTGTGTGTATGTGTGTGTGTGCGTGTGCACGTGCACGTGCACGTGCGCGCGTGTGTGTGTGTGTGTGTGTGTGTGTGTGTGTGTGTGTGTGCGTGCGCGCGCGTGCGAATGCGTTTTTCGTGAAACGAGCAAATCTGTCACCGGTTACACGAAACAAGCAAAACTGGCTTGCACGTTTCATGAAACAAGCAAAATAGTATTCGAAGACTGAACATTTGAATGCAAGTTTGCCTGTTTCATGAAATAAGTAAGAACTGAACAGTAATTATCTGATCCAGCACCTCTCTCTCTCTCTCTCTCTCTCTCTGAGGCTATTATTATCCCAGTTCATATAAAGGGAAATCCTGAAAAAGCTGACAATTATAGGGGAATTTCTTTGTTAAATATTTCGTCCAAATGCTATTCTTAACGCAAGGCTATATTTTTGGCTTGAAAAAAAATCAGAAGATTTCAGAAAATCAGGCAGGAATCAGAAAAGGTTATTCTACTGTAGACCAAATTTTCAATTTACATGCAATTGTTCAAAAATGTATGAGTAAAAAGGGTAGAAAACTGTACGTAGCTTTTGTGGATTTTCGAAAAGCTTTTGATTCGGTCAGACACGAGAAATTACTAGAATGTATTCGAAATAATGGGGTTAAAGGTAAATTTCTTGCATCTCTAACAGCTATGTATGAATCTTTTCTTTCATGTGTTCGTGCAAATTTTGATTTATTTGAGTTTTTTGAATGCCCAATAGGTGTAAGACAGGGATGTGTTTTAAGCCCTACATTATTTTCGATATTTATAAACCAGCTTGCAGACCATATGAGTGAAAATGGATTACTTGGGTTTCAAATAGTGCCAGACATGGAATTGTTTATTTTGCTTTTCGCAGATGATATTGTCTTAATTTCTACTACTCCAAGGGGACTACAACATCAAATACATATCTTAAAATTCTGTTGTGATGACTTACAAGTATCTGCCAATACTGAAAAGACTAAAGTTATGGTATTTAGAAAAGGTGGGTTTCTCGCAAAACATGAACGGTGGTTTTATGATGGTAACCGATTAGAGGTAGTTAACAAGTATTGTTATGTTCTTTGTGTTCTTTGTCTAAAGCGAGATCCTATGAATTTTTTTACTATTGTTTCACAAGAGTTTGACAAGACAAAGAACACAAGTTAACAACTCAGTCATGTTAATGTTAGCACCATTGCACTCATTGATGTCTTAGGAAAGTGGACAAATGATCAGCATCAACATGCAGTACTTGAATTGAGAGCAGGTGAGGGGGCACTTTTTCGTGTTAATTCTTTTTGGGTGGACTCCATACTTTCATAGTGCCTTCACACAGAGTCTGCAAATGTGGCATATATGGTCAGGGTCCTGTTTTGCATCAGTGTGCAAAATTTCAAGTAGATATCTTGATAGGTCCTGAGAAACAAAAATAACAACAAATGCCCTAAGATAAGGTCGGCGAACATATAAATTTGCATATCTCCAAAACAGCTGGGCATAATGCGTTAATATTTTCAGTATTTAGTACAAAGTATATTAACAACACTTCCAGTACTGAAACACCGAACCCGACGTACCAACCGGAAGTGTCCTGGGTAGGAACCTGAAGATAAATTCCTGTTCATGGAATTTCCAAAACCGGAAGTGACATCAGACAACTAACTACTGGATAGTGTTGCCCTTGTTCTGATCCAGGTCTGAGAGGAGTTTGTTCATGATATATTAAGTAGTCTGGAAGTTATTCAAATTTATGTAAATTGGGTTGTGCCAATAGGATTCTACCCTTTATATAGAATGCTATTGCATTTGTAAGAGGGTTTTTTTTTTCTTCTTTTTTTCCCCCCCCCCCCCCCCCCCCCCCCCCACACCCACACACACACACACACACTTTTTTGTGGTCCGATTTGGCTGAAATTTTCAGGAAA
>CM065703.1:25654245-25784245 GCA_017654935.2 Phymorhynchus buccinoides
ACAACATGTAATAGACATTGTAGCATAGAATACCCTTGCTCTGTGGATTCAGAGATGAAGATACCACCGTGATGACAATAATTATCATGGCCCCAAATGGACAACATGTAATAGACATTGTAGCATAGAATACCCTTGCTCTGTGGATTCAGAGATGAAGATACCACCGTGATGACAATAATTATCATGGCCCCAAATGGACAACATGTAATAGACATTGTAGCATAGAATACCCTTGCTCTGTGGATTCAGAGATGAAGATACCACCGTGATGACAATAATTATCATGGCCCCAAATGGACAACATGTAATAGACATTGTAGCATAGAATACCCTTGCTCTGTGGATTCAGAGATGAAGATACCACCGTGATGACAATAATTATGATGGCCCCAAATGGACAACATGTAATAGACATTGTAGCATAGAATACCCTTGCTCTGTGGATTCAGAGATGAAGATACCACCGTGATGACAATAATTATCATGGCCCCAAATGGACAACATGTAATAGACATTGTAGCATAGAATACCCTTGCTCTGTGGATTCAGAGATGAAGATACCACCGTGATGACAATAATTATCATGGCCCCAAATGGACAACATGTAATAGACATTGTAGCATAGAATACCCTTGCTCTGTGGATTCAGAGATGAAGATACCGCCGTGATGACAATAATTATCATGGCCCCAAATGGACAACATGTAATAGACATTGTAGCATAGAATACCCTTGCTCTGTGGATTCAGAGATGAAGATACCGCCGTGATGACAATAATTATCATGGCCCCAAATGGACAACATGTAATAGACATTGTAGCATAGAATACCCTTGCTCTGTGGATTCAGAGATGAAGATACCACCGTGATGACAATAATTATCATGGCCCCAAATGGACAACATGTAATAGACATTGTAGCATAGAATACCCTTGCTCTGTGGATTCAGAGATGAAGATACCACCGTGATGACAATAATTATCATGGCACCTAATACTGAAACCAAATGGACAACATGTAATAGACATTGTAGCATAGAATACCCTTGCTCTGTGGATTCAGAGATGAAGATACCGCCGTGATGACAATAATTATCATGGCCCCAAATGGACAACATGTAATAGACATTGTAGCATAGAATACCCTTGCTCTGTGGATTCAGAGATGAAGATACCACCGTGATGACAATAATTATCATGGCCCCAAATGGACAACATGTAATAGACATTGTAGCATAGAATACCCTTGCTCTGTGGATTCAGAGATGAAGATACCACCGTGATGACAATAATTATCATGGCCCCAAATGGACAACATGTAATAGACATTGTAGCATAGAATACCCTTGCTCTGTGGATTCAGAGATGAAGATACCGCCGTGATGACAATAATTATCATGGCCCCAAATGGACAACATGTAATAGACATTGTAGCATAGAATACCCTTGCTCTGTGGATTCAGAGATGAAGATACCACCGTGATGACAATAATTATCATGGCCCCAAATGGACAACATGTAATAGACATTGTAGCATAGAATACCCTTGCTCTGTGGATTCAGAGATGAAGATACCACCGTGATGACAATAATTATCATGGCCCCAAATGGACAACATGTAATAGAGATTGTAGCATAGAATACCCTTGCTCTGTGGATTCAGAGATGAAGATACCGCCGTGATGACAATAATTATCATGGCCCCAAATGGACAACATGTAATAAACATTGTAGCATCTGGGAAATGTTGCTTTGGGGTACCTTTCTTTTTCTGTCTCTCTGCCTGAATGACTATGGAAACGACGACGGTTGTTTGCACAAAGGGGCCGGGGCATGCTGCTCACTTTAATCCGCTTCACCCAGGTGGGAGCAGACTACGTGCCGTTTGAGGAGCTGCTGAAGCAGAGTGACTTGGTGATCGCCACGTGTTCGGTAGGCAAGGACAACCACCACCTGTTCAACCAGCAGGCGTTCACCGCCATGAAAAACTCTGCCATCTTTATCAACGTCACCAGGGGGGCTCTGGTGGATCAGGAGGCATTGCACCAGGTAAAGCTCTCAGCGTGTGTGTCTTGACTTGTTGATCTCTCTCCGACTGTTGCCTTGTTTGTCCTCTTCTTGCCGCTCTGTCCATCAATCTATCTCTATATCGTTCTCTCTCTGTCTATCTCTGTGTAAGGAGTTCAGGGCCGAAACACTTGATTGAAGGGTGTGTGTGTGTGGGGGGGGAGACTTCTTCTCCAAAGACCCTCTATTGTCCAGCTCTCCAGTAGGGGAAGACGGGGTAAAAAGCGCATGGGCGGGTAAGAAGCCCACCCCAATTATCTCATGAAATGAAGCAAATTTCAGTCTCATTTTGCCCATGAGACGAGCGTTAATGTCTAGCATTCGTCTCATGGGCAAATTTGACTGACATTTTCTTTATTTCATGAGATAATTGGGGTGGGCTTCTTACCCGCCCATGCGCTTTTTACCCCATCTTCCCCTAGTTTCTTTGCTCTCTCTCCATCTCTCTCTCTCTCTAATGAATTTTGATTTTAAAACAAATATTTCAATTTCCTTTTTAAGATGTTCAATTTTGAAAAAATCCGATTCTGAATCTCTCTCTTCTTCTTCTTCTCTCTCTCTCTCCCTCCCACAGGCGTTGACTTCAGGCCAGCTGGCAGCAGCAGGACTGGACGTGACCACCCCAGAGCCGTTGCCCCCGGACCACCCCCTGCTGCAGCTGCCCACCTGCACCGTGCTTCCCCACCTAGGCTCCGCCTCCCACCGCACGCGCTCCGCCATGGGCCGAATCACCGTGGACAACATTCTGGCCGGACTGCAAGGAAAGCCTCTGCCTTGTCCAGCTCCTTGAGAATATTGTTATTAATTTAGTCACTTCCATTTCAGTTTCTGTCCCTGTTTATATTTCCGGCTGTTGTCCGTCTGTCTCTGTCTCTCCCTCATACACTGACTCAGTTATGTTGTGTTTCTCTTATGTTGTTGCACCTACCATGAAGTTCTCTTTTGGAGATAATAAAGTATACTTGAAATTGAACTTGAACACAGACCTCTCTCTCTCTCTGTCTTTCTCTTCCACCCTCTCTCTCTGTCTGTCTTCCTCTCCCATCCTCTCTCTCTCTCTGTCTGTCTTTCTCTCCCACCCTCTCTCTCTCTGTGTCTTTCTCTTCCACCCTCTCTCTCTGTCTGTCTTCCTCTCCCATCCTCTCTCTCTCTCTGTCTGTCTTTCTCTCCCACCCTCTCTCTCTCTCTGTCTTTCTCTCCCCTCCCCCCTCTCTCTCTCTCTCTCTCTCTCTCCCACCATCTCTCTCTCTGTCTTTCTCTCCCACCCTCTCTCTCTCTCTGTCTTTCTCTCCCACCCTCTCTCTCTCTCTCTCCCACCATCTCTCTCTCTCTCTCTGTCTTTCTCTCCCACCCTCTCTCTCTCTCTCTGTCTTTCTCTCCCACCCTCTCTGTGGACAACATTCTGGCTGAACTGCAAGGAAAGCCCCTACCTTTCCCTGTCCCTTTTCCCTGAGAATTCAGACCTATGCTACATGTATTATCACTTTAGTCCTTCTCTTTTTCTGTTGTCTGACTGTTGTCTATCAGACTCTCAGTCTGTTGTTTTGCTTCGTCCACCCGTGTGTGCGTACGTGAGTGTGTCTGGCCATCTGGCCATCCGTGCATGTTTTGTCTAAAAACGTTCAGTGACTTTTAGTTTACAGGTTCCAGAGGATATTAGCTAACTACTGATTGCTCTTGTTTTATTTTAAGGGCAAGGTTACGCCGGTTACAGGGCTTAAACCTCAAAACACTTCATTGTAAATATCTTGTAAAGCAGTTTTGCATGTAGGCCTTTCAATGCTTTTTTGTTTTCAGAACATTTTCCCAGGAATGCCCTATTATGAATTATTATTAGCTTGCCTTTGTCCATCCGTGCATGCGAATTACGGGGTTTAAATCGGTGAATGAAATCGCTTACAATGTGCTGTGCTGGTATATCACAGATTACTAATGGTCCCACAATAAAAACTATAGCCGTGCCGACCTTCACCTTGATTTGACCTTGAAAACGTAAATTTCTTCTTGTGGTCATGTCTTCTACAAAAATAGCATGTCCAAAATTGCTATGTAGGTGCATTGGCTTATGGTGATTCTGATTAATAGTACTGATCAAGGTCAAGGTCAAGACTGTAGAACTTGGACATGTGAAATAATTGTCGACATGTTTGCTGTTACAGACCCAAAAGTTGGTGTCTTTGCAGATTGGGTCAAGGTCGTGTGTGGCGCAAAGCAGCACAGATGTAATCAAGGTCAAGATCAATTCTGTAGACCTTGGAATGTGAATCATTGTTGTTTTAGCTGTATTGTTGACATTTTTGCTGTCTTTGTAAACTGGGTCAAGGTTATTTGTGGTGCAAAGCACAAATGTGTGAGACCTTCACCTTACCCAGATAAGCACGTTCGGGAACTTTGCACCCGCTCGGGTACAGCTTTGTCAGTGTCTCTTTCTGTCTCTGTCTCTGTTCTGTCTCGCTCTTGTTGTGCTATGATAAAATCGGACGCACATTATTACACACACCCATACACGTGCGCGTGCGCACGCACGTGTATACTTACAAATGCACATTCAATCATACACATCGCCTTGGCATAAGGCTGTGTGAGACCAATTGACATAAGCTAAAACACCAAGGCTACATCAAAATGTTATGTTCTGCATAGTTAAGCGGGGATTGTCTTTAGCCATGACAAGCTCCTAGCATAACATCATCAGTCCAAAATTTTCCCGGAAGTCGGAATGTGGCTGCCCACGTGGCGGGGTAATCCAAAACGGTCACACACGTAATGTACTCATCCTTAGCTTGTGCATTTGTACCATAGTTTTCAATTGCTTCGGCTGTTGGGATGATCCCTGGAGTCTTTAAGCCAGGGAACGACAACAACAATCACACACACTGTGGACAGCATTGTGGCTGGCACGCCAGGAAAGCCCATACCTTTCTCCTGCCCCTTTAACCCTTTCACCGCCAGCCATATTTCAGCCAGAAATGTCCATTAAATGCACCTGGACAGAGAACAAAATCCATCTGCAGTATTGGGGATTCTTCTGTGACATATATCAAATAAGGTCTATCCTTACTTCCCAAAACTAAGACAATAGAGTCTTTGGATAATAGACCCCAATATGATGCCTTTTAGTGACATACATAGGTGTTCAATGTGGTGCTAAAATGCGACTTTGGCGGTGAAAGGGTTAAGATAATTCGCCAATAGCTCAGCTCAGCTCAATTCAAACAGTCATATTATTAGACAGAGACACTCGCACACAGTGACACGTACGCATTGTGACTGAGTCAGACTGATTGAGCTGGTGTTCATTATGTCAGTGTATTTTCAATTAATGTATTAAAAAGCCATAATAATCATAAGGATTTCTTCAGTTAAATAAATTGTTTTCATGTCATACAAGTTTTTTTGTTATGATCATTTATGACAGAAAAGAGCTCGCCAGTCATCGATGGTCCCAGGTTGTAGAATAAGGCCTCGTACACAGTTCGTGCGGAAATCCCGTAAATAAGTAAAAGAAAGAAGGATAAAAATGTACGGATTAGGGGAAATACGGACACGTGCGGAAATCTTTTCCCTTCTTTCTTTTACTTCTTTACGGATTGCGCACGGGTTTCCACACGGAATCTCCGCATGTATGTGTACGTATCCTTACACTATGACACATTAGATCCGCAATCCGCAAGTTCTGTACGGAACCCCCATACATTTATATAAGAAATAAGCGGATGGCTTTCCGCGTGTAATGGCCACACTCTTTCACATTCCTTACTTCCAGATTTTTTGCGGATTGCGCATGGTCTTCCGCACGGAAATTGTGCGTATGTGTGTGCCCTAACGGTTATAGGCTATTCTCTGTCACAATGTTAAGATTCTACATGTTATACATCCTGCGGATGAGAGTCAAAAACCAAAGTTTGTGCGAACGCATGCACAAGATCTCAGTTAAAGCCCAATCCACTACTCGGTACGAGTGGGAGTGGGCCGTGCGTGCTGATAGGATGGATGACACGGATTCACACAGCATGTACGCTGTGCGCCAACAGCAGTCTAAATGGAGACTTTGGGCGTGGGGCAGGATAAACATCCTCAATCGGAAGAAACAGAAGTCTTCAAGCGAAACAAAGTGGCACGCAATCCCTAGCAAAACAAATGAATAGAAACTAAACATTAGGAGCGTTTTGTAATTTTTCACTTCTACAAAAGCTCATCTTTATTGACATGCATAATTTATTTTCTGATCAGTATGATTTCATACAACCCTTCAGTGTGGTGTCTGATCTATGAATACTCTCGGGGGTGGGGTTACTACATGTATTAGCAGTCAGAATATTGGGGAATTTGTGTGCCGAGTGTTGTTGGCTTACCCTGGCTAAAAGACTCCAGGGAACACCCCAACAGCGGAAGCACTTGAACACTATGGTAGAAGTACTTCAGCTAGGGATGAAAACATTACGTGTGCCAGTGACCGTTTTTTGATTACCCCGCCACGTGGGCAGGCATGCTCCGTCTTCGGGGGAGTGTGCCAAGTGTAAATTATTAGATGCGAACAGGCTCTGTGTTTTACTCTACAATGTACGTGATTTTCATTACCGCAGCAGTGTCTTTTCAAGTAGGTTGTCTCCGGACGACTTGACTAACACTGGCAGGAAAGTGTTGGCAAGAGTGGGCGCTTGGAACATTTCGTGCAATTCGGCACCAAAAAAAGTCTAAGAATCACCATCAGGGTTTTTTGTAGTTGTTTTTTTCTGTCCCATCTTCTGGGCGTTGCAACCATGCCGCTTATTCTGAATGCCAACTCGGAGCTGTGACGTAAGTGTCCCGCGCGACCCGCTTTCTTTATTCCTTATCTACACCCCCCCCCCCCCCCCCCCTTTCTCCCCTCCCCACCCCCTCTCCTTTTCATTTCTCGACCAACCGCCACGTTAATTGCCCGGCTACTTCAAAACGAACGCCGACTAAGGCAATTATCCCTTTGAACCACGGTTATCTTCCTTTGTAAGACACCGTGTCATTACCCATCACAAGAAAGTGACAACCGAGGTTATCTCCCTTTGAAGACGGTTTTGCTTTTCCGAGCACGAGAAGGATAGGAATGTCAGGAATGTGATAAGGATGGAATAGGCGCGTGATTGTTCGGTACATTTAGAACAGCATCTTGTGACGTGTGGACTGTAATACACCAATAGCAGGCTTTCATTGTTTGAAAGTGAAGGCTATAATTGGCGTAGTGAGAAAAAGTTTTTCACACAAGACGCTGAAACTGACTAGAGCAACACCTCTCCCAGCCAGAATAGCCCACCTAGTAAGTCTTATTGATGACTGGTGATTGAGACTGGTTGTTTGTTTGACTCTAGTTTTGATCTAGATCCTATGTTCAATGATGAATAAGGAGTAGATAGATATGTTATAGAAAAGAAGTGGTAAACATTCTGTTCTATTTATGTGCACTGATTATTTGTGTGTGTGTGTTTTTGACTTGAACACTTTTGGTACCAGAACCGGAGTTTATGCCTACTAACCCTTTTGTCTATTTTTAGTAGGAAACCTATGGGCCGCAATCTTGCACTTTATGATACCATTCCTTTCCAGGTGTTGGATGGAGAGTGATGTTGCCTTGATCACCTTTTATGTTTTACTGATCTCAGTTTGTTAACTGAAATTCAGTTTATTTATTAACTACATGTAGTGCTATTGTACAAGGGAAGCCTTCAAGCCGGTTGGGATTCACTAATTCCCTGCCGACTGAAGCCCCTTGTCTCTAAGCCATAGAGATCTACATCCACCTTCTCCTGTGATTATCAGCAGGGCATCGTGGGCCGGAAGATCATCCCGGACTCCACCAAGCACCAAGACGACCCGCACCCAGAATCCGCGAGGAGACCACGCCTGAACCGTGCCATCCCGCGAAGCCGTAATCGGAACGACTGGGAGCTACTCTCACCTGACGAGCAAGCCCAGAACTTCAAACAGCTAAGTCCACCTGACTGCGCCAATCATTTGAACTTTCCTACGGACACCAAAGATAATTAGTAACCCTTCCGGCATGGGGCGAACCTTATAGAAAGACAAAAGTCTTGTGAATCCTTCCGGATTTCATTGTTTTTATCCATATTTTGTTAAATCCTGAACCCTTTGGTCAGACTGATGAGAGTGGGAGTCTTGTAATTTCATGTAAAACCCTACTACTCTCTGTCTGCCATTTAGAGCAATTCAACCACTTGTATTTCTTACAACCATACGAGCCAGAACCCGGGCACAAATATAAATTTATTAGATGAAAAGGGGCCGGGAAAGTTGCTCATCTCCCATACCCTAGAGAAGTGGGCTAAAGGCAAATTTTCTAAAGTCTTCCCTAGAGACTTAGCCTTTTAACCCATTACCTCGTCACATCTAATTGGGGGCTCACGTCCGGGATATTTTTTTTTTCATAAAGTCTAACAAATTTCAATTCAAACTGTAGTTCCTTTTCAAAACTTATCTTGTGTCCACTGGGAAAGTTATTGTGATTTGGTTCACTGTGTTTTGATTTGATTTGTTTGAATGCTATTTATGACTTTATTTTGATGTGCATGCTATTTCTGTTTATGTTGAAATAGTTAAGTGTTGTTTGATACATTCAACTCAGCAGCTTTGTTTTTATTTTGAATAGTTGTATTTACAACCATGGCTGAGATTGTTAAACTTAGGCGGGAGCTTAAAGAATGGGGAGAGTCTCTAGGATTGGCAGGCCAAGAGTTAGCCAATTTTGTCATATCTGAATATGACAAAGAGAAAACTCGCGAGGTGGCTGAGAAAGACAAACAGCGAGCCCATGAGGCTCAAGAGGCTCATAAAGCTCACGAGGCTCAACAAGCAGATAAAGATCGCGAGGCTCAAGAGGCTGATAAAGCTCGCGAGGCTCAACAAGCAGATAAAGATCGCGACGCTCAGGAGCAAGAGCAAATCCGTACTCACGAGTTAAGGCAGAGACAACTAGTGCAGGATGCCAAAAATAAAGAACTCGAACTTGAGGCCACTGAGCGGGAAAAAGCGCGAGACCATGAGCTAGCTATGAAGCAGCTAGAAAACTCAGCAGACTCTGAGACTGCTGCCCCTCAAAATTTTCACCCTCCCATTCATACCTCAGCCATGACCTTCACATTGGAGGCATTCAATGAGGCAACCGAGTCTATCGATGCATTCCTCGATAGGTTTGAAAGACTGGCCCAGGAATTTGAGCTTGCTCCGGAAAAGTTCAACCTCAAGCTTGCCCAAAGTCTCAGGGGTGTGGCTTATGAGGTGTATAGCAAACTTCCGTCAAGCCAAATTACCGATTACCCAGCTTTGAAAGAAGCCCTGCTCAACAGATACGAGTTGACAGCGGACGCCTACCGGAAAAAGTTCCGGTCAACCAGAAAAGGTAGGGGAGAGTCCTATGCCCAATTTTCAGATAGACTGGGGAACTATCTGACTAAATGGGTGTCGCTTTCTGCCAAATCAGAGTCCTATGAGGATCTCAGGGAACTGATGGTTGGCGAGCAACTGCGCGAAACCATGTCCCCAGAGTTACGCACCTTTACTGCCGAACAAGGTGCCACAACTCTGGCTGACCTCATCCAGCTAAGTGGCCGGTACACTCTAGCCCATGATGAACCTAGCGCCCCTAAAAGGCCAAAACTACAGCAAATAGTTGGGTCCACTGCTTCACAGCAGAGCAGGTTTAACCCCAACTCCAAAAGTGGGTCAAACGGTTCTACCCATGAACGACAACCACTGGGGCAACCCTTATTCTGCTCATACTGCAAGTCGAACACCCACAATCGGGATGACTGCAGGAAACTTGCTTACAAGCGGCAAAATGTTGCAACTATGCAAGTCGTCTCGACTTCGCAGAATTGCACAAACCCCTCCCCAGTACAGTGTACAGGCACACCGTCAGTCGTTGGACAGGTGACTGTCAACAACATCCCTGTTCAGTGTCTCTATGACACTGGACTGTCATGCGACGCCATTGTCTGCGGATCCTTATTCCCCGCGTCAGCATACACAGGAGACTTCATCTCTCTGCAAGGCCCTGATGCTGCAATCCCCCCATCCACTTTGCCAGTCGCCATAATCAATGTTGACACCAGGTTTGTAAAGGGACCCATCAAGGCAGTGCTCATGGACAGTCCTGTCTATGACCTCATACTGGGATCACAGTATGTGTTTTTAGGGCACCCCTCTCAACCTGCTATTGTTTCAGCAGGATTCCCTTCTCCCCAAACCACAAACCAACTCCCTCCCTCCTTCCCAAAGAGCAAATCTCCCTCAGCAGGGAAGAAACCTCAACGCGGCAAACCAAATTGCCGCGCGAGCCAATCCAGATTGTCCCAAGTCCCCAAGTCCGCCACAACTTGGAAAATCCTTCCCAAGGAATGTCCGCCTAATGACCCAAGACCACTCGCCACAGGTACCTCAGGTGAAAGGCAGCACTGTACCCGCAAACACCCACCGAAGGTACTATCGGGACAGGCCGCCGCACGTACAGCCGTCACCTACCCCTCCCTTTCAGCGAGTGGCAGTCGACTTGGTCGGGCCTCTACCTCAACGGAAGAAGAAATTCCGGTATATAGTCACCGTGGTCGACATATGTACCATGCAGTGCGATGCCGCCCCAATCTCCTCACTTGATGCTAGCCAGATAGCCGCGGCACTCAAAGCCATTTTCGCCCGAATCGGCCTACCAAACCACATCATCAGCAATGATGAGTCCAGGCTAAAGGGGAAACTCAGGCAAGAGGTGTTTGCTATTCTGCAATCAACCTTGGGACAACTCAACACAGGATTGCCGCACCAACCTCAGTCGGAATCCATTCCACTGATCTCTAACCCACCTGCTCCTTTGAACTCTGTGTTGCGACCAGATGTTCCACCATTCCAGCCGACCCAGTCTCCCCACTAATTTGTCCCTGTCGCCCAAGTTGAAAGTGGAGTCGGCGTTCCACAGGAAGATTCCGGTACCAGAATATTTTCTTCGGGGGGCCTCTGTGACGTAAGTGTCCCGCGCGACCCGCTTTCTTTATTCCTTATCTACACCCCCCCCCCCCCCTTCTCCCCTCCCCACCCCCTCTCCTTTTCATTTCTCGACCAACCGCCACGTTAATTGCCCGGCTACTTCAAAACGAACGCCGACTAAGGCAATTATCCCTTTGAACCACGGTTATCTTCCTTTGTAAGACACCGTGTCATTACCCATCACAAGAAAGTGACAACCGAGGTTATCTCCCTTTGAAGACGGTTTTGCTTTTCCGAGCACGAGAAGGATAGGAATGTCAGGAATGTGATAAGGATGGAATAGGCGCGTGATTGTTCGGTACATTTAGAACAGCATCTTGTGACGTGTGGACTGTAATACACCAATAGCAGGCTTTCATTGTTTGAAAGTGAAGGCTATAATTGGCGTAGTGAGAAAAAGTTTTTCACACAAGACGCTGAAACTGACTAGAGCAACACCTCTCCCAGCCAGAATAGCCCACCTAGTAAGTCTTATTGATGACTGGTGATTGAGACTGGTTGTTTGTTTGACTCTAGTTTTGATCTAGATCCTATGTTCAATGATGAATAAGGAGTAGATAGATATGTTATAGAAAAGAAGTGGTAAACATTCTATTCTATTTATGTGCACTGATTATTTGTGTGTGTGTGTTTTTGACTTGAACACTTTTGGTACCAGAACCGGAGTTTATGCCTACTAACCCTTTTGTCTATTTTTAGTAGGAAACCTATGGGCCGCAATCTTGCACTTTATGATACCATTCCTTTCCAGGTGTTGGATGGAGAGTGATGTTGTCTTGATCACCTTTTATGTTTTACTGATCTCAGTTTGTTAACTGAAATTCAGTTTATTTATTAACTACATGTAGTGCTATTGTACAAGGGAAGCCTTCAAGCCGGTTGGGATTCACTAATTCCCTGCCGACTGAAGCCCCTTGTCTCTAAGCCATAGAGATCTACATCCACCTTCTCCTGTGATTATCAGCAGGGCATCGTGGGCCGGAAGATCATCCCGGACTCCACCAAGCACCAAGACGGGATCGCCGCCAAGACGACCCGCACCCAGAATCCGCGAGGAGACCACGCCTGAACCGTGCCATCCCGCGAAGCCGTAATCGGAACGACTGGGAGCTACTCTCACCTGACGAGCAAGCCCAGAACTTCAAACAGCTAAGTCCACCTGACTGCGCCAATCATTTGAACTTTCCTACGGACACCGAAGATAATTAGTAACCCTTCCGGCATGGGGCGAACCTTATAGAAAGACAAAAGTCTTGTGAATCCTTCCGGATTTCATTGTTTTTATCCATATTTTGTTTTGGCGCCATTGAGCTGCTTTATTATTATTGTTGCATAATCTTATGCAGATTTTGGGAGTAAATAAAATACAAGTGTCAAATAATCCTGAACCCTTTGGTCAGACTGATGAGAGTGGGAGTCTTGTAATTTCATGTAAAACCCTACTACTCTCTGTCTGCCATTTAGAGCAATTCAACCACTTGTATTTCTTACAACCATCTGACGAGCCAGAACCCGGGCACAAATATAAATTTATTAGATGAAAAGGGGCCGGGAAAGTTGCTCATCTCCCATACCCTAGAGAAGTGGGCTAAAGGCAAATTTTCTAAAGTCTTCCCTAGAGACTTAGCCTTTTAACCCATTACCTCGTCACAGGAGCCACACCCCGGCTTGTTCAAGTCGCAGAATCCGAAACCAGCAGTCCAAAGGGAGTGAATCTAGGCATATGTTAGGCCGTCAGGAGGCAACCAACCGAGGAGACACTGGACTGCCGTGAGTCACTTTGGTGGAGTTCAGTTGAGCCTGTACGCAGGACACCACCTACTAAGCCCCCTACTGACGACAATAATGTATTAGTCACAGAGCCAGCGTGAGTGAGGTCCTCCTCCAAGGGCGCCACCACGTCCGTCCGTCGACAGCTCCCCAGAACATACTGATCCCAATGACTTTGACCCGAATGCACCAAGGGCATAAACTGGATTGGTAATCGAAACTTGGGTCACCATGAGAGCAGGGCACAAGGCCACAGAATTTGAGACATTTTTCCTTTTTGATGGTTGATGGAAATGAGGCGGATGACAATGATGATGATGATGATGATGCTATGGAGTTCTGTATCGGTCTGAGACTATGTGACAGAGCTGTATTCTATGCTTCCTTTCATAATGATATCCTGGCCCGAGAACTATAACACCTGCAGTGTTGGTCATGAAATTAGATCTACACTCTCAGAATCGCATCCATTAAGCGGATGAAGTCCGACTGCGTGGATTCAGTCTTC
This sequence comes from Phymorhynchus buccinoides, assembly GCA_017654935.2. Taxonomy (NCBI): domain Eukaryota; kingdom Metazoa; phylum Mollusca; class Gastropoda; order Neogastropoda; family Raphitomidae; genus Phymorhynchus; species Phymorhynchus buccinoides. The sequence continues at coordinate 25,667,620 of CM065703.1, forward strand.
CCATTGAGCCCATAGCTACTCACTCTGGGTAGGAGTCGGTCCAGGTCCGGGAAAAAAACTTCGCCTCTGATGGGATTCGAACCCGGGACGTGACCTCCCAGTCAGTAGTCCGCGACTTAACCACTACGCCACGTCGGCTGGTTAATTAAACACCATCGTTTGCCGATTGCTTCACGAGCATTAGCACTCCAGCTCAGCCAAGTAAAGAAAGTGGACAAAGACAAGTGTTCTTTATTCTATCACGAAAATATAGTCTATGGGATGATTTTAGCAAATTAAATAAACGCAGGTGTGCGCTCGCAAAACAACCTCTTGTGAAACTTTGCCATGTGCTGCAGGGGGACAGGACTGCCATCGGATTACTTGGTGAGTGGCTTTATGATAAAGCCTTTTTTTTAAAAATCAGAGTGCGAAGAAGGGGACCGGAGGGTGGGGGTTGGAAGTGAACCCACAAAATGGCAATAGTAGCAGTATCGGTGATATAAGTAAAATAATCAACATAATCACATTACAACTAAAACCAAAAATTAAAAGAAACAAAAAATCATACACATGGATTTAATTAGTCAGCATCTTCCTTTGGAGCATGAAAGGTCAAGGTCACTTGGCACACGGGTTGTCCCCCTTCCTTGTCCATGCTGCACACCACAGTTCTACCCCTTTCCAGGGAACGCCACAGTTGCACGTGCAAAAGGTCGCCCTCTGAACTCTCCCCCAGGTAGGCGACCTTCAGCTGAGCTACTCCGTTATCAAGGTCAGCTCTTGAAAGACAATCCTTCAAAGTCCTGCACATGCACGCAAGCACGCACGCACGCACACACACACAAGATCAGATTAAGGGTGGGGGTGGGGAGTTGTATATTGCCCCCCCCCCCCCCCCTCTCTCTCTCTCTCTCTCTCTCTCTCTCTCTCTCTCTCTCTCTCTCTCTCTCTCTATCTCTCTTGAAACATGTTGCCACAGACTGACAATAAACTCCATCTCAGTAGGCCTAAGTTTTCCATAACAGCAGTTGCTTGCACTGAAATCTGGAGGTTCTGGTCAGGCACAGCTGAGCACAGTAGCAATCTACTACAGTTGCTATGGTGGCGTTAACGACAACAGCACTGCACACTCCTCTCTTCTCACCCACCCTTTGCACACAGCAGGATAGACGGCATCCAGGGCAAAGCGAATGTAGCTGGCGAAGTTGGTGTGGTCGTTGTGGTCCGTGTCGCTCCAGCACACCCTCACCTCCTGGTGGGGGGGGGGGGGGGGGTGGATGGAGGAGGAGGTGGTAGACTGGTGGGGATGGTCAGGGGGTGATAGTGATGGTGTTCGAGGAGGGGGGTGCTGTCGAGGAACGATGGTCTTCTCCTGGCGGGTAGCGAGGGGCCTGAAGTGTTGAAGCCATTGTTCAGGGAGTGGGGTGGGGCGTCGGGTGGTCGGGTGGATCAGTATCATCTGTTGACAAGACAGAAGGTGCTGGTGTTCAAAGGTCAAGGTCACTGCAGCAGAAAACGTGCTGCTGGTGACATAGTGTCTAGTGGTGATGATGATGAGGAGGAGGACGACGAGTGCAACAATGATGATGAAGAGTGATGATGATGATGAAGAGTGATGATTATGAAGGAGGAGTAGAAGCATTACCACATCATCATCACTGTCATAATCTGAATCATAATGTTCAGTATGTACCTCAGGGTTGAATAAGATATGAAAACTAGAGCATAAAAACGCTAGATCAAGTAGCCACGCGGCAGACTTTTCGGCTACAGTGACCTTGACCTTTGACTAAACCTTCATCTTTGAACTTGGCCTAAATATCCTAACTACCTATCCGCATGCAACAGTTGAGGATCCATTCAAACGCTGTCCTGTTAACCCCTTGACTGCCACCAACGTATTACGTACTGACCTGATGACATCACTGATGACGTCATCAAATGAAGAGAAATAACCCTGATAATGCTGGCTTTTGCTCTAACATAATCAAAGAGAGTAATAACCCCAGACCATGTTCTCAGATTGGCTCTATCCATCGTCTTTTTCATGGCATGATTTGCCCAATGATATTTTCTTTAATTTTCTCTGGCAGTCAAGGGGTTAATATAGATAAATACATAGATAGATAGATAGATAGATAGATAGATAGATAGATATGCCGCCCACAAAAAGTTGGGGAACACTTGCTGTAAACATTTCAGACAACGTTTTGAGTGCTTAAGCTGACATTTATATACTTTCTGATGCTGTATTATAGCCCAAGGTCCGAACACTTGTGCAATGTTAAAATATTCTGCACAACATTACAAATGCGCTGATGGGAGGCCGTTTAAGAAGGTACCTTAAATGATCCAATAGGATACATTTGCATACCGTGCTGATTAAATTTAAAGCATAGCAGTGTTCACACATGACTAATGAATAATACTGCAACTTATTTTTTCTTCTCACCCTTGTCATTTGCGCAAAAACAAAACGGGCAATGTGCCCTTTGGCCTTAAATGGTCTCTCATCGGCGCATTTGTAATGTGCGGAATATTTTTGCATTGCGTAAGAGTTTGGACCTTGTGCTATGCTGTTGCTGCATTACAAAGTTTATAAATGTTAGTTTAAGCACTCAAAACAGTGTCTGAAATTTTCGCAGCAACCCAGAGTTCCTTAACTTTTTGTGGGCAGCTTAGATACTTAGAACGTTCATACCTGCAAAACATACATATAACAGGCGCATATTATAATGTTTTCCAATATTTCGGCCGGGATCTATTGTGGCCTTCCTCATGGTTGGATGACAAAAGTATGGATGGATGGATGGATGGAAATAGTTAGATAAAGCAATCAGGCCCAAAGCACAAAACAACACAGGGTAAAGATAAAAATGGTGACAACACAGGATTTTAAAACAATTCGATATTTCATCTATTGACTTCCATAGGGTTTAGGGACTGCTAAACAGTGTAGGCCCATGTTCACGATAGATAACCAACCAGCCAGCCAGTCAGGAACAAACAGGCAAACAGCGGTGAAAACATTAAGCAGCGTTCGCTTCACGGCTGCTTAAAGGACACCTCCGGCCTCTTGTTGCTGAATAATCGTATCGAATCGGCTCTCAGCGAACAATTACGCTTTTGTTAACAGCTGTAGTTTGAAGAATACGGGTTTCTAACGTATTTTGGCTATCTCTTTTTCGTCTCCAACTCACCTGAAGCCGCAATGGTGAACCTATGGCGATATTTTTCACGCCAGAGGGCAGTCAATGCACTAGGGGCTTATCACGCGATTTTCTTACTTTGGCGTAGTGAGAGAGAGAGTGATGGTATGACCACTCACTGTCTCTCTCTCTTTCTTTATCCCCAACTAATAATATAGAGAGGATTAGCCCCCCACACGAGCGTCATGCCCTCTGGCGTGAGAAAAATCGCACTAAGTCTCTCATTGAAAGAATATTTGACTTGAAGAGCAGGGTTTGATGAGCCGGGTCTCGCTCTGCGCATCGTTTTATTTTAAAAAGAAATAATAATCGCGAAAACTCGCCTTTTCACTTCATTTTTTCACTTCATTTTTCATGCTCATCTAAACAACACAATCAAGATTTGGTATATAATATTTAAACACGCTTACACTTCCTTGGTTGTATAATAATAATAATAATAATAATAATAATAATAATAACTAACATTTATAGAGCGCCCTTTCTCTCTTGAGCTCAGGGCGCTTCACAAATTATTTAAATCAATAAATAGATCATAAATATTTAAATAAACTACTAAAATATTAACCATCACAAACATGCACACAGCCACAACACGCGTACGTGCGCACACCCACGCACACCCACAAAAACATGCGCACGCACTCTCACACACAATGTGGGGAACATAGTTTTAAGGCAGGAAACAGGACAAGGAAGAAATCAGAGGTATTGCTGGAGGAGGTGAGCTTTAAAAGATTGGAAAGATTTAGCAGAACGAAATTCATAGGGTAGGGAGTTCCAGATAGAAGGGGCACTAAAAGAAAATGAACGTTCACCATATGTCTTAGTGTTTGTACGAGGAATTGAAAGAATCACTTTGTCAGAAGATGAACCGAGAGACCTAGAGGGTGAGTACAGGTGAACGAGATCAGAGAGGTAGGTAGGTCCAGATGAGTTGACAGCATTGAAACAGAGGAAAGCAATTTTATACTTTATTCTTGCCTCGACTGGAAGCCAGTATAAGGTATTCAGGTGGGGTTTGATGTGGTCTGTACGAGGGACTTTAAGGATTAACCGAGCTGCATTGTTTTGAAGTTTGTTGAGGAGGGTTTGCGGACAGCCAACAAGTAAGGAATTGCAATAATCGATGCGAGACAGTACAAATGCTGATGCTAGAGTCTTGATGGCTTCAACTGTGAGCTAGTGACGCATGGCACTAATACGACGGAGTTCAAAGTTCACATTACGAATCAGAGTCATGACATGACTGACCATAGTTAGCTGACAGTCGAGGGTTACACCAAGGTTTTTAGCTGACTGAGAGAAAGCCAGTAGCATCGCCAATGTCAGAAAGAAAAGAAAACCCACCAGCATAATTATACGCTAACATTAAGCTAAACAGTTCAGTTCTCGTGACGTCACCTGATGGACAGACGTCATCATGACGCGTTCGGATGGTAATGTCACAATGATGACCAAGCTGAATGACGTACGACCCACGTGACCCACTTCCAGCTGCACGCGCAAAGGGTGTTTCTTTTCCTCTGTGTCATAGGTAAACCTGGTGAATAAGTGCACTAACATGACAATGTCACTAGGGGAAGACGGGGTAAAAAGCGCATGGGCGGGTAAGAAGCCCACCCCAATTATCTCATGAAATAAAGAAATTTTCAGTCAAATTTGCCCATGAGGCGAATGCTAGACATTAACGCTCGTCTCATGGGCAAAATGAGACTGAAATTTGCTTCATTTCATGAGATAATTGGGGTGGGCTTCTTACCCGCCCATGCGCTTTTTACCCCGTCTTCCCCTAGTAGCTTAATAATCTAGGCTTAAAGCACATACAAGCATGCACGCGCGCACGCACGCGCGCGCGCACGCGCACGCACGCACGCACACGCACACGCACACACGCACACACACACACATGCACTGCGATACAGTAACACTGACACCCCCCCGATACGCGTTGAACTGAACATCATACTATGACGTAGCTATTTACTACCTGGTGATGTCATACACCGCAGAGGCGACAAAGGTCATGTGACTCTCTCTCAACACGTCCATGTCGGCGAAACACCTGCCGTCACAGCCACGTGACTGGTTGGCCATGTGACGCGCTGCACGTGCCATTAGCATCAGTCCCAACATGGAGGGGTTGCCTGCAACACGCTCAAATTATTCATTGTGATGGTACCATAGCCGATGAGGTTTAACTGAGGCGTGGTTACTGCTACACATATCTGTATTATTAAAAAATCGGGACTTTACTGGTTTAGCACTGCCTCCGGACATTGCCTCCAGTATTGTTCCCACCATCTTTGTATTTACAAATGCCCCACATGGCCCAAAGGCCGAAGACGGCGTAAAACCCTATTTTCAGCTGCAACACGCACTATTGTATATATTGCTCATTATATCATGTACATTCGTGCGCACACGCACACGTGCGCGTGCGAGCGTGAACGCACACACTTAGGGCCTACACACACACATCCTCACCGACACATACGCACAGCACAGACAGACAGACAGACGTGCACACACACATACAAACGCACGCACATGCACACACACTCAAACGCGTGCACACACAAAGTCGCATACACATATATATCTGCATGAGAGCATACCCGCACACATGTATGAAAACACGAAAGCGCACATGTAGGCCTACGCCTACACGTGCACTCACAGAGACAAACAGACGCATACAAAACGGGGAGAGGTGAGAGACACAGAGAAAGAGACAGAGAGACAGAGCGACGTACCAAACTGGTCGACAGCCTCCGGGGGCAGTCCAGGGTGGATGACAATGAAATGATGACATGTTGAACAGGGATCCAGTGCTAGATTAGCACTCATCATCTGAGCAAGCCGTTTGTTCTGCAATCTAAATAAACTATCGTCACGTCAACAGATAGCCTAATGTTGTAGAGTGCTACAATAAGTTTTAAATGAACTTTAATTGTTTGATGAAAATTGAAGCATTCTGAGCTGAGTAATCCCTCCTACAAAATTAATACCAGCATATTTATCTATTATCGCAATCCAATATGGCCGCCGTTGCCATGACAACAATGTTAATAATCAACAGATATATCTAAAACACTTTCTTTTATACCAAATATGATAAATTAGATGAAAAGAAACAATAACAAAATGTAATGATTTTGGGTCCATTTTGAGTGCCAAACATGACAGAGACAGAGAGAGAGAGAGAGAGAGAGAGAGAGAGAGAGAGAGAGAGAGAGAGAGAGAGAGAGAGAGAGAGAGAGAGAGAGAGAGAGAGAATAGTAATAATAGGCTAACAATAATGTTAATTTAATATAGCGCTCTTTCTTACACGAGTTCAGTGCGCTTTACATCGAGAACAAGAAAACTAAAGGTAAATAAATAATCACTAAGTAAAATAAACTGATGATACTTGCACGCAACGCTCTCTTTCTTCCTCACACACACACGCGCACGCACGTACGCACACACACGCGCGCGCACGTGTACACACACACACACGCATGCACGCAGAACACACACACACACACACACACACAGAGACACAGACACACACTGTGACACACACTGTGACACACACACACACACACACACACACACACACACACACACACACACACACACACACACACACACACACACACACACACGTAGTTATACAAGAGTAAAAGAGTTACAATATGAAAATTGTATTTTAAAAACACCATAGACCACATTCACCTCCTCAATCAAGCTTAGATACAATAGAAAAATAAGACACAAGCTTAGATACAATAGAAAAATAAGACACAAGCTTAGATACAATAGAAAAATAAGACACAAGCTTAGATACAATACTGGAAATAAGATCATACTGCCATCGACATAGGCCTACCAGTTCCCTGAAGAATGATAGTAGACAAGTTGTGCAACAACATCTATGCCCTGTACTGTAGTCTCCCGTTCTCAAATGTAAGCTCAGAAAATGTACACTGAGAAGCAACATTCTGCACTTTGGGGGGAAAGGGGTACGGTTAGAATCAACCCATGGTTATGTTCGTAAAGCTGAAAAAAGCAGGCTTTGAAATTGAGGGTCGTAAACGTTGAAGGGGTGACCACAGTAGCCTACAAGATTACCAAATCTTTTCAAGATAGAGAGAGAGAGAGAGAGAGACAGAGACAGAGAGAGTTGACGCTTGAATGTCATTAACAAAATGTTCTTTGAGAGGAATAGGCATATGGAGGAAAATGAGAAAGGTTTAATAACTTTCATAAATTTCCAATCCAATAGATTGATTCTAGTGAATGATATAGATCAGTAAACGTCTGTTTCCCTCTTTTTTCTGACTTAAACGTCTTCATTTTATTTACCATTTTTAATTATTGTGGCGGTACCATAGCCGACATTTCGATCAAAGGGGGCGGAGTCAAAAAGGGGGCGGAGTTTAGCGGAGCTCGAAGCGCGAGAAGTCGAACCGCGCGCGAAGCGCAAGGACTCGAAGCGCGCAAGCGCTGAGTCTTTAAACCTATGTCTCATGTGCCAAGGGTTCCACAGCTTGAGTCGATCGAAGGGGGCGGAGTCAAAAAGGGGGCGGAGTTTAGCGGAGCGCGAAGCGTGAGAAGTCCAACTGCGTGCGAAGCGCAAGGACTCGAAGCGCGCAAGGACTCGAAGCGCGCAAGGACTCGAAGCGCGCAAGGACTCGAAGCGCGCAAGCACTGAGTCTTTAAACCTATGTCTCATGTGCCAAGGGTTCCACAGCCAGTTTTTTTATATAATTTTCTAATTCTTCCTGAAAGGTTCCGGTATGTATACTATAGCAGTAGTTTGATCCCAAAGCCTAGGCTGACCAAAATTGTCCAACTAACAGTTTCCGCCGAATCCGGGACATTTAGCCAACGGCCATTTAGCCAACGGACACTTAGCCAACGGCCATTTAGCCAACATTTGCAGGGGGAACATTTAGCTAACATTGAAAAAAATATATTAAGTTAGGCATAATGTAATGATCACAATGTAATGTCTCATACAGTGGAACCTCCCTTATAAGACCTTCAAAACTAATCCAAAATGAGGTCTTAATTGGGAGAACGTTGTATAACTATAAGGGAGGTCTAAGAGGGAGGGAGTCTTATAATTGGGGGTCTTATAAGGGAGGTTCCACTGTTTTGTAAAACTTACAAACATGAATATTATATATAGCCCACAGCTGTTTATGATCATTCATCATTCTCGCGGTTCACAGGCTTCCAGCGTATGAAAGATATTATAAAAGTTTTATTTATTGTAAAGCATAAAACCCAACACATCACAGGTCTAATAATGCAACATTCATGCAAAACACGCAACACACACACTTTATACTGATCGCTTCTCGGCCTTTTGGCTAAGAGAGTGATTCAGGAACATAATTTTTTGTTTATACCGTGGTTGGTTTGTTCAGCACGTCGTACATGGCGAAAGCCGATACGCGACGCTAAACTGAACTTCCAACTTCAACACACACACACACACACACACACACACAGAGAGAGTCGCGTAGGCGCACACCCACACACATAAACTTTGAACACACTGGACCATGTTACATACGCACACGCACGCACACACACACACACACACACACACACACACACACACACACACACACACACACACACACACACACCGCAGCACACACACATACACGCATACACACATGCATGCACCTTTATAATCGCAAACACGCGCGCACACACACACACGCACACGCACACACGCACACACACACACACACACACATGAGACATTATAATCTGCTTTCAAAAGATCAGTTTGGTTTCACTAAAGGTCGCCCATGTGTCACACAGTTGTTAGTGACGATTAATGATTGGATGTCCTCGCTGGATGATGGTGTGCCCGTTGATGCTGTTTATTTAGATCTACGCAAAGCTTTTGACACTGTGCCACATCAGAGACTTGTACATAAACTAAGAGGTTATGGTGTGAATGGCAACCTGTTATCTTGGATAGAAGATTTTCTGCACGGACGTACTCAGTATGTCAATGTTAATAATTCTTGTTCAGATAAAATACAAGTTACAAGTGGAGTTCCCCAGGGAAGTGTCCTTGGCCCTACCCTTTTTATCAGGAGCGAAGCGACTTGGTATCCCACAGCACAGTGAGCCAAAGAAGGACCGTGTCTGTCTGTGTGTCTGTCAGTCAGTCAGCCAGTCCGTCCCACGTTAAAGTCAAGAAAGTAGCCTTAACCGATTTTAATGATATTTGGATGTTTGGTCCGTTGCGTCACCTTGCGTCAGCTTTTAAACTATGTTGCAGAAAGAAAACTTAACAAAATAACCGTTAAATGGCAGTTATTTTCTGTTTTTAACACCTTTCCGCCAATTTCATCCAAACTATTTCACAGAATGTCGTAGAATTTTGAAGCAGATAGTTTTTTTTCTTAACAAACATAAGCCCCAAGTTTGGAAAGTATGACAACATTTTGTCGGTTAAAAACGGTTATTTTTTAGTTTTGCGGTGATCGTAATGAAAATTGGTGGGTAGGTTCATGTTTTCATTCTGAAAATTATAGTACCCTCTTCATAAACGACACTTAACTTTTGACAGTTGAAAACCGTTATTTTTTTAGTTTTGCAGTGATCGTAATGAAAATTGGTGGGTAGGTTCAGCTTTTCATTCTGGAAATTATAGTGACCTTTTCATAAACGACATTTAACTTTTGACAGTTGAAAACCGTTATTTTCTATTTTTGCAGTGATCTGGGTGAAAATTGGTGGGTAGGTTCAATTTTACTTTCTAAACATGATAATGAACTTTTTGAATAACGACATCTTAGCTTTGACAGTTAAAACCCGGGTTTTTTTTAATTTTCACGGTTCTGTCTATGTCTGTCTGTCGTCTCTCTCTCTCTCTCTCTCTCTCTCTCTCTCTCTCTCTCTCTCTCTCTCTCTCTCTCTCACTCACTCTTTCTGTGGTGGTGACCAGCTTCTTTTTATAGAAGTAAATGCACACACTTTATGGGGTTCGCCGAATTGTCGGCAAAATATCGGCGAAATTTCAATCTTGAATATCTCAAAAACGGCTGCATGGATCTCGTACATATTTTCAGAATGTACAACAAAATAGATTTGCAACACTAATTCCCACATAAAATCCAACCAGAACTACGAACCGGAAATGCCACAGCTATGGTCAGGCAGCTTTTAGTTGGTTCACGGAATAGCCAAAACCGGAAGTGCCGTCACAAAACTAACTATTGGATAGTGTAGCCCTCATGTTGGCCCAGGTCTGAAAGGAGTTTGTTGACGATATGTTAAATGGTTTGGACGTTATTCAAATATATGTAAATTTGGTTGACCTACTTTCACTATGTTTTTTACTTTTCAACCGATTTTGCTTATATTCACAGGAAAATTGACGGACACTATTATCATGCTCAATATTCAATATTATACCGTTTGGCCAAATGTTGGCCGAAATATGGGCTAAAAATTGCCAAATTCGGCCAATATTCAAGCTTGAATAACTCAAAAACAGCTTCACAGAATGCATTCCTGTTTTTACTGATTATTAAGGAGTATCTTTGCAACACTTCCGATATGAAACTCAGCCAGAAGTGCCAACTGGAAGTGGGGACAAATATTTTCAAGTTTATTGACTCAAAACCCATTCGACAAAATGCATAGAATGCTATTTTAGTATTTAGAGTAAGCAAGCCATAGCAGTGTTACAGTGACGCAAAGTGACACTGACGTCATTGGTGTCTTGGTGTATGCTGTGACGTATAGTAGCTTCTGAAATTGCGGTAGGCCACAACAATGTCGCCACAGAAAGAGAGAGAGAACAATGACCAACAATATTTTACTGAACTGGGCCATCTGCCCATGTCAAAGGGGACAGCGGGGTAGGGTCATCAGCAAATAAGAGAGAGAGAGAGAGAGAGAGAGAGAGAGAGAGAGAGAGAGAGAGAGAGAGAGAGAAAGAGAGTGAAAGAGAGAGAGAGAGAGAGAGAGAGAGAGAGAGAGAGAGAGAGAGAGAGAGAGAGAGATTGAAGATGATATATATATATGGTTGATGAAAAGGGAGAATCCTGTCATGTTTGTCCTATCACCCTCTATCTCTCTCTGTTAATCTTCCTCCCTCCTCTCTCTCTTTCTCTCTCTCACTCTCTCTCTCACTCCTCTATCTCTCTCTCTCTCACTCTCTCTCTCTCTCTCTCTCTCTCTCTCTCACTCTCTACAGCTTCGCTCCTGGGTGTGCAGTGCCAAAACAGAATCTTAACATGTGCGAAAGGCACTGCACCTCTACTTAATTTATTATATAAATGACTTGCCAGAAAAGGTTGAATGTGAAGTTAAAATATTTGCAGATGATACAAAAGCCTATTTCACAGTAAATGATGATATGATGAAAAGAAAAAATTCAGAAGTGTATTGACTCTTTGGTTGATTGGTCAGAGGAGTGGCTGATGAATTTTAATAGTCAAAAATGCAAGGTGATGCATCTTGGAAAAAAGAACCCAATGCATGAGTATTTTATGAATGATGGTGGTGTCAGAAGGGTTCTTGAGAGCACACATGCGGAGAAAGACCTCGGTGTTATAGTTGATCCACTACTATCTTTTGAACCACACATCAACGATACTGTCAAAAGGCAAACCGTACTGCTGGACTACTAATCAGAACAATAACTAATAAATCAAAGGAAATTATGCTACCTCTTTATAAAACATTAGTACGCCCCTTATTAGAGTATGGAAATCCTGTCTGGTGTCCCTTTTTGAGAAAACATATTGATCATTTAGAAGGAGTCCAAAGGAGATTTACGAAAACAATTATTGGAACCAGAGATATGGACTATGAGGACAGACTAAAGTATTTGGGAATACCTAGTTTGGAATACAGACGTCTAAGAGGAGATTTGATTGAGGTGTATAAAATTCTTAACAAGTTCTATGATCCTAACACAACTAAAACTTTACTAACTCTAACTGACGAGGAGAGAACACGAGGGCATGATTTCAAACTAACCAAAAAACTAAATAACAGTCGTTCAGCTCAAAACCTTTTTACTAACAGAGTAATAACTGCATGGAACAATCTTTCTAATGAAACTGTAAATGCATCATCACTAAATATGTTTAAAAATCTTATTGACCAAAAATTTAATACTATTATGTACTCCACAAATTTGGAGAAATAAAAACAAAAAAAAAAAAACCCCAAAACAAATACACAATAGCCGAAGTAATTCACGGGGGGGGGGGGGGGGGGGGGGGGGGGGGGGGGGGGGGGAATGAAAAAAAAAATATATATAAAGGTTCACAAATAAAGACATTGGACACAGAAAAGCTTTATCGAAGCAAACTATATATAAATTTATATACCATTTGAGAAAAATATTTAGAGGGCAAAAGGCTTCAAAAGCCTACAGAGCCTAAACTGATATGACATGATACTCTTAGGAAAAAAGTTATTTTATGTACCGAAACTCAGGAACAGTTCACATAGCTTTGATTTAAAGATTTTGTGCAGAAGTAAAGTAAGAGAGAACAGTGTATAATTTGTTTTGTGTAGAAGTAAAGAGAGAGAACAGTGTACCATGTCGTGTGTGTGTGTGTGTGTGTGTGTGTAGGTCGTACGCATTTTCAACAAGGGCGTCGCCGAGCGGCAGACATGTCCGTCACCAGCAATGCCACGCACTTGCGACACCCCGTAGAGTGTCACATCCTGACACAAAATTGGAAGGGATTCTGTCTTCTAGTTCACGAGATACAGCTTGAAGAAGAAACATATAGTGCAAAGAAGGAAATTTCGGTTTTCAAGGTCACACTTCAAGGTCAAGGTCAGCATGGTGATAATTTATGCTCGGATATTTTCTTCTCTAGGGTATACAGTACCACACACAATCTGAAGCGCTTCTGTCAAGTACCAATGTGGAAAATATGGCTTAAAACCCAATGTGTAGACCCCTACCACTTTCAAGGCCAACTGATCGCCCGGACCGTGACCTTGACCTTGATCGGTATGCCACCATCAGAACGGGCATAAGCCAAAGTACCTTCATGCCAAATTTGAAGACTCTAACACTAACGGTGTGGGAGTTATGGCCCCTGAAAGATTTTCGGTTTTCAAGGTCGTGCGCCAAGGTCAAGGTCACGACGGCAAAATGGTTTGCGCGGATGCCTTCCTCTCATGGTGACACACCAGCACACAAAATTTGACGTGATTCTGTCAACCCGTTCGAAAGATATCCTTGGGACAGACAGAAAGAGAAAAAAATGACCCTCCGATTTTCAGGCTCCAGCGATCTTTTTGACCTTGACCTTGATCTTGATCGGTATGCCATCATCAGAACGGGCATAAGCCAAACCACCTTCATACCAAGTTTCAACATCCTATGTTGATCGGTGCCCGAGATATGGCTAAAAATAGATTTTCGGGTTTCAAGGTCGTACGTCAAGGTCAAGGTCACGACGGCAAAATGGTTTGCGCCGATCTCTTCCTATTAAGGAGGCACACCTTCACACAAAATTTGACGCGATTCGGTCAAGCGGTTCGGGAGATATCCTTGGGACAGACAGAAAAAAAAAAAAAAAAAAATACAAACCAGCCCATCGCAAAGTCCGTTCACCTTCGGTGACGGACAATAACTTGAATAAGCAAGTTTGCACCTACCTGTTTTTGTCACTGGTCTTATTTTCCGTCTCCAGTTGTTGTGCCATGTTTTACACCGTGGTTGTCATGAACATTAAAGAATGACTTTCCCACTTTCCCTTTCTGAATGAAGTATTTTGATAAAACAATTATGAAAATCCGTTTAACGTCCTCCGGTCTGAAACAGACACATATGGGACATTAGTAGATATGAAGATCTTTCATTTCCTTCTTTTGTATCCAATAGTAGGCCTATCTCAAGATCTTGTATGACGTATTTTCAAAATGTGTGGTTTTGAATGTTTTGTACCATTTGGGGATTGTATCAAAGACTGTACAGGGGAAGACAGAGTACTTATAAAGTACGGCGATCCGGGCTGATAGAGTTATCGTTAGTGCGTGCGTTACACCACAACAATGGCGGCTATCCAAAGACTCAGACTGGAATTTGAAGCGAGAATTCAACTGGCCTATCGACGTTTTTTTAAATACCAGATTCAAAGTTGAGCGCATGGACAAACCTTTTCCGTGTTCCTGAAGACAAAGAAAGGTAAGGAAACTGCAAATACGGCCAGAAAATCTATGAAACGGTAACAACCAGTGTTAGATTTTTGCTGATGTTCATGTGTTAGGCCTACTTACTAACTTAGGTCTTAGTAGGCCTACAATAGTATTAGTAGACTTTTCTCTTCCTTTACTTCAAGCGACCACAATCATTTGCTGATTATTCTGTCATTGTAAGTTCAGTGGGGTCTAGGAACATATGCGCAGAATACTTCAGCCCTAATCTATAGGTAAAGGTAAGAAGAAGAGAGAGAAAGGGGGGGGGGGGGGGGGGGGGGGGTGGATGGGCAGATTATTCTACGTGACCCAGCCAGTCAGGGACTTAGCAATATCTTTGTTAGAGATAGGCCATAGGGACAATATCAGCCATCAAGCTTTAAAAAGTATCTTCAACATTTAGAACCAAGAACATCTGTAGATCGTCCTTCGTGCGCGATTTATTTAGATCTAAATACAGGTCTACCAGAACCCAAGTCAAGGCGTCGCCATCGTCAATAGAGTATAGTATTCGCGATTAGCTACGGTCAAGGCCTGTGGTATATTTTAGACTGTTCCAGTTTATAGTTTAGATCTAGGTGAGTTGGTCCTCTCTTTCAGTTTAGTTTAGATCTAGGTGAGTTGGTCTTCTCTCTCTCTCTCTGTGTTAAATATACAGTATGACACACACACACACACACACACACACACACACACACACACACACACACACACACACATCGTGATCTGTTAAATTCTAGTTCAATGCATTTGAGACACTGTTATGGCCTGCAAAAAAAAAAAAAATCTTTTCATGGTTATTACGTTTTGAACGGCTTGTTACAGATTTAATTAAACGTTTTACGTCACTACTGTAGTGAAACATGACATAATCTGTGTGCGCAAGCATGCGATTGTCTGTGTGTGTCAGGGGCGGGGTTCGATGAGTTACGTACCCCCCGCAAAAAAAAGAAAAGAAAAAAGGCCGTGAAGGTAGTTTCCGGAACACCACCCACCCCCGTTCTTGATATAATGCACAGCGGCTCGCGACAGGTGTGTTTGAGTGCAATGCGGAACCCCCCACCCCGAATCTGGTCCGCCCCTGGTGCGTGTGCTTATTGTAATGCATAGATCTAATGTAGTGTCATTTTTTTTAATGTGCCCATTCCTCAGCTTGTGTACCCAGGTGTGTACTTTAAGCACTGGTATGCTTAGTCTTACTGATTACTGCAAGAGCCTTAACATTTTCCTATTCAATTGTTTCGGGACAGTTTGTCCTATCATTTTTCGAACCTTTATAATCACTGTTCTCTCCCTCGGTCTCTCTCTCTGTGCGTGTGTGCATGTATGTGCGCGCGCGTGTTTGTGTGTGCAGGAGGAACACTGGAAGATGTATACCCTGAGAACAGGCCTACTTCCACATATTCCACCGATGTGCTGAGCTGTCCTTGATGGCCCGAGTCAAGTGTAGTGATATCAGCACCCGTGTCCAAACAGCTTTTATTGGATTGATTTTGAATTGCTGCGTCATTAAAGAATATCCCGGTTAACCATTTATCTCTGTAATATCGGGAATTGAATGTGCACAAAGAAAGAACTCGGAATTTGGAAATATTTTAATGATTTAGGCCAACAGCCCCTATCATGACAAGAAAACACAAAACATGCACAGCAGCAACTATTTATCGTTTTCAATATGAACACACACACACACACGCCATAACACCTTCCTTACGCACGCACATATACGCACACCCTCACACACACACACACACGCATCGACACTTACACACGCACACGCATAAAAAGCACGCTCACATAATTATACGCACGCACAAAGAGAGAGAGAGAGAGAGAGTTTATGTGTGTGTGTGTGTGTGTGCAATGCCATATTGTATATGAATTTGCCACATACCTTAAGACCAAACACCGTTTTTACACATTCCTTTATTAGATCTTGAAGCCATATAAAATAGAAGTGGACTTATGGTCAAACTGTGAGTTTTTCTCTTATTTATTTGTACCGTTATTGCGTATGGGAATCACAAACATTTATGAATAAAGATAGCCTATGCCTGGATGTTATTAAAACTTTGAAAAAGAATTTCGAAAACGAATGGTTATAAGAGAAAAGGAATAAATGTGTATTCTATAAAAACTATAAAACAGTTTGAGAGAAAAACATTTCAGTCAATTACCATGCATGTATGCAATTTCATTAATCAAATGCAAATGTAATAATCATTGTCTCCCTGTTGAAACAGGCAGTAAAAATGGTATCCGAATATAAAAAAGAACCAGTAGAAAATGCAATAGAAATACTTTAGGTGATAGTAATGGCGGTTTAGTCCCGCTTTTGTGATCAAGACTAACTGCTTCTGCCTAAGGAACTGACCCACTATTTTCCCTGAAACTTTTTTTTAGTATTGGAATATCATAGCTACAGCTACAGAGCAATAAATATGTCCCTTATTATATTTATTTAAGCAAAAATAGCAAGGCATATAGTCTACAGTATATTTAATAACATCGATTTCTTGTCTACTTCTTTGTTGAAATGAAACCATCTGAAAGCTTTCATGAGATCAAAGATTAATTTGTGCAAGGCATCCCCACTATAAACAATGTCTACCCAAGTGGTCTGGAATGGCACCCCTACACACACACACACACACACACACACACACACACACACACACCAGCCTTCATGTGTACACACACTGTTTATTGTCATTTTAAAGTTAAAAATCGAAAACGACTTCATAATAATACAAAAGAAAGTCAGTTTTTTTGTCTACTGATGAACAATCAAATCGAATGTCATGTCTTTTCTATCACAGAAAATTTTGCTTTATGACAATGCTGTCAAAATGAAAGAAGTCCTTTCCTAACAATGTAATGAAAATGCAACAATTGTTTCCCTTTGCTGATGTTTCATTCAAAATGCAATTCACTTCCATTTCTGACGATTCAATCAAAATACAAGTCATGTCTTTTTCCAAATATTCAATGAAAATGTAAGACATTTTTTTTATGATTCAAGCAATCTATGGTGTGCTAATTCATCCCTTTGGCTCACTTAAGGTATCGTCTAAGTGCACGGGCACACAGGGCCCCGGTTTATCGTCTCCTCCGAAAGACTAAACGTTAAGACCGTAAAGCCTAGTGTAAAGTGAAACGTGAGAGGAAAAATCACCAGTATCCAGGTTCAAACTCGGGTTTTCTGTACACAATATAATGTACTTTTACATTCACATTGTATTGTATTGCTTGCTCATTCAGTTGTAATGCTTGCTCACAACACACAAGTCATCAAGTTGGCTACCATTAAATTAGTTAAAAATCAGTCATCATACTACACAAAATATAAGAGTTATTTCTAAAATCTTTTTGACTCGATTATAAATACCGGTATGTGAACCGTTTAAAAAATAGCTGTCTATTTTGGTTGGCAGACTAACATTCCCGTGCGAAGTCATATCCTTTCAAAATTAGAATGTAAATTGTTAATGATTACATTTTGTGGACTATGGAAACAGAATTTATGCCAATAATCTATATCAACATGTCTCTCTCTCTCTCTCTCTCTCTCTCTCTCTCTCTCTTGTCCAAACAAGGCAATAAAAATATACATGATTCAATTTATTGTAAAGTATTTAAAACAATTTAATTTTTATTCCTTTTCTAAATACAATATCAGAGATCCAAATATGGATTTTTTTTTTTTTTTAAATAGCCCATTGAAATAAGACTTCCTTTTTATGAAATGAAGTAAAAACGCAACCAACAAAGCATTTACCCAATTATTTTGCATACTACCGAAATACTTTAGCCATGGAAACAAACATTTAATATGATTAGAAAAACAGTACACTGTTCCAGTTCCATGTCTCCTGCTTGAGCCATGGCACATCTACAGACAAAAGTCACAGCACTTTTTGTTTTGAATTGCGGAATCCAAGAAAGTTTTGTTCCATTATGACGTGACTGTCACGGGTGGAGAGATGTAGTTTGCTGTAGATGATGGAGAGATGTAGTTTTAGTCATAGATTTGCGTGGGGGTGATTTCTTCTCGTGGAAATTGGCCCTGTTGCTGGCCATCTGGCGATTCAGCGCTGACCCCATGCCCAGCAGGTGTTGACTGTTCAATTTCATCCTCAGCGTTGAACTGACTGGTGTCTGAGGACACAAAAACAGCAACACTGGTATTGGCGTAATACACTGTAGCACAACGCAATAGAGAAGTGCATTATTCTGCCCCTTGCTATCTAAATGCTGCATGACAAAACCGAGGTAATGCATTCCTGACTGGAATCTGAAGGATGGAGAAAATCAACATGTAGAAAGTTGATATTTAAACTTCAGCCACTACAGATATATTGCAGAATATTTAAACTGCAGCCACTACAGATATATATTGCATGAATCCGAAAGATGGGGGAAATCAGCATCCAATACATTGGTGTTAAAGGCTGCGGCCACTAGAGTACATTGCAGAAAGAAATATTAAATTTTATCCTGAATCTGAAAGATGAAAAAAACCCCATTAGTATTTAGAATGCGGCTGTTACAGTACTTTGAAGAAAAAAACAGACTAAAAATGATATCCGTTGCAAGCATCTGGCAGCCTTGATTCGATATTGACAAGTCTTCATGCCTCAGACCACAGCCAAGAGGAATGCTCCTACACTAACGGTAGTGACATCGGCCACAGTGGAAGCCTTCAAAATACAGCTTCAACTTCTTCGTCCACATACTGCTTTTATACCCTCCTCTTTTTTACACTCACCTTGAAATACATGCACCGCCACCCCGTTTACCCCACTCCACCATTTCCATGCTAATTCCCGCCCCTCATTCTCCATACTAGATCAGCATACACTAAACACTGAGTCTTGACCCATGCAAATGATATTGGACATCGCGTGGGTGAACAGGAGGAAGCTTTGAATGTGCTTCCTTTTCATCATAGTAGTGTTTGTCACAACAACAGAACGCTTTTTCCAAAAGAGAAATGAATGAATCTGCTCAGAGCTGTAAAGAAAGTACATTATTCATGGAAGTAACCTGTAAAAGTAAAAAAAATAAAAACACTTCAGTTATTGATTTGAATAATATTTGTATAAAATAGAAACATCAATTACAGTAAAATGATAAAAGATACCCACCTCAGAATTGCTCATTATGGCCACTTTCCAAGACTAAAACAAGCCACAAAAACTGACAAATAATTAATGCATGTGAACTTACTTGTACTGATTTGAAATATGACATAAGCACCAAATACCTGTTTTCACTTTTTAAGCGATTTACCTCATTCACATATGGTGAAAATGATCAATACATGTATATAGCAGTAAAATACAGACAAGCGCAATCAAATAGTTTATTAAGAACACTAACAAGTGCATTTCATTATCAACAAGTTTGAAGGCGGATGAAAGTACTGAACAGAAACTAACTTCTTGAAAATTATTCCAGAAGCTGTGAATAATGGCATTCATTGCGAGTTGTACCATTGTACTAGTAGTCTACCTGAATGGATACTGAGTCTCTCCTTGTGAAGTGGTTCCGTTTCAGCCATATCAGGAAGTGATGGCATTTTCATGGCATAGAAGTAGGGTGAGGCGGTCTGCTGTCCACAGTTGAAGATCGTGCTGGCACCGCCTTCCAGGTCAGCCGGTCTTTCATCACTGCAATTTTTTAAAAAGTTTGTAGCTTGCCTTGAGAATAAAAAAAAAAAAAATATGATGACCGTACTTTGATGATTTTGATTTTAATTGTTGAATAACAATGCATCTTTTCTTTTTATCAATGAACACTACATTTATGAAAAGTCTACTGCAAACAAATAAATAAATGGATTAATAAATAAATAAACTAACTATAATTTTTTATAAAAAAAATACTGTAACAAGGACATCGCCGAGTGGCAGCAACGCATTGTGACAATGCAAACCCGGCCTGAGTTACGTCCCCCCCCCCCCCAATAAACACACCACTTTCCACCCTTACAGAACGCATAAAATACATAGCCCAAAATTTGAAGCGATTCTGTTCAGTAGTTCACGAGATACAGTTGAACTTTTATACAAAATTTCCTTACACCATGTCGTCTCCCCCCCCCCACCCAATAAACACACCACTTTCCACCCTTACAGAACGCATAAAATACATAGCCCAAAATTTGAAGCGATTCTGTTCAGTAGTTCACGAGATACAGCTGAACTTTTATACAAACTTCCTTGCACCATGGTACACCACCACACAAAATTTGAAGCGATTCTGTTCACCAGTTCACGAGATAAAGCTGGGGGAAAATTACATAGCCCAAAGAAGGAAATTTCGGTTTTCAAGGTCAAACTTGAAGGTCAAGGTCAGCACGGTGTTGATTAACGAAAGGAAGCTTTCTTTTCAAGCTGTCTACCCCTGTCTACCCCTCTGTCAATATTAATCATAATCCAAACAGTAGTTTTTAAGATAATACACAGACACACACACAGACCGATCGCATTAATTCTCGGTTAATTGTATTTTTTCCGTTTTTGCCTTTCTTACCATACATAAGGCTGTATTTTAGGAACCTTTTTAGCTCATAACCTTTTTGGAATACTAACCCTAGCCCTAAACCTAACCCTACCCCCCACCCTATAAGACGGAAAAACGCAACGAACCACAACTGTGGCAAATCGCGGTGTACTGCAGTACATAGTGGGGGGTAGGGTTAGGTTTGGGGCTAGGGTTAGGGCTCGGGTTAGTATTCCAAAAAGAGAATTAGCTGAAAATGTTCTTAAAATACAGCTTTATGTTTGGTAAGAAAGGCAAAAACGAAAAAATACACCGATTAACCGAGAAATGCAGGGGGGGGGGGGGGGGGCACATCTTTAGCTTTACATCTTTTCATGTGAGATACCTGTACGGTTGAATTGGTTCTCTTCAAATTCATCCGTGCATATTACGTAGCGACAGCGTGCGGCTTCTTCTACGCCCATTTGAAGCAGATCTGTGCATCCCACGTTGTGGACCCATTTTCTACAGATCTGTTTAAAAGAAAGTGCATAAAAGCATTACTGTTCGATATTTAACGTTATAGAGTATGCAAGTCAAAGCACATACTCAAATATCTACGCCCACACACGCGCGCGCGCCCACACTAGTGATGAAAATGTGTAAAGTAGCGACCAGCCCGTTTGTGATACATACACTAATACAGATCTAAATTTGATCCTACGCATAAAGATGCAAAAGAATGTTTCGTACATCTCTCTCTCTCTCTCTCTCTCTCTCTCTCTCTCTCTCTCTCTCTCTCCAGATAATGTTATATTTAGATCTAGAAATTTTGTTCAGATCATAATCAAATCAATCAAATTTTTCATTCAATATTTTTCACAAGCACACTGTTTCATTTCATAAAAGCACACTATTTCATTTGAAAATCACATTATAAATCGAAATTTCACTTGCCTTTCTTTGTCTTTGGGGAAAGCAAAGACTTAGACTGTACAGGGGAAGACAGAGTACTTGGGGCGAGCATTCCTGCAACTTGTTGAACACACTGCCCCTCCTCGTTTGCTCCATTCCGCCATGATCAAAGTGTAACTGACTAATGAAAAGATAACTCTCTCGGGTTTGAAAACAAGAGTTATGTATCCTAAATGAGTTACGTTTCAAAGGGACATAACCAGTGTTTCTGTCCTCACTACTCATATAGGGAAAAGAGACCGGATGTTTATCTTCCCCTATACAGTATCTTTGATTGTATGGAGACTTTGACCTGTGCGGTTTCGCAAGACAAAAAAAAAAAAAAGCGTGGCTGTCCGAGGAGCATGCTTGTTAAAGATCTAGTCATAGGATTCAGCGCTCTGTGCTATCAAGTTAATAGTCACTTAAGAAAACGGTTTGCAAGACCTAACTACGAACAGGCCAAATTCTTCATTCGGACAATGTCGGGCTCAAAACAGCAGCATGACGACAGCATTGGTGCAGACGACAAATCGCAGGGAAAGTGAGTAGGGACAAACTATTCTATTTCAACTAGGAAACGTTTGTTAAAAATTCTAGATTAGCGTAGGGTAAAGGCCAACGGTGTATGCCCATGTTCACGATTGATTTTCACAGACCTGTTTACTCTACTGTTTTCGAGTAGTATTCAACACAAACAAACAATTAAACAGCAAAAGGAGCAAAAAGCAGGCAACAGACAGCAAAAAACCAACAAGATCAAAATAAAAAACAATTCTTCCCCTCTACAGTCCAATGCGTAAATGATACAACAAAGTTGAGACCAAAGAGCAAGGATGTGAACACAAATCAGGGGGGGAAAAAGGAAGAAAAGAAAGAAAGGAAAAAAAAAATGTTTTGAGGTGAGATAGATTGGGGACAGTGAGTAGGGGGGGGGGGGGGGGGGGGGGGGTCACCGCCTAGCGCATCAAACCCTAGTCTGACCCCAAAGTGGGTTGCCCCACCCTGGCACCGAGGGGTGAGGGGGAAAACGGAAGTTCTCCGATAATTTAAAAAAAACCTAGTCAAACATTAGGATTGTAAAATAAATAAATCTAATGACAGAACTGAGCTGTAATTGCTCTTTTCTGTCATTAAATATATAGATCTCCTTTACATTCACAGTCCAAAGTGTGGATGTAGCCTCCTTATTTAGGTATTGATATTTAGGGTCTACTTTTGTTTGTCTGGGTTTTTTAAAAACTAGAACCTCCAGTTTTATCATGAAATTAATCTCCACTTTTAGTTCAGTTTTGTTTTAAATTCCAGAAAACACATGTCATTTGCTGAGGCCTTAAGTTTGAAAGCCAATCTTCAGCTGACGAAAGATTCCTCTCCTGTGTGTGCTACAGTCATCCACCCCGGCCTGTCCCCAGAATCCATTGGTCATTACGGTAAGAGGACCAATACTGTACTAAGAATTGATAGTGGGATATATACCATTGTAAATTACAATGGTATATCCCACTATCAATTTACAATGTAATTACAGTGGAACCTCCCTTATAAGACCTCCCATTATAAGACTCCCTCCCACCTACTTGTATGAGACATTGCCCTTTGTAGGTATTAAAATTACCTCCCTTATAAGACCCCTCCCTTATAGGACCTCATTTTGAATGATTTTTGAAGGTCTTATAAGGGAGGTTCCACTGTATTGTTGTCCTTTGCCATGAACACATTAGAACTAATAGAACTGTGCTGAATTTGATCTTGAAGCTTGACCTTTAAAACATGATATTCTTGTGACTGCATCAGTGCATGTATCTTTTGCACTGTTTGACTTTGACGGACAGTCTTCAAACTTTGTATATGGGTTAATGGGCACCAATTAATGAATTATGTTGTTGACATTTGACCTTTGATCTTTCACATTTTTACAGTTACAGGCTTCAAATTTGTATGTGGTAGAATCAAGGTCATGTGTGATGCAAAGTATTGAATACCTTAATGACTTGACCTTGACTTTTATAGCAGAGTTCCTTCCTGGTGTGTCTTTACATTTTGTCAGAAATATTTTTTTGTTGCTGCCCCATCTTCTAGGCCGTATGGTGGCATTGCTCCCACGCTGCTCATTCCAAATCTCTATTCGCAGCTACATCTTGGCTTGTCAGGACGCATAATCCGAAACCAGCAGTCCAAGGGGAGCAAATCTATGTTAGGCCGTCAGGAGGCAACCAACCTAGGAGAGACTGCACTGCTGCTGAGTCACTTCGGTGGAGTTCAGTGCAGCCTGAACATTCTGAGCTAACAAGTAACATATGCATGACACCACCTACTGACAATAATGCCTTTGTTGCGGAGCCAGCATGAGGTCCTCCTCCGAGGGCGCCACCACGACTGTCCACGGACAGCTCCCCATAACATACTGATCCCCATGACTTTGAAATTATCGAAGCTGAGGTCACCATGAGACTTTTTGTTGTTGTTGATGATTGATGGAAATGAGACAGATGACTAGGATGATGATGATGCTATGGGATTCCGTATCATTCTGAGACTATGTGACTATGGTGCACTCATTTCGGCCCAACTTCATTTTGGCCCATGGTATTTTTGGTCATTTCTGCCCAAGGCAATAGTCATTTCGGCCCAATACTATAGTCACTTCAGTCCAGGGCTATAGTCTTTTCGGCCCAGGGCTATAGTTATATAAATGAAACCTCCCATGTTTTGAACAAACATTATGAACTATTACCTTCTAGACACCAAAATGTGCTTATATTCATGCATGCTGAATGTCGATGTCTGTTATTCTGGCACCTGAACGAAATTTCTCAGCTCACATCAAAAGTCATCTTGGCCCACTTCAAAAGTCATCTTGGCCCTATCAAAAGCAACAGCCCTCAAGTGATTAAAGGATTTTAACGTTCGCAGAATAACGATCAAAGAGGAAGACCATTACAGTCTTCGCGTTTGCAAGAATATTTCATGTTATTTTATTCCATTTTCGATCTTGTTTTATCTACTGTACATGTCACGGGTCACATCAAACAAATGTCCATGTAAATCATCAGAATGGGCAATAAAATCATTGACTGACTGACTGGTTGGTTGATTTATGAAAGTGATCAAAGGATTGCATGGTTACATGACTGACTGATACAGTGATAGAATGGTTGAAAGGTCGATTGATTGATATTATTTATGCTGTGTGAACATAGTGTTTGGATGAATGATATATAATGGACCAAAAAGACTGTTGCTTTGGGCCGAAATGATTATATCCTTGGGCCAAAATTACTATAGCCTTGGGCCGAAATAACTATAGCCCTGTGCCGAAGTAAATATAGCCTTGGGCCGAAAGGACCATAGCCTTGGGCCGAAATGACTATTGCCTTGGGCTGAAATTACTATAGCCTTGGGCCGAAATGACTATAGCCCTGGGCCGAAGTGACTATATATATATAGCCCTGGGCTGAAGTGAATGGGCTTAAGTGAAAATGGGCCGAAGTGAGTGGCAACCGGCTGTACTCTACACTTCTTTTCGTAATTATATCTCTGCGTTAACCCGGGCAAAGAACTACAGACACCTGTAGTGTTGGTCATGAATTAAATTAAAGCAATACTCTCAGAATCGCATCCGTTAAGCGGATGAAGCTCGACTGCTGGGTTTCAGTCTTCCCATTGAGCCCATAGCCACTCACTTTGGGTAGAAGTCGGTCCAGGGCAGTAAAAACCCTCGTCTCTGATGGGATTCAAACCCAAAACCTCCCAGCCAGTACTGCAGTAGTCCGCGATGTTACCACTGTGCCATGGCGGCTGGTTAAGTATTACTTTCTTTGTTTCAGGCCTCCCTGGACTCTCAAACATTCTCAAAATAGCAAGCATTTGCAGAATGTATGCGATGCACATGCCAACCGATGAAACTGGACAATCGTTTTTCGAATATGACAAACTGACCCAGGGCTTTTTCACATTTATCGCTTCTGCTCAAGTGGACATATTTCCTGCAATGTACGATTCGTCTGTTTCCAAGTCCCCTATGGAGGTGTGTGTGTGTGTGTGTGTGTGTGTGTGTGTTTCTATTTGTATCATTTTCGTGCGTATGTGTGCATGTTTGTAAGTCTATGTCTGTGCATGACATATTTCCTGGAATGTATGATTCATATTTTTCTAAAGTCACCTTTAGAGGTGAATTAGTGTGTGTATGTGTGAGCCTGTGCACACATGTGTGTGTCTGAGTATGTGTCTGTGATTGTGTGTGTGTGTGTGTGTGTGTGTGTTTGAGTGTGTGAGTGAGAGTGTGTGTTTTGCATGCATGTGTGTGTACTAGTATATGCTTGTTTTTATTCACACACGCACACTCACACACATGCACGCACACACTTTCTCTCTTTCTCTCTCTCTCTCTCTCTCTCTCTCTCTCTCTCTCTCTCTCTCTCTCTCTCTCTCTCTCTCTCTCTCTCTCTCTCTCTCTCTCTCTCTCTCTCTCTCTCTGTCATGTGTATGTGCTTACATTTAAGCTTGATGTATTTTTAAGATTAGTATCTAAAATGGGCTTATAATATGACTAGGTTTGCTTTTGTTACGAGTGTGTGTTTACTTTTTAATATGTTCATGCTAAAAATGAATAATGGAATGTAGGAATAGGTTTCATGTTGCCATGGGTACATGTATTTACATTTTAAATTGTGCATGCTAAGATGAGTATGTTTGACTTGTTATATGCATGGGTTTCTTCAAATAAGTACATTTTAATGATGAAGTATGATTGAGGTATTTTTTTTATTTTTATGTTTGTGCACTTCTCTATTTTGAATGTTTAAAGATGAGTGTGAAAAGTAGGATTGGGTTTTATTTTCCCGTGTGTATGCGCTTACTTCACACATTTTGAATGTTAATAATTAGCATAGTTAATAATAATAGGTTTGATTTTGTTATTGATGTGTTACAATATAGGGATGTTTTTTGCATGCTTTATATTACTTTGTATGTGCTTATTTTCGTTTTCCATTTTCTACTTTTATATATGTATTTTTTCCAGAGGGCTGGATGTAAAAAAGCATGTTATTGCTTACTCTATTACCCTCTATAAATAAAATTCAATCAATCAATCTCTCTCTCTCTCTCTCTCTCTCTCTCTCTCTCTCTCTCTGTGTCTCTCTCTCTCTCTCTCTCTCTCTCTCTCTCTCTCTCTCTCTCTCTCTCTCTCTCTCTCTCTTTCTCATCTCTCTCTCTCTCTCTCTCTCTCTCTCTCTCTCTCTCTCTCTCTCTCTCTCTCTCTCTCTCTCTCTCTCTCTCTCTCTCTCTCTCTCTCTCTCTCTCTCCCTCCCTCCCTTTCCAAACACACAGACATAAATTGATAGCAATGAAAGGAACTTTAAAAGGTTGTGATAATTTAATTTTATGTCTTGACATACTCATTGTGCTTAGCGATAGTGGGTTTGGGGGCCGGGGTGTTTAAAAAAAAAATCTAATAGTTTAGACCATCATCTGGTCTTTTTAATGTTTTTAGGTAGGATGTGTGTGCACCATGTGATGTTTTTGTGCATACAGCTCAAGCTACAAGGTGGTCACATCGGACGCACTTCACTGAGCACGGTGTCGACCTTGACCTCTCCTGCTGACCCTGACCCCCACATGCTGATGACCCAGGTCACCCAGGTGGGCAATGATGCTTTCTGATAATGCTTTCAATATTTTTGAAAGGTGAAGACAAATGTAAATATGTCTGAAATGGCTTCGGCAACTTGTCAAGCTCACACTTTGGATATTGAAGTTAGTGTGTTTGTGATTACAGAATTCTTGAAACAGATGCACATATATGTACACAAACACACAAACACACACACACACACACACACACACACACACACACACACACACGTACACACACACGCACACACACACACACATTCTCTCTCTCTTATTTGCTTTTCAGTAACATTATAGGCCTGTGGGCCTAAACCATTAAAACTCTGGAGTTTCTCTCTCTCACCCCCCTCCCCCCCCCTCTCTCTCTTTGAAGTTCTCTCTCTCTCTCAATTACAACAGTGATTTCACTACAATGATGATTGTCTCTCTACTATGACATGCATACGACACAGGTAGTGATGGTAGACAAGAACACCCGGCGCCCCCAGCCCATCCAGGACCATGTGCGGGAGAAGTACCAGGGCCACTGCATCCGCGGGGAGCCCCTCATTGTTAAACTCCAGCCTGTGCCCGAGTCTGGCCCCCTCAGCATCTATGAGGTGACTGCTGCATTAGTTTATGTGCCTCCATGGGGCTTTTTACAATTGAATAAGCCTTGTGAAACCTTACTTCATTGCTAAGCGTAGTTCCTTCTCAGAGTCAGTCAAAAACTAAAAGGAAAAGAAAAAAGGAAAGAAAAATACATATTTGGGAAATTTTCGGCCAGCTTACTACTGGCCTTCGTCAACCCACACTGGGTTAGAAGTCTGGTGGTTGTTCGTGTCACCCCTTGAATTGTGTTCACAGCTGGTCGGGTTCAGCACACTGTTGTATATGATGGGTAGATCATAACCTGAGTCCCTGTTTAAGCATTGTCTTCTCTCTCTAATTTCTATTGCCTCTTTATTGTTGAATTATTGTTATGACAAGTACCAGGGCCACTGTGTGGTGGGGAGCCCGTCGTAGTTAAATCCCAGCCTGTGCCCGAGTCTGGCCCTCTCAGCGTCTGCGAGGTGACTGCTAGATACTGCATTAGTTTACTTCATAGTTGAACTATTGTAATGACAAGTACCAGGGCCACTGTGTGGTGGGGAGCCACTCGTAGTTAAATCCCAGCCTGTGCCCGAGTCTGGCCCTCTCAGCGTCTGCGAGGTGACTGCTAGATACTGCATTAGTTTACTTCATTGTTGAATTATTGTAATGACAAGTACCAGGGCCATTGTGTGGTGGGGAGCCACTCATAGTTAAATCCCAGCCTGTGCCCGAGTCTGGCTCTCTCAGCGTCTGCGAGGTGACTGCTATCAGATTACTTCACCCTTTCAGTGCCACATATTACTTTTGTCCTTTAAAACAAATAACTGCTGGATTTCATTTGAAGTTGAACAGTGGTTAAGATAAAATCCATGACAAAATCGAGGGGAAATGCAAATGTTGATATTTGGGGGCTTGGACAATATTCTAGACAAAAATAAGAAAACTAAATATTGACGTAATAGAAAATGATAATAACAATAATCAATTATGACGTCTTTAGACTCTGTTTCCTATTTTCCATCAATCACAACAAAATGAAGTGCTTAATACGGGGCTTTTACATGTACGCACACACAAAATGGGGGTCTTGATTTGCTCAGATTTCAGATGTCATTAAACTTTTTGAAAGTTGGGATCAGGTCAGAGTGATGCAAAGACTTTTTTCATTTATTTTTTGTAGTAGTAGAGTTGTGACTAGCTGTTGTATTGTGCGAGTCCATGGTAGTATGAATGTAGCCCCCTAAGTTTTGAAGCACGCTCTTTTGACAGTGCTACCTGTCAGTTGGCGGTTCTAGGCTTACATTTTTGAAAGAAGAAACAAAAGTCCTGTGGGGACACCGGGGGACTTTTATACAAATAGTTCCCCTACCTTCTGGAAGTTCTGTGCTTGTAACTTCACCATATCTGTCACTTTGACTTTGCCTTTTTTGCTTACTGTCATGTACTATCTTTCTGTCTTACTGGTCCATTCTCCTGCCTTTGTTCTCAAAACTCTTGCAAAGATTTTCACCAGCCGAAGATGGACATGCTGGGCCTATTTTATAGCTAGGTGCATAACAGCAGCGTGACGCATCTGTGCTCATAAGACTGTCTGACGATCAACAAAGAAGAACGAAAAAATATCCCATATCCAGTATCTTAATAATTTGGATTTCTTTGTTTCTAGCTTAATATGCTTCTTGTTTTGTCATTTCTATCAGCGTCTATTAAAAACTTTTACAGCAATTTTTTTCCCGCTAAATAACAAGAAATAACAAAAAAACGTTTTGTTTTGTTTTTGTTTTTTCCCGTTTTATTAGTAGTGTAGATTTATTTGAAACTTTTATGAAATTGTTCTTTGGATAATGCCCTTTGGGTTTTGTGTACACTTTGGTTCCACCAAATTTTCATTAAAATATGTCCAAATGGGTTTTTCTCAAGTAACATTGTTCCAAGATAAAGAAGCTATCGGCAAAAACGACAAAGTAATTAAAATTTAAAAAATATTTTTTTATTTTATTTGTTTATTTTATTTTTTGATGGTGCATAACAAAAGCAAAAAAAATATTGAACCAGCCCAAAAAAATAAATTCTGTTTAGGGCATGTCTAAGTCTACTTTTATGGTTTTTACCAATACGCAAAATGAAAAGTCAAACTTTGATTGATTTCTTTGTTTATTTGATCATTATTTAAACCACAACAGAAACAAAAAGCTAAAACTTTTGGATGTGATTGTCAAACTTCAATGACTGTAACATCGAAGCTAGCAAAAGTATTTAAATTCTGTTTTCTATGTATTCATTAACTCTCTTGTGCGGTGAACGGTCGTGAACGTTTTTTTAAAAAATCGGAGCGGAAACGTCTAGAACGCTTGGGAACGTACGGATTCCACGTGGCCGGTTTGGGCGCTTCCATTTTGTTTCTATCACATGGCAGTCACGTGAGCGCTTCAGCCTCGCTTTCGCTACAGATTACACTTCCGTCCTGTTGCTTGCAATGGCTTCTAGGCCGATTGGTTTGAAAGATATGAATTTTTGAAAATTAGTGACCGACTCAGGCATTTTCGCGATTTTTCCAATATGGATGACGAACAGTTATGGCATCCATTGACTGAGGAAAGCGATGAATAGTCCTATTTTTGTGAAAGATGGGACTTATGAGATCGTGAAGTGATGAGTAAGGAGTGTATTCTGACCTATTTCGGCAGCAAGCTTGTGTTTGTTCGATCGATGCGAATTTTTGAAGTCATGTTACTGACATCGGCATTTTCCCGACTTTTACATCATGGATGATGAGTCGTTATTACATCCACTGAGTGATGACAGCGATGAAAATTCCTTTTTTTGTGAAAGATAGGAATTATAAGATCGTGAAGTGAAAGGGTAAGTGAATGATTTTGATCTACATTTCCATTTCAGTCGTCTTAGGCTTCAACAGTCTGCAAACGTAGGCAGTGAATGACTAGTGAATGCAGTTTGCGAATACACTTTGACATTTTGATTTTTTTTGTGGAGCCATGCATCCCCATAACATCTTGAAATTCATTTTGCTAATCAGACAGACATCTCGGCAACACATTCAAAACAAAAAACCCCACAAAATCTGGTAGGGTATATTTTATTTTATTATTTTTCTGACGCTACCCCGCCTTTTGTACGGAGTGACGTCCCTTGGGTTAGGATTTCAGAGGTGATTGAGAGCACAGAGCATCAGGCACAAGAGGGTTAAGCATCTTAGGTCCATCTTGTGAGAAGAAAATCTCAGTTTATGCTAAGCTTCCATTGGTTTTCTTATGCATTGCCACATTTTACCTTTTGGATTTGATTGTAAGGTGCACCTTATTATAACTTATAAGGTAACTTTTACACAACAAAATTCAACTTTTGTTATTATATTGATAGTCATATTATAAGGCGCAGGGGTCTCAGTCTGGGAATGTAAGTATCGCTTTATAGTCCGTAAAATACTGTATTTCATTTTTTAATCTTTTATTTACCAGTATTTTATTTTATGAAATATGTTGGGGTTTTTTCAAAAGCTGAAAGTGGCGTGGAGTGACACTGATTTCTACCAGCACACCAACTTCGCCAGCTACGCGCGCTTCGCATTGGACGCCGTCCACGACGCGCTGCGATTGGGCAGGCTGGATGGTCACATGACCGAAGCCAACATGGTCGCCGGGGTTCGCCAGGTGAAGATCACCTACCTGGGGGAGAGCACGGAGGGAGAGAGGTTGAGGGTGAAGGTGTGGAGAGGTGGGGAGGGGGAGGGTGGGGGGTACAGGCGTGTGGTGTGTTCAGTGGAGAAAGAGGGAGGGGAGGTGATAAATCAGGTGACGCTTTCTTTTTTGGATTGTTGATGTGAGGAGAAGCTTTGTTGGAGTGAATGGGTTGTGGATTATGGTGGGATGGGGGTAGGGGTAGGTGTGTAGGAGAGAAAAAAGAGAGAGTGAGTGTGTGTGTGTGTGTGAGAGAGAGGGAGAGAGAGTGTGTGCGTCTCTTTTAACTTGCAGTGTATGTATGTGCATAGGTGTATGTATGGGTGGGTGTGATGTCTTTCATTTTATGGATCAAAAACCCATCCACCAAAGATTTTGATTTATTTTAAACTTCCTGTTCAAAGTTTATGCATGAAGTTTGGTTCATGAGATTCTCAAGTTAACAAAATTTTACATTTTTGACTTAAGTTTTCAAGTTAGGATTGATTGCTTTGGTGCTGTATAGAGCACACAAAAAAGAAGCTTGTTTGCATTTATGGAAACACACTGCTGTTTTTAAGTTTTGAAGTACACAAATTCTTTTGTATTTTTGTGAGATTATCCTACGCATTTACCACAGGTGTTTCCACTATGCAGTAGACTACAAAATTGGACGCATGCTTTGCCCATGGTTGCGGTCAACTCTCTAATTCAACTCTTTAATTTTAGTTGTTGTTCCCTGGCGTAAAGACTCCAGGGATCATCCCAACCGCCAAAGCAATTGAACACTATGGTACAAATGCACCAACTAGGGATGACAACATTACATGTGTGACCGCTTTTGATTACCCCGCCATGTGGGCAGCCACACTCTGACATGGGACGATTTTGGACTGATGATGTTATGCTAGGAGCTTGCCATGGCTAAAGACAATCTCCGCATAACTATGCAGAACATATCATTTTGATGTAGCCTTGTTGTTCTAGCTTATGTCAATTGGTATGACACAGCCCTATTATGCCATGGGTGAATTCAAGGTTGTCTGCTCACGACAAATGCTCTATTGCTTGTACATTTTCTTGAGTGAAATATAAATACACACTGCTGATGTTCTTAGATGCGTTGGTTAATATTACTAACCTCAAATTTGGGCCCACAGTAAAGTGAGAGTGAGAGCCTTATGAGAGTTGATTTTCTACAGCAATGGAAAATCATAATACTGGTTCAGGGCAGTGGGTGGATGCCTCGTGCCTTGTGCCACCATACGGGGAGCTAGACGACCCCACACCCTCCCCGAGTCTGTTGTAAAAATTTTTTTTACAGGGGTCTTTCGTAAAATTAATTCCTCCACCTTCTGGAAGATCTGTGCTTGTAACTTCCTGCAATCTGACACTCTCTTTGATTCTGCCTTTTCCCTTTTCTTACTGTCGTCTACTATCTCTCTGACTTACTGGCCCATTCTCCTGTCTTTTAAAAACAAATCTTCCAAATACCTTTTCTCCTTTAAGGTCCTCCGAAATCGGAATGTGTTGGCTGTACGCAGCGAGGAGATCGGTGAAAAATGAAAACGGACACATACATACTTTACCAATTATGGCCTTTTGGCCTGGGAACGCAGAAGAAGAAGAGGAAGAAATAATACTGGTTGGTTAACTTTTTTGTGAATAACTATGCTTTTAAGAGGCACTTGTAAATGTTTTTTGTGCTGCAGCCTTTTGTGCTGCAGTTTTACTTTTTGAGACCCTCGCCTATGCCACCTCTTCTAAGGCCCCCCTCCCACTTGGTTGATGGAGTTGGGTATCCCTTATGGAAAGCATCACTCATTCCAACCCAGCTATCCAGAATAGCATTTTTCTCCTCTGCTGTCTGCAAGTCATAGGCTAGTTCACACTCGCACGTCATGGAAGCAACGTACGTACCTGGGTCATGCTGAACATTGAGAGATTGCATTGTACAGTTATTTTTTGACTGTACAGTTGTTTTTTCTTGCAATATAAAATGGAAAAATGAATTGCAATTTTAGTGAATAAAAGAAACATGGAAACACCTACCACATTCTTCTGACTATAATGCGCACCTTGTTATAAGGCACCCCCCAAATTGAGCACATCATTGTGATTGTGTTGATTGTGCAATCATTAATCATATAACCAGGCTTAGTCTGGGACAAACACTGTCACCTTATAATCAGTCAAATATAGTAATAGTACAATTTGGGTTTTTTAAATAGAGCCACTGCTTTTAAGTCAATCTGATATTTAAGCATTTGTATGTGTATTGTTTTCCTGATGCCTTTATGTTATTTTGTTGAATCTTATAAAATAGTTATGATTATAATGCCACATTTGTTTCGTTACAAAACATTTTTTTTTTTTTACTGAAGTGCTTTTTCATTTATCTGTTTGTGGACGTGGTTCCAAGTATCACTAAGCAGAAATGGCTGGTACCCACGTGTCGTCATATCCGGCCACAAGGAGCGTGCCATATTATGGGAGACCGCCATCTTAGTCAGTTTTTTGTTTGAAAAATGCCAGATCGATGCTGTTTACTCACAAATCTGACTAAGATGGCGACACTTCCGTTGGAAGGGTCGAGATGCGCACGCAGGTGGGGGGGAGCCATGGGATGAAAATTATATTTGCTTGTGTTTGAAACCTTTGGCTAGTCAGATTTTCTTTCTTTTTTTCTCTGCGTTCTTATTTTTTTCTGTTTTTTCTTTCTTTCTTTCTCTTTTTATTTCTTTTATGAGTTCTTATTAGTTCTATCTTTTTTTGTCTTTGTGTGTCTTTCTTTTGTTTTATTTTCCTTCATTTTAAAGGATAGTATCAGGCTTCTGGTGGTGACAAATTGTTTCAAATCATTTACCAGCACAAAACAGCATTATGTTTATCATTGTAGTTTAAAGACAACAGGTTTCCATCCTACCTTGGCTATATCTTTTTAATCTCCAAGTCTTCTAAAGTCGCAATCAAACTTATTTTTAATTTGAAGCGGTAGTTTTGAAGCTAAAGTTTGCAGTCTCCTTTCATATGATGATAATAGATCTAAATTCGCTTTGACGTCAAAGGCTACTGACGTAAAAAATGGTTTGTGTCATGGTCTGTCAGAAAACAATTAAAACTAATTTGCTTTGCTTTGAGGACATTTGATCATTTCTTGCGGGTTCACAAAGCTTTTACTAGTGGAATCGAACCGTTCATCGTTTACAGCCGTTTTGAATGCAAACAGGGTCTTGCAGTGGAAATCAATAAAACGTGCATTTTGGCTCTTGTGCACAGAATTCATAATTCAATTCAAATTTGGTGTATCTAAACACATTTACATTTCCCTTTATTTACGCTTTAAATGAAGCACTGTTCTTTTCAAGTTACAAACACTTGTGCAATTCTACATCCTTCTTTGAAACATGTAAGAGAATGCCATGTGGTTTGAATGAATAATTGTGATTCATTATTATTATTGGAAAAACTACTGTCTGTGATTATTAATGTGGAATTTGTTTTCATGGACTGCAAGTATATTGTTGTATTAAAATTTAACAAACAGGAGCTTGAATCTTGTATTGGAGAAAACCCTCTTTGCTACAGACAATCTTGCCGGTGATTCTAGCGTAGCATGTTATCATTAATTATTGTTATATCATCATTATCATCATCATCATCATCATCATAGACGTAACTTATGCTAAAGAGAATTTCAAATTAAAAAGTCCCAAAAAGTTTTGATGAGATATTGTGGAGCCCCCAAGAAAATAATTATGTATTTGTTTTATGATACATGTAATAATATGAACCATCTTTCTGAGACTGGATTTTTTAAGCTTATTTCCATTGGAAGATAGGTTGATTATTTCTTGTGGTCACCAATAGGTGCAAAGAAAGTCTATGGAGAGCCGGACAACAGAAGTCCTTCAGAGAAGAAGCCCCCCCAACCAAGTGTTTCGGCCCTGAACTCCTTACACTCTAAGGGGGCCGGGCCACACCCAGGTCATGACTCTGGGTGCCCCACTGCTGTCACCACTTTTTCTTTCTTTAAAAAGCACCTATGACTGGATTAGATTCCACACCTCTGGTGTAGTTAGATTTGGGGCTAGCAAATGACGATATTTCAAACTGAGGTAATAGAGCTAGCTTTTGTGTGTGTGGTAGGGTTGGGGGTCTAAGAATTACAAAGTTCACAAATGAGATAATAGAGGTCACCTTTTTTTCCCCATGCACTACTTCTTATTTTCTAACCTTATCATCTTAACATGCAGAGACTCATTACTATAGTTATTTGCAAAAGCGGTTATTTTTATCATGACCTTTCACCTGACTGCATGCATGTACAGTTCTGTGTAAACAAGGGAACTAAGTGAATTCTAATCACTGGGTTGATGCATCAGAAGATAGCTTTGAATGGACTTTTGAAATCCATTTTGAAATACAAAACCAATCCTATCAATGATCTAGTCACCATTAGTGATCAGTTTGGAAGCATACGTCTTTAACTAAATTTCTCAAGTATTTCTGGATTGATGGATTCTGTTTGCATGTGATGGAAGCCTTAATTATCTCAAATCTGACTGACAAGTTTTTCATCAGAAGACCATGGTACATAAATTCAATACAAAGATCTGCGCCAGTTCCGTTATAATCTGTAAATGCAAAGCATTTTCCATGTACTGCCATATGTTAAAAATTAAAGCATCAAGTTTTTATATCTGCCAGTTGAGTGTGAATTGGGTGAGACAATCTGCCATTGATTCGTGGAAAGAATGCTGAATGTTTTCAAACAAGGGTCAATCATAAAACCATGCTATTATCACTGTGTGTGGTTACCACTACCAGGGAGGTTGTTTCTATCATTGTCTGTCTATATGTCTGGGTATCTGTTTGTCCCTCAGTCTGTTTGCCATCTATCACTTTTAGTGGAAGGACGTCAAATTGAAGAACACACACACACACACACACACACGCACACTCATAGGAAGGAAGGTAGCAGTGGTTAAAACATTTGCTTGCAAATTTCAATATGTGAATGACCCGGGTTATATCCCGGCTTCGCCCTTTCTTGTTTGACGAGAAAATTGAACTGAACATCAAGTCCTTCGGATGGGGACTTAAAGCAAGTCTGACCCATGCACT
Source organism: Phymorhynchus buccinoides (assembly GCA_017654935.2). Classification (NCBI taxonomy): domain Eukaryota; kingdom Metazoa; phylum Mollusca; class Gastropoda; order Neogastropoda; family Raphitomidae; genus Phymorhynchus; species Phymorhynchus buccinoides. The sequence goes on from CM065703.1 coordinate 25,704,461, forward strand.
TTACACATGTAAAAATTCCACGCAGTTAAAAAGTTGGCAAAAGTAGGGAGAAATCTTGCTGCCTCGTATGACCGACTAGGTTTCCCAAGTTCGCTCCCCCTGCTCACAACCCCCTTCATACAAGGGTGGCATTGCGCTCGCTGTGACGCACTCTCCAGGTGGGAGCAGCCGGAATCTCTGTGTGTGTATGAATTGTGTTTACAATACACACTTCTTTGGGGGGGGGGGGGGGGCTGTGCTCAGTCAACCGTGACAACAATGAGACAACTAAAGTCTCCAAGTATCCAATGAAAAAGCCAACTTTGCCTTTGCCGCGCCTCCTGTGTTCACCAGTCATGAGTGCGTCTTAGACAGTCGACATGGGTAGCAGTATGTAAATTAGACTTAACTCCCAAACGATTGGCTGTTTAGCCTAATTTACATACTACTACCCGTATTCACTGCAGCAACTCCGACAAGCCACCAGACTCACCATGCTGTATAAAATACTCAATGGCATGGTGAGTGTGAGCAGGAGCAAAGTCATACCTCAGCCAGAGCGGCAACGTAGGGGTCATTCACAACAGCTCATCCCCCAGTGTCGGACGCAGTACCGCCAAAGCCCCTTTCCACAAACAATCAAGGAGTAGAACGACCTGCCAGCATCAGCAGTGGAGGCCAGAACTCCAAAGGGTTTCACAGCTGGAGTCTGGAAGTTCCTTAACAGACACCCGCCTACTGCACATGCTGCGGCTGGTGGCCCCACTCAGGGGTCATCAGTCTAACGTACCAAGCAACCCCCCCCCCCCCCCCCCCTCCCCTGCAGATTCCCAGCAAGCTAGGCGTTTTCCTTTTGTCTGTCCTCTCTTCTCTTTCTTTAATCTTTGGCCTCCTGGCCCTTTCTTCCGTCATATTTATGTGGATGAACCTCCCCGGTTCTGTGGCATAATAATCAGTGTGTCCACGCACTGCGAAGAAGAAGAAGAAGCTAGACTGTCTAAGATGCACTAATGACTACATGGCCTGTGCCCAGACTCACACTAAAGCCTTAATATCTCCGGAACCATTGGGGCTATTCTAATGAAATTTTAGGTATCTTTGAAACATGTTGTTTTCTTGATGTCAGCAAATGTTGGTGTTGGTGTGATGAAATGGAAAGCAGTAATTACTTAGTGATATCATTTTAACACGCATCTTATGTAGTGTGGGTTCAGGTGCACCCATTCTTTAACCCATTGACTGCCACCAACGTATTACGTACTGACCTAATGACATCACTGATGACGTCATCGAATGAAGAGGAATAACCCTGATATGCTGGCTTTTGCTCTAACATAGTCAAGAGAGTTATATCCCCAGACCATTTTGCCAGATTGGCTCTATCGTCTTTTTTGTAGCATGGTTTGCACAATGGTTTCTTCTTTAATTTTCTCTGGCAGTCAAGGGGTTAAAGAGCATAAATCAGTTTCTGTAGTACATTGAGTATGGGTTCAGCTGAGCCCACAATATCTTTATAAGTATAAACCCATGGTGACTCTTTGACGAGTATGGGTTCAGGGGAACTCACAAACATCTGAATAGGGATAAACACAGGAAACTATGCACGCTTAACCCTATGTATAATGAACCCACACAATACTTACTGTAGAGTCAAATGTGAGATCTGGTGAAGGCTAAGGGGAAAGTGTGTGGAAAGATCCATGCTCACTCAACTCTGATAACAATGAGACTTTTCATGAAGGGGAACCAAGGGGGGAAGTGCTTATTCATACCAGTACTAGAGAGTTCCCTTTGTGTCTATCTCTTCTGACACATTCCAGCCCAGCTCTCCATAATAGCCAGAATAAAAGTCAAAATGTGCTTCACTACCCTTCCGAGGCGAGGATGATCAAGAATGCAATGGTTTGGGGGGGGGGGGGGGGGGGGGTCTAAGATGAACAGTTGTTTGCAGAAATCGCAATCATCCTCTTCAGGCTAAGCAGTTTAGAGAGTAAGGCCTATAAAAGGGCTTGTAGGCCTATATATTTCACAGTAGAGGATGGTAATTATTTACCGTCCATAAGGGTCCACGACCAATTGGACGATAATCTCACAGTAGAGCATTCCCAACCGGGAGTCCGTGGTGAGAGGGTCGACTATACTGACTCTCTCATCATGTGATGATTCCGAGGCAAAAGTGGCAGCTTGCCTTCGACGTCCTACTGGGTGGCAGCCGGTGGGAAGGGCGACACAGGATCTCCTACCTCACCAGCTGAGAGCCGAGGAATTTGCAGACCGACACGACGACATGCAGCGACTTGGATCATCTCTGCTGATTTGACTTTGTCAATGATCCGCCAGCACCCAACAGTGGGCTTTGGCTGTGCTGACTGCCCAGGAGGTGAGGAGAAAGCGGCTCTTCATCAACTGGGAGGTGGCTTTCAGTGCCGCGCCACTCACTGTTGGACGAGGACCCCTCTTGAAGGACCACGCCCACCTGCAGAGACGACCCGACTTCGCCTGCATGTCTCTTGGCAGCCTGCGACGACACCAGCTCCTGGTACGGAATAGGTTGCCTGGTGGCCCTGAAGACAGCCTTGGAGGGGAAGACTGCTCATCACAACAACATCGACGTCAACGCCAATAGCACTGACCAGACAAGCGGACTACCGCATCTACGCCCTGAACTTTGACGATGCTGACTCCAGCATCATGGCAGGTATCTTCACGACTCAGATTCCGTCCGAAATCGACAGCTTCCCCGGGGTTCCAGGGTGCGCAACGTGTTCCAGGAATCATCCACGACGACGTCTGCTACGTCACGAACTCCTGTCTCATCATCACCGACTCTTCATCATCATCATCATCTCAACGGGAAGACTTCGTCTTCAAGAACATCGTCCATAAGGGTCCCCGACCAATTGGACGCGAATCTCACCATCTTGCACAGTAGAGACCCACAGTAGAGTTAACAATGTCCCATATGTGCCCTTCGGGTCAAGAAGACGTAAAAGTTTAAATTTTGATTCGACAGTAGAGATCGCGATTTGGTAGAATCGGCGATTCTACTAGCACAAACTACGATCGGAGTTTCTGCTAGTAGAAACCTCGATCACTGTTTCTATCACGAATGTGTTGATAGATACTACGACCGGAGTTTCTACTACATGTAGTAGAACTGAACCCCGATCGTGGTTTCTACCAGAGATGGCGATTTGGTAGAAACGGCGATTGTGGTGAAAGATGCTGTGTAAAGATTGTGGAATTTCATGTGGGTTATGGGGATTTTGTAGGTTGCCTTTTTAATTTATTTATTTATTTTAGTTTAGTTATTTATTTGCTTGTTCATTCAAAAATATGACTTAAGTTCGTCTGTGTAGCTGTGTGTGTGTGTCATGTGTGTGTGTGTGTGTGTGTGTGTGTGTGTGTGTGTGTGTGTGTGTGTGTGTGTGTTAGCGCTTGCGTGTGCATGTGTAGCAGTCAATCAAACAATGTAAAACGATCAGTCAGCATCTGTAGAAAGTGTTGCGCGGACAAAAGCCACCCAGACAAAATCCCACTCATTCACTGGAAAACGGACAAAACTTCACTCATGGGTAAATGTAGACCGTGTGTCTCTATTTATCTTTTCAGCCAGAGGGACAGACAGATATTCATTCATTCATTTATCTGTGTGTGTCTCTCTCTCTCAGTGTGTGTGTGTGTGTGTGTGTGTGCGCGCGTGCGCGCGCGCGCTAGTCTCTTTCTCTCTCCAGACTCTCTGTGTCGGCATCTGTCTCTATCTTTTTTTCTTTTCTTTTTTTCTCTCTCTCGATTTTTTCTGTGTCTGTGTGTGCGTCTGTAAAATGAGAGTGCACGTCACTCTCTCTCTCTCTCTCTCTCTCTCTCTCTCTCTCTCTCTCTCTCTCTCTCTCTCTCTCTCTCTCTCTCTCTCTCTCTCTCTCTCTCTCTCTCTCTCTCTCTCTCTCTCTCTCTCTCTCTCTCTCTCTCTCTTAAGTTTTACTTATGTGCATGTTAAAGATGAGGACTAGAAAGTAGGCTTAGGCTTGATTTCGTTCTGAGCAGTATTTACTTTTAATATGTGTATTCGCTTGCAAACAATATGACTAGGTCTGCTTTTGTTACGAGTGTGTGTTTACTTTTTAATTTGTTCATGCTAAAAATGAATAATGTAATGTAGGAATAGGTTTCATGTTGCCATGGGTACATGTATTTACATTTTAAATTGTGCATGCTAAGATGAGTAGGTAAAGTAATACTATGTTTGACTTATTATATGCATGGGTTTCTTTTCAAATAAGTACATTTTAATGATGAATATATAAAGTATGATTGAGGTATTTTTTATGTTTGCGCACTTCTCTATTTTTGTTTAAAGATGAGTGTGAAAAGTAGGATTGGGTTTTATTTTCCCGTGTGTATGCGCTTACTTCACACATTTTGAATGCTAATAATGAGTATAGTTAATAATAATAGGTTTGATTTTGTTATTGATGTGTTACAATATAGGGATGTTTTTTGCATGCTTTATATTACTTTGTATGTGTTTATTTTCGTTTTCCATTTTCTACTTTTATATATGTATTCTGTCCAGAGGGCTCGATGTAAAAAAAAGCATGTTACTGCTTACTCTATTACCCTCTATAAATAAAATTCAATCAATCAATCAATCAATCTCTCTCTCTCTCTCTCTCTCTCTCTCTCTCTCTCTCTCTCTCTCTCTCTCTCTCTCTCTCTCTCTCTCTCTCTCTCTCTCTCTCTCTCTCTCTCTCTCTCTCTCTCTGTATGTGTCTGTCAGTGAGTGTGCGTGTCTCTGTGTGTGTACATTACATCCGCAAGTTCCATACAGAAACAATAAGTGGACGAGAGTTGCGTGCAATGTACACACTCCTTCACATGTCTTACTTTCAGATTCTGTTATTAGTTCAGTCCGTGGTTGGGTGTAAGACAAAGAATTAATTAAATTCGACTGCAAATATTTACGGTTTTAAAGTGGGCGTTCGGGTGTTTTGATTGTATGATTCCAGATTTTGTTTGGCGGATTGCGCATTGATTTCCGCACGGAACTTCCACGTATATATGTTATACTCATGCCAAAATAGATCCACGGGCAAAAAAAGAAACATTGATCTTTTGATGCAAACATCACCACTATATGAGGGCAAAGAGTATCACAAAACTTTTTTACTAACCGAGTAATAAATGCATGGAATAACCTTCTATTCCCGATGAAGCAGTTAATGCAAAGTCATTAAATTCGTTCAAAAATATCATAGATCAGTTTTTTTTAAACAAAATGTATTCAGTTAATATATAATAAATATGCAGATTTAAATGAATAAAACACAGATGCCTTAGTAGTTATCACTGAGTGAATGAAGCCAAACCTAACAAAAATCAAAAACATATTTAGAGGGCAAAAGGCTTAACAAAATAGCCTATAGTGCCATTTATGCTATGCTATGCCATGTGATGTGATGATGTGAAGTATTACTATTAGTCTGGCAAAAGCAAGCAAATGAAAATAAAGATGACAGTAAGCTTACGTTATTAATGGCCACAACTAACTGAATGAAGGCTGGATAGTGATAGTGTGATGCAGCTGTAACTGGCTTTAACTAAGTCTGGCGGTGTCCAACTGTCACTGTGCATTTTCTATTGTTATATTTTGGGCGTGTGGCCAAAGCACCGCCTGTCGTGTCGCTAGCCTAACCGGAAATTAAGTTAGGCTACTCTTCTAACGGGGTCAAATGCAAATCAAGGGGCAAACTAACAAGATGGCAGCCTTAGGCCTACATCTCGCGGGCACTTGACCAAATATATTTTGACATGTACAATACTATGTAAGTACATTTTAGACGAAGATTATGTGTGACTTTGAATAGAACTTTTTTTAAAGCAAATTTTATCTTTTCATGTTGAACAAGGTGTCGGATTTGTTTAATTTCTCAATAGTAATGGATTCGACAGGACACAGCGTCCATGACGACAGCTAGTTAACTCTTTACTCGCGATTTAACTAAAAACCTTTTCTCCATCCTTACACATTTAGGACAATGCAGTACAAAAAAATGATTAGAGAAGGGCCTATTTAATTTCCTTCAAGCAATATCTAATATATGCTATTTGCTCTATATTTGACTAATGTCTTTATTTTTGTTGATTTTTTGTCTCTCAAGTCTACTGAGTAGCGCGAATTAGTGGTTTATTCTAAGTCGGTTAGATTAATTTTGCTGCTTATAACTGCCTGGCCAAGAGCCAGTTTGGTAGACTAGCCTAATGAACCATGCTTCTGACTTAATGCTTGCAGCCTATGCATGATAGGTTTCTAAACCTAAAGGCTAGCAAATGTGTGCACGGAATTCTTATGCATACATGTCTATCCCCTTTTTTACGCGTACCAGGTTAAAACTGAAGACTGTACTCCAGAACTCTAAACTGTTTTCATTTCAGTCATTATGCCTGCTTGAAGACCAGTGAAGAGCTCATCCATTTTTTAGATTCACATCTGATCTTTATCAGTTTATGCATGCTTGGTTTAAACCTAAACACTGGTAGATTTTTAGAACTCTCGCTCTTGTCTTCAACTCCAACAGGATTATATTACTTTCAAATGATAAAAGAAGTTTGCACATATGTATAATTCTTGTTGAAATCCGTGCTTCAATTGAAACTTTGAAAGCGGTTTATTTCAGCTTAACCCCTTTACTGCCATATAAAAAAAATTTATAATCATTTTTGATTATTTATAAGTATAAGAAAGAAACTAGACCTGTTGGAGTCAATCTGGTAAAATGGTTTGGAGATACGTCCCTCTTGACTGTTGTAACGTAAAAAGAACTCTGTATTCCAGCGTCATTTTGCCAGGAGTAGCAATTAAGGGGCCTGGCAGGTAGAGGGTAAAAAAGCAGGTGTTGACACCACTTTTTAAAGCTTTTCTTTGTTTTTTATCAACAAATTAACAACAAATTGTTTTTATATCATATATTTATTTCTATTAAATTTTAAAAGGAGATTGCATTTTGATATGCTTTGTTTTTTTATTTGATCGCTCAATTAATTTTTGTCCTCTAATAAGCATCTTTCTATTTTCCCATAATGCTCTCAGTGCTCTCTTCTCTGTGGTGTGTTCTCCAGTGCCCCCTCTCTCCCCCTTCCCCTTTCTCTCATTTGTAGTTTCTGTATCCCTCTGCTACTTTCTTTCACTCTGTTTGTCTGCCCATCCCCTTTTCATAACTGGTCTCTCTCTCTCTCTCTCTCTCTCTCTCTCTCTCTCTCTCTCTCTCTCTCTCTCTCTCTCCAAAAATGAAAAAAATCTCTCTCTCTCTCTCTCTCTCTCTCTCTCTCTCTCTCTCTCTCTCTCTCTCTCTCTCTCTCTCTCTCTCTCTCTCTCTCTCAATTCTTATCCTTGTAAAATAAAGTATTTGAACTAATTGAAGTTTGAAGTCTCTCTCTCCCTAAATTCTTATCCTTGTAAAATAAAGTATCTGAAGTCTGAAGTCTAGAGCTCTCTCTCTCTCTCTCTCTCTCTCTCTCTCTCTCTCTCTCTCTCTCTCTCTCTCTCTCTCTCTCTCTCTCTCTCTCTCTCTCTCTCTCTCTCTCTCTCTCTCTCTCTCTCTCTCTCTCTCTCTCTCTCTCTCTCTCACACACAACACAATAAGCAAAGAAGCCCTAGTAATGAAAATGTATAATAAGTTATCATCTCTGTGTGTAGTGTGTCTCATGTGTGCAGCATGCACTGTTTCAGTCTTTCTGTGTGTGTTTCTGTGCCTTCTCTCTGTCTGTTTTTCTCTTTATTTATTTATTTCTCTCCCTTTGTGCTCTGTCAGGATGGAGTGTCTGCGATGGTTGGTGTTTTATATCCCTCACAAAACTGGTTACACCATTTGGACATATTTTGATTTGCTTACTTTTTTTTAAAACAAAAGGTTTTGTCTTATTACACAGTCGATAGAAGACTTGTTCTGCCTTTTACAACAGCTTTTGTTCTATTGAAAAACACACACACGTTTTTGGTCTTCAAAAAAGCTTTTGTTCTGCTGTATTGCTTTTGTGGGTCTTAGTCAGAGACAGGAGTTACGTATTATAATGTGAAGCCTTGTGCTAAGGATTTGCTTATCAAATCTGTGGGTTTTAAAAAAAGAAAGTGGGGTGGGGGCTAGTGGTCTGGCAGCCTGAGGGAATTAGGGCTGACAACACCAGTGATATTGGCAGGCGGCTCTCGTTGAGTTAAAGGCAGTGGAAAGGAATCCCCAAATAGTCATAAGAACCAAACTGATACGTAATCATGTTTACCTTTATACTTAGCCTCTGTGTGTGTGTGCGTGTGCGGACATTGTCATAGACTGAGGATTCACTTTTCACTCTCTAGGAAATCTATACATTGATTTCTGTACTTGTATTGGTCAGTTTTGTTGACACCTTCAGGTTTATTTTTGCTTCATTATTTTTTTGTTCAATTTGGCTTTGGTTTGTTTATTATTTGTGCTTTTATTAATTTGAACAATTTGATTCATAGTTCTAAAATGTAGTTTGTTAACTTTGTAAAGCGAAAGCAGAAAAGGAGAAAGAGGTAAACGTAAATTATAAATATCCAGAGAATTTGAAATTGAAACTCCTTATCCCCAAAATAGCTACTGTAATATTTAGATTTGAAATAACCATAAAGGCAATATTTAAAAAAAAGAGAAATAAAAAAAACAAATGAATAAGTTGCAAGAAAGTAAAAACAGAACACTGAAATAGTAGATAAAAGCTTTTTTTGGACAAAAATATTTTAGGAACTGCAAAAAGGATGGTTTAAAAGCAGATAGAGCAGGGACCAGTGGTTTGACACCTGTGTTTCACCATACTTTTCTTAAGGGTGTGGAGTGGCATAGAAATAAAAATCATTGTGTGCAGGGCCATCTCAGCATTGCCTCAGAACTAAGGACCGATTTTTATCGGGTGTCAGGCAGGGCATTACCATTGAACTCATCAAACTGACTTTAGGGACATTGTGAAAGAGAGAGAGAGAGAGAGAGAGAGAGAGAGAGAGAGAGAGAGAGAACACTGAACACTGAGAGATTTAATGAATAGGCCTTTGGCCCATTTTGGGAGAGAGAGAGAGAGAGGAAAAAAAAAGACAGAGACTGTCTCAGAGAGAGAGAGAGAGAAAGAACACTGAACACTGAGTGGTTTTAAATAACAAAGAGGCCTTTGGCCCATTATTGAGATAGAGAGAAAGAAAAAGACAGAGACTGAGAGACTGTGTCTCAGAGAGAGAGAGAGAGAGAGAGAGATCTCAGAGAGAGAAAGAGAGGGAGAGAGAGAGAGAGAGAGAACTCTGAACTCTGAAGACTAAATAGATTAAGAAATAAAACAGGCCTTTGGTCCATTGGCAAGAGAGAGAGAGTGTGTGTCTGTGTCTCACATAGAGAGAGAGGGGGGGGGGGGGGGGGGAGAGAGAACTATGAACACTTGAGTTGTTTAACACATGTATAGGCCTTTGGTCCATGTCTAGGGACAGACAGAGAGACAGAGAGAGAGACTCAGAGACCAATTTTGGTAGATGTATTGGCTATGTTTCACTGTTACTTGAAACTGAGTTCTTCATTTCTGATTTGGTTGTATGTTGTGGCTGGGGTTGTTTTCACGACTGTTTTAGTGTTTAAAAATTGTAATATATTGTGTGTTTGTGCAAGTGTGTTTGTGTGTATGTGAATGCGTGCGTGCATGCATGTGTGCACAAACATGTTTTTTTAATGTCCCTTTCCTGACTCAACCCTCTCCTGGTGCAAGTTAAAGTGTTTCTTTTCTCCTGACATGATGGGCCATTCAAGGTTTCCTGCCGGTGTACATTTTGACTGGGGGCTGTTGGAATGGAGACAGGTTAAGGGCCTCATCAGATTTAAAGAGAAAGAAAGAGTGCGGCAGTTATGTCTTCTTCTACTTCTTCTTTTATTTATTTTTTATTACTCTTCACTAGGGAAAGGGCAGTTGGTAGAAAACTGCTTCTTCGTGACAGGACAATCTGTCCCAAAGGTGTGATTTATCTTTTTTTTGTACAGAAGCAGTGAAAGGGTGGGGTGGGGATGGTGGGTGAGCTGGCTACAGTTTGGGGCTGGGGTTGAGGATGGAGATTGTACTTTAGTCACCCCCTCATGTTTACCACCCTCAATCTCTAAGGCTGCTTCTTTCAGTTTTATGAAAATAATCCTAGGCTGATCCTAAACCTATCCCTTTTCCCAAAATGGCAGAATGTTGTCTCTCAGTGAACATTTTCATGACAATTTGAGGGGTGGGACTAAAGTACAAGATAGTTGGAGATTGTTTTTCTTCCTTGTTCCCTGCCATGCTGGACGCTCAGTCTGGTCGGGTGGGTGAAGGGCGCAGTCAACTGCAGCGCTGCAGCAGGACCCCACAGCTAAGTGGTTTCAACAGATCTTTAAATAGTGTCAAAACAACACATAATACACAATTAATACATGTATGTACAAAAAAGAGCGGCAACCAGCTAACGTCGCTTCTAGCATGCTCTTAAACAGCTAAGTCCCAGTGTGCCACAGGCCTGGGTCAGATTTCTTGTCTGAAGAAGTCAAAGGCAGGGTGGCCCTGCAAGGCATGGTCATGTAGTAAGGAAGTCATGGGGGTGGGGGTGTTCCATAGTAATTTATGACATTGTTAGTAGAGTTTCCAAAACAAAAGATATCTTTTTTTTTTTGGTCTTTCTCAATGTCTGTCTGTATTTGTGTCAGCCTTCTCTGTCATCTATGTCTCTCTCTGTGTCATCTATGTCTCTCTCTCTGTCATCTATGTCTCTCTATGTCATCTATGTCTCTCTCTATGTCATCTATGTCTCTCTCTATGTCATCTTATCTAACCTTTTCCTTTGTGTTTTTCTTTTTGTTTCTCTATGCATGTTACTGTCAGTCACTGTCTGTTTGTTTCTCTATGCATGTTACTGTCAGTCACTGTCTGTTTGTTTCTCTGTGTATGTCACTGTCAGTCACTGTCTGTTTGTTTGTCTGTGTATGTTACTGTCAGTCACTGTCTGTTTGTTTCTCTATGCATGTTACTGTCAGTCACTGTCTGTTTGTTTCTCTGTGCATGTTACTGTCAGTCACTGTCTGTTTGTTTCTCTGTGCATGTTACTGTCAGTCACTGTCTGTTTGTTTCTCTGTGCATGTCACTGTCAGTCACTGTCTGTTTGTTTCTCTGTGCATGTTACTGTCAGTCACTGTCTGTTTGTTTCTCTATGCATGTTACTGTCAGTCACTGTCTGTTTGTTTCTCTATGCATGTTACTGTCAGTCACTGTCTGTTTGTTTCTCTATGCATGTTACTGTCAGTCACTGTCTGTTTGTTTCTCTGTGCATGTTACTGTCAGTCACTGTCTGTTTGTTTCTCTGTGCATGTTACTGTCAGTCACTGTCTGTTTGTTTCTCTATGCATGTTACTGTCAGTCACTGTCTGTTTGTTTCTCTGTGCATGTTACTGTCAGTCACTGTCTGTTTGTTTCTCTGTGCATGTTACTGTCAGTCACTGTCTGTTTGTTTCTCTGTGCATGTTACTGTCAGTCACTGTCTGTTTGTTTCTCTGTGCATGTTACTGTCAGTCACTGTCTGTTTGTTTCTCTGTGCATGTTACTGTCAGTCACTGTCTGTTTGTTTCTCTGTGCATGTTACTGTCAGTCACTGTCTGTTTGTTTCTCTGTGCATGTCACTGTCAGTCACTGTCTGTTTGTTTCTCTGTGCATGTCACTGTCAGTCACTGTCTGTTTGTTTCTCTGTGCATGTTACTGTCAGTCACTGTCTGTTTGTTTCTCTATGCATGTTACTGTCAGTCACTGTCTGTTTGTTTCTCTATGCATGTTACTGTCAGTCACTGTCTGTTTGTCTCGTCCATCTATCTCTCTTTCACTCACTCTGTCTAACTTTGTCTCTCTTCCCCTTTTTCTCTCTCTCTTTTTGTCCAATGATTTAATTTTTCATTTAGTTAAAATAAGAAGTTAAGCTATTTTGTAACGTTGATGGGTTGAGTCAGGAGGTAGTTGTGTTTACGTTGTGATGAGTGTTCAAGAGCCGCCCATCTCTGTGTTTCTATTGACATTTCTTGTCATAAGCAGGTTCTTTAGAGACCGTTAAGAACTGTTTAGAATGTAGTTAGACACACATGGGTGCAACTTTTCCTGCTATACAAGGATTTCCTGTTTTTTAATTTTACCAGAAAAGGAAGTTCCTTTAAAAAAAAAAATTGTCAAACAAGATCTTTGTGTGTACTGTATTTTTCAAACACTTTAAAATAAGCATTTGTAAAAATTGTGGAAAAAGCAAACTAAAATACCTTCATAAACCAGTTTTTGCTTCAGCTGCAGGGGGACATTATCCCTGGACAGCCTTTCAGGGTTTTTCATTTTTTGTAGTTGCACCCATGGATATATTTAAATTTGTGTTCATCACCCATATTTTTTAAAATTTGGACATATTTGGTTATGTGACAATTAATTTTGTTGAACTGCAACAACTGTTCTTTTGGCGTGTCTTCTTTTCTGTCTTTGCCATCAGTCATAGCAAATGTACAGATCTTGTCTTTAAGAATAATTTGAGTTTCATTAAAGTGTGTGAGTATGTGTGCACGTACCCAGTACATGTATGCATGTGTGTGTGTGTGTGTGTGTGTGTGTGTGTGTGTGTGTGTGTGTGTGTGTGTGTGCTCTTTTCCAGTATGTGTGTGTTTACTTTTCCGTAGTGTTATGCTCCAGTTCCTCATTCTTTTTCATACTGTGTGTGTGCATACACGCACACTTCCTAAATCAGTCTGTGTGATTCAGTGGAAATAATGAACTGTCGGAAATAATAAAACACAATTAACGGGCGAATGACCACAAACAGTTCTTTCCACATAGCATAGATTGCAAGAGGGAAGGAAATAAAGCCTGTCCTTTCTCTTCTGTTGAGAAATGGAGGGAGAAAGAGAGAGAGTAGACACAGAGAGGAGTGTGACTGTGAGAATGTGGTTGGTGGATTGGGGATGGAAGGTGGGCGAGGGTGGTTTAAGCTTAGAGAAGCATTGTGCAGAGATTGTGATTGTTCTTTGGTTAGTGTAAACCTTGTCACTTGGCTGGCCCATTACACTACTGTACAGGTCCCGAAAGGAAGGATTGGTAAGGATTGGAATTTTCTCTGTGTGGTTCTCTTTGTATTGTTAGCTGAATTGCCATCTTTTTCTTTCTGTGTTGTCTATATTTCATTGTCTGTCTCAGTATCGGTTTCTCTCTCATTTTCGCTCTCCCCCACCTTTTTCTCTCTTTCACGTTCTGTGCCCCCCCCCCCCCCCCCCCCCCCCCCCCCCCCCCCTCACTCTTTGTTTTTTCTGTCTTTGTATCTCTCTCTCTTTGTGTGTCTGTTTTTTCTCTCTCACTCTGTATACGTTTTACGGTTTGTCTGTCTGTCTGAGTCTATAACTCTCTGTCTCTGTCTGTGTTTGTGTCTGTGTATCTGTGTCTATATGTGTATGTGTGTACATGTGTTTGTTTGTAGGTGCTGTTAATGTACATGATTATGTTTGTCTGAATATATGGTTTTTTTTGTTTGTTTCTCTATATAAAACATGATAATCAGTTTTGTATCTTTTCTTTTAAACAGATTGCTTTGCTCAGTCAATGGAGGCTGATGGAGAGGATGTGAATCTTCAGCCATCTGTGAATATTGAGATAACATTTTTTTCTCTGTGGATATGAAAAGAAGCCGTGCAAAAGTTTCAGTCCATGAACAAAAGATGAAACATCCATAAAAACAAAATGATTAAAACAAGTATTTCCGTTTGCAATACAAGACATGGTTCTGGACAGTTGTTCGCTCCATCAATCCTCAACCTTTCCTGAGTTGTTCGTCCCGGCGGACTGAAAACAAAACCGTGGACAAAGATCGCTGTTCATCATCATGTCTGCCTCGTTAACGGAGAACATATCGCGGCGGGGGCTGATGAACCCTGGGATATCTCAGGTGCACAAGGACGTGGCTGACGACCGATACAAAGACCTGCGGCGACCCCGCAAAGTGCGCTTCTTCGTCAACGGAGACCGCTTCTTCAAAGGGAAGAAACTCTACATCACGCCTCACAGGTGAGCATCGTGGCATCCCCACCATAATAAACAAGCCTTAGCCCAGCCCTCCAGAATAGCTGCTGCTTCCTGTACAACTGTCTGCAAATCATTCAGTGGGAAACGACAGGCAGGCAGGCAGGCCATCTTTTACACACTACAAGGCTCTGCATATTTTATAAGGGACACCCTCTGTACTTGAACACAAATCTGATTTTGTAATCTATAGTGTTACTTTGTAAATTATAAGTAACATAATATGTTATATGTTATCCTTTTTTTTAACTTTTTAGTGACAGGGTTTTGTTTCTGTGAACTTTGAGCGTCTCCCACCTTGAGAGCGCATCTCGCTAGTGTTTTGCCATCTTCTTTTTTGGGTGGTTGGGGGTGGGGAATGACTTGGTAAATCTAGCTAAAGATGTGTTTGGTTCATGCCAGCTGTGGAACTCTCCCCGTTGTTATCGGCTTTTTCCTGCAGTGGGTTTTGTGTGTATGTAAAGCGCACAAGTCAGACATGCTTTCAATCCTCAACCAAAGGTGTAGGGGTCTCTCAGTCATGGAACACTGTATGGCTTTATAGTGGGTAAACTAGGGTACCTAGCAAAGTGACTGCTGTTGGGCAGGTACTTCAACTTCAACGACCTGCTGAAAACTGTATGGCTTTATAGTGGGTAAACTAGGGTACCTAGCAAAGTGACTGCTGTTGGGCAGGTACTTCAACTTCAACGACCTGCTGAACGACCTGACGGGCAAGCTGCCTTCCAGCCTCAACCTGCCATACGGGGTGCGGCAGATCTTCACGCCGGTGGGGGGCAGGCGGGTGTCGGACATCGAGGACCTCCAGGACGGGGAGACCTACGTGTGCGCCGGCTTCGAGGGATTCAAGGTCATCAAGTACGGCCGCAAGGAGCTGGAGCCGTGGTCCGTCGCCAAAACAGGTATGTCGGGTGATGCACATTTTATGTTAGTAATCTTCATTCATAATAAAAATCTATTTTTTTTACTCACATCCACATCCATTAACATTAATACAGTGTTCATTTTAGTATTCAACTTTAATGCTTCCTCATTCATAGCAATAATCATGTGTTCACTCACATTTACGTCTATTAAGTTAACAATTTAATACACATGTTATCAAAATGTCATAATGTAAGAATAAATCATCATAGAGATTATTAAAGGGAAAGGTAATAAGGACAGATTTGTTTTAGCAGTGCCCACTGAACGGTGGATGTATTGTAATTGTTCTTGTCTGTTGCTTGTTCATATCTCATGAAGCACTGCTCAGAGTCACATCGCAGTGTCAATTGTGTTGCACATATGTGTGCGTCCCCTGCACTCAACGCACAGTTTTTGGAACATATGTTTTAAAACTATGTATAATGAACTAAGTTATAAGGAAGAGAGACCTCTAAAAAGTGAGACATACTTTGCGCGCTGATTCCGACCCCCTGATTTTGAAGATAGAATTAACAATGCACACAAATGATATTTTGTTGTTGTTTTTATTTAGCCCCTCAACTCAACTCAACTTTTATTTTGTCCTCATAAAAACAAGGATAATTTTCTTGCGGACACGTCAAATATATACACAAGAAACCAAACAATTTATAAAAAAACTAAATAAATTGTAATTACATGCTTTAAAAGTTCCTTTCACATTTCACACGCCCCGCTCACTTCAACAACTGCACACCCGCTTGCGCGCTCGCTTTCATACAACCATCCACCCTTCCCACCAATATCCCATCTCATCACAGCACTTTGGCAATAAAACATAGACCCTATTTGAACAATCAAACCAAAGCATCTCTCTCTCTCTCTCTCTCTGACTCTCTCCCCCTCTCTCCCCTCCCCTGTCCCTCCCTCCTCCCTCCCCTCTCCTCTTCTCTCTCCATCCCCTCCCCCCGTCTCTCCCTCACCCTCTCCCACCATCTACCCCCTCTCTCCAAACCCACCCTTCTCCTCCGCAATAATACAATGGCCCAAATGAATAACATTGTACGTACACATGCCTAATAAAAGATAACAGAATGAAACATTAGTTAGACTAAAAGCAATCACAGGCATCAATACATTTGTCGGCATAAAACACAGCAGAAAGGCTAAATACAAACTCAATTAAATACAAAATATAAGAGAATACATTATGTATAAAATCATTAACCACTTTTCCACCTGTACACTGAAGTCCCCCCCACACCCTAACCCTTAACACACACACACACACACACACACACACACACACACACACACACACACACATTAAAATTGAGCATATGACTAATAAAAAATGAAAATGACTTTAAAATAAATAAGTAAAATACAAAAGCACATCCACACAAATCAATATATAAGAGCATAAATAAAAAAGATTTTAAACTGAATTAAAATTTTGTTTAAATTGTCAACTAGGCCTAGCCTACCACAGTACATGCATTGGGTCAAGTGAGCACATGTAGGCTACATAAATACACATCATGCACCTAAACTTACAACACACCCCACACGACACACCCCAGCACACACACACGTACACACACACACACACACACACACACACACACATGTACCCTCACGTGCTCGCGTGCTCTCTCTCTCTCTCTCTCTCTCTCTCTCTCTCTCTCTCTCTCTCTCTCACTTTCTCACACATACACACACACACACACACACACACACACACACACACACACACACACACACACACACACACTCACATATAAACAGGGGCGCATGCATACACACACGCATGCACATAGGCACGCACACATACATACACTCACGCATACACACACACGCATGCACGCACGCATGCACACACACGCGCGCGCGGAGCTGGGTTCAAGCTGGGTGGTTGCGCCTTTCACAGGGCAGCGTTGAAGAGGCGCACAGCGGTGGGCAGAAATGAATTCTGCAGGCGGCTGGTCCTCGCCTTGAGGCGCCGAGAGCTGTCCCTGCACAAACTACTGCCTACTTAGTGTTGCAGTGGAGAATTGCGAGTGTTCCTATGTATTGTTTGTTTGTCTGAGTGGACTCAAGCAGTAGCATAAGAACATCAGATTTGTTTTTGGTTTGTGTGGGGTGTGTGGTTGGTTGATATGGTTTTAGGTGTTTTTTCTTTACAATTTGTTTTCAAAATTTGTTACATGTATTTTCTTCTCTATTTTTAGACACAAAGATTTCCATATTTTTCAGACTATATAACCCCCCCCAAATTTGACACAAAAATCAGATTTTGTTATTCTATTTTCTTACTATTTTAGTAGTCATATTACAAGGTGCAGGGGTCTCAGTCTGGGGGAAAAGGTATCAGCGTATAGTCCGACAAATATGGTAACAAGCTTACAGGGGACATTCATGGAGAAACCAAGCAGCTTTGGCCTTGGCCTGCAATGCTTCAGTGAGGTTTCTTTTTTTCTGTTGTTATTTTCATTATCAGTATACCAGGTAATTTTTGTTATTAAAGGGAGGGAGAGAGAGAGAGATGTTCATTATCTCTTGATTGTGTTTATTAAAGGGAGAGTAGGAGAGAAAAAAAAAAAGTTATTACTAAACTCATAATGATATCATTGTTTACAATCATCATTGTCATCCTCATCCTCATTATTAACATCACCCTCTTCAAAATCATCATCATCGTCATTATCATCAACATCACGATTATCATCATTTCACCCTAACCCGCACATGTGTCGTTACAGTGCGTCTGGCTCAGCTGCAGGATGAAAACGTCCCCTCAGAGGCCGGTGGCAGCTACAAGTACCGCGGCTTCGCCCCCACCAACGCCTTCCACCCCGGCCGCTACTACCGGTCCAACGCTGCCCAGGCCAACATCAACCGCCGCTGGCCCGGCACCTTCGGCAAGACAGGGGGGCTGCTGGGAGCTCCCGGGGAAGCCGCCCCCATCAAACCCAAAGTCATCACCATCGTGCGTAATGGAGCGCGGCCACGCGACACCGTCAAGATCCTCCTCAACCGCCGGAGCATCCAGTCCTACGAACAACTCGTGGGGGACATTTCTGAGGCCTTCGGTCCAAAGTGGAAAAGTAATAGAGTTCAGAAATTGTACACGGTTCGAGGTAGAGAGGTTCAGGGAGTGTCAGACTTTTTCCGCGATGACGATTGTTTTATCGCTGTGGGGAACGAGCGGTTGAGTGACAACGATGTGGCGGATCTGATGGAAGAGGTGTTCCCTGACAGCGCCTACGCCAAAATGCTGCTGAAAGAGTGGGAGAAGCAGCGGAAGAAGGACAAGAAAAACGCCGCTGCTGCCGCCAAGGAGAGTGAAGATAAGAAAGACAGCGGGTTTGTGGAGGGAAGCGGGGATAATGCTCACCAGGATTTTGACGCTCAGTCGACGCACCGCTCACAGCGTCACACCCATCGCAGTAAAAAGGCCGCCCCCAGCGAACGCAGCTCGGATGCAGGGTCTCCTCAAGGATACTACTTCTTGTCGAAACTGGAGCGCGAACGCAAGCATGCGGCCAACGACGAGCGGGACAAAGCGCGCAGACGCCAGAACCGCCTGGCGGAGCGAGAGAAGAAAGCCTTGGAGGAGGAGCGCCAGCGACGAGGATTAGCTCCCCTTAACCCGCTCCGACCGCTAGACGACATCCGGCGCCGAGACCCTAAAGACAAGGAAGAGCTGCGCAGACAGAAGGAGGAGGAGGCCATCAAGAAGATCGAGAGAGAGAAGGAGGCAGAGAGAATCAAGCAGGAGAAGGAAGATCGAGAACAGGCTGAACGGGCCGCTCGAGAACGGATGGCGGCCGCTGAAAAGGCGGAGAAGGAAAAGCAAGAGAAGGAACAGAAGAAAGCGAAGGAAGAGAAAGCCACCGAAGAACCAAAGAAAGAGGAAGATAACAAAGACAAAAACAGTAAAATGGAGGTGGAGAAACCGGGTGAACCAGACATCACCACCACAACCCAACCAGACAAAGCCACCGCAGCGGAGGACAAAAACAGCGTGAAACAAGAGAAACCCGACAAGAAGCGCAAGAAAGGAGAGAAAGACAACGGCGAGAAAAACACCAGCCGCAAGGTCAAGGCCAAGGTCATCCGACGCAGCAAGGCGGAGCGGCAGGTCAGCAGTGACAGTTTCGTCACGGAGCGTTATGATCTGGGCCGCGCCCTGGGCGACGGCAATTTTGCAGTGGTGAAAACTTCGGTGCAGAAATCCACGGGGCAGGAGTTTGCCATGAAGGTGATCGACAAGCCCAAGCTGAAGGGGAAAGAGCACATGGTGGAGAATGAGATCGACATCCTGAAGGACTGTAATCACCCCAACATCGTGAAGCTGTACGAAGAGTACGAGACCAAGGACAAGATCTACCTGGTGATGGAACTGGTTAAGGTCAGTTGCTGGATGTGGGGGGTGGTGGAAGGGTCGGGTGGGAGATGAGTGTGTGAGACTCTCAGAGAAAGAGAGAAAGAGTGTGTGGAAGTGTATCTGTGTGTAGTTGTGTCACCTATGTGTGTGTGCATGTTTGTGTGTGTGCATGTTTGTGTGTGTATGTCTGTCTGTTTGTCACTCTGTGTGTACCAGTATGTATGTGTTTGTGAGTATGTTACTGTGTGTGTATGTTTACCATCCGCGATCGAAGAGAGCGAAGCTGGTAATGTTTTCAGTGGATTCTGTTCTTGCCTGACTGACTATCTTTTTTTTATTAATTTTAGTATCTATCTATCTATCTGACTATGTTAACACAATAACGTTTGAACGGAGGGACCTACCTGGATGCTCAAAGTTTGCTTGCGGATAGGTAATAATAATAATGATAATAATAGTGAATCATTTATATAGCGCACTTCTCCACCAAATGTGGAGCTCTATGCGCTTAACTGTTAAGCAAGAAATTACAACAAACGACAAAACCGTAGCAGCTCACGACAAAATAAAGCTTTATACTACGGAGCTACGGCAACCTTAACATTGCTATGGACAAAAAACGCATGCACGCACGCATTTTATTTTTGCTTATGCCGTTCCAAGTTTTGTCTGTTTCTAATAGCAGACGTTGAATCACGCGCGATAACAGTATGTCACTAAAGGTTTTTATGTAAAGTGACTGCGCATGCGTTCTTGAGACTTTCTTGAAAAAAATGGCAAGGACTCCATATGGCAGTAGCGATTGGGGAGATGTTTCAAACTGAAAAAAACTCAGAACCCAAACCAGTTCGAAAACGAAAATCATCTGGCACACCATCTTGTTCTAAGAAAAAACATCGAATTTTGCATGCACAAGGTACTAAAATAGCTTACACGGAGGAGTGGCCTTGCATCGTCAGAAGTCGACTGGTGCGAAAATGCTCACTGAACACCTCTGCCATGCGGACTTCTCTAGGACGCTCAAATTTTGATGCGGATAGGTCAACAGATATCAATAGGCCGAAACATAAACAGTACGTTCAAAGGTCAGGTCAAGAGAACAAATCGATTGCCGAGCGTTTGTGGATGATAACGTTCAAACATTATGAATTTGCCATGCTACTGACACTCAATTGATCTTGTGGCTATCTAGACCAAGAAAAATCCAAGTAGATCAAAGGTCAAGGTCACTGTTAAGCAAGAAATTCAACAAAAACAAAACAAATAAAGCGCTCAACGCTCTAGTTGTGCATGCATGGGTTTGTGCATCTTGTTTGTATACACATCTTGCAGTCGTAGACAGACAAGACAGGCAGACTGACAACGCAAGAACCAAAGCCAAAACATAACATTCTCGACACTGGGGGCCCAGGACAGCGGCAATAATCCCCTAATACTGGTCTATTTTGTTATTCTGTTTGACTAATGTTCGTTCTTCACTTGTGATTACATAATAATAATGAGCGTTTTTATGCGCTTATTTGAAGCTCTAACGATTGCAATAACTGAATAATGGCGAAATAAATCGTGGTAAGGAGTTCCAAACTGAAGAGACGTAACTCAGAATATCTAGGCCAGCTTCGATGTGTTGGTCTAGGTCAGGTGATCAAGGTCACTGGATCTTCGAAGCTTTGCATGCAACAATTTGCAAAGATAATTGGCCAAATTCATTAAAAAACAAGCGCGTCAAAGGTCAAGGTCACTGGACCACTGAAAATGCTCCCCGAACACCTGGCACGATAAACGGAGGGACCTAGGACGCTCAAACTTTGCATGCGGATAGGTACTAAAGATATCTAGGCCAAGTTAAAAAATGAAGGTCAAAGGTCAAGGTCACTGGACCCAAAGATGCTGCCGAGCACCTGGCATGATAATGTTCAAACGACATGAACACGCAGGTACCTAGGACACTCACATTTATCTTGTGGATATCTAGACCAAGATTCGAAAATCAATGTATCCTACTTATCAAAGGTCAAAAGGTCACTGGACCCAAAAATGCTGCCGCGCGGCTGGTGGTCTAGCGTCTCAACGCTCTAGTTGTGCATGCATGGGTTTGTGCATCTTGTTTGTATATCATCTTGAGTCGTAGACAGACAAGACAGGCAGACTGACAACGCAAGAACCAAAGCCAAAACATAACATTCTCGACACTGGGGGCCCAGGACAGCGGCAATAATCCCCTGTAACTGGTCTATTTTGTTATTCTGTTTGACTATGTTCGTTCTTCACTTGTATTACATAATAATAATGAGCATTTTTATGCGCTTATTCTTAAAGAAGCTCTAAGCTATTGCAATAAATGAATAATAAACGAATAAATCGCCGTCCGCATGCAAAAGAGACGTAAGTCAAAATTGCTAAGCTTCGATGTGTTGAACTCCCCAGCTGATCCAGACAAGCTGCATCATCTAACAGAGCTGTAAAACAACAATTTGCAAAGATAAAACACCAGTGGTGACTCTACATTAACAAATAAATGACGTAATTTGACCTGAAATGACCGAAATATTGAGTTTTCCATTCTTCAAGTGAAGTGATCTTTCGACTTGCATCTCTTTTGCATGCAGACGGCGAAATAAATAACCCCAAAAGCAGTAGAAATATACGATTGTCAAAAATTGTTTGACACACACACACACGAAATGGGTAACCCAAAAAGCAGTAGAAATATATGACTGTCAAAAATTGTTTCATACACACGCACGCATGCCACATGCATGCACGCACTCACACACACACACACACACACACACACAATTATTTGCCAGTCTGTCATTTCCGACTATGACGGTCAGATAGCAAAAGAAGCAGCTACTATTCTAGAGGCTGGGCTAGAATTTGTTTATAGTGGAGATGCCTCACCCAGGGTACATCCCCACTCTCATCCAATTTTAAGGATTAAGCGTTGATGAAGGTCCCCAAAGGCTGAGCCATCCCTTTCGCAGCAGCGCTAGAGCCAGTGCAAGGGCCCTCTTGTTTGAGAGTCAGACTTTCACAAAAGACTAAGCTGTAGAATGATTTTCCAGTTGTGTAGAAAATCATTTATTGAAGAGGTTTCACTGTACTGTTGGCCCCTACTGAAGGCTGAGTGAACCAGTGACAAAAGCCGTTTGAGTAGAGGACCCAACATCCAACACCAATACCTCCAGACATACAGCTACAATGCACGCGTGCCCCACCTGGCCATACTGCCTGAGTACCCTAATCCGGGGATTAAGGGATCTGGGCCAATTTGTAGGCTGTTTGCCTGGCTTATGGCCATACACTAATTGCTGCCTATACAGGGGGCCTGCTGGGGGGAATGGGGAAGGGAGGAGGGAGAGGGGTGGGCAGAGTGAAACTGAAAGAGACTGGTGTAGTTTGATTTCCACCCCAACACTGACAGTGACTGGCCTATCTTATGTTAGCTAGTGGAGGGAAAAGGTTTGGCTAACTTGTAGTTTAGACACCCCAACATCCAGTGACTGGTCTATCTTATGTTAGCTAGTGAGGGGGAAAAGTTTGGCTAACTTGTAATTTAGACACCCACACCCACCCCACTCACCCCACTGGTGATGGTTATAATGATATGATGATACTATTGATAGTGATGAAAATGATGATGATGAACGATAATGACAAAGATGATGATGTTGTTGATTGTGATGAAGATGATTACAGTGGTGATGATGACAATAAGGATGATGATTATATCAATAACTACCATGACAATGACTTAGACAACAACTATCATTGGAAAAGATTTTCCCAGATTCAATAGCTAACTTAACAATGAATATTTATTGCTGATGTCCAGGGGGGTGACTTGTTTGACGCCATCACGCACAGTGTGAAGTTTGGTGAGATGGATTCAGCCAGTATGGTGAAAGACATGTGCAATGCACTGTACTACCTCCACTCACGATCCATAGTGCATCGCGACCTCAAGCCAGAAAACCTCTTGGTAAGAATGCTGTATTGTTTAATATTATTAATGTTATGTTAAATTTGTTGAGGTTGATTTGGTCAGTATGGTGTGAGACATGTGCAAGGCACTGTACTATCTCCACTCATGACACATAGTGCATTGCAACCTCAAGCCAGAAAAAACTCCTAGTATTAAGTAAGAACACCATGTTGTTCAATGTTTAACTCACTCTGAACGAATGAGCCGGATCCTGCTCATGAGTTTTCAAAAGGTTTTGATTTCTGGCATGTAACCAGCTTTCAAGAGCCGATGCATTGTAATCTATTTTTAGTTTGCTTTGACCTTTCGTCTCTTGAAATCAACCAATCATTGCAGACTTTACTTTCAGTTTTGGCTGTAGGTGGGGGGAGGGGGGAGGGGGATAAGAGATCGGAATGTAGTACTGGTCCGTAGTTTTCACCAATCACCGGCTGGGAAATGACCTTCACCAGACACGTTCAGACTATTTATCGCCTGTGCGTGCGCACGGTCACTCACACGCTGTTTGCAATTCACCCGAGCGAGTGCCATATTCTCTCTGCACACAACTCAAGTTCCAAAATGGCGGACAATCAAAACATCTGCATGAAAGTGGTTTCGAAAATGACGAACCGAAAAAACCCCGAGCATTTAGACACATCACCAAAGTTTCCAACAGAGTTTGGTTTCACTTTACCAAAGGCCGAGCACTTTGGTATCTACACATAAGAATGCAAAACAGCATTTTCTAGGGTAAGCGGCTGTTTTTTTGGTCATTCTTGATCTTTTTTTCTAAACGAAGTCGGATGTCAGGACAGATGAATAAGAGCGTTTGAGCGTTTTAGTCATTGAGGTGGCATAGAAGATATTTAATGTGTTGTACCTGTATTTTTACCTGTAGCAATACCTTGGGTGTTGCCTGTTGTGTTACAGGTGCATCGTAACAAGGACGGCAGCATCAGTCTCAAGCTGGCTGACTTTGGTTTAGCCATGGAGGTGACAGAGAACATCTTCACTGTGTGCGGGACTCCCACCTATGTTGCCCCAGAAATACTCACTGAAAGTGGTGAGTCTGCGTTCACTATTCCTATAGTAGTAGTATGTTTTAACGAGTGTGAGTGTGCTTGTGCCCACGGCCGCTCATCCGAGCAGATGTGTGTGCGTGCTGCGTGGGTATGTGTGCTTATATGTGTATTTAAGAGCCTGTGACACAGGTCGTTGAGCTTACACCATGTGCAGTTGTGAAGAAAATTAAACATTGTTATAAAACCTTTAAGTTTTTTTGTGTTGTTCATTGTAGTAAATGATAAAATGAGAAATACATATAACATGTTCACACTTTCGTGTTTCAACGTGCCTTTAAATTGAAGTAAAAAACTGATTACTCTGGGTTTTTTCACTTGCAAAAATGGAGCCAATAAGCATGTCAAGTTCAATAAATAATTTTGAAAATCAAAAGCAACTGATTTGGCTGAAGTTATAAGACTTATTATTATCCTAATTATTGTCATTGGGGGATTAGGGAGGTGGGGTGGGGGCAAAGGGGGACATGACATTGTATCAGTGGGGGTAGGATTAGGGAGGTGGGGGGGGCAAGGGGGACATGATTAGTGGGAGGTAGGGAGGTGGGGGCAAAGGGGGACATGACATTGTATCAGTGGGTAGGATTAGGGAGGTGGGGTGGGGGCAAAGGGGGACATGACATTGTATCAGTGGGTAGGGTAGTCCTAGGGACTGGTGGGGTGGGGGCAAAGGCCCCCACCCCACCTCCCTAATCCTATCCACCTCCCTAATCCTACCCACCTCCCTGATACATTGTATGTCAGTGCCCCCACCCCAGGATCCTAGGGAGGTGGGGTGGAATCCACCCCACCTCCCCACTGATACAATGTCATGTCCCCCTTTGCCCCCACCCCACCTCCCTAATCCTATCCACCTCCCTAATCCTCTGATACAATGTTATGTCCCTCTTTGCCCCCACCCCACCTCCCTAAACCCACCTCCCTAATCCTACCCACTGATACAATGTCATGTCCCCCTTTGCCCCCACCCCACCTCCCTAATCCTATCCACCTCCCTAATCCTCTGATACAATGTTATGTCCCTCTTTGCCCCCAGTGACAATGATTAGGATAATGATGATTACGATAACAATGTCAATGATGGTGGTGATGATGATGATTATATCATTATAATAATGATTATTATAACTGTGGTCACGATGGAGATGATGAGGATGATAATCAGTGACAATAATGATGAAGATAATGACAATGATAAAATAATGAAGAATGATGATGGTTATCATGACAGTGACAATGATGACAATAACAGTGACAATGATAAGGACAGTAACAGTGACAATGATAAGGACAATAACAGTAACAATGATGGTAACGATGACGAACAACCTTCCTTGGTGTTGCACAGGTTATGGGCTGGAAGTGGATATGTGGGCAGTAGGGGTGATAACCTACATTCTGCTGTGTGGATTCCCTCCCTTCCGCAGCCCCGATCGTAACCAGACGGAGCTGTTTGAGTTCATCAAGGCTGGGGAGTATGAGTTTCTCTCCCCTTATTGGGACAGCGTGTCTGACAGTGAGTCTGTTTAGTGATGTTTAGGGATTAGAGGGGAAGAGGGGGGGGGAGAGATAGAGAAAGGTGGGGAGAGACAGAGGGAGTGCGTACTTGTGTGTGTGCGCATGCATCCATGTGTGTGTGTGTGTGTGTTTCTGTGTATGTGTGCGACCTGTGAGGAATGAATGAATTTTTGTGTGATTTATTTAAATTATGTTGCTTGATATTATTGATTTATATATATTTACTTATTTTGTAAGCGCTTAGGGTTTTGTTTTAAGATTAAGCGCGCTAAATACTTATTATTATGTTTAACCCCTTCGCTGCCGAGCCCGGTTCTGGTTCCGGGGCAACTATTTGCCAAGCTGTTTAAGGTTGCCGAGTCTATCGCAAAACTTTCTAAATAAAAGTGCATACAACCCATACTTTTCTGAACACACATGGAGATGATACTTGTTGGTGTGGGCCAAGGGATACAGAGCCCTTTATGGTGATGATGCTTGTTGGTGTGGGCCGAGGGATACAGAGCCCTTTATGGTGATGATGCTTGTTGGTGTGGGCCAAGGGATACAGAGCCCTTTATGGTGATGATGCTTGTTGGTGTGGGCCAAGGGATACAGAGCCCTTTATGGTGATGATGCTTGTTGGTGTGGGCCGAGGGATACAGAGCCCTTTATGGTGATGATGCTTGTTGGTGTGGGCCGAGGGATACAGAGCCCTTTATGGTGATGATGCTTGTTGGTGTGGGCCAAGGGATACAGAGCCCTTTATGGTGATGATGCTTGTTGGTGTGGGCCGAGGGATACAGAGCCCTTTATGGTGATGATGCTTGTTGGTGTGGGCCGAGGGATACAGAGCCCTTTATGGTGATCAGGGGGCAATTACTATTAAAAATAAATGTATAAAACTGTTAAAAATTGGGGGAAAGAGGATTTACTCCACCCCCGCCCTCTCAATATTTGATTTCTGCGTTGACTTTTCTCTGAATTCAGATAGTTATCTGAAAAGTAACAGCCTTTCTGTTGTTTTTCTCCCTCTCTCCCTCAAGGTGCCAAGGACCTAATCCGGCGCCTCCTGGTGGTGGACAAGGGCAAGCGCTTCACGGCCATCGATGTGCTGAGCCACCCCTGGGTGGTGTGCGGGGGAAACAGCCGCCAGCCACTACCCGGGGTGGCCAACCTGGGTACCTACTGCAAGGAGGTGAAGAAAGACCTGGAGCAGCAGGCCAAGCACAACTACGACAGCTACCAGAAACTGAAGAAGGAGAAGAAGGCGCAGGAACAATGACAGCTACCAGAAAGTGAAGAAGGCGCAAGAACAATGACAGCTACCAGAAAGTGAAGAAGGCGCAGGAACAATGACAGCTACCAGAAAGTGAAGAAGGCGCAGGAACAATGACAGCTACCAGAAAGTGAAGAAGGAGAAGAAGGCGCAGGAACAATGACAGCTACCAGAAAGTGAAGAAGGAGAAGAAGGCGCAGGAACAATGACAGTTACCAGAAAGTGA
Organism: Phymorhynchus buccinoides; assembly: GCA_017654935.2. NCBI lineage: Eukaryota > Metazoa > Mollusca > Gastropoda > Neogastropoda > Raphitomidae > Phymorhynchus > Phymorhynchus buccinoides. The sequence goes on from CM065703.1 coordinate 25,731,884, forward strand.
AGAAGGCGCAGGAACAATGACAGCTACCAGAAAATGAAGAAGGAGAAGAAGGCGCAGGAACAATGACAGCTACCAGAAAGTGAAGAAGGCGCAGGAACAATGACAGCTACCAGAAAGTGAAGAAGGAGAAGAAGGCGCAGGAACAATGACAGCTACCAGAAAGTGAAGAAGGAGAAGGCGCAGGAACAATGACAGCTACCAGAAAGTGAAGAAGGCGCAGGAACAATGACAGCTACCAGAAAGTGAAGAAGGAGAAGAAGGCGCAGGAACAATGACAGCTACCAGAAAGTGAAGAAGGCGCAGGAACAATGACAGCTACCAGAAAGTGAAGAAGGAGAAGAAGGCGCAGGAACAATGACAGCTACCAGAAAGTGAAGAAGGCGCAGGAACAATGACAGCTACCAGAAAGTGAAGAAGGAGAAGGCGCAGGAACAATGACAGCTACCAGAAAGTGAAGAAGGCGCAGGAACAATGACAGCTACCAGAAAGTGAAGAAGGAGAAGAAGGCGCAGGAACAATGACAGCTACCAGAAAGTGAAGAAGGCGCAGGAACAATGACAGCTACCAGAAAGTGAAGAAGGCGCAGGAACAATGAGAGCTACCAGAAAGTGAAGAAGGAGAAGAAGGCGCAGGAACAATGACAGCTACCAGAAACTGAAGAAGGCGCAGGAACAGTGAGAGCTACCAGAAACTGAAGAAGGAGCAGGAACAGTGAGAGCTACCAGAAACTGAAGAAGGCGCAGGAACAGTGAGAGCTACCAGAAACTGAAGAAGGTGCAGGAACAGTGAGAGCTACCAGAAACTGAAGAAGGAACAGTGAGAGCTACCAGAAACTGAAGAAGGAGAAGGAACAGTGAGAGCTACCAGAAACTGAAGAAGGAGAAGGAACAGTGAGAGCTACCAGAAACTGAAAGAAGGAACAGTGAGAGCTACCAGAAACTGAAGAAGGAACAGTGAGAGCTACCAGAAACTGAAGGAGAAGGAACAGTGAGAGCTACCAGAAACTGAAGAAGGAACAGTGAGAGCTACCAGAAACTGAAGAACAGTGAAGGAACTGAAGAAGGAACAGTGAGAGCTACCAGAAACTGAAGAAGGAACAGTGAGAGCTACCAGAAACTGAAGAAGGAACAGTGACAGCTACCAGAAACTGAAGAAGGAACAGTGACAGCTACCAGAAACTGAAGAACGTGAAGGAACAATGACAGCTACCAGAAACTGTTACCAAAAACAATTTCCATAACTAATAACAAATAACCAACGTCAGAACTTTTGTTCAACGGGGGGGGGGCTAATCTGTTCCATGCCTTATATTTCTTCTTCTTTTTCACCCATTCTTCGAGCACGGCTTGCTCTTCAGACACCATTTTGGAAGTGATGACGTCGGGAGGAGGAGAAGGCGCGAAATGATGATCGTGCCATTTAAAGACAGCATGCCGAGTTTTTATTCGATTTTCGATTGTTTTTTTTTTTAGGCGGAGAATTTTTTTTTAGGCGGAGATTGGTCGATTTCGGAAAAAAAATAGGCGGAGAAAACGGAGAAAACGGAGATGTTTTCATGCCTGATGAGAGCTACCAGAAACTGAAGAAGGAGAAGGAACAGTGAGAGCTACCAGAAACTGTAGTGTAGAAGAAGGTGAAGGAACAATAGTGGAAAGTGTTGCACTTGCAACAAATACAGCGTCGCTGAAAGAAGTTCTGCCAGCGTGACTATTACAATCAGCTACCAGAAACTGAAGAAGAGAAGGAACTGCAGGAAAAAAATAAAATAAAGGATGAATTAATGAATAGTATAGGTTGCGTTATGATGATCGCTACAGAGTTTGCTAAACAAAAGAAACTGCATTGTGAATTTGTTTGTTTTAAAGGCAAGTTAAGCTGCAGTGCATTCATATATTTATGGCTGGAGGAAAAAAAGAATGTGAAAGTGACCAGTGGTGTCCTGTACATGAATTATGCGAACAGGCTCCAAAGTGACTGCGGCAATGAAATAAAATAATAATAAATAAATCTTCTATAGCGCTATTCTCCTGACACAGCAGGACTCACTGCACTTTACATGGGGAAAATTTTTTTATTTAGAAAAAAAAAATCACTTTATCGCACTCACACAACTCACATTTAAAATACCTGCAACCAACACAAATTATTTATAAGGTTGACTGACAGTGAAGGGACAGACAGAAGTAAACAGAGATATTTTCTGAAAAGATGCGTCTTCAGGCCAGTTTCGAAAGAAGACAGAGATGGAGAGCTGCTGAGAAAGAAAGGGAGATTGTTCCAGATGTGTGGTGCTTGGAAACGAAAATATCTGTTTTGTACTTGGTGACCGGTTTGCAGAGAAGTTTTAGGTTGCTTGATCTGAAGTTACGTTCTGGTATATAGGCAGAAACAGCAAGTTGAGTAGCAGCTTCAACTGAGAGATATGAACGAATAGAACTTAGTCTTTTAAGATGGTAGAAAGTTGACCGACAGACAGAAGAAATATGCTGATCAAAAGAAAGTGTTTCATCCAGGCAGACACCCAGATACATATACTTTACTGATTTCTGAAAAGGTACAGAATCATTTGACAAGGTCAAAGGATCACGCTTTATCGCCGACAGGCGATTGCGATTCCCAACAGCTAAAAGCTCAGTCTTGTTCTCATTTAACCTTAGTCTGTTTTTATCCATCCAGGATTTGATATCAGACAATGTTCTGTTCGACGGGAAAGCAAAGGAAAATCTGAAACAGGAGCAGGCTTATGGATTTCAGTGTCATCAGCAAATTTGTGATAGTCAAAGTTATTTCTTTGTATGTCATCAGAAAGTGGCTGGGTATACAGAGTGAAGAGAATGGGGCCTAACACTGACCCCTGTGGAACACCACAACATAGCTGTGAGGGCTTGGAGGACAAACCATTGACAACAACGGATTGTGAACGTCCAGACAGATAGGAGAACACCACAACATAGCTGTGAGGGCTTGGAGGACAAACCATTGAACCAGTCCAGACAGATAGGAGATGAACCAGTCTAAAGCAGTAGATCTGATACCGAAAGAAGAGGACAGGCGTTCAAGGAGAATGGTATGGTCAATGGTGTCAAAGGCAGACGATAGATCCAGAAAGGCGACAACAGACGCAAGGTTCTGATCCATGCTTGAAAGGAGGGAATCTGTGACAGCCAACAGGGCTGTTTCAGTGCTATGACACATGCGATATGCAGATTGCCTTGACTCAAGAAAACCATTATCCTGAGGATGTTGCAGCGTCTCCTCAAGATAGTTGCATCCTAAAAACTTAACATGGAGCATTCCCCATGAAGTTTTGGTGTCAGGGCTACGGTCTGACAGAATGATGTGCGTGTGAGTGTGTGAGGGAATGTTGAATGCGCAGCTTGCCAGTTATAGCACCTAGTACAATTGTGTGCAGAACATTGATTACAGTAGTCATGTTTTCAGTAACTTGGGTTAGTTGTTTGTAAAAGTAACTTGGTTATTGATATTGGTGGTATGTACTTTAACTCTCTCTACACCAGAGTACGCTATAGCGTACATGCCTCGCACAACCATTCAACACAAGGCGGGTTTGCATCATTACATAAAAATTATTTTTAAAAGAGTGCTTAACTAATAACAGTACATTTTTGAAAATTTGTTGCATTATTTATAATAATAAAAGATAACATCTGTTACAGTTCCAAAGTAATTTTTTTATTACTAGCCGATTAATGACGTTTTGCAGAAAAGCATGACAAAGAAGACAAAGAGAGGGGTAGTGACTCGTTTTCATTCATTGCGTTCTTAAAATAGACTTGAAGTCATTTCATTGGTTGAAAACTATTAAGGGACCGTAGAGGAATACTTTGATACCAGTTTGGGTTGCATGGGTTCGCTGAGTTGCGCAGTGTGAATGTTTAAACACGATGTACGCTGTAGCGTACTCTCGTGTTGAAAGGTTGTGAAAGGAAGCAATTGGCCAGTGTTGAATGAGTTCAATCCATTCCATGTTTTTCTCTGTGATGTATTTATTTGGCACAACTGTGATATGAATCATTTGCGATGTAATTTTTTGCTTTTGCATTTTGATAAATTTTGTTTAAAATGTATAACTTGTTTTCATAGCATACTCATGTTAAATATCAAATCATTTCCCCTATAAGAATGCACTTTTTCTGAATGTTTATTGACAGTTTGTTCCAAATGCTTTAATTCTTCTAATGCCATGTATTTTTTATTTTACGTTCTTGGTTGTCCGTTGCATCTGAACCGACAAAAGGGAAGTAACTATTTTTTTCTGAGTGTGCATGTGTTGCTTCAATGGTAGAAACAGTGATATAAGCTCTAAAAGCAAACACATGGCAGGGTGCTTGGCAGTGAATGTCTGCATTTGGTGGGAGTGTAGAAAGATGTTTGGCGCGAATGTATTCGCCCATAGTGCTCAGTGATGTACTGAAAATTGATAGGACAAACTGTCCTGACAAGACAAATCTATAGGACAATGACATTTGTCCTGACAGGGGTGAACACATGATGCCATTTTCCATTTTAGTAGGTCCGTGTCCTATGACCGGGGCCTCATGGAGTGCTAGAAGAGTTAATGAAGACATTGTGAATCGCTGCATCAACTGTTTGTTTGTGTTTAGCCTGATTACATTCGTTGACTTTTTGTTAAAGTGTATCGAAGGAGCATAAAATATCTTTCTTGTTCTTAGCCATGAGATGGAACAAGGGCATTATGATGTTCTTGGTTGTGTTTTTATTTTTTATCTGGCAGCGAGTTTAATGTCTGAAAACGGGCAATTTTGATATGTGGTTTACTGCTGACTGTCTCAAAATAATAAATAATGACAACCGTTTTGATCTCTGGTTTCCATGTGTATATGACTCGTTGCATTGCTCTTGCCATCTTGCAGTCTTCCAGTTTTACATGCTTCAATATTTTTTACTGCTGGTTATAACCCTACTCATTTACTCTTTTGGTTCACTTCTATTTGTGTATTAAGTACACTTGACGATTTGTTTTCCTGTATTCATTTGGCCTGCGATGAAATTCGCATCAAGTGGGTGGTGGGTGGGGGTAGGGTTGTTTGGGGTGTGTGCGCTCATGTTGGATACATGCATGAGCATGTTTCTTACATTTATCACTGCTTATGCATGATGGTGTATCGAAAGTCGTTTTCCACAAATGTATCAGATTATTATAACGAATCATACTATAAAAAGTCTATTTAGAGTTCTCTATCTTTTCTTATTTGTTTCTTTTATATTATACAGACACTCGCTTAGCGCCTAATTCTTGTCAGAGACTAAGCTTTTATAGTCACAAGGTGAAGCTCAGTTTAATTCTTAAAACTTGAATAATAAGAATTTGGACGAAGAAAAAAACGTGATAGATCAAATTTTTTTATCTTCGTTTCAAGAACAAGTACCAGTCTGCCAAAAACATTGTTATTGTAAAATTGTATGAAATATGAATTGACGGATTGTTGTTAGCTCTGATAGTGTTCTGTGATCTGAAGATGGCCAGTATGTTTTATTCCATTGAACCAGTCGTCTGTACATACAGTGGAGGCTGTGTACAGTGGAACCTCTCTGTTAACACCTTGACAAATCAGCTCCAAAAAAGGTCTAAATAGGGAGGTGGACACAGTAGTCCGGATATGATGGGGGGAAGATTGGTGACAAATTGTTGGGTCACATCTTAGAGGGAAGGTCTTAATAGGGAGATTGCACTGTATTACGGGGTAGGTTTTCAATACTTTTCATAGACTAGTATTAATATTTAACAGATGAAACCTACATACATATTTTGATGTTGCGTTTGAATCAACCTTTATCACCCCTTTACACTACTAACTGCAAGAAATGACTGAGTGGTATGAATTTACCGTAACTGTGATATTTACTCAAAGTGGTGATGGATAGTGACATTTTTCTTGTTTCATCTTCATAAACTGACATTTTTTTCTGATATTGTTGAAAAAAGAAGGCTGATTTGTGTAAGAATCAGTTGATGTCAATATGGAGGGGTTTTGCATATTATTTAAAGACATTGAACTCCGCCAATTGTCAAATTTGCATTTTTTCCTATCTGTTGATGACTTAATTGCAGATCCTGATTTTTTTAAAAGTCTTCATTTATGTTTTTTGACATACCTGATAGATTACATTAGTATACTTGTACATTGATAAAAATTTATCCCTGGTCATCGTCCTGTTTTTGTTTACTTTTTTATGTATAAATACATTAGTTGCCTGTACATGTTCACAGATTATTACTCAAACTACTTGTATGCAACACAGAAAATGCCTTTGGCCTATTTTATTTTTATGTTTTGATATGAAATTTGCTTTATATCCAACTGTCATTTACTTAGTATGACTTGTGGAAATTAGTTGTGAACATGCACCCCAAAACGAGGAGCTTTGAAAAAAGATGGAATTCTGTCTTTTGACAGAATGTACACCAAGTGTGTACGTTCAAGGGTTTTGGGGGGAGGGGGGGGGACAGATTTCTGAGCCAACTCCAACCTTCTTATTCTTCTGTGTCAAAACAGCCCAAGTTCCAGTGTACAACTAGATGACCGGTGACTAAAATCCGTCCATGTATTGGTCAACAGTGTGTAGTGTTCAGGACACTGCTGTCTCAGGCTGATGTGTGGATGTTGCAGCTAGTTTGTTTCATGTCATCTATTCCAGGTTTTTTTTTTTATTCAATGCAACTTATTCTAAACTGTAAAAAGGGCATATGGGTAAAACCTCATATTCAAAGAGAAATTTTATCAATGTATTTGGTAGGCTTTCCTGCTAGTTATTAAAGCTGGGGGGGGGGGGGGGGGGGGGGGGGGCTTTCTAAAAACCCTGATTGGCAGCTTTGTCTGAAAAATCTAAAACCAGATTGGTTGATGTCCTGGACTAAGCCCTGATTGGCTACTGGCCCGGGCAGTCTCATTCGTGATTGGCTGCTGCTCTGGGTAGTCCTAGCCTTGATTGGCCGATTTCTTGGCAGCAGTGCTGGTATTGAGTTGATCTCCTTGGATAATGTTGAGTCAAACAAAATGATTTGAAAATGTTTCCTGGTCATATCTTGCTGACGTGTGGGCCAAAAATGTTATGCAGTCATCCCCCGTTGTTAAGTGACATTGTTGTTGCATTGCATTGTGTGGATGAATAAAACAGATAACACTTACTGTCTGGACAATTACAAGTTGTGTTTTCCTCTCTCCTTTTTGAACTTTGGGGAGTGCCGGGGGAAGGGAGAATGTATGGAAAGTGTGTATGTTGCATGTGTTGTGCAGCATGTGGGTGCCTGATTGCTCTTTAGTTCTACTAACCACAGCTGTTAAGGTAACAAAACAACAAAAAGGCATTGGAATGGAACCGTACATCTAGAACAGACCCCATTTCACTCTTGTTACACACACACACCAGTCACACATTTACAAAGACCTTGTAATGATGCACACATACAAGTGATGTCAGGTTTATTTGGAAATTACCATGGTAGTAGTATATACAGTTCACAGTTTGCTGACTTTTACCCATCATCCACGCAATAAGAACAAGGAGGTAAGGGTTAGGAATGGGCACAATGGTATTATAAAAACCTAGTTATTAAATGACCCGGGTATCAAGATAGAGGAAGGGGGGGGGGGAGGTAGAGAAGAGGGAGAGAGCAAATGGGAGGGAAGGACATCGTGCAAGACAAATCACAGACAACTGGATGCTTTTGAATCAACATCACCGGAAGCATGAATCTAAACAAAAACTGCATTGTGCGAAAACCCAACTGTAATCAGCTACGGTCACTAATGCATAGAGGGACTGGAAGTGGAAGAGAAAGGTGAAAAGGAATGGTAAAACCAAAAAAAGAGACATGTTAATTGGTCTTCCCCCCCCTTCAATCCAAGTAGTTTGCGCGTTTATGAGATACAATGACATGACTGATCTTGAGAGGAGAAAAACAGCTGTACATATTTTCGAACATCGCATCCAGAAACTGCTCATCCAATGATCTGTTTGTCCAAAGATCTAATATTTTAACAACTATCATTCACTTCAGTAAGCCATTATTACTTCAAACACAGCACTGGCAGTAGTCACTGGATTTTTCAACCATTATTCATAAACCATTCGTTAACTGTTCGGTAATTCAAACATTATTCATTAACCATTCGTTAGTCACTGAACAATTATTAAGTCATCCATTTTTTATTAACCATTCATTAGCTTCTCCATTATCCAACAATAATTCAGTCATTCGTTAGTCACTCCATTCATTACTACTCCATTATCCAACAATAATTCAGTCATTTGTTAGTCACGCCATTCATTACTACTCCATTATCCAACAATAATTCAGTCATTCGTTAGTCACTCCATTCCTTACTACTCCATTATCCAACAATAATTCAGTCATTTGTTAGTCACGCCATTCATTACTACTCCATTATCCAACAATAATTCAGTCATTCGTTAGTCACTCCATTCCTTACTACTCCATTATCCAACAATAATTCAGTCATTCGTTAGTCACTCCATTCCTTACTACTCCATTATCCAACAATAATTCAGTCATTCGTTAGTCACTCCATTCATTACTACTCCATTATCAGGCATGGGAATTGGAAAAGTAATAAAAAGCTGAAAAGCGGGGGGTCTGGGGGCCGCAGAAGGCCCCGTGTAGGGGTCCAGAGGGTAATGCTGGCTTGTTTTGGTAATTGAAGACCTAAAACAGCAAGAAAATGGTGAAAGAGTTAATTTTTAGGTTTTTTTCGGCAGACAGACTTTTCGGCGGAAAAGCAATGTCATTTCGGCGGAAATTTGCTGTTTGGCGGACAGTCCCCATCCCTGATTATCCAACAATAATTCAGTCAATGCCTAAGTCACTCCAGCATTCACAACTATTATTCAGTCACAATAGCCATTCATTAGTCACTCCATTATTCAGCCATCCTTCCTTCCAGACCTACTGCTCTCTCAAAGTCACACACACCAAACATATGTACAATATTTTGCTGCCCAAGAGATCCAACAACCCTTGTTACAATACAGGGTTCTATGAGTATGACTGAACACAAGACAGGAATTGTTCACTCCACACAATCCAACACACGCTTTATACAAAGAATAGAAAAGAATCAGTCAATTGAAGCAAAGGCATTTTTGCCCAATCCCCAAATAAGTGGCAATGAACAACTCTCACTATATTAAATAGCATTTCATAGCAGGTTGGCCAGCTTTTTAAACCATTCAATGAAAAAGAAACGCCAGAAAACGTCCATGGGACCCAGACGCACTGGCTTCACCTGCACTACCAACACAAGAGCAGCCCTTTCTTGTATGCTCATTGGCAGCCTTTCCAACAGAATTTTGTTCTGTTACTGGGTTAGGGGGGAAAGAAGGTAAAACTTAACTTGTGCCCACTGCGTCCGATACAGGAAGTTGTTTTAATAAACAAACGTGTGCGTTTATCAACATCAGTCACATCCGAATTTCAGGCATTATGGTTCTGGATATTACTGTCAAATTATTTCCAAATTAAAAGCTGAAAATGTCATGATGAGGGCGATTTTGAGAGGTATAAAAAAAATTATAATATTAAATTCCTTCCCCTAATCTATATTACATGGATTCCTTTTTCCAGTAGCTGTGCCTTGAAAGCGTATACAAATAAAAATGTCAGTGGCATACTGAATGATTTATTGATGCAGATGAAAGTACGTCCTGCCTAGAGCCCAAGCCTACTTCTTGGCCCCGGATATATAGAAATATGAACCAAAACCACCACCAGTTATTCATATATAGCAAAAAGAAACATTTGTGTCAGCACCCATGATAAAAGTGAGTGAGAGAGAGAGTGACAGTGTGATGATAGGGGAGAGTTCAAAACAAAATATGACAATTCCCAGAAGGGAATAAATGACTAAAATAGAAACTGAGAACACGCTTATACACACAGATGGTGCTTGATGTGAGGGACTTAGTTGGACAGAATTTCTAATTCCAATTACTGACAGAATTTCCAGATGGCAGGGAGACTATTGAAAGTAAAGAAGTCTTTCTTCTGGGTAACCCAAAAGGAAACGAATCATAATCGAACAATACGAAAGAAATGTATGGTGCACTGGTATGGTAAAATATTGCTGTCTTGATATTTTTGAAAGATTAAGTATAATGATCATGTCACAAGAATGTTCTTGCCTTTTTCCTGAATGAAAATTAAAATTAAAAAAATTCAACAATTTTATTCTTCTAAATACAAAACATAGTCTTTCAAATTATGTTACACTGAAATAATCTGAATACAATCAGGGTTAACCACAGCTTCAGATTGTTGGCGCGCCGCGCCATTCACATATTCTTTTCAAAATAATGCATGTTTATACTTGTAATGTGCCTGTCTGGCATGTGTGGAGAGAGAGAGAGAGAGAGAGGAGTCATTTCAATCAGATATTTTTTTTACTTTTTCCATCAGGTCACAAATACGTCATTGTCACAAAAAAGGTTTTGTAAGCACAAAAACTTGCATGGTCTTTGTTTTGTTTCTCTAGATCTACAACTACATGACTTATGGGCAAAGTTTTTCCAAATCCTTCCCCCACTCCTCTCTCTTTCCCTCATATAATATATATATATGTATGCTGAGCATGGTAAAATAAAAAAATCATGTTCTGTTCATACACACTCCCATGCGTGTCTTCACACACTAACAGTAACACACGCATAATGCATTGCATTGAAATGTAGGTTTAAAATGTTAGTAACACATTAGCATGGATGCAACTGGAGAAATGGAAAAACAGGCAAGGCAGGGGCCGGCCAGGCCCCTGGCAGGGCACAGGGGTAGAGCCCCTGTTGGGGGGTCAGGGGCGTTGCTCATCTCAAGCTGACGAAAAAACAAAATCATACTCAATTTGAAGCTTATTCCAGGCTTGTAAAATGAGAATTCAACACTTTTATCCCCTTGAATGAATGGCAGACTTGTATTTTTTTTAAAAGAGCATATATACAAAACATTACAATTTACAGAACAAAAATGTTGTACCATAGCCGATGAGGTTTAACCGAGGCATGGTTACTGCTACACCTATCTGTATTGTTAACAAATCGGGACTTTACTGGTGTTGCACTGCCTCCGGGCATTGCCACCAGTATTGTTCCCACCATCTTTGTATCTACAAATGTCCCATATGTGTCTGTTCCAGACCGAGAGGACGTAAAACACAATTTTTCATTCATTTCAGAACAAAAATGTAGAGAAAAAGTCCATTTTCAAGCTACGTTTCAAGTAAGCTTCCTTTCTTATGCTTGAGTGTATAAAGTTTTATTGTTTTTTTTAATCTAAGTTTTGTTTATTACATTACTAATTGCACTCACCTATTTCACCAGGAATTAAAGAGGGAGGGGTGGAATGTTTGTGACTGGTGTGTGTTTGTCACAGTGTGTGTGTGATACTAAATTGTGTGTGTGTTAGTATGTTCATTGTGTGTATGATGGTGTGTGAGTGTGTGCAAACTGAGATTGTGAACATGTCAACTTCATCTTTTGAGTGTGCGAGCAAAAACACCACTTATAACGGTGTAGTTATATAATTATGTGCTGTGTCTTTGGTCAGAATAAAAGTGCATGAGAGAGAGGGGGGGGGGGGGGGGGGCTTGACTTGCCTGAAGTTCCATACTTCAAGGTTCTTTCTTTTTGGCACACAATGCATAGGCCACTGACTCTGGGAATATCCCCAAAAGCCTAAATCACAGAGTGATTACTTCGCAGCCTACCAACCTTGCAAAGAATGAAGCCAACTTTCTCACTTCCCACCTGGAAGGTGAAAAGGTGGAAGGTAGGAAGTGTTAAGTATGGTAACAGAGGCAGTGAGTTCAAAATGATCCCTACCTGTAGTGTAGGTGAAAGGGTGGCAGTAAAAAAACGGCTTCAGTCATCTGCCAGGCATGAAAGAATTCCGCGTTTAAAACTTCCGCGGAAAAAACAAAATTCTGCGTAAAGGACCGATCTTGTCGTATTCTTATATCTACAAGCCTCTATTTAGCGATTCTCAAACTGGTTAACTGTAAGTCGCTTTAGCTCACTCGCTTCATTTGTGCGAAGGAAGGCGAAATGAGTAGCTCCTGCTCAACAAAAGTAGCGATGTTAGCTGAAAATGTGGGTGAAGGATATTTGTGCCGACCAAATTTACGGAATAGATTATTCCCCTTCCCCGCTGAACAAAACTTGTGACGTGAGTTAGGTGAAAAGGTGGTTTGAACATTTTTTGGGGGGAACGTTGTGCCCCCCCCCCCAACAAAACTTCCGACGTTAGGTGAAAATCCGGGTGGAAGGATTGTTCTCTGCTGAAAAAGTCTCATTCTTTGATGCCTGAAAGATGTTTGTGCTGGAAAAATGTTTTGGGGAATGTTCACCCCCCCCCCCCCCCCCCCCAACAAAACTTCCGTTAGGTGAAAATCCAGGTGCAAGGATTTCTTGGCTGAAAAAATCTCCTCTTTTTAAAATCTTCATCCACTTTCATGCCTGTCTGCAGACTGCGAATTCTTTGTATATTCAGGCTTTTTGATATAATGTATGATGTATCATTTCACACCAGTCCTTATCATCGCTACTCGTTTCCTTCATCCAGCGCCACAACCAACCGTTTCTAACACCCTTCTCCACCTCCATCAAACGCAAATTATCACTTTCGCTGTCTGTGAGAAAGACCATGGTTCTCGTGATTCTCCTCTTGATAGTAAAACACTAGCAAAGATTTACGATAGCAACGCCTTTGGTTGACAAAAGCAATTTCGCACGCAGCTATTGCGACTGAAACTTCCGGCTGTTATTTGCTTCTTCTCAACTGAAGAGCGATGTTGCTAGGAACGGAAACAAAACGAACTTTGAATCCAATTTTTTTTGGTGGTCAAAATCTTGAAAAACAGGCGCCGCCTGGTATCCAACTTCCAAGGCAAGGTTGCATCCATGCTTTAGTGGCGATCACCTTGACCCTTCTACTGCCAAGTATTACTTACACTGTTTACCGTTGCGCACCAACTCATTTTTGCCGCTGCACTGATTTTCGCACACTCACTTTAAAAATTCATTAAAAAAATACTCGCTCGAATCATCACTAAATTTACCTGTGTCGATCTGCTGCTGCAAACCCAAGATCGTTTCAACACTTTTGATGCTCTTTTTGATTCGCCTAAGTTCAGATTCTGCCACTTTTTCCACAGTAAATGCTTCGTCGGCACTATCGCCATCTTGTAGAGGTTCACGCCAAAAGTTGTCAGTTTTCATCGTCGAAAACGACATAATTTAGCCTACAAATGAAGATGGCGGAAGGTTGTACTTTCCCTGAGCGAACTGCCCATGTCACGGAAGTAAAGGATGTGATATCACTTGATATAAATAGCGCAAAGGGGGACACCGGGGTTTCCCTAGTATCTGGCGGTCAAACCCACCCGCGGCTAGCAACGGTATACGGTAAACCGGCGGGTCAACCCGCCGACGGTAGTAGAAGAGTTAATGTTAAAAAATGACCCCTCATTTTCTGTAGTCAGTACAAATGTAGTCATATGACCCATGAAGTCTGAAAACAATCTGAAGCTCTGGTTAACTACATCTTGCAACTAGTGAACTGATTCTGATGGTTAGCATTATCATGTTTAAACAAAAATCATATCTCACATTATTGACATTGATTTCTTTTTTTTTTCTTTACCAAGGGAATGACAAAATCATTAACCCAAAGAAAGGAGGAAAAAAGAAAACAAAAGAAAAAAAGAAAACAAACCAATAAAACAAGTTACATTACAATTAACAATGACAGCAATTAATACACCAAAACACATAATAAAAGTAATTCTAGTGCATCAGTTTTTCCCCCTCAACTCCAGCTCATGCTTAGTTTAGCGAGTATAAATTCTCAAGTTACTTTTGATTTTGACATTAACATTATTACATTACAGTGGAACCTCCTTTATAAGACCTCCCATTATAAGACTCCCTCCCACATAAGACCTACTTCTGAGACATTGCCCTTCTTTGTAAGTATTAAAATTACCTCCCTTATAAGACCCCTCCCTCATAATATAAGACCTCAATTTGGATGGTTTTTGAAGGTCTCACAAGGGAGGTTCAACTGTATAAGAAAAACAAAGGAACAAGTGCAACGCCGAGCGGCTGCAAAATGTCGCAGCATCGCCGAGCTACTCCGAAATCGGAATGTGTCGGCTGTACACATACATAAAAACAGCACGTAACTACATAAACACGCATCAAAACAGCACGTAACTGAATATTTTTTTATAAATAGCCTTGGGGTTCGGACCCATGATTTGAGCGTGCGCGATCATGTGCACAGAAAAATTTATGACAACTGTGTTATAGACCATTCATCAAGAAATGTGAAAAAAACTGCATTGAAATGCATGCAAAACTTCGCGAGATATTAGCGATTATGTGTTTTGGGGTTTGAACCCCGTAACTGGCGCAACCTTGACCTTAATGTAAAACTAAATACATCAGTGGATAGCTTGCATCTTGGCAAACTAGTATACCACATTTGATGATGATAGACTGAATAGTTTTTGAGAAAAACGGACAAATAGCCGGACGGACGGACGGAGGCACGCCAGACCAAAAACAATAGTTTCCAGAACCTTCGGCTTGGGGACTAATTATCCAATATGATCTCCCACTTTTGTTTTAGAAACTCAAAGTTAGTTAAAGTGTTAGCATGACCAGAACGCTTTGAAAATGACTCCAGATCATGGCAATTGGTGAAATAATGAGTAATTTTTCCTATCATTTTTCTTCTTCTTCTTCATCTAAAGGTTCCAGTGTTGTTGTTTTTTAAATTGTTCAGAATTTTTTAAAATAGGAACTACCTCATAACTTCTTTATCCCCATAAATTCCTTGCAACACAAGTCCCTTCAAACAGTGTAAACTTCCAAAACCCTTACAGAGTTCACTGCTTCATCCATCTCTTCAAGTTCAAGGCAACAATTCAGCCAATAAAAGCTATGATCAAAATGAAACGCTTGGGAGAAGAAAAAACATGTAATAGCAAACTATACATCGAGGGTTACCTGCCAGATCATGATATATCGACAAAAATGAGGTTTTTTTTTGCATAGAAACACTCTAAAAGGGGTATATTTTCATGCTATCAGATGTTTTAGGCAATATGACTTGTAAATTGTGAGTTATTAATGCTACCATCCAAGAACTTACCAAACTCCTGCAACCCAGATCATGAGATATCTGAATGTATCCTTCAGCTTACCAACAAAAGTCTAAAACTTGAAATTTCGCCCTCGCTGAAGTAGTATATAATGCTTTCAACTTGTTCAGCATGTGCTGAGCAGACACTTTCGTCTTACAACTGACCGGCTGATCAGATGACAACTGAGGAATGTCTTTGATCAGTCGGAAGGAATTCAGTCACAAGGGCCTCCAACTTGGACCAGACAGTGACTTGTGACCATATAACATAGGCGCGTGTTTGATTTGAAAGACTAGGGTCATATAACCACAGACTGTAATGGGACATCTTGTGAGTTACGTGAGCTAGTGGCGGCTTTCTCTCTCTCTCTCTGTCTCACTCATTGGTAAATTAATCGGCAACTCTCTCTCTCTCTCCAAACGTGTTTTGTTTGTCTTTAATCAGCATAACAGTTTTCATTCTAGTGAATTGCCAATGTTAGAGAGTAAACAATATTGTTCATACATTCGTACGTTTTCGTGGGATTACATGTCATGCAGATACTGTTCACTTTTCCATTCCAATCCTGCTTACCACCCCCCTCCCTTTTCCCCCATTTTAATTACCCCTGGTATTTCATTACCGCCTGGTATGCAGTACTGCGGTATAGTAGTTGACCAAACAGTAAGGAACGCACAAAGATCACAAGGGCAGTAAAGCTGACACTTGTTTGATGCCTACATCACAAACGATGGGTCACCTAAAAGCTATCGATGTTGTCTGTCTCTCAATCTCTGTCTGTCTGTCCGAATCTTTCTGTCTGTTTGTCCATCTCTTTCTGTTTGTCTGTCTGTCTGTTTGTCTCTTTCTGTCTGTCTATCTCTTTCTGTCTGCCTGTCTGTCAGTCACACACACACACACACACACACACACGCGCGCGCGCGCGCGCGCGCGCGCGCACACACACACACACACACACACACATATTGAAATCTGTATGGGGTTTTTCTCTCGTGTTTCTTTGTCTGTGATTCCTTTTTTTGTAAGTCTACCCACTCTGCAAATTACCATTATCTCATAAAGATCACAAGAGGCAAAAGCTCTTTTCAGCAATACAGCACCTTCCACACCTCCATTTTAGCCCCTACCTCTCCATTCACCAACTAACCTTTTATTTTCTTGCAAACTATTATTTTGTGCCTGCCCTTAAAATCGCATATCCACACAAGGGCAATAGCGTACAATAAAATCTTATTGATTATCAGTTGTAGGCCTACATAATACTGTATTTTTTTCAGAGTAGGGTAGGAGTGGAAGGCGTTTGTTTACTTCATAACATTTTATTTTTACTCTGAATATCTAAATGTTCCTGTTCAATTGTTATCAAACTTGTAAATCAAAGTGTTTGTTGTAAAAAAAAAGTAAGAGAAAACTACTTTGGTAGCCTTCTGAACGCTTTTTGTTTTCCCACTGACTCACGTATCACAGTCTGGCTTTACGTGAAAACGTGATTTTCAACCCTGTACGCATTGCTCACTCAGTGTATGTCGGCATATAACAAAAGGGTCACTTTGATGTTCACCACCACTGGTACAGCCAGAGCAAAGCACGTGAGGATACTCCAATATGTAAATGAGTCTCGGCCGGTCTCTGTCCCGTGTTGCGTCAGACTGAACTGAGACATATGACTATACTCGTGATAGGCTGGGTGTTTAGAGCGCCTTGTGGATTGAATGCCCCCGGCCTTTTTGTTATAGCGCTACCCCTACCTACCTTGATTAATTATGGTGATAAAACTAAACATTGTGTTGTTACATTTCTTTCTCTTGCTAATGGCGAAGATATCAAAGTAAACGCCTAAACTCTTTCCACGCTACAAAGGTTTCGTTTATTGATGTACTTAAGCTTCAAACTTTGAATTCCGTTTTTCTCCAAACTACTGAAACGCGATATACGCTACTCTGGCAGGCAACCCTCGACATGCACATGTCATAATCAAAGATTTTAGATCTCTCAGCCTAACACCCCCTCCCCATCTACCTGTGCATGTATATTTTGGGATTTACGTTGCTTTTCCCCCCAAAGCATTTCTTGAAAATGTTTCAAACAAGACCATAAACTATAAAGCAGGTTGTTTTTGTTTTCCCTTCAAAGCATTTTTAGAAAATGTTTCAAACAAGACCCTAAAGCAGGTTGTTTTTCCTTCAAAGCATTTTTGGAAAATGTGTCAAACAAGACCATAAAGCAGGTTGTTTTTCCTTCAAAGCATTTTTGGAAAATGCTTCAAACAAGACCATAAAGCAGGTTGTTTTTGTTTTTCCTTCACAGGCAGCAGAACAAACCAGAACCTCTGAAAACCCCCACCAATGATTGAACACGAGTTGCATGTTCTGCTAGCTAACACTCTGGGATCCCATCCACCTCCTTAGATTTTCTGCTTTTTTGGGATGGGATGCCAACTCTGATGAAGTGCATGAAGATAAGCAGAAGTGTGTTACAATTGATACTGTCATTTTTAGAGTGGTGCGCTAGTATGACCTTTATTTCCTCCCCCACCTCCAGAAGTTCTGGTTTGTCTTGCTGCCAAGGAACGTCAAAAGTCGAGCACGTCGGGAGAAGTATGGTGACCTTGCGTAGGAATACCAAGGACTACCTGTGACCTACAGGAATGCCCCCGCACAGCACAGTGGAGGGTGTAGGCCATCGAGGCGGAGGATCATCAAGGAATGACAGAAAACTTTCCCACTCTCATTATGTTCATGCTTGGTGTAGTTCTTGCTCAGAGTCTAAATAAAAAATAAAGATCAAATTGAAAAAAAGAGAGAGAAAAAAAGAAAACTTCCCAGGTATTTTCTTTTTTTAACCAGCCGTGAAGCGAAAGCTAGTTAATGTTTTCAGGCCAGTCTGTTTGTTCTTAGCTATATTTGTTAACACGATAACCTTTGAACAGAAACAGAGGGACCTAGGAGGCTAAAATTATGCATGCAGACAGGTAGTTAGGATATTATGGCCAAGTTCGAAGATGAAGGTTATTAGTCAAAGGTCAAGGTCACTGGAACCGTTTTTGCAAGGGAAACAAATCTTGCATTGCAACCGGACACTAATAGCATTTTGTTATTTCCCTTTATTTGTCATTAATGTACATACTGCCCGCCTCTACTGTCAAATTTTGCATGCGGATAGGTAGCTAGGATATCTAGGCCATTTTATAATTGAATTTGAAGGTCATTGGTCAAGGTCACAGGACCCGAAAATGCTGCCGCGTGACTTGTTGATCTAGTGTTTTCACGCTCTTTAGTCCATTTTATTTTTATTTAGACCCAGAGCAAGAACTACAAGCATAAAGGACTTGTTTTCTCATTTCATCTTCTCAAACCTAGTTGCGCAAGAAGAATAGTAAAAAAATCTTCATCTTCAGCTTGATATCCTAGTTATCCTTGGACCTGAAGGAGATTCTGATAACTATAGTGAAGCATAAGAACATCACCACAGCATTGTGGAGCGCAAGGACCTGTTAAGAGGAGAACCATGCAGCATGGGTTCTCAACCCCTCTATCCTGCTGAGCGCCACTGGACTCGAAGATCCCCGTCTTTTAACACCACATCCTGGTTTTCAAGGGATGGGACTGAGATGACTATAATCGTATAGAATACCATCAGTGCTGTCATCTTTTGACAGTTTTCTGCTGACTGCCGTACTTTTTGATGTAGGCGTTGTCATCCAGCCATTCGGGGTCGGCAGGGTCGACATCCCCGGCGTTGGAGGCGGAGCTGGTGGAAGGGAGGGGTGAGGGGGGCAGGCTCCCAGACAGCGACGACCCTGCCTGGCTGGAGCCGTCAACGGGCTGAGGGCGCAGGGAGGTGATCCCAGACACCGCTCGCAGACTGCGCCGAGGTTTGTCCTCCGTGGAACTCGCAGCCTCCTCGCTGACAACAGCGCTCAACTTGCTCACTTCTTCCTCAGACAGGGGGAACTGCCTTACGGGCCACGGCAGGACCGTGCTCTCCTCTGCCTCTTCCAGGCTGGCTCCTAGGTTCAAACCTTTAGACACGCTGCCCCTGCGGGAGGACGACAGCCCCGACCCCAACACGGCGCTGGTGTTGCTGGTGTTCAGCCCCGAGCTGTCGTCTTCGGACAAAGTGAAGCGAGGCACTGGCGTGGAGCTTCGTGGGGTTTGAGGCAGAGACACGCTGCCGCGACGCTGATGATCACCAAAGTCTGCAAGGTCGTCTCCGTGGAGATCCACACCGTCGAAGGATGCCTGCGTTCCCATGGAGACAGGCAGGCTTGGGGTCAGAGGTCGGGAAGGTGCAGTGGTTGTGGAGGAGTCTTTGCCCGGGGCATGGTGCAGGCCGGAACGGTTTCTGCGGACGGGAGGGAAGCGGATGATAGAAGAGAAATGTTTCCTCTCCGCTGCCTCACAGCGACTGTGACGAAGGATGAAGGTTTCGTCCGATAGGTCCTCAACCTGTTTACAGAGAAAATACATTACTGTCAAAAACACTATAAGCCGCTCCTTTCCCCTCAACTTTAACCCTTGCAACTTTAACCTGATGCAGCTTGTCTGTGGATTTTTTCTAATTCTATGTTTATCAGCATAATGATTATTGTTTCAGGCCACATTCTACAGCCCATTTTGAGCTGCAACATTTAGAATCAGTTGTTATTTTTTCTTTAGAAGCTTGTTAAACTTGCACTGAATACTGATGATTTACTCAGGTGTATGCCTGACATTGTCTTGGGGAGACACAGCACAATGCATGGTTTTCAGAGGACACTGGAAAGGTTTCATTGTTTATGTGTTTATCTCTCTTCGTTTTTTCTTTTCGGTCACAGCATACCTTCACACAAAAGGTTATTTTTTTGTTCTGGGGCTTAAATATTCAGAGCCACATAAAAGCTTATTATTCTAAATATTGAATATGAAAAGGACACGGCACTATGCTCTCCATAAACCCCCCCACCCTGAAACGTCTTCTAGCCTCAAACGAAAAGAAAACACGCCGAAACAAAAACTGTATCACTATCAGTAGCAGTTTGCAGACACTGTATTTTTTAGACTAGAAGGCGATACTTTTTTCCCAGACTGACACCCCTGCACCTTATAATAAGAGTACTAAAAAAGTAAGAAAACATCATCAATGATCATAACAAAACCTGATTTCTGCGTAACAAATTTTTTGGCCGTGCCTTATAATAAATGGCGTTCCCAGAGCTCCCAATGAAAAATAGCAAAAATGTCAGAATTTATGGGCAACAGCTAAAAATCCCTTAAACTCACTGAGGCTTCCAGCATTCTTTATTAAGTTTTTTTAAAAATAAATTCTTGCTTCATAATGCTGCTTTTAGATGTCGGACCAAAATAATACTTACACAAGACCAGTTTAGAGTAGGAAGAAACAAGAAAGTTTACCCAATAAGTGAATAACTCATTGCTCAACTACTTCCACCCCTTAGATACCTGAATGGGGCAGTGGGTGCATGCCTCGGGATGCCTCAGGGAGCTGGACGAGCCCGACCCCGCCACGAGTCTCTCCCCCGGGGGGGTCCAGTTCCCCCACCTTCTGGAGTCTCTCCTCCCCTGTGGAGAGACCATATAAAAACTGAAAACCGGGGGGTCTTTCTATATGGTACAAAAGTACCTGAAACTAACATTTCCCCTACAGGGATGCCCACCTTCTGGAAAGTTCTGTGCTTGTAACTTCCTCTAATCTGCACCAGTCACAAAACTCTGATTGCTGTCAAATTCTAGCCAAGGTCTGCTTTTTTTCCCTTTTTTCCCTTTGCTTTCTATCATCTACTATCTTTCTGACTTATTGGCCCATTCTCCTGCCTTTTTTCACAGTAAAAAAAAAATGCCATTTTTTCAAATGCATTTTCTTCTTTGAGCTCCTCCAAAATCGGAATGTGCTATTTTCTTGGCTACCGCAATTCGGCGGCCCGCGGAGAGACCGATACAGAAAACTGAAAACCGGACACATAAGGCTTGTCAAGCCGTGCCTGGCCTTACCCATTATGGCTCATATGGCATAAGGAACACAGAAGAAAATACCTGAAACTAAGATGATTTCCCCTACAGGGATGCATCTAGAAATTTCTAAACTGGGGTTTATGTCGCATTGACCCCCCCAATGAGTGGTGTGGAAATTCGAGAGGGGGATCTGGAAATAGTTAGGTTGAGGGGGCGGGGGTAAATCAATGGAAAGTGCGGCGATCTATTTAGATCAAGGGATGTAGTGCGGAAATTTTTACAACCTGTGGTGAACGCATTGTTCTTTTTGCTTTGTAAGCACCAGTCACAAAACATTGCTTTTGATTCGCTGTCAAATTCTAGCCAAGGTCTGTTTTTTTTTCCAACTTTCCATGAACTCATGCTTTCGCTTTTTGAAAGGTGGTGGAGCGACACTACTAGCAATGGAATCGTCGGTGACATCACAGTCCTGATCCGATGCTTCGTCACTTCGATGAACTTTCCCCGTTGTCATCACTAACTGCCGATGAGGAACAACAAGGTTGTTGATCAATGTTGCACTCCACAGTCGCACTGTTTTCTTTCTTTTTAGAAGTCACAGTAAAATAATGTGTTTCTTTTCGGTAATAAGAGAAATTATTTGACGGATCGTGTTGAGCATATCGTAAACGGCTTCGCCAAAGCGATGCCATTTTTGAGCGGGATTATATGATTTCTAATGCAATTGCATCTATGGTGATTTCACTTACACTGCGCCCGGAAATAGTAAATGAAAGAGAAAGCCGTTGATTGGCTATGCTATTTTTAAGACCCAATCAAAATGCTCTTACACTGCGCCCGGAAATAGTAAATGAAAGAGAAAGCCGTTCTTTACCCAATCAAAATGCTCGTTCTTTACGAAAGGAAATGCAGACTCTGTACAGCCCACGCAGCCTAGGCCTAGTGCCGAACAAGTTATTTTCAAACGATTTTTTCGTTTGCGGGATTTCACAAAATTGGGGGGGATTTTCCCGCAGCATATTTTAATTTTTGCGGGAACATCAACAATTTTGCGGCAATGCCGCGCTCTAGATGCATCCCTGCCCCTACATTTCAGCTAAAATCTGTGAAGATTTGCGACTATTGTACAACATTAAAGTAAAAGGCAGGATTAGGAGATCTATACAACCAAACAATGGTTTTACTCAAACAACCCTGCAACCCTGACAGACCTACCTCTTCTTCCCCGCCATCTTGGTTGCCATGGATACCGTTGGACTTCTCTTCCTCTTTTGGTACATCTGCCTCTTCCTTTGTCAGGTCACGCCAACTGTATTGAACATCATCATTTTCATCATCAGTGTCATCATCGTCCTCTATAGCGCTTCAGTACACGCCACCGACGTATACATACGTCGCCGCAGCAAAGGGGTTAATACTATCCCGACGTAGCCGTGCCAGAGAATCACTTCCCGTGCGACAGGCACCCACAGCTGCCGCCTATTCCCTGTAGACGGCAGATTTCAGCACTTTTCTGATTTTTTCTCCCCGATAGCTAAGCAAACACTAACAATACAGTGTTTGGTATCAACAGAAAGTGCAAACACTGAACTAAACGGTTATGGTAGAAATAAATCATTGGCTGATACTGTTTGGTCATGCTTGTCTCTGAAAGTAATATGTGTAACAGAGTTAAAAATAATAATCTACACTCTTTTCCGTCTTTGTAATACCAAAACTAAAGATAAAACTAAAACGGGCAAAAAATTTTGATGCTTATTTCTTTTTTGTGTGTTTTCTATCATTATGTATAACTTTTCACTTCATCCTATAACAGGGACGGATTATAGGGTGTTTCCTGGTTGAGTGGAACCCCCCACGCCCCCACCCCCTGGTTGCCTAAAATAAAACAAAACACAATCTCTCTCTCTCTCTCTCACACACACACACTTACTATATCGTTCATCCATAACAAAATGTTTGTAACTGTAAAGTGCTTTGAAATCTGTTGGAAACCCCCCTTTATGTACAGCGTAATCTGCCCCTCTAAAATGTGTTCCACAGTACAAATTCCCTTTAAGGCTTTATTTAGTTTAAGTATGTCCTGTGTAGGCTGCATTCTTTCCCAGTCTGGAATGTCTCTCGCACTCAGCATCCTAGGAAAATGATAACGGTTCTCCTATTACAGCGTGCATTCCAGCACGTATACCAACCGCCAGCATTCAAACTGAGATCCATTACAAAGTTAACATGTCCCTACGTGCTACTGTGGTGTTAGTTTATCCTAGAGCGATCATGGAAAAGACAGGGATTTAAAAAAAATTGAAACCACCACAGACTGTTGCTACGTCTCCGCATGAGGACTTTCCCAGACACCATATCGTCACGTCGGGAAGAGATAGAAACAAGAACCACCGCATGATGTGGTTACGTCTGGAAAGTGTTAAACAAGAGATAAAATGATTATAATTTCCTGGTACAGCTCCTCACCGGTGTTCTACCTTCAAAATCAGGGAGACAGAATCAGTGTGTCTTCTTCTTCTCCTGTGTTCCCAGGCCATAAGGCCATAATGGGTAAGGTACGTATGTGTCCGTTTTTCAGTTTTCACTGGTCTCCCCACTGCGTACAGCTGACACATTCTGATTTCGGAGGAGCTCAAAGGAGGAACATTATTTGGAAGAATTTTTTTTTAAAGGCAGGAGAATGGGCCAATAAGTCAGAAAGATAGATGATAGAAAGCAAAGGGAAAAGGCAGAGTCAAAGAGAGTGGCAGATTACAGGAAGTTACAAGCACAGAATTTCCAGAAGGTGAGGGAACTATTTTTATGAAAGACCCCCCTCAGTATCCCCACGGGGAGACTCGTGGAGGGGTCGGGATCGTCCAGCTCCCTGTATGGAGGCCACTGCCCCGGCCCATGGGGCCAATTCGTATTCGAGATTCATGGAGGGTGCGGGGTCATCCAGCTCCCTGTATGGAGGCACGAGGCATCCACCCACTGCCCCAGAATCAGTGTGTCAAAATAGATCTTTACATTTTTAGAGGGTCGCCTGGATAATTTAGGGGGTCTCTCTTTAAAATTATTTTGAGCATTTGTTTTTGTTAAAAACTGCATCAGGTGAAAGTTGCTAGGTTTGTTGATGCACAGGTCTGAAGCCCAGTGCATCAGATGGCAGTTTTGAGAGTCAGAGAAGAACATATCGTCGCCCACAAATGAAACTACAGTGGAACTAGGGTTAAGACCTTGAAAAATCATCCAAAATAATAATAATAATTTTATTTCATATAGCGCTAAAATCCATACAGTAGTATGCTTGATGCGCTTTACAAAAGCAACATTATAAGATGAAAAGCATGCAGTAAAATCAAATAAGGTCTTAAGTGGGAGGGAGTTGTATAAGGGAGGTAATTCACAGAGACGCCTCTGTGACTATAAAGTACCTAATACCTAATTTTAATACTTACAAAAAGGACAATGTCTCAGAGAAGTAGGTCTTAAGTGGAATGAAGTCTTAAAAGGAAGGGTCTTACAAGGGAGGTTCCACAGTTCCACTGTATCATAATTCAAAATTGGTCAACTTCGATGTGTTGGACTTGCCAACTGACCCAGAAAAGCTGTAAAAAACAAATTCCAAAGAAAACAAAAACAGTCGGTGACACCATATGAACAAATACATCGTAATTTGACCTGAAATGACAGAAATATTGATTTTTTTCTTTCTCTTGTGTCAAGTGACATCTTACATCCCACGAAGACGGAGTGTGGCTGCCCACATTGCGGGGCAATCAAAAAACGGTCACACACGTAATGATCTCATCCCTAGCTGATGCACTTGTACCATAGTGTTCAAGTGCTTCGGCTGTTGGGATGATCCTGGTACATCAACAACAAGTGACATCTTACGACTCACACCACAATGTTTTCTGCACAGCGCTATGTTTGTCAGCATTCAGACTGACCTGGGAATGGGAATCTCCTTGTACTCCAACTTCTCCAAGCGGGCCAGGCCCACCATATGGTGGGGGATCACGATGTTGTTGATGTCATAGGCGCTCTCCCCGCGACGTTTGCGCACCTCCTTCTCCTTCTGGGCACCCGAGGGGGGGCCCACTGCGTCACGGGACAGAGGGGAGGCCGCTGGCGTGTCCAAGCTGCTCCCCTGGTGGTAGTCCGCAGAACCTTTCTGCCTTTTCCTTTTCGGTCCTGATATGGAAAAATGTTTTACTAGTTTTTCACTCCTGGTTAAGAAAAAACAAAACAAAGAACGATCAAAGATATAAATCATATAGTGCCATGGGGTGCTTCTAAGTTTTCACTCCTGGTCAAGAAAATGAAAAAACAAAAACAATGAATGATCCAACAAACAAAATCACAGTGCCATGGGTGCTCCCACAAAATCCTAATAAAAAATCAACTGAAACTGGAGCCTCCCAGGGTATGGGCACATTTTCAATGTTGTTGGAAGGTGAGGGTGAAGGTGGGGGGACAATACCCCCTGAAGCTAAAATTCAAAATGCTTTTAATGGATTTGACAGGTTCAGCCAAAGCATAAAGTCTATTATGATTTCTGGATTTCCAGAAAAATAGCTAACATGAAATCTGGACTCCTGCTTTTCTCAAAGTGAAGTGTCACCCATGGTGGACTGCAAACACAGGCCACTAGTATTAGTAGTTAGGGCTGATATGGGCCTCATGGTTTCTTATGTTTTTTTGTTTAAATTGGTGGTCTGCTAAGAATTGTCCTAACATAATTTGGAATATATTTAATGAAAAAGATGAGCCTGTGACACAAGGTCGTTGAGCTTACACCATGTGCAGTTGTGAAGCAAATTAAACATTGTTATAAAACCTTTAAGTTTTTTTGTGTTGTTCATTGTGTTAAATGATAAAATGATAAATACATATGATAACATGTTCACACTTTCCTGTTTCAACGTATGGAAGTGAAGGACTGATTACTCTGTTTTTTCACTTGCAAAAAAAATTGCTGATTAATAAATAATTTTGAAAATCAAAAACAACCGATTTGGCTGAAGTTATAAGACAACAGATGTTTGAAAAAATACCAGTCAACATTTTTTTTAAGCAGTTGCATTTTAGTGAAATTTTGACAAAATAAAAATAGATGGTTGGTCGTCACTCGTGTATGTCCCAAAACCCATCCTACTTTTCTCTTTCTTTGTTCGCGATCCAGTTTTAACAATACTTTCAGTTCAAACAACAATGAAGACAGTAAAATTACGCTATTCATTTCAGAAAAGCCAAGAGAATTAATATTATTCAGAAAATGTGTTCGTTGGCTGAAGGCATGTCTGAAAGTGACGACCGAATATTCGCGAAAAATTTCTAAAAACGCGCCACGTACTGGCCCCAGTCCAGGTTTTAAAATGTAGCTGAAGAGCCCGGATATACGGAATGGCGATATTTAGTTTCGAAAAAATGGTAGGGTGATTGTGAGAGGCTAAGTTTTCTTGTATGTCCGTTAGATTTTAGTCAATGAGAAACGTGACAACCGACAAAATAGCGTAACAACCAACAGCTGTTAGGACCAAAAACATTATGATAGGATCCTTTTGGTGATTAGTATAATGCAAAGCGAAAGCAGTGGTGCAAACTTGAGTAGTGCAAGCAAGGAATTGTTTTTGCTGTGCGGTGTGTTCAGATGCTTTTTGTGGAGTGACAACCAACAGCAGAATATGTGTTCGATGCTGTCTTGACTTTGATTGCAAAAACTACATTTATCATTATCTGACACTCCAATCTTATTCAAAATCACATTTGTAACTAACTTTCAAGTTAGTTGATAATATATAAACAGAAAATGTATGATGTAATAGTATGTCCGGTGTGACAACCGACATTTGGATATAATTTTCCTTTTCACTCACATCCACACAAAAATTCAATATGAGATATTCAGCATTAAACATGCTAATAAGCTATCGTTTAGGTGTTTTTAACAAAACGCAAAATATGCCAAGTTTGAGACCCCATATTTCACAAATGAAAACATTCTCAAGGCTGAAATCTGGCTTAGTAATAGTCTGTTGCATATAGAATATGCCTGATTTTTTGTTACCCCCCTGGAATGAACTAGTTTTAGAAATATTGTAGTGCAAAAATAGCAAAAAATGCAAATTTTGCCTCAGTCCGATTAGCATTTTCTTATACGAGTGACACTTAATTGACCATATCTTGAAAACTAATTATTAGAGCAATAAAATTGGTATCACAAGATTCAGCATTGATTCAGGAATGTAAAACAGCCAATTTTTATGCTAGAAAATCACATATAAAGTCATTGAAACAGCTTGAAACAGGTACCATGATGAAAAATACTATGAACATGCAGCACTAGAGCCACTGTAGTGCTCAGCTGGAACAAAACATACCTTAACAAATTCTTCTTATGATTCCAGATGCTGCATATTGTTCTACTGAAGCCCTGCTTGCTGCAAATACAGTCTCCATCTCTTTTGAAGGATGTTCCAGTCTGAATCCTCCACAACCCACACCCTGTTCTTTTCTTTCATGTCAAACCCTGCATAGAAGACAGAGTGCATGCACTTCTTCTATAGCATTAGAAGCTGGCCACTTGAAGATGTTTTTATTTCCTCGTTGTTCCATGAAAGTAACATCAGCCAGATCAGCATGGTGGGAATGCAGAAATTGACCAATGTAAAAACCTTCGTCTAAGAAGACAGCCACTGTCTGTCCCTGACCAGAGAATTGGAAATGGAAGAGGTTTTGTGAAGAAGGTGCAGCAGGCAAGTCTTCAATTTCAAATAATTCTTCTTCATCTTCATCTTCATTGGCAGTACTGGGCAATGGGTTGGCAGCAACAGCAGGCGACAGTGTACTGTGTCAGGTTTGAGGCCAGCTGTTCAGGTTGCAGGTTGGTCAGAGGCAGCTGGGCATCGAAGAACTCTGTAGAAGTGGCATTGTACTTTCAGAGCATTGGTTTTCTCTGTCTTTGCTGTACAGCTGTCTAACAGGTTGTCCACATCCTCCAACGATTTGCAAGCACCTCCCCCAGGGCTTCAACATCAGCCATCAGTTTCTGCTTTGTCTGCTGCTGCTTCACCTCTCTTGCAGCCTTGGCTCTCTCCTGATCTACCATGGCATCATTGAGTTCTTCTAAAACTATAAGATGTTTGGGTTAATGTTAAGATCAGCTCCCTCCGTTGTTCCAGGGTGAAGTTGGCCAATCAGCTCCCTCCGATTTACCTTTTCCGTTCAGCTGATTGGCCAACTTCACCCTGGAACAGCGGAGGGAGCTGATCTTAACATTTGCCAATGTTTGTAGTTGTCCACTTCTCTAATCCGAGGAGCAATTTCTCTGGCTTTCGCCAGAAGGGCAGTTTGCTCCTCTGCAGGCTTTGTTGACAGCCAACCAGAAATTGGATGGCTCCTCTGTCGCAATGTTTAAAGTGGCATGGTGGTGCAGTGTTTTTGAATTTGTAGTCGAGTTCAGCAAAACATGCTTCCCCCAACAAATTGGTCAGCTGGCAGTGTTCCATGCACTGCCTGGCCTGGTCATCTGGAGCATTGTCATATTTTTTATCAGGAAGAATGTCCACAAGCTGGCGCAGACCTGTTTACCCCCTACACAGGTTTTGAGTAGTCTGGATAGCTGAAATGAGTAGCTTTGGCTCAAAATGTGTAGTTTTATTCATTAAACCATCATACAATGTTCACTGAAAATGAGTAATTAGAGCATTATTTTCAATTTTGAAGAGTAGTAGAGGTCCAAATTGAGTAGATAACTTTATAATACTACTCGAAAAGAGTACAGTAAACAGGTCTGCTGGCGGCTAAAAGTCTCCCTGAAGTGTCTGGCAAGGGCTTTTATGACTTGCAGGAGTGGCTCATCAATGGCATTGGCAGTGTCCCTGGTGTCTGGCAAGGGCTTTTATGACTTGCAGGAGGAATGGCTCATCAATGGCTTTGTCATTGTCCCTGAAGCCCAGGTTTCTGGCAAGGGCTTTTATGACTTGCAGGAGGAATGGCTCATCAATGGCTTTGTCATTGTCCCTGAAGCCCAGCACAGATTCAGCTGTTGGTGACTGTGGCACTCTCAGTCTGTGGCTCTCTATGTCATGTGAAACTGCATCCACATCTCCAAGAAGAATTTCTGGCTGTTGTTCTACTTGTTGCACGAAGACATAGAGAGGCTGGATGAACTAGTACTGGTCCAGGTAATGTATGTCACTGTTGATCATGAACCAGAAGGGCCCTGTGATGTAGACATACATCAGTGTTCCCGATTACGCAGATCTGTACGTAAATTACGTACAAAGTTTCAAGTTTGACGTATAAACTTTTCAGTCAATACGTCATTGTGACGTACAGTTTTTCTCTCAGCCGAATGCTTCCTCAAACGTGTTCGCCGCGATCAGAATGTCGGCTTGCGGGAAACGATCAACAAAATATACTGGGCCTATTCTTTCACTACTAGGCCTATGCCATGCTTGAAACAGACGACAAAAACTATCATGAACCACAGAGTAATTTCCCTTTGTTTCTCGCCACCCATGCTGCTTGCACGTGCACTGCTGCCTCTTGGAAGCAAAAAAATGGCGCTGCTTCGCTGGATTGCGAAAACTTTGACGCAAAGTTCTTCCAAAGACTCTGAAGTTTTAAGTGAGGTGACAAAAACCCTCGAACCAGTTCCAGGCCCTTCAAGTTCTACTTCAACTGTCAGTAGTGATGAAAAGAAGAAAGTAACTTGCAAATTCAAGTCAAGTTGGTGTGAAGAATTTGACTGGCTTCAGCATCGTGATGGCAAGCTCTTCTGCAGTCATATTGTCCATTTATTATGGCTTTTATTTTGACCCTCAAAATTTTTCAAATGACCCTTAAAATTTGGGGGCAAAGGGTCATGATGACCCTTAAAAATTTGGAAGCATGTGGAACACTCATACATTAGAGCAAGTCCCAGCACCATGACCGAGAGCTTGTCACACAATGCATCAGCTTGAACGCTGCCTTGCTTCAAGTTGGATGGTGGCCGATGCTGAAAGAAGGCGGTGATCAAATCCTTGTGGTGGATCAGGGCTGCAGCTGCACAGAAGAGGTTATTGAACCTGTTGGCTCTGAAGCTGGTGATGACACTCTTCTTCTCATGCATTGCGCAAAATGTAAGCCACAAATGGTGACACCCACACTTCTCATCTCCTCAAGGCCCAAGCGTGTCACACGCCATCCGAACATATCTGCAGACTGCTGACTCTGATGACTTGAACCGCTTAAATTGTGGCAGTGCCTCTCGCCCCAGTTGTCCTTGCAGGCCTTGGGTCTCTGCAACTTCTTTGAGGGCTTTGTCAGCTGCCGCCGACAGTCCCAGCAGAAAGTGGGCATTGCAGTGCAGGAACTCCAGTTGAATGTTTGGGTCAACATTGTTCTGCACATACCCCTCCAGCTGCCTATCAAAGGCCTTCATGTTGGCCGCTCTGTCTGTCATCACTCCAACTAAATTTTGAAGGATTGTTTTTAGCTGCTGGTCTGCATCAGCTGGGTCCAACAACAAGGCATCAGAGTT
Organism: Phymorhynchus buccinoides; assembly: GCA_017654935.2. NCBI lineage: Eukaryota > Metazoa > Mollusca > Gastropoda > Neogastropoda > Raphitomidae > Phymorhynchus > Phymorhynchus buccinoides. Next base: position 25,762,555 of record CM065703.1, read on the forward strand.
GCAACTAGGATTTCAAAAAAGTGGGGGCAAGCCCCCACTCACCTTGAAAAAAGGGGGGACTTGAGAAAAAATCCGTCGACTTCATTTGTCACCCACGGCCATGTTTTTTTCCAGTCGTCTTGGAACTTTGTTCCCTTTTTCGATTTATCAGCACTCGATTTTGGGTCACTCTCAGTCTGAATCACTTGCGTGTTCAAAGCTGGCTTCTTCATCGCCAATCTCTTCATCTTCTGAAGTCCTGCTTGTCGAAGGACTAGGTGGTGGGGACGATCGTGTTTTTTTGAACGCGAAGTCGAACAAAGTCCCGCTTTTGCGTTTGGTCGCCATTTTTCTGCACCCAGTGCTGAGACCGGAAGCCCGCTCGTTAAATTACATTAAACACGCTTTCATTGGTCGATCATAGTATACAACTACCTACTGTCCAATGAAATTGCTTGTTATGTGCACGCTGTTGGGAGAATGAGAGGCCCTGCCAACGGTGACTAGCTTGATCGTCGCGCACATCAGTTTTAAAAGTGCGGGGATGGTTTCTTTTTTGCGCGCGCGTTCTCGCGAAGCTTTTTTTTAATTTGCGGGATTTTTTTTTTTAATGCGCGAATCCCGCAATCGCGCCCTCTAGTTGCAACTCTGAGGCATAGTCATTGAGCTTATGCAGAGCCAGATCAAGAACCGTCTGCGCTGTCTCATTGGCCACAGGATCAAAACCAAGCGATAGAGTGGTCTTGTCTTCCAAGGTCGCCTACATGCCTATAAGCTCTTTAGTATTTTTTTAATGTCCCATCAACATGAAAATCAAATCGTTTTTGGAATAATGATTCAGAAATGTGAAGACGAGCTATACCGTGGGCCTGGTCAGCAAACCTTAGGGTTGAAGTTTTGGACGGAAGAGCATAGTCACTGAAATGCACATTAAAAACGCTGCGGCTGACTGTTTTGATGATATCACTACACCTAAGAACAGGAACCTCATGTTCACCAACAAGCTCCATAACGCATTTCACAACAGGGGCAGTGAATTTTCCGCTTGGGTCTCTTGTTTTTGTGGGGGGGCAATGGGAAGAGCTGCATCTTCTTGTTCTAACTGTTTAACAACCTCTCTTGAGGTTGCCAGGTCTGCCTCCAGCCTTCTTGGGTCTCTTGTTTGTGGGGGGGCAATGGGAAGAGCTGCATCTTCTTGTTCTAACTGTTTAACAACCTCTCTTGAGGTTGCCAGGTCTGCCTCCAGCCTTCTTGGGTCTCTTGTTTGTGGGGGGGCAATGGGAAGAGCTGCATCTTCTTGTTCTAACTGTTTAACAACCTCTCTTGAGGTTGCCAGGTCTGCCTCCAGCCTTCTTCGTTTAGCCTCAACTTTGGAGGCACGAACTTGTGCCCTTCTTTTTAGTGTCTTTTGTTCCTCAGCTGTTTCTTGGACTCCTTGTAGCTCCTGCTTTTGTTGCTTGATTTTTAAATTTTGCCGTGAAGAATGTTTATAAATTGTTGTCTGTTTAAAAATGCTACATTCTTTTCATTTTGCTGTAATCTGCTCTGTAAGATCTTTATTTTCTACTTTGGCAGCGTTCAGTTTCTGTTTTGATGTTTCTTTTTCCTTAGTGAGACGTACAATTTGCTTTTTCAAACTGTGGATGGTTGTGTCTCTTTCTTAAGCATCTCTTTTAATGCACTGATCTCTACATCTTTGGTCAATTCCTCAAAATCCAATGTTGTGGAAGATGTAGCTGGATTGACCAGTGTGGACTTCACTGCAGGTAAGTCACAGGCGACAACAGTGGAGGTAGTGGAGGGTGGTGGATGTGCAGTTGCTAAGTCCACCTCAGGCTGAGGAACAGGGGAGAAGGGCTGGTTGTTGTGGACACCTGTGCTGGTAAGTCAGGGACAGAAGCACAAACAGCAGAGGGGGGTGGAGGCTGAGGAACAGGAGAAGGGCTGGTTGTTGTGGACACCTGTGCTGGTAAGTCAGGGACAGAAGCACAAACAGCAGTGGGGGGTGGAGGCTGAGGAACAGGAGAAGGGCTGGTTGTTGTGGACACCTGTGCTGGTAAGTCAGGGACAGAAGCACAAACAGCAGTGGGGGGTGGAGGCTGAGGAACAGGAGATGGGCTGGTTGTTGTGGACACCTGTGCTGGTAAGTCAGGGACAGAAGCACAAACAGCAGTGGGGGGTGGAGGCTGAGGAACAGGAGAAGGGCTGGTTGTTGTGGACACCTGTGCTGGTAAGTCAGGGACAGAAGCACAAACAGCAGAGGGGGGTGGAGGCTGAGGAACAGGAGAAGGGCTGGTTGTTGTGGACACCTGTGCTGGTAAGTCAGGGACAGAAGCACAAACAGCAGTGGGGGGTGGAGGCTGAGGAACAGGAGAAGGGCTGGTTGTTGTGGACACCTGTGCTGGTAAGTCAGGGACAGAAGCACAAACAGCAGTGGGGGGTGGAGGCTGAGGAACAGGAGATGGGCTGGTTGTTGTGGACACCTGTGCTGGTAAGTCAGGGACAGAAGCACAAACAGCAGTGGGGGGTGGAGGCTGAGGAACAGGAGATGGGCCGGTTGTTGTGGACACCTGTGCTGGTAAGTCAGGGACAGAAGCACAAACAGCAGTGGGGGGTGGAGGCTGAGGAACAGGAGAAGGGCTGGTTGTTGTGGACACCTGTGCTGGTAAGTCAGGGACAGAAGCACAAACAGCAGTGGGGGGTGGAGGCTGAGCAGACTGAGAAGGCGCTGGGCTACTCAATGCTCCCTCTTCTTCACATGCTAGGCAAGATCGGTCTCTAAAATCATGCAATTTACTTGCACCACCAGCATCTCCTTTATGCTTCTGCATCTGTGTCACTCTCTTTGAAATCTTTTTTATAAGTTTGTTTAACTGGTCCACAGTCATGTTCTTAACCTTTAGCACACTGCATTTTTGCTGACGTTCCGTACTCTGCCACTGCATTCTTTTTGAGGCGGTGGAAAAACGCTTACACCCACTTGATTAAAAATGCTCTAATTTTCTCTGTGTGTTGTGTGCAGACTTGATTATTGGAATACTAATAAAGAGATGATTGAGGAAAGTTTAGATATGATGTATTTTGTTGTCCGTGTATGTTTTGTTGTTCAAAAAAAAAAAAAGAAGCGAAATCAACAAAGCGAAAGTGTTGACTTACTGTTTCGGCACGGTCGGAATGAGTGCCGTCTGCTTCAAAGTTCACCCACTGACTAATTAACTCACGTCTAAGATCCCTTTAACGAAATAACTCACGGAAATATCATTAAGAATATTATGAAAGGCAAAATTTTCTTTGAATTCAACCTAGTAGTCAAAATCGGTACCGAATCACAATCGCGGCTCGAATCGATATCGGATCGTCTTCATCGAGTCACACTGACATCGGCTACCCCCCCTTCTACTGCATTACGATCTTCTATCACCCTTTCACTGTCGATATCCGACCTAACAAAGCCTAAGAATTCATGATTTAAACAAACATCGACGCTAATTTCCAGTAGGAAGCTTCGCCAACACGAAAGTCCGCCATATTTGATAGTGAACTTTACTTTCTGACCGATTGAAACTTTGAAAAATCCAATACAACTAAAAAAGCAAATGGCGGCTTGCCGGAAGAGAAGCAAGGAGAAGAGCCTCGTTCTGAAGCTAAAGTGAGGTAGTTTCTATTATTAGTAACAGAAATAAGGTCCGCGAAGCATTGGTTTGGGGGTACCCCTCTCTGGGCGACACAGTGCGCCTGCAGTTACAGGGGAGAGAATCTGCTCGGCGACACAGTGCGCCTGCAGTGTGCTAAAGGTTAAAGTCTGCACATAGTGTCTGAAGCCACAAAAGCAGTGTTTGTGCCGTGAAACTTTTCCTGTTCCTGAAAGTTCATTTCAAGCAATAGGCCATTAGGAATGAAGGGCAAAGTAGGAGCATTAGATGGGTGATTTGGAGAAATTGACACAAGAAAAGTTCTTGAAATAGAATGCTGCTTTGAATAATCCCCAAACTTTTCAAGTTTTGTGTCCAAAAAACTGTGTATGTCCTCTACAGATTTCAGCTGGTTCGAACAAGTCTGTGTTAAATGACCCAAGTTTTGAATGGGGAAATCAGCATGACTGCAAAGATCATCAAAGAGGTTTTGAGTAGTAGTAAGAGGGCAATTGAAATCATCCCTCAGTAGTTGAAGCTGCAGGAGCAGGCCCTTCTCCTGTTCCTCAGCGCTGCTTGCCCTCTTCCAGACTTGGTCTCCCTTTCTTTCGCCGCTGCAGCTGACTGTGTAAAAAGTCATACTGCTCATCCCCTACAAATGAAAATAATAATAAAATAATAATAAACATAAAAAGTAATAGATAAAAATAAACGAATTAAAAAAAAAATCGTTATATGAATAAATGAACAGAAAGTGGCATGAAGTTATTATATAAGAATTTGGTTAAAGTGAGATAAAGAAAGGGGGTGGGGTGGGGGGGGGGGGGGGGGGTAATGTACTTTTATCTTAGGATATCAATATGCATGTGGGGGGGGGGGGGGGGGGGGTGTCTTTGAGTGAGTGATAATTTGGTTATGTCATATGTGTTTGTAGTAGGCTTAGGTAGGGCGCCTAGTATGGTGGTGGTGGTTTTATTAGAAATGTGTTGCAGCATGACACAATATGAGTAAAATTATATGAATAGACATACGCAGCCGCATATATCTTTTTAAATAATATAGTTTTTATAGGAGTGTTTCCTTCTTTATAAATGAGAGGGAGAGAGTCAGAGAGAGAAAGCCTGAGGTTGACTGTACACAAAGATCGTCTCCAAGCAGTTATCATTCTTGGCAAGTCACTTGTCGGTAAAAGAACAACATTTAAACACAGAAAACATCAATAACATTGCTTGAAAAAAATGGGTTCAATGAAGTAAAGCCTATCGACTGCATTTAAGTAACAAAAAGACGATGTTTTTGAAGATTTCCTATGACAATTTTGCTTAGTTCACAATTCGAATTTCGACCGTCGAACACTTCCGGTCAAATTTTGTCAGATCGGTTTTGCATCTTCAAATGCTTTTTTTAATAACGATTTAATCATGATCTAATATTTTATTGCATACGGAATGAATAATAAACATAATCTAAGCAATTCACAAAAGTTTTTTGTGTATATTATTACTAACCTAAAGAAGCGCCAATCAACCCAAATGAACTGACAGCTTGAGTCGAGCACGTTGCACTTTCTCCAACCATGGCTTCGGTAGAGAAGGTGGGGGGGGGGGTCCAATGAAATTGCTTGTGTGCACGCTGTTGGGAGAATGAGAGGCCCTGCCAAGGGTGACTAGCTTGATCGTAATTGACATCTTAAAAGTGTGGGATGGTTTCTTTTTTGCGCGCGCGTTCTCGCGAAGCTTTTTTTTTATTTGCAGGATTTTTTTTTTTAATGCGCGAATCCCGCAATCGCGCCCTCTAGTTGCAACTCTGAAGAAGCGCCAATCAACCCAAATGAACTGACAGCTTGAGTCGAGCACGTTGCACTTTCTCCAACCATGGCTTCGGTAGAGAAGGTGGGGGGGGGGGGGGTGTTGCACTTTGACCTTCTGTGGCATTAGCGACGCTACAGCATCCGGATCATGTTATACACCATTTTAAAGTGGAGAAAATAAGCTTTCAGTTCCTAATAGGCTTCGTATGCTTTATAATCGGAAAATGATTAATCGAGACCCAAAAATTACGCAATTTTCTAACATAACATTTTAAAACGAAGTTCTATTTTTTTCCGCCGCAGTAATACACCATGACGTAGCTGAGAGTCTCAGCTTTTCGCTGATGTGTCAATCATTTTCATTGCTTCACTCTCGGAAATGCCACAGCTATTTTTGTTACCCTACAGTTTTCTTAGACAGCAGAAGCAAGCCGAGAAAAATGGCAGCGCACAGCGACGGTCCGCGAAACCCACGCTCGATTTTTGTGTTGCAGAGCAATTCTCACACATTCTTGCACATAAATAAATGACACAGAAAAGGTAGGAAGATAGTTTTATTGAACGATATAGTTTTTATTCACATGCAACACCACTGAAAGCTGATCCAATCATTTGAAATGGGCGAAAAATCATCAGTCAGGCCCCATGTTTCCCATCGTGACTTAAGCCCTGGACCCACCTACAATTACTTCACAATCAGAATGCATCATTCTCAAACATACTTCATATAAACAGAAAATCACAACATAAAGTTTAAAAAAAAATGAAACAAGGGCATCGCCAAGCGGCAGATATGTCCTTTGCCAGTTACGCCCTGTACATGCCCCGCCCTGTACCTCCCTTCCCCCTTCACATCTTCGGTCCCCGTCCTCCTTGTGACCTTTGGGTGATGCAACTACACACCCTTGACTGGGTGCAAATCGTTTTCCGGGATGCATACCCTTAATTGGTGGGGTGCACACCCTTAACACTGAGACATGTCTGCCACTCAGCGACATTTAAGCCCCACGTGGCACATTTTGTGCTAGGATGTCTTTTACGTTTAGCATTAGACCCCCTCCTTTACCGGGATGTACACCCTTAATTAGTGGGGTGTACACCCTTAATGGGCTGTACACCCTTAACTCGGAGACAGGTCTGCCGCTCGGCGACATGAAAATCCCACGTGGCATAATTTGTACTGCAATGTCTTCTACTCTTCTTTTTACACCCCCCCCACACAAAATTTGGAGTGATTCTATACAGTATTTCACGAGATATAGGAGGGTGAAGAAAAAAGGAAACATGTCTGCCGCTCAGCGACATTCTATTTCCGAGGGATAATTTATGTATGAATGCGTTATACTCTTAGTGTCACACCCTGACACAAAATTGGAAGGGATTCTGTCTTCTAGTTCACGAGATACAGCTTGAACAAGAAATATATAGCGCAAAGAAGGAAATTTCGGTTTTCAAGGTCACACTTCAAGGTTAAGGTCAGCATGGCGATAATTTATGCTCGGTTGTTTTGTACTCTAGGGTATACAGTACCACACACAATCTGAAGCGCTTCTGTCAAGTACAAATGTGGAAAATATGGCTTAAAACCCAATTTGTAGACCCCTACCACTTTCAAGGCCTACCGATCTCCCGGACCTTGACCTTGATCGGTATGCCATCATCAGAACGGGCATAAGCCAAAGTACCTACATGCCAAATTTGAAGACTCAAGACCAACGGTGTGGAAGTTATGGCCCCTTAAAGATTTTCGGTTTTCAAGGTCGTACGCCAAGGTCAAGACGGCAACAAGTTTTGCGCGGATGCCTTCCTCTCATGGTGACACACCACCACACAAAATTTGAAGCGATTCGGTCAAGCGGTTCGGGAGATATCCTTGGGACAGACAGAAAAACAAGCAAAAAAACAAACAAACAAAGAAACATACATGAATGAAAATAGACTCCTTTGCGATCGTAGATCGGCAAAGGACAACAAAAGTAAAGCGAGGTTTACCTGCGCCTGATGTGATGGCATCACCGTTTTTGCGTCTCTTCAGCTCAGCTTTCAGCGCCCTCTTGCCCAGTTTCTTGCCTCGTGGGGGTCCAGGTTTTCGAGCTGTCTTCTGCTCATACTTGTTGCGGATTTCTGCCACAAATAAACACGCATAAAATGACAAATCAAATGCATACATAGGTGCATGGTCGTGATCACCTCAAGAGAATAACTTCCTGTGGGAGATTTTCTGCAGGCAGACTACCTGAACCAATGTTGAATTGCCTGAATTCGGGTTTCAGGCACACCCACAAGCACCTGTGTGCTGCATTACAACAGGGTTCATACACACCTGGAGCAAAAAAATTCAAGGACTTATCCAGGACCATACCAATACATTTATAAGGACTGAAATCGATGTATTACCGCCTTAAAGATTAAGCCTGCGTGTGAATATTTACACACGCATGCATTTAAACATGCAGACACACGATCACCTTTCATGAACATGTGTGATTGAACAATTGTGTGAGTGTGTGCACTATGAGAAAGTGTGTGTGTGTGTGTGTATGCGCGCATGTGTGTGTGTGTGTGTACGTGTATGTGTGTGAGTACACATGTAAGCACGCATGTATATGCATACATGCATGCATGAGTGTGTGTGTGTGTGTGTGTGTACACATGTAAGCATGCATGTATGCATGCATGTATGCATGCATGCATGTGTTTGTGTGTATGTGCGCATGCATGTGCGTGTGTGCACGTGTGTGTGTGTGAACATGTGTGATTGAACAATTGTGTGAGTGTGTGCACTATGAGAAAGTGTGTCTGTGCGTGTATGTGTGTACACATGTAAGCATGCATGTATGCATGCATACACGTATGCATGCGTATGCGTGTGTGTATGTATGTGTGAAAGTCAGAAAAACAACAAGGGTGAATATGTGAACAACTGGATGATGGGGGGGGGGGGTGGGGTGTGTCACTGTGTGTTTGTGTGTGTGAGTGTGAAGAGAGAGAGAGAGAGAGAGAGAGAGAGAGAGAGAGAGAGAGAGAGAGAGAGAGAGAGAGAGAGAGAGAGAGAGAGAGAGAGAGAGAGAGTTTCTAATATAAAGTTGTTTTTGCATACTGCAACTGGTCGGCTTGCCGTTTTGACCCATCTATAGGCAGAGCCAACGATCTCTGGTTGATTTTTTTTGTAGCAAAGTGTCATCATGATCAAGCAATCGACTTTCCACATCTTTGCAAGCAACTCAAGCGATTTTTCCGGAAACCGGAAGTACATTAAAGGGGAATAATTCTAGCAGAAGACAACTTGTGGCACTATCGTCCGCTAGGCTATTATCGCGATGTCTGAACGATCTAAAAGTTTGTTTCCTATTTAAATTATTTCCTCTTATTCAATATTTTGTGTGTGTGGAGAACAGATTATGACTTTGATGGATTGAGATAAACAGTGTGGTTGGCCTATTTAGAAATTCCAGGAGCTTTTGGGCCTTTGCTGTTTTTCCAGTACTTTTCAAGCCCTGGAAAAGGCCCTGTCAATCCTCCAGGACTTTGAGAACCCTGTTACAAGCAAATTATCTCCAGTCGTTCAACCTACTGGACTGGGTAAGTGGGTTATTTAAAACTTCCACTTTCCATCTAAATGTCCTAACACATCCCATTGAATCAATTGATGGCCATCTGCAGTCCAGTAACTAACTTCAAGTTAATAATTAAGCTAGTTTGTCTATAACCTACCACTACCAGCTTACACTGCTTAAAATTTGCTATGGATTTTCTTTTATAATCTTGATTACTAAGAGATGGCCAAATTATAATCAATAAATATTATATGACCATTCTCAGATTCTGAATACTGAATACTGTAAGTGTAACAAAAAAATATAAAGAATGCTTAGAACTATGAAATTGTCTTTTAAAAAAAAGCATATCTCTGGCTCAAAAAGTTGATCCATCTGTTGAGAATCCTCCAGCCAAATGTATGCATCCATTCAGATTGTGCGTGCCAAAGAAATCTTATTTGAGAATGAGAAAAGTATTTCAAGACTCACTGGCTGACTGGATAATCACAGCTGCTGCGTTTTTCCTGAAGGGCTTCTTCCTTCCATCGGTCAGGCTGGGGCTACCTTTCTGCCGCCTGAAACAAATGGAGTGCAACACAAAGTCTTTCAACGTCCATAGGATTCATCTCTCCATTGCAAAGCATGTTATGGCTGACAATAATTTCTAACTTTTCAAACCTTCTTAGTTTTTGCCACGTGAAAGTCTTCAAACTTAAAAGAACTTTTTAGTTTGCCAAACGCAAGCAGGCCATCATAATTACTTTATAGCCAACAGAAAAGCTTATGACTTTGAGGTATATTCCAATTTTTTTCTGCCTAAAACATATATTATTGTATGATAAATATTTAAATTTAATAATAAACATTTTTTTTTTTAAATCAGCGCTAATAATACTGTGAAATGAAGATTAAGAATTCTGTTGGTTTGGGTTCACACAAACAAAAACTATTTTCTGTCCTTGTCCATCAGGGGTGGGTGGGGGGAGACTGACTTAACCCTTTCACCAGCAAAGTCGCATTTCAGCACCACAGTGATTTAACACCTATGTCACTAAAAGGCATCAAATTGGGGTCTATTATCCAAAGACCCTATTGTCTTTAGTTTTGGGAAGAAAGGATAGACTTTATTTTATATATGTCACAAAAAAATCCCCAATACTGCAGATGTATTTTATTCTCTATCCAGGTAAATTAAATGGAATAATTTGGCTGAAATATGGCTGGCAGTGAAAGGGTTAATGAAAACCTCTATAAACCACTACCTCTGATTGGACTCAACCCGTGGACGACGGACAGGAGCCTTGTTTTGCCAGTCCCCTGTCCTGAGCAAGGCCTCAAAGCGAACAGAGAGAGGCACTTCTGCAACCACCACCACAATAACTGGTCATCATCAGTCCTCATACAGCCATCATGCTGTGCATTAACTCTCTCAACACTAATGTACGCTATAGTGTACATGTTTCGCGCAAACATTCAACACTAGGCAGGTCTGCATCATTACATCAAAATTATTTTTAAAATAATGCTTAACGCCTTAACCGCACAGCTTTGAAAATTTGCAGTATTGTTTATAATAATAACAAATTAAAAGCTAGCATATATGTTATAATTCCAAAGTAAAAAACATTTTATTAGCAGATTTAAAAAAAAGCATGACAAAGAAGATGAAGAGAGGGGTAGTGACTCGTTTTCATTCATTGCCGTCCTAAAAATAGACTAGAAGTCATTTCATTGGTTGAAAACTATTAAGGGACCATAGAGGAACACTTTTATACCAGTTTGGGTTGCATGGCTTCGCTGAGTTGTAAAGTGTGAATGTTTTTATAAACACTGTACGCTATAGCGTACATTCGTGTTGAACGGTTGTAAAGGGAAGCAATCGGCCAGTGTTGAATGAGTTAACTCACACTGTTTTGATGAGCCATCATGAGGGGAGAAGCAATGTGGTAGTCATTGGGCAAACAAAATAAACTCTCAGCTCATTAACTGCTTTGTCACAGAGCTATTACTATCACTATTGATCAACTACCATGCATTTAATCTTAACTCTTAAATTAAATATGAAGCACGTACCCAATACAAAAATATTTGATATAATTATAAAATTAGCTTAGATTTATGTACTTTGGAGTGTATGCTCACTATAAATTTGATACTCGTCATCATAAAGCCAATTAAATTAAACCTTCAAAATCAAAACATCACACACACAGGGCATTCCACTGACAGGACATAAAAAAACAACTATTTATACTTATTTTAATTGCTTATAGTCCCGTCAACAGCAATGGTCTTCTCAGGACTGTCACCACAGTAAACATCAAACACGTCGATAACATCCTACATGTACTTTACAAACAAGCAACATGAAAACATAACAAAAATATAAAACAATATTACATGACACCTACTAATTCTATTTCTAGCAATGCTTTAAAAAAAGTAATGGAAAAGAAAGAACACACACAAAAAAGAATAGAAAACTAACAGTAACACCCAAACCGCTATTTCTCTCCCAATAGTCCCATTCTGTATGCTTGCACACTTCAACTTGTGACTTTTATACTTTTAAATTATAAATAACTGCAACACAGCCCTTTCGGTTAAAAAAAAAGTGACTGACCTTGGTGAAAAGAAAGCACTTGGTGGTAGGAGTGATCCAGGAGGGCCACCCTCTCTTGGTAGGGCATGCTGCCGGGGTCCACCCTCTGCATGCTGTTGGCTCTGCCCCCGCACAACACGCAGGGTGTCACCAACCCCTGACACCGACACTTCACAGACGACAGTCTGGCTGCTTTGGCCGACCTCAGGTGCAGCCCGCTAGTCCTCAACAGCTTGCGTTTGCGTAAAGGATGTTTGAGCGGCAGGCAGCGGGCCGCCCGACACGAAGGATCCAACACCGGGCTGAGATCCATGGGTTCCGCGGGCGTCACAGTCGACGATAATGAAAGACTAGGGGGGCTGCCCCCTTCCACGTCCACACTACCAGTGCTGAGAGGAGAGTCGATCAAACCGTTGGGGGCGGCGGCTGGAGAAGACATCGTCGACTTTGCCCGAGAGCCACCCACAGAGGAGGTGGGGCTGGAGTTGGCCGGGGACAGACAGTTGCCCAGGGACTGAGTCAGACGGCTGGCCTGTTTGTCAACGTTGGACAGGAGAGCAGATACAGGCAGGGGAGACACCTCAGTGCCTGTCCCTGTGGAAGGAGGATTAGCGGTTCTTGATTCACTGCTCACACTGGCAGGGGGTTCTGAGGACACATGCAGGAACTCTCTTGGAGGAGGGGGTTCTCCCAACACAACAGGTCCTTTAGATAACCTGGCTTGTCGGTAGATTTCCGACTGTTGGCGAATGCGGTATTCCAGATCAGAGACCTGGGCCTGCAGCCATGTCCACCGTGATGCAACTGCTGCCCGTTCAAATGACCACTTCCACTCTGCACGTCTTACTCTGCACACAGTGCACAATTTATGGATCCATAAATATGCTGGTAGTAGGAATTGAACATTCTGGTACTGAAAAAGTATTGTACTTGCGCAGCGTATGCTGATCAAAATGCAGGTTAGCATGCATACAAAACTTAAGTCAAGTCATCCTGACAAGATTGGCTTAGCATGAAATTTTGAAAGAAAGATTGATCCATGCATTAACAAACCCATAAGTACCATTAACAACACTGACACTGAAACTTAGTAAAAGTAACAAAACATTACATTGCTTAACAATACTTTCCAGGAATTAGTGTAAACGGTTTAACAATAATAATGGCATGCAAAGTCCATCATTTCCACTTTCACAAGTTCCACTTCCAAGCTAATGGCTATTCTGCATTACAATTTGATCTATAGTCAAACCTCCATTTTATTTCTAAGACCCTCTGTTAAGCGACCACCTCTCATTTGGGACTGGATTTTTTGGCACGGATGCATTTTACTATGTAAACGACCTCTCTTAAACGACTTCCTCTAAAACGTGACTTACGACCGCTACTTTGTCGGTTTTTATGACCGTTACTGTCGTCTGCATAGACTTCGAGCAAAAGGAAACAACCACGTGTATGTTCCGGTCAAGGGCCTGAAAGCGGAGTCGCTTCCCTTGTTGTAGAAAAGATGGCGGAGAGCGTAGGAAAAGCATGAAAACCACTGACTTTGAAAAAGAAAACCACTGATTTTGGAGGAGAGAGTGATTAAAAGAAGTCGGCGAAGTAAAACTGCAATATCGATTGCACAATCCTATGGAGTTGGAAAGACCCAAATCCAGTTTTAATAATATGTCATTGCAGGGTTCATTCTTGCCACAGGACATCATAGGTCATTTGACAGGTTGGCAGAAAAATCAATAGGTCATTTTCCCAAAACAATAGGTCACAGATTTACTGCGGTACATTACCATGTTCATGAAGGTTAGCAAACAGATGTGGCCTTTCCCCATGGTTGAAGGTTTTCATCAGATTTTTTTTAAATTTCTCTTCCTCACCCCCCCCCCCCCCTCTCTCCCCCCCCCCCCCCCCCCCCCCCCCCCCCCCCCACACACACACAGAGTGTAAAATGCAGTGTTTCCCATAGGGGTGAAATGTCTCTGTGCAAAATTGTAAGAGTCCTTTTCATATTTTTCAGAGTCCCCTAAGTATATGATAAAAAATGCTTTAACAAAAGCAAATACATGCAGCCTTATTGCTAAACACACATGCTACATGCACAGTGAACACACAGGTAAACACATACATGTGCATAACCCCTGGAAATGGAATAGGCTGACTACAGAGAGAGAGAGAGAGAGAGAGGGGGGGGAGACAAACAGATCGAGATATGGATAGAGAGACAGGCAGACAGACACACAAGCGTACACACACACAAGTTTGCATATGCAGTAGCTTATGTTTTTGAGATGATGCCATTCACATCTCTAAAAGAACGGCTTGATGCTGCTGCTTTTTCCTCTGTCGAACTTGCAAAAACCGTTCAGATTTAAAATCAGACCTAAAAGTTGAAGCACTTCACTCTCGCGAACAAGCATTCAGATGTAAACAAAGATCGTTTTGGAATGACCGGACATGTGTCTGCTTTAGAAAGGAAAACCCCAGATGGTCAGAAACAAGACTGACAACCAGGAAAACCAAAGCAAACAGATTGATGTGAGAGTCCCAGGGACTCCCTGTGGCACGAAGCGAAAATCGGGTTCGGAGTTTTGATATGAAAAAGTTGGGGTGGCTTGACCTAATTCCAACGATCCTACAAGTTGCAGACGATGTCTGAGCGAGTTCGAAACTAGCAAACATATTCTTTTGCCCCTTTCCTACTCGTGGCTTCTTTTGGGGAGGCATGGCTGGTACACGAATTGTTGTCAAAAGGCCGAGAACGATCTTGTTTAGCATGACTATCTTGGCTCTATCTTTTCCCAATAATATTTCATCCTATCTCACTATCTAGTATCTACCCTATCTTTGCTGAACTTATTTTCTTTCTTTCTCGTACTACCCCCTAAAGTGCAGCAGAATCTTCAGCGTGATGAAGTTGGCTGCCTAAGGCGAAGAAGAAGAAGAAGAAGACTAGGTCACGCTGGAACTTTATTTGGTCTTCAAAAAGTTGGATCGGAAAAGCTTTACCGAATGTGCAATGTCGCCATTTCTTCGTTTCGGCGTTCGTTTCGCCAGATACAACTTTTTAGTTCTGATTATGGTCCGAGGCCACGGAAGAACTAAGTTTAGCAGACGACAGAATCCTTGAAGTTGTTGACTGCTTTGACGAAAAATCAATCGGTCAGATGACCGCCTGCCTGCTAAAACTATCCATCAAAATCGAATGTTTATGAGTCAATGACCGATGACCGATGCCAAGAATGAACCCTGCAGTGTCTCGGTCTGTTGAAAAAAGTGTGCGTCCCATGGGACGCCCAGAGCTGAAATCAAAGAGTCCCTCTGTGATTTTTGTGCTTCAGGGACGCACATATGTGCGTTATGGGAAACACTGAAAATGTACCTTGCCATTTCATAGTTTAATGTAAAAAAAAAAGTCAAAGGAAACTAATATTCCTGTTCACAATTTAACCCAAGATGATCCTGCTTTTTTTCAAATGTAATCTCATTCTCATTCATCGTGTTTATGCACAGTGAACACACAGGCAAACACATGTGCATAACCCCTGGAATAGGCTGACTAGAGAGAAGAGAGAGAGAGAGAGAGAGAGAGAGAGAGAGAGAGAGAGAGAGAGAGAGAGAGAGAGGGGGGGGGGGAGAGAAACAGATCGAGATATGGACAGAGAGACAAACGTACATACACACTTGCATATTATTATTAATGCAGTAAACTTATATTTTTGAGATGATGCCATTCACATATCTAAAAGAACGGCTTGATGCTGCTGCTTTTTCCTCTGACGAACTTGCAAAAATGTTCTATTTACCGTCAGGGCTCCCAGGGACCCCCATTTGGGGGTCTATGAAGCACTAAAATTCTACAGGACCCTCTAAAAGAATGTGCAGGGGGTCCCAGGGATGCACTAGAAACATTCTTTTTAGCATTTGCTATGCCACTGGGACCCTCTATCCCGCCTCTAGGACCCTCTATACTGTAAGCGAAGGAGTCCATGGGATCCCTTGTTTTGCGGGATGATTGGGAGCCCTGTACCGTTCAGATTTGGTCAACGAAGAAATCAGACCTAAAACTTGAAGCGCTTCGCTCTCGTGAACAAGCAATCAGATGTAAACAAAGATCGTTTTGGAATGACCGGACATGTGTCTGCTTTAGAAAGGAAAACCCTGGATGGTCAGAAACAAGACTGACAACCAGGAAAACCAAAGCAAACAGACTGACCGCTGTGGCACGAAGCGAAAATCGGGTTCGGAGTTTTGATGTGGAAAAGTTGGGGTGGCTTGACCTAATTCCAACTATCCTACAAGTTGCTGACGATGTCTGAGCGAGTCCGAAACTAGCAAACATATTCTTTTGCCCCTTTCCTACTTGTGGCTTCTTTTTGGGAGGCATGGCTAGTTTTAAACACGAATTGTTGTCAAAAGGCCGAGAAACGATCAGAACGATCTTGCTTAGCACTAGAAGACTAGGTCACGCTGGAACTTTATTTGGTCTTCAAAAAGTTAGATCGGAAAAGCTTTACTGAATGTGCAATGCCGCCATTTCTTCGTTTCGGCGTTCGTTTCGCCAGATACAACTTTTTAGTTCTGTTTATGGTCCGAGGCCGCGAAATAACTCAAGTTTAGCAGACGACAGAATCCTTGAAGTTGTTCACTGCTTTGATGAAAAATCAATCGGTCAGATGACCGCCTGCCTGCTAAAACTATCGGTCAAAATCGAAGGTTTATGCGTCAATGACCGATGACAAGAATGAACCCTGCATTGTATGTGTACATGAAGAAGAGAGTATGAACTGTGCTGAACTTTTTCTTTCTACGGCTGCCAGTGAAAACCTCCATTATAAGACCCCTCCAATTTACGACCGATTTTTCCGGACATTTTGGAAGTCTTAAAATAGAGGTTTGACTGTATCATTAATCCTAAACTATCTAAAGATGAAAAAATAACAGGGAGACATAATGTAAATGGAGGAAGGATGAATGAGAGGACATGGTGGGAGGGCAATGAGAAACTTACAGTGGTGTAGGTGGCAAAGGCAGCTGGGCACTTTCTGTCGCATCATCATCCCCACTTTCTCCCCCTGAGCTGCTTTCTGTCGCATCCGAGTCCAAAGCAGTCTGCATGAAGCGTAGATTCATGGCCAGTTTTTCTGCAGTTTCCTGTGACTCCTGGCGTACATCCTCAGACATTTTTAAAACACTTGTAGTCACTTCATGCTGAATTGCCTGCGGCTGCTGATGTTCAGCTGAGTTTGTAGCTTGCATTTTTTGGACTAAGCTGACCAGGGCAGCTGTTGATAAATTTTTCAAACCGTCACTTATCAATTCTTTCTTAAGTTCGCTACTGCTTTCAACTTGATTTGGGCCAATAGCTTTGGCAACTGTCTGCAAATTACGGTGCTGGTAGGCAACATAATTGTCAAGCTGCTGTCTAACATTTTGTTCTACTTGCCGTGCTTGCAAACGGCGTACTCGCCGCATAAGGAATTCAATACGTCTTTCCAGTTGTGCTTGCTTCTTACTAGCTTCACTACGTGCTTGAAGCACATTTTCATCAACACCATCGACTTCACAGGTTGATTCAGGGGATGAAATCTGGGCATGAAGCTGTACTGATTCGCCTCTGCTAGTGCTGGCCTCGTTTGTTCCATGTGAAAGCCCACGAGTGCTTGGAGTCTCCACGTTACTCCCAACTCCCTGTTTTTTGCACATGTTTGTATTTGACTTTTCTTGGGTTATAAGTGGACCACTGGGGTGTGGTCTTTGGCGTGGCTGTCCTGATTCACTTCTTGAATTTCCCACCACTGCTTTGCCGACGTCATTCAGCAGTGATACGCGTGACCCATTTTTAGAACGCTGGCCGTGACACTTTCCTTCCTCGTCATGACTTGCGGACAGCTGATTCATACTTTGAGGAGTCTTCTCGAATCTTACGCTGTACAAATGTTTGATTGTTTTCAAAAATTCGTCCTGAAACGAATTATGTTTGTCTGATGTTAGATCTATGCTATTTTGAGAATGAACCGATGTGCTTGAGGGCGTCAACGATGCCGATGGCTTTATGCCCTCGTTGCCGTCAAGTTCCCCGTTCGACAACATGCACTGTGGCAGTAATGCGGTCCCATGCAATTTTACACTTTGAGATAGTTTCCCTCCCGGCAATTCAATAGTCTGGGTTTGCTTTGGGATATTATGTCCGTTGGCCGAGTCCAATGGTGCGGCAGTGCTCGTTTCGGGAAGTTTGATCTTCGATTGTGTTGCCGCCTGGGTCAACGCGGGAGCCATTGCGGCCATGCAACATTGCCTTAGTGGCACGAATTCTTCTGGGAAAACACGATGTATTTACACAAATGGTGTCACATGTACAACAAAATTATTGACCAATCTATTGCCAACACAGCAAAAGTGTTTTCAATGTCGATGCTTTCTACTCAAAAGCAACATGATGCGAAAAATTATCGACGAGTCTTCCGTAATCCGACAGAGCACGTGACTGTCATTATTGACGCAATTTACACGCTGGTGGAAGCCAAACATTGTATCAACGACGAATTCCAGCAAACATGTAAATCATATTGATGTAGTGCGTGTACGTCCCCATATGGTGTTTATCTGCGACCTTTCGTTTGAGCTGGATAACATTAAAGAGTCAAAAAACACAACGCAATAGGTTTGTAGGGGAGCCCACCACGTGACCAGACAGCGGCCACGTCCTTGCACATTATTTCTCCATCTTGTCCACCGATTTTAACTCACAAATGCACAACTAGAAAACATCTGCATAATTCAACATTCTTGAATAGTAGTTAAGTCAATAATACAGCCATCCTATCCATGTTTGGCGATAAAATGGGAGAGAAATGATGCAATTTCGTTCACAGACATCACAACATAGGCGGGACACAGCCATTCCATCATGGCGGCGAGGCCTTGATATTGAGCCATCACAAACAACATCATGTCGACCTTCTTCCACGCAGCGCCATCTAGGCTAGGCCTAGTGACTACTTGCTTATTGGCTGGAATCACTAGGGGTCAGAGGTCCTACGTAAAAATAGAGCGCGTTGGCTTTTATCAGACTGCTGAATAATGCAACTGCGGCAAAGACTCTACAAGAACAATAAACTATTACAAAATGATTTAAATAAATTACAAGATTGGACAAACGAATGGAACCTTTACTTTAATACTGATAAATGTAAGGGAATGCACGTTGGTAGAAGTAATCCTAAAGCAACTTACACCAGGCGTAAACATTGTTTTAGTAATCGAGTTGCACCTCTTGAATTTACTAACACCTAACCTAAAAAGAGCACCAACACTAAATACCTTCAAAAATCTCCTTGACAAAGATGAAAATTTTAATCAACTATTTTTTTAACATGATGATTGAATTACAATCATAATTTTAAAAGGCATGCTTATGCAAACAAAACAGTGTCAATGAAGGGACGTTTATAAGCCGCGAGGCTTAGGCTTGAACCAGTCCCACACTATACTACACTATACCATGGAAAAAACCAATGTCCCTTGTCCAGTAACAGTGTGCGAGCACTGAAGAAAAAGATCTGGGGGTACATTTGACAAAGAGCTTTCATTTGATATACACATCCAGAACTGCATCAATAAAGCAAACCAAATGATAGGATTGATTAAAAGATAGAGAGAAAATGGAGTTTTACGTCCTCTTGGTCTGAACCAGACACATATGGGACATTTGTAACTACAAATATGGTTGGAACAATACTGGAGGCAATGCCCGGAGGCAGTACGAAACCAGTAAAGTCCCGATTTAAAAAAAATTAATACAGATAGCTGTAGCGGTGACCACGCCTCGGTTAAACCTCATCGGCTATGGCACCGCCACAAGTAGTAGTATTGATTAAAAGAACATTTATCAGTATTGATCGTGATATTTTTATTAAATTATACAAAGCTTTAGTTAGACCACACTTAGAGCATGGCAACATTATTTGGTCTCCAAAATTTAAGTACCAGTCAGTAGCAATTGAAAGGGTGCAGCGTAGAGCTACCAAACTTGTTAAGCAAAAACATGGGTTATTACCACAGATTACAGTACCTTAATTTATTTTCACGAAGGAGAACAAGGGGAGATCTTATAGAAACTTATAAAATATTCAACAATCATGTGGATTTGTCCTGGAGTAATTTCTTTTCATCTCCTCAATACAATATGACTAGAAACGCCTATGGTAAAGTTTTTGTTAACATATATAATGACTAACATAATAAAACAATGTTTTGGTAACAGAATTACTAACAAGGGCGTCGCCGAGCGGCAGACATGTCCGTCACCAGCAATGCCACGCACTTGCGACACCCCGTAGAGTGTCACATCCTGACACAAAATTGGAAGGGATTCTGTCTTCTAGTTCACGAGATACAGCTTGAAGAAGAAACATATAGCGCAAAGAAGGAAATTTCGGTTTTCAAGGTCACACTTCAAGGTCAAGGTCAGCATGGTGATAATTTATGCTCGCATGTTTTCTTCTCTAGGATATACAGTACCACACACAATCTGAAGCGCTTCTGTCAAGTACCAATGTGGAAAATATGGCTTAAAACCCAATGTGTAGACCCCTACCACTTTCAAGGCCTACTGATCGCCCGGACCGTGACCTTGACCTTGATCGGTATGCCACCATCAGAACGGGCATAAGCCAAAGTACCTTCATGCCAAATTTGAAGACTCTAACACTAACGGTGTGGGAGTTATGGCCCCTGAAAGATTTTCGGTTTTCAAGGTCGTAAGCCAAGGTCAAGGTCACGACGGCAAAATGGTTTGCGCGGATGCCTTCCTCTCATGGTGACACACCAGCACACAAAATTTGACGTGATTCTGTCAACCCGTTCGAAAGATATCCTTGGGACAGACAGAAGGAGAAAAAAATGACCCTCCGATTTTCAGGCTCCAGCGATCTTTTTGACCTTGACCTTGACCTTGATCGGTATGCCATCATCAGAACGGGCATAAGCCAAACCACCTTCATACCAAGTTTCAATATCCTATGTTGATCGGTGCCCGAGATATGGCTAAAAATAGATTTTCGGTTTTCAAGGTCAAGGTCAAGGTCACGACGGCAAAATGGTTTGCGCCGATCTCTTCCTATTAAGGAGGCACACCTTCACACAAAATTTGACGCGATTCGGTCCAGCGGTTCGGGAGATATCCTTGGGACAGACAGAAAGAGAAAAAAAAAAAAAAAAAAAAATAACAGACAAATCAGACGATCGCAATAGTCCGTCTTGGTGACGGACTAACAATAGTAGCATGTGGAACGAATGGCCTATACTGACATAAAATGTGCACCTTATACTAATATGTTTAAAAATCGTCTGGATGCATTACCAAAACAAGGGCGTCGCCGGGCGGCAGACATGTCCGTCACCAGCAATGCCACGCACTTGCGACACCCCGTAGAGTGTCACATCCTGACACAAAATTGGAAGGGATTCTGTCTTCTAGTTCACGAGATACAGCTTGAAGAAGAAACATATAGCGCAAAGAAGGAAATTTCGGTTTTCAAGGTCACACTTCAAGGTCAAGGTCAGCATGGTGATAATTTATGCTGGGATGTTTTCTTCTCTAGGGTTATACAGTACCACACACAATCTGAAGCGCTTCTGTCAAGTACCAATGTGGAAAATATGGCTTAAAACCCAATGTGTAGACCCCTACCACTTTCAAGGCCTACGGATCGCCCGGACCGTGACCTTGACCTTGATCGGTATGCCACCATCAGAACGGGCATAAGCCAAAGTACCTTCATGCCAAATTTGAAGACTCTAACACTAACGGTGTGGGAGTTATGGCCCCTGAAAGATTTTTTCGGTTTTCAAGGTCGTACGCCAAGGACAAGGTCACGACGGCAATATGGTTTGCGCGGATGCCTTCCTCTCATGGTGACACACCAGCACACACAATTTGACGTGATTCTGTCAACCCGTTCGAAAGATATCCTTGGGACAGACAGAAGGAGAAAAAAATGACCCTCCGATTTTCAGGCTCCAGCGATCTTTTTGACCTTGACCTTGACCTTGATCGGTATGCCATCATCAGAACGGGCATAAGCCAAACCACCTTCATACCAAGTTTCAACATCCTATGTTGATCGGTGCC